>CM060696.1:111206948-112406948 GCA_030686995.1 Artemisia argyi
ATTTCTCATAGTTTTATTACACACCTACCATCAAACAAACAAACTAAGTGCAAGTGTATCCTATAAGGTATCATCATTTACCATCCTCTTACGCTTAGGATGAACATTGTCCCCAATGTTCAATTAAAGCATGTAAAAGTGAAAAAGGTAAAAGAATGAAATCAAATACTCCCCTGATTCGTTCGGTCTGGATAGTGTGGTAACAAGGTTAGATCTTCCTCCAAGAACATGAGCAATCAAAGCTTCCCTTCCAGAAAAATAAATCATCTTCTTGTCATATATAACCTATTAAACCTGAGAAAACAAACGAGGCAACCTCGCGTAAAATCGGCGGCAATCTATATATACTAACAAGTCCTAGAAAGCAATTTAAGATATAATGCTTGTGGAATGAATGTTTGCAGATTTCCTGGAGTTTATAAAACTAAAGAATTAACAAAAACTTCAAGACTCCGTTAGAAAAACAAAACTAGCAAAATTTCCAGAATTTTACACATGACGTCGTCAGGAGTTAACTCCTGACGCCGTCAGAAGTGACCTGCAGAAATCTTTTTGTTAAGTTTCCAGAAAATTTCTGGAAAAACTTATGTCCTACTTTCTGGAAAATCCTGTAAAATATCATTAAGACTCGATACAAGCATTTGACTCTAACAAATTCTAATATACATTTTCATTTAATATTGTCGTGGATCATGCTCAATTTCGTTCTTATAGACAAATTTGGATCTCTCTTACACTTATCTTTTGCAAAATACCTTTATATGCAATTAAGACGAAGTTAAAAACAAAATAAAGCATTTTCACAATTTACTTTGAAACATGAGCCACAAACAACAAAAATAAAACATGCATACGGAAACAAATAAAATTAAATAGACAAACAAACAAACAAATAAATAAATAAAGTTTGGTTTGCCTCCCAATAAGCGCTTGTTTTTGTTCGAGTCACGAGCCTGACTCCACCCTTATTTAACGGAAATAGGGGAGGTTTTTCCTACACTTAGGATTAAGTGTGGGTGATAGTAGTGATACACACCATCTCGGTGGAAGTATGCCACGTGAGGAAAGAGTGGTGGATGAATTATATGCTCAAAGGGCTGTGCTCCTATCATCATAATCTTACCCAATTCAATCGGGTTAATGGGTGGATTAAGATTTTCTCCTAGAAAGGGATCATTTTCTGTCAACTTCGAAAGACTCCTAGTTGGGGATCCATCTTGACATAATAAACCCGGTTTAAACCCATAATGTTTCTTGTGATCAATCTTAAATGGGTGATATAAGCATGTAAGGTCATTTTCCACTCCTATATTGGCTTCCTCTCTACAAGGCTTAGAGTCCACTACCTTTGTCCTAAGACTACCCGGACTATATGGTTTGATGGGTGGATCGGGACCAATTTCAATTCCTAAATTTTCATCCAAGGATAGAAGATTAGGTAACGGTTTTGGTTGAGGCTCCGGTTCATCAAAACTAGGAACTTCCCTAGAACTAAGAGTAAGGTTATCATTATAAGTATTCAAACCTATATCCTCTAGTTGTGTTTGGTTCAAAGGTTCTACCTCAATTGGGATTCCTAAAGTCTCATCTACTTCATCCGAATAAGTCACGGGAGGTGTGTATGCCTCAAATGATGGTAGGACTTGTGGGGTACTTGGTGGGCTTACATTTTCAACTCTATCCTCCATCTTATCAAGATTACCAATGTGTTCAGCTTGTATTGTGGTGAAATCAAACCACTCCGTGCACCCAGTTATATCATCAATAGGTTTATTATCCCCAAACAAACTTCTTGCTTGTTCCCTCAAACTTGCTATCAATTGATCCGTAACAACATTTGTTGGGTAGTCCATTTTTTTGGCAAGTATGACACAATTCTCTATGGTTTCTCATGCTTCATCAGCACTTAATCCCCAAAGGTCCCCATATGCGGCATGGTCAATGTCCATTTTGGTATAGTGGTCGACACGATGGTAAAATATTTCAATTTGGGACCACATATCGAAATTATGATGAGGGACTTTTTGGAGTAAATATTTAAAACGAGCCCATGCATCATAGATAGGTTCATCTTCATGTTGTTTAAACATCAAGATGTCATTTGGAGTGGGTGAATTACGTGGTTGGTAGTATGGTGGATTAGCGTTCTCCATAGTGGCTAACGGAATAGTCAATGGAAAAGCTTTTTTTTTTTTTTATTTTTTTTTTTATTTTTTTTTTTACAAACAAAAACACAAAGAAAAGATAGGCTAAAGAAAACCTAAAAATGAAAATAAAAATTTTACTAGAAAGGAATCTAGCAAGTAGACCTAATAAAAAGAAATCCTAACCTAGACAATAACTATTTCCCTGGCAGCGGCGCCAAAAACTTGATACGTGAGAATCGCACCAGGCTTTACCTCTCAAGGGATCTTGAGAAGCTTACAACCCCCACCAGGCAGTGTACCTGATCGTTGTAGTATAGTATAGTGACAAGTACCGGGGGATTGATCGTTCAACTCAGGAATAGTGTCGCTAGGATTAGAAAGCCTAAGAACTAGGTCTAGAGGTGAGAGATGATTCTTTTTGTATTTTTTATATTTTATAAAGCAAGTAAAAATCTCGGGTTTTGGAAGAGTGAGCGGAATTAGTTTCTAATCAACTAACCCAATAACTAAGATGCAATCAAAATAAAATAACAAAAATGAAATGAAATCTAATTAAACTAGTGATGTGAACAATAATAGGGAGAGTTGTGTTTACTTAGGTTTCATTACTCCCTAGATATCTTTTACAGGTTGATAGTTTGTTACAATTGCATGGATGACGGGTCGTATTCCTTAATACAAGTCGTAGGGTCGTGTACAATATTCCCTAACTCTATAGGATCCTACTTCACTCCTATGTCGAGCCGTTAGAAGCTCCTAACATGAGATCATTAGAATTCTCCTACGCATTAAATACAACCAAAAATCATAGTACACCTCTGATCATGTTTCTTAAGACATTCAAGCATGTCACCAATGGAAGTCTGCCAGTTTTCTTAAACCTAACATCGAATACAATCATCCGTAACAACTATAAACAAACAATCAACCCATAATTAACATCTAGGTTTCACTACATCTAAGCAAACACACAAGAGATCTAGCCAAGCATGTTAAATTCAAGACAAGTGTAAGATATATTCAAACAACACATAGACATATTGAATAAATTGAAAGAGTACTTATCTCAATTAAACATGAAAGGTTTCAAAGGGTAAAAACCCTTGAAAAAGCTGTAATATTCGGACTAGGGTTTCTCTCAAAAGTTACACCCTAATTGTCCCTCTTTAATAAATGAAAATTGCAAAACTATATATAGATTTTACAGGGTGACGGCGTCAAGAAGGAAATTCTGACGCCGTCAACTCGCCGCCCATAATGAAATCGGATTGCCTAGATCCAGTTTTGAGTCGTCATGTGTAAAGTTGCTCTGGGCCGTCACTAACATTTGGACCATGACGGCCTATGGTGACGCCGTCATCTCCTTAGTACAAAACTCTCTGGACCGGCACGGACTTTATCCACTTCCACCTCTTGCATTGCTCTTGACGCCGTCATTAAGAAACTTGTGACGCTGTCAGGTACTGTTCCCAGCAAGGAAAATTAAGACTTTGCCGTTTTCTTCACTTTTATGCTCTAAAAACGTCCAAAAGGCTTCCTTTTCCAGAATTCACTCCAAAAGTACCTAAAATGACAAAAATGAACGATTTAGGGCATTATTTAATCAAATAAATTCGAATCTGGGCAAAAATGACCCCCTAAAAACGGTTCATTTTTTGCCTCATCAAGTCCCGGCAACATTGTAAAGCTGAATCTTGAATTCAGTTACGTCACCCTCATTCACTTTTTCTCTTGTTGTTCTGAAAACTTGAACTAATTTGTTGTGCACATCAAGAACACGTATCAAACTTTTGACAATCTCGGCCTTTAATCCACTGCGTTCTCTGCCACCAAAGGCTCTCATTCTGTTATCAACTTCTTTGTCTGTGTCATGCACATAAAGCTGCATAAACTTCGGTTCATTTATGTTGGTGGGACATATTGTGCCTATCTAGTGGTGGATTTGACCTGATCTCTTAAACACATATGGTGCTCTGATGTGCGTTTTATTAGTGCAAGTTTTAAAATTTATAAACACGATTTATCGGATTATTTATTTAGCACATACGAACAAGTATACTCGTCCGATGTAGTAAAGGTGGGTAAGTCGAGGTTGTCCCAAGGGATTTGATAGTTTTAGTAATAAGAAAAACGTTTGTTAAATAAGGGTTGTCAATCCAAATTTATGTAAATATCAATTTAAAAGAAACTCAATAAGAACTAAGCATATACTTGTGTATAATTCCTTGATTGGTAATTAGGAGTATCATGACAATTTAAGTATAAAGTTTGGTGTAAAACTTGTTATGATGCACAACTAAAAATGAGTAGTTATACAATCTATGATGTATGTCATGTTTTAACTACCACTAAGAATTCTATCACCTAAATGACTCCTTTCGGACATATCAAATGAGTATGACAATTCTATAATCACATGGTTGTTTTGAAAATCAATTCTTTTCTTATGAATTCCTACGAATCCTTTCGGTCCTTTTTCGTGATGAAATCTTCTCAAATCCATTTTAACAAGTAAATAAGATGGGTGTCAAGCATCATATTCCATACTAATTCGTGCACTAATGTTTTGGAATAAAAACAAGTTGAAACTCCTTTCAGACCTATTTTTCTAAAGATTGTTTTTACCAACAAATTAAGCAAGATTAGATGTTACTTCAACAAACTCATAAAATAGATATGTTTTCATGCATCACCTTTTTCATAAAAGAATACTCCGTAACCAATCACATTATACACACAATATCACAAATTACTCCATAACGATCATATTAAAACACAAGTAAATAATAAAACTTTCATTAAACTCAAAGTAACAATTGTTCATTATAAGTATCAAGGTGTACCTAGCTTGAGAATTACAATGAATAAACTTGTGGAACTATAGCAACCACACTCCTCCAATTGTTCACTAACGTAAGTAAACAACTCCAAACTCGAACCAAGGCTTGAGACTCAAACTCAACACTTTCTAGACGTTTTTCACAACACTTAATAAACTTTCAGGCAATATAAAATGAACTAACAATATTTGGTGTAACACTTAGTTAGATATTTGATGGTACATGTAATCTAGACCCTAAGTAGTCATTATATAGCATAATAACACTTATCCTCCAAGTAAAAACGTTCCTCTTGAGTTATTAAGCAGAAATGATCAGCCACAAATGATTATGGGGAGTAAATTCGTCCATAAATGCAAGACTTGTAACAGCAGTCACCTCCATCCGATCGGTTTCTCTCCATCCGATCGGATGGCACTCCTTGAGAACACTCCAACCGAATCGGTTGCGGGTTGCATCCGATCGGTTGGACAATGTCTGGAAACTATTCTTTTGTCTTTTCTTTGTCGTTTTATGTTGCATGCATTGTCTTTCTTCGTGGCATGACTTTATTCATTAGAACTTGATATTTCCTTGATAAATATGTGTAGAAGACTTATATTTATCAAATCCTTTTGTCCATGCGTCGTTTCTTTCTTTCTTGAAACTCTCCAAATGTGCATGATCACTTCATTTCTTCATCTTTTAATCATTTTTACCTGCTTTTGGCTATATTTGCATGCATAAACACTTTTCCACGATTAAGTAACAAATATATACAAATATGACCAATTTCCATGCGTAAAACAAACAATAACGCAACTAAAAACATGTTAATTTTGAGCGTTATCAAATCCCCCACACTTGAGCTTTGCTCGCCCTCGAGCAAGTCTTAATCAAAAGAAAATTGATTTCAATGGCAATAGTGCAAATATCTTATTTGAACTCAAACAAGTAAATAAAGAGCTTGATAACAATTATACGCACCTTACAAAGATAATTTGAAATTCACTCATCACTCAATATATGTCATGATTAATAGATCACTCATTGCTCAGTCATGATTTATGTTTCTTACCATAGGTTTGTACAAGTATCAAAACAATGAAATAATTCATCAAAGAGGTCTTTTATTCGGGTTGTAACGTTTAGGCTAAGGGTAAATAAAACCTTCGTGCAAATATCTTATTTAATAATTACACTAAGTCAAAAAGGTAAAGTTAAGGCATGAGAATATTTATGAAATTGGTTTTAAAGAAAAATAAAATCAAAGTCTAAGTCCCATTTTTGCTAATCACGAACAAACCACAAATCCTATAAATGATAATAGTTACAATCTTTCTCCTCTTCGAACTTTCACATGTCGATACATCGATTCACCATAAAAATATTATTCATACTTAGCACATTGGCTAACAACATATCACATAACTTTTTTTATTCATAATAATATAACACATTTGCTATAATTGTCACCTTATAGTTGCGATTTTTTTTTTTTTTTTTTTTTTTTTTTTTTTTTTTTTTTTTAATTCATCTCCCCCACACTTCGCATAAGCATTACCACAAAAATACAAATAAAAAGTTGCGCACCTTCATCTTTGTCGGAATGGCACACACAAATAACAAAGTGTGTCTAACTCATAAACATCAAAAACAATCCAACACACCAAGCAACTAGCAACCCACCGTTTAGACTTTGACAAGGGTTAGGCTAAGGTTTAAGGTGTAAAACATTTTTGTATTTTTCTGGATTTAACAAAATGAAAAGGATGGCTCAAAGGGTTTAACTAGGGGTATCTAGCGCTAAAGATAAACGCTAACAAATGGGTTCCAAATACGAGGATAACTAACCGATGTGGTTAGCAAAAATTTTTTTTGTAAACGGATGGCCATTTGGTTTTATATCCTAAATTTGCCTCTTATCATATGAATATATGCTTATCATTCGAAAATGATTTAACCGTAATGCATAACAAGTACAAGTTCTAGAATTAACACAACCACCGGCACACTCATAATGAAATATATAAATAGCATGAGAAACACTATTCACATAAAAAAAACTAATCCTCACAATTTATAGTAATAAGGGTATAAAATTGTGCTAGCAAATGTTATCAATTCTGAGACGAATTGCTCTTTAAACTTAATTTATTCTCCAAAAATATCATTATTATTTACCATTGAATCAACCTTATTTTAACTAAAATATGAAAGGTGAACTACTTCTAGTTACTAAAGTTCACGACTCCAAAAAAAATGAAAATTTAAAAAAAAATTAAAAATTAAAAATTATGCAATTTTTCTATTTTCTTCCCTCCCCCACACTTAAGTTTTGCATTGTCCTCAATGTAATAAAAAAATAACTTCAAAGTAAAGGAAATGGAAAAATTTAGAAAATACCGGAGTTAAATACGCAATATGCATATTTGATCATAATAAACAAATGAGTTTATCGACTCCAAACGTTGATCAACTATATGCTTCCGTAACAAAACCCCTGCAAGAAAACTGCAAAATATACAAAACAACCAAACAAACACAAACAAAAATATCTAAACGAAATAAGTGGAAAATTAAGTTACATTATAAATCCTAAAAGAAATAGTTAAAGGTAGTGGAAATAGAAATAATTCGACACATAATTGTTTTTTAAAACAAACCATAAACCATATGATGATCACTCGTCATCATCAATAATCCATGTCAGAATGAACAAACTCATCCTCGCTCTCATCTTCATCCTCATCATCGTCTTCATCCACCACTCGTCACTTCTTCTTTTCAACTCTTGATGACGAACCTCCAACATCATAACTCGATCCTCCAGGATTAAAACTTGATCCACCCACATTGACACCTGAACTACCATACTCGGGAAGTCTACCGTATGGAGGGTATGGCTCGGGAAATGGTGAATAACCAGGATAAGGGTAGGGGTATGGTCCAGGATATGGAGAATATGGTAACGGGTATGGTGGAACATTTGTTGGGTTGTAGGGAAGTACCTCATAATTGGCATCTTGTGCCAAGTGTTGGATCATTGGCATGGAATAATCAAAGTTGTAATTATTCCTCATCATCATTGAATCTTTCCAAACTTCCCTACACTCAATAGCATTCAACTCTCGGTTCCAATCACCCCATCCCGAATCAAAACCACTTTGAGTATTCCCCAGAAAACTTCCCATTTGAGGTTGTGATGGTGCCTCCGCATAAGCTCCTGATTGCGCCCCCACACTTGGTTCGGTCCAAGGTCCCAAAGTCTTATTATTCCTATCCAATGCTTTTCCAAAACTAAAAGCATCCCATATCTCACTCTCCATCCTCACTCGGCACTTCCTCAACTCATTCTCATTATAGGACCCAAGATTCTTAGCCAAAACGATCACATAATGACCTCCACAAACATCACTTTGTTTCTTAATCCCCGGTGCTCTCTTAGAAAGATATTCGGCAATAATCCATGTCGTATTCCCATTCTTATCTTCCTCCAATAACTTCATCACCCATAGGTCCCGTTGACTACATTTGTCTTGACTACCGCTCCTATGCAATAATCCCCAAGAAATCAACTTTTGTAACACCTTCATCAACGAATTCCTAATCCTAGAAGAATTCCTTCTAAGACAAGTTGGATCACCAATTCTATTCCAATAAGCATCAACACCCGTGTATTGATCATGATCTCTAGCCATGCTCACAAAATGTGGTCCAAACAACCTATGATTAACCTCACTTTCCTCATACAAACCTAGGGCAACTGCAAAATTTGGCAAAGATAAAGCATGTTCGCGCCCACACAATCTAAACCAAATACAAACATCCCCAAGAACATCATTCACCTTCCTATCAAAGTAAAATGTAGAAAAGAACTCCAAACATCATTCCTTGTAAACATCCTCACGTATACTAAAAGCTCTTTCCCAAGAATAATCTTCAAACCTATCCCCATCACCGGGATACACATAAATCATAGTCATCATGCTCCTCAATTGATCCTCACATTCATACTCCGCAAGCAAATCCCAATCAATCAATCTATGCTTAGCAATCTTTCTCTCTTGAACTTTTGAAAGACGTTCCCTATACGCATTCTTCTCATCTTTGTTTTGCACATGAGAAAACTTGACATTATCACTAGGCTCCGGTTTCGAACTGAAAGTGATCCTCTTCCTCTCGTTCCTTTTTCAAATACTTGTTAACAAGCGGGTTTCTTTGACTACGACCGAATCTTGCAACATTTCCCTGAAAGAAAACTCAAATTATGTTATTATAAAAGTATAAAAACTAATACCAATCAATTTAGAAACTAGAAAACGCGATTTCAAAAATGAAAAAAAAATTTCCGTAACATCCATCCGATCAGATTGAGCTCCATCCGATCGGATGGATCTTTTGGCACACTTGTAACACCCCCAATTTTAAAATATTTGCAGCGGAATAAAGATTGGGTGTTACTTCACAGCTCATAGTTTTTCAGTAGAAAATGATTTTCTAAAACATTATCATTCGAAGTTTTGTAAATATCAGAGTTTTCAAAATGAGGTCCCAGTAGTTTTAAAATTTGTTAAATAGGTTTTTGAATGATAATAAAAATTTATAGCCTTTGTGAGAATTTCGTGCTCCTCCGTCCCATCCTTGCTCGTTATAGACCTGAGATAAATATGCTAAAAATCAACAAAAGTTGAGCGATATTCATAGGTTTAAGTTTAATAGTTGAACACAAGTTATAAGTGATAATTGCACCGTCATACAATTATAAGTTAAAAAAAAGTTGTTATTGCATTAAGCTCATGACACTCAGTCGATTAACAGATCTCATCATAAATGATGGATTATAGTAACAGGGCCCTCGGGATAGGTTCTTGCCAGTAACCTATTAGATTTCAAATAAAGTGCGTTTGGAAGTTTTCTCCAACGCCCAAACGGGGATTGTCAATCCCTAATAGATCTATCCACAACTATTTACGTTCACCCTCTGGGTGACTAAGGCTCATGATATGAGGGACTTTTGGCAATAAGGGACTTAAGCAATAACGCTATCAGGTAAAGCATACCAAGAAAAATACTTGTGTTCAGTTTGTAAAAACTAGCATGTATCCCCCCTCGCGAGGTTTATAAAACATTTAAATAAGTAAGGCGAGGCTATGAACTCACCTTATTGGTATACTGGTAAAAATATCGATACTCAGTTTGCAATAAGGGAACGGCTCCACACACGACCTAAATATTATATGGCAAGTTTTAGTGTTTGATAGTCTTAATGGTTTAATCACGAGTAGTTTTGAATACGTGAGTTGTTAATTTATCGATAGTAAAACTTGTGGTTTGATAAAATATCGTAAGTTTAGTTAAGTTATATATATATACACGTAAAGTTTAATAATAATAATAATAATAATAATAATAATAATAATAATAATAATAATAATAATAATAATAATAGTTTGAAATAAATGTAACGTCGTGATGTGAAATCGTAAAATGAAAAGTAAAAATAAAAATATTAATTTTATTATACGGCCCTTGTCTTTTCCAAGTTTTTACACTTTTTACCCTAACGGTGTTAGCGTTACGTCGTTAGTCCAAAGTTAAATATTTTTACGTTTTACGTCCAAAACTTTATAATTTTTACATTTTTCATCCCAAAAGTTTATAGAATTAGTTTTTCATCCTCAAGTTTGTAAAATGACAATTTTTACCTAAACTTTATAAAAGTGACACTTTTAACCTGAAAGTTATAAAATTTGCAAACTTAGTCCAAAATTTACCAAATTCAAAACTTAACGTTTTTATTTCTCAAATAAGTTAAAAATAGTTTATTGAACTTTTCAAAACTGCTTTTTTATCGAAAATAGCTTATTATAGCTTAATTGGCTTCTTAACGAAAAAGACTAGGCCCGTTAAGCTTTTAAAATCCATTAGGCTTACGAAAGTTTTGGGCTTGGTTACGGGCTTATTTTAGGATGCTAAAAACATTATGAAACAGCTTATTTGGACTGCTTATTTCGTTAGCTTATTTTCAAAGGATTGGGCCTTAAGGCCCAATCGATATGTATTTGTTTTCAAAAATAGTTTCAAGGTCGCGATGCTTTGCATCATTTAAAGGGTCAAGACGTGATTTTTATTGCAAAGTTTTTATACGAAAATGATAGTTTGTCAGGGGGTCTATTAGTTCGTGAAATAAAATAGTATGCTCGTTACATAGAATTTAAAGATATACGTGCGTTTCATGGGTAGCATGGAACGAGTTTTATAAGTAAAAAGACTTAGAAAAATCTTAAGAGTTTTCACGACTTGTTTTTATACGTTAAAAAGGTATCTAAAAATAGTTTATACGTAGCTTTTAAGGTTCAAATTTTTATATAACTTGATTACTAAGGTAGTAAATATATAGTCGAGATGATAATACGTGAGTGTTGTGAATATAGATTGCGAGTAATAAGGTGTAAGTGAAAGTGATTTATACGTAAAAATTAATGAATATGTTTTTAGTAAAAATGGAAAAAGTTTGTGTGAGACTTACTACACCAAAATGGTGGGGTAAAACGAGACGTAGAGTCGAGAGGAAGAGTGTACGAGAGTGTAGTGTGTATGTCGACTCAACCAAGGTTCACAAACAAAGACTTGTTTCTTTTAGACCCGATTTGAAAAGCTTGTGTTTTTGCCAAAACATTTTGAAGTAGGAACTTAGAACTAGGACTTAGTTTTTGTGAAATTTGGTTTGTATGAAAGGTGGTAACGAGTGCATGCATGCATGGTGGCTTATATACAAGATTTGGAGTAACCTAGTGACTATAATTTATGAGATGTGATGTTGGAGTGTGTACCAAAAGTCATGAGGGTGTGTAAGACGCAACATTTACTTGCTCGTTTGTTTTCATCTAGTCAACATTTCAATTGCTCAAAAGAAATGTGTGTGTAATCATTATAAAAATGAATTGTACTTGTCAAATTTGTTTTAAAAAGCTTGTGGTACTATGCCTAGATCATATAATATATAGTTGTGTGTGCATGAAAAAGGGAAGTACCTATTTGTTTTAATAATACATGTCGACCATCTATTTCTTTGTTAACCGATTTGTAAATCGTGCATGGCTTAGTGACAAACGATTAAGTGTAACATTTAAACATTAGGTTGTGTTTAGAAATGATTTTAGGACTTGATAGAAACAATCGGGGTTCAAAACGGTTTAGTTTTGGATTAGTTGCAAAACGTATGAAATCGATTTTTGGACAAATACTTTGCCTCGTAAAAATGTATTTAGACTCGACATGGAAAGTTGGAATTCGACATACTCAAAGTTGGCTAGGGGAGGAATGAGAATGTGGAAAAATATTTATGTGTCATGTGTAAGAATGGGGAATACGAGACGCGTTTCTGGCTTGGTCTAGTCGAGTGTTTCAAAATAATTATAGCAGGTTGGGCTTAAAATCGTGGGTCGTGAATAGTAACAGGCCAAAAATGACGTTGGGCTTAGAATGAAATTAAGGGTCCGGTTATATATAATTAGGATTAGTGAAAATAATTAATTTATGATTAGTGAAATGTTTAGTAAATATTTAGTGAAACGTTTACGTGAGTCCGAGAATGAATAGTGTTTTGTGAATAGTGTTTCGTGAATAGTAAAACTTTTGAAAAACATCTCAATATCACTAACCGACTCCAAAAACGATGAATAGTGAAATGATGAATAGTGTTGGTGAATAGTAACCGATGAATCGTAAATTTGAAAAAAATGTCTTGAAAATGCAGGTTCGTAACGAATAAAAGAAAATTTTAATATTCTCGCGATTTTAGACTATAGTGGTACATGTGTGAGCATCGTTCCGAGCAAAAAGGGATCATGAATATCGTAGTGATTTTTAAGTAACATAGCATATTTGATAAAGATAAAATTAAAAAAAATTGTTATTGGTAAAAACGTTATTAATTTAGTCTTTGTTTTACTTTTAATATTCATAGGGAAATTTATGGGGGATTACAACACTCCTATCCGTTCGGTTGCAACTCGCAACCGATTCGGCTGGAGTTTCTGTTTACATAATGCATCCTCAATCCATTCTAAACGTTTCCCAATCAATCCGAACTTCTTTCTAACTTGTAATCTACCATTCTTGAGTGCTTCTAACATCTGAACTCTCCTATCAACGATTCGTAACATTTCCATGCATCAACCTAATGATCATATGAAACTCAAGAACACCATCTACTAAAATCTTCCAATTAGTGCTCTAATTAACAATGCAATTACCTAACATCACTAATTATTAGGCATGTAACTCCTGGGATTCATCAATTGCAAATAAATTAGCTCCAAAGATTCTACCCAATTCAATCCGAAAATTCAATCAATCAATTCTTACTCAAAACTTAATCAATTGATCTAATTCTTTTTGCAATACATTCTCCTATCATCTAATCACTTATCCCCAAAATATTATATCTTAATTCGAACTAATTCAAAAATACCCAATTCGTGACCTAATTTCAATCATCCGAATTAAAACCTAATTGAATGAAATTAATGATGTAACTTACTTGACTTTATGCCATTGATGATCAATTATCACTCCTGCAACTCTTAAACAACTTCTTATGATCGAATTTATGACCCCAATTTTTTTGGTGGATTGTGTGTGTGTGGTTTTAATTTCTTGGGTTTTTTGAAAATTTTGGTTTATATATTCAATTCCATCCGATCAGTTGTGAATACATCCCTTCGGTTTTGTATGAAATTGATTTTTCAAAGTTTTTCCACTACTAAACTTGGTACAAGCACTAGTAGTTTTTGTCTCTTCAAAAACTTATCTTTTTGTATGTATAGATTCCAAACACACTTTGTCTACCAAAAATTTGGTCATCATTTCTACTTCTAAACTTAAGACTAAAAACATAACTTAACCTCTTAAAAACTCGATAAATAGATAAATAGATAGTCTTATTTCAAACATGAAATGCATAAAACCTAAAAACATAAAATAAATTGCATGAAATTAAAAATACGAAACAAACAAATAGCACAAGATGTACTTTATTCTTGTGATCATTTTTCTTCATCCATAGAAATAGTCATTCCTAAGAATGTCTTCTCCACGATACTTGTTTGACAACTTCCTAGAAGTCTTTTGAGTTTTGAAACTTCGTGCAAAATTCCTTCCGCTAGGACATGTGATATCAAATTTGCAATGTCAATCACCATCTCCTTCTTCTCTTTTGTAAATGCTAGGACCATCGGATCCCCACTCCAAGTTCTTCAATTGGACCGGTAAAGATCCAAGAAAATCTGTCAATTTGTTAAACACAAAAATGTTTTAAATGGGTTAAAGAAAGCCTCCATTGCTAGAGCCCTTTCCATTTCATCCTCAATATCAAAGAAACTAGGTGTGCATGGGCCAAACTTAGGCCTACCATCTTCATCTCTTCCTACTTCAAAGCAACCATGGTAATCCTTCTCTTGGTCCTCATTATTATCATCCCCATTACTACCCCCTCTAGGCTTTGGATAGTAAGTGTTCTTAAGAATTCCATCGTCAATTGTCATGGTACCTCTTCCCATATCTATTATCACTCCACATGTTCTTAAGAATGGTCTACCTAACAAAAAAGGTAGTTCCTTATCAATCGCAACATCCAACATAAGAAAATCCGCCAAGAACGCTTGGTAACCAATTTGAACTTTAACATTCCTTAGAATTATCCGCCATAGTAAGTTTAGAATAGTTAGGTTTAGGGTCTCTTAATCCTAACTTTTGATACAATGAGTAAGGCATAATACTCACACTCGAGCCCGTATCGGCTAATGCATATAAAGGAGTTGTCCCATTAATTTTAACCGGCAAAACAAAATTTCCGGGATCATTCATTTTCTTTGGGAGCCCATTCTCAATTATCCTTCTCTCCTCTACTTCATCAAAACTATTATCTTCCAACTTCGATTTTGCTGACATAACCCCATCTAATTTCTTCCTATAATCCATGTAGTTTCTTAACACTTCAATGACCGGTTTGTTTTCCATCAATTCACTAATTTTTGCTTCTAGATTCTCCATGATAGCTTGTTTTTGCTCTTTGGTTAAGGGTTTGCTAGTTTTTGGTGAATTTGGTGGAGTTTTGGATGATGATGATGATGATTTGTTTTCTTTTTCTTTTTGGGTGGAGGGTTGGGTTAATTTGTTCAATGGTGTTTTGTTTCGGTTAGCCTTACCCGTCTTACAAATTTCATCCCTTCCTTCCTTCATCTTTTCTATACCTTCACAAACATCAATAAGCATTTCATTCACACCTTTTCCTTCTTCCAAATCACTTATGTTAATTTGTAACTCCCCAAGTGCGAAATCCAATGTACACTTGGTAGTCACAAGAAAATCTCTACCAAAGATAACCTCCGGTTCATCGGCATTAGAATATTCCACAACCACAAAATCAAATTTGAAAATGTGACCATGAATGTTCACTCTAACTCCTTTCACTTTCTTCCTTCCATAATCTCCATAGTCAAGCCTAACAAAACCAAGCTTGTCAAGTACTTCTTCCGAAATGTAATTGTCTCCATATTCCATGTTCAACTCCGCATCCCACGCTTTAACACCTTCCACCGCACAAGGTGTAGAATACCTCATGTGTGGAGCATCGAATTCCTTAAGTGGTGCTCTTGTGAAAACAACAACCTTCCTTTCCTTCTCCTTATTTGGGTAACACATTTCATGTGGCAAGTAAGACGCATTGTCACCAACAACCTCTTCTCCTTCTAAATCTAACTTAGCCTTTTCCAATATGCTTTCCAACTTTTCCAAGGAATCACCGGAATCCTTGAACATATCCTCCAAATCTTTCAAGTACGCCGAAATCTAACTTAAACTCTTTGATGAGGCAAAAAAAATGATCAGTTTTTAGGGGGTCATTTAAGCCCGGAATTGAATTTATTTAATCAAATATTGCCCTAAATCGTTCCTTTTGTGATTTTAGGTACTTTGGGAGTGAAATCTGGAAAAGGAAGCAATTCGGACGTTTTTGGAGCATAAAAGTGAAGAAAACGCCAAAGACTTAATTTTCCATTCTGGGAACAATGTGTGACGGCGTCGAGAGTACTTTCCTGACAGCGTCAAGAGTAAATATCATGACGACCTAGTACAGAAATGAAGGCTTCACAAGTAGAGCGTCAAGAGTTAAAAGTGTGACGGCCTGCAAAAATGGACAACATGACGGCGTCAGATGTAGATCAAGGCAGTCTGAGGATTCTTTTGGCGGCGAGATGACAGCGTCACCCATTTGTTCTTGACACCATCAGCCTCTAATATCTATATATAGTTTTCTAATTTTCATTCATTAAAGAGGAACAAGTTTGAAGAAACCCTAAGGCCGAACCATATATGAATTTTACAGCTTTTCAAGGGTTTTCAACCCTTGAATCCTTACATGTGTTATTGAGATAAGTCTTTTCTTAATTCAATCAATATGTCTATGTGTTGATTGTCTATATCATGTGCTTGTCTTAATTCCACCATGCTAGGCTAGATTTATCTTGTGTTTGCTTAGATCTAATGAAACCTAGATGTTGATTATGTGTTGATTACTTGTTTATGGTTGTATTGGATGAATGATTCCAATGTTAGGCTTAAGAAAACTGGCAGATCTCCAAATGGTAACATGCTTGAACGTCTTAGGAAACATTAACCGATGTGTACTAGGTTTTATTGGTTTTATTTAACGCATGAGTAAATTCTAATGATCCCATGTTAGGAGCTTCTTGCAGGCTCAACATAGGAGTGAAGTAGGCACTCATAGGATTGGGGAAGTAAGTACGCCACCCCATGAATGGTTTTAAGGAATACAATCCGTCATCCACGCAACTATAACAAGTAATTAGCATGTAAAAGATATCTAGGGAGTAGTGAAATCTAAGTAAACACATTTCTCCCACTTATTGCTCACAACCTTAGTTTAAATTAGTTTATTTTCATTTTTAGTATTTTATTTTGATTGCATCTTAGTATTGGGTTAGTTGACTAGCAACTAATTCCGCCCATATCCTTCAAACCTGAGATTTTAACTTGCTTTCTAAAAAAATATAAAAATACAAAAAGAATCATCTCTCATCTCTAGAACTAGTATTTAGGTTTTCTAATCCTAGCGACACTATTCCTAGCTGAACGATCAATCCCCCGGTACTTGTCACTATACTATACTACAATGATCAGGTACACTGCCTGGTGGGGGTTGTAAGCTTCTCGAGATCTCTTGAGAAGTTAAGCCTGGTGCGATTCCCACGTATCAAGTTTTTGGCGCCGCTGCCCGGGGAATAGTTATTGTCTAGGTTAGAATCTCTTTTTATTAGGTCTACTTGCTAGATTCCTTTCTAGTAAGATTTTATTTTTATTTTTATGTTTTCTTTAGTCTATCTTATTTCTTCGTGTTTTTGTTCGTAACTTTTCACCACCCGACATCATGGACGATGGGAACATCTTTGAACCCGTCATCCCACCACAACAAAACACACCACTAGAACCTCTTAGGCCCCGAACCTTAGGAGAGTATTCCCGACCTAGCCACCATGGCTACCGAAATACCATTGAGCTCACCGGAGCCAATGTGACCCCCTTGCGATCCGACACCATCCGGTTGGTGCAAAGCGGATGTGCATTCCATGGACTTCGTTCCGAAGATCCAAATCAACATCTTAAGGACTTCCTTAAAATCGTAGATTCCATAGACCTAGATGTTGCAACTAGAGAGACAACCCGATTACGCCTATTCCAATTCTCTCTACGTGATCAAGCTAGTCAATGGCTTGAGCGTTTACCCGCGGGATCCACCACGTCATGGGATGATCTCACCACTCGTTTCCTTGCTCAATTTTTCCCACCGGGGAGAACTACTAAGCTTAGAAATGACATCTTGATGTTCCAACAACGTCAAAATGAATCTCTCTATGAAGCATGGACGCATTTCAAGGACTTACTCCAAAAAGTCCCTCATCATGACATAGATCTTTGGCTCCAAGTCCAAATCTTTTATGACCATATCGATCTCTCCACGAGGCGAGCCATTGACCAATCGGCCGGTGGTAAGCTACGTGATCTAAGTGCGGAACAATCATGGGAACTCATAGAAGATCTTGCTCTCTATGACAACGAAAGTTGGAATGATCCCCGTGATTTGAACAAAACGGTCAAGGCAATATCTTTGCCTTCGAATAACTCTAGCACACCCGACCGTAGGATCATGGAACTTGAGGACCAAGTCAAGTTTCTCATGAAATCTTACGAAGCTACTAAGCTTTCAAGCCAAGTGAACAAAATCACTTCTTCATGCGAATTATGTAGTGTTCCCCATGACACTCGTGATTGTGTGGAACTCCCCGGAACAGCTTTTGCGGACTACCCATCCTCGCGTACCGACGAAGCGGGAGATAAGTGGTACACTTTCAAACCCGAGCCAAACCCTTATGGTGATTCCCACAACCCCTCTTGGAAAAATCACCCAAACCTTAGGTGGAAACAAAATCAACCCAATTCTTCCAATCCGCCTAATCGTTACCAACCAAACGGTCCACCCTCCAACCGTACCTTCAACAACAATCCTTCTAACAACTATGGTAGTACCAACAATCTTGAAGGGTTGATGTCTAAGTTCATGGCATCTCAAGAAGCTCGCATAGCTAGGTTTGAAACCGAATTCAACCAACAACAAACGGAGATGACCAACAAGATAGACAACTTGTTGAAAGCCCTCAACAACCAAGCGTTAACCACACCTAGGAAGGACACTAGGGACACCAATAACAGAATCCAAATTAAGGACCCCTCATCATCTAAACATGTCTACTTTTTCAATGTTGTCACCATTAAGCCAATAGATAAGGAGATAGAAGAAAGTGACAAGGATGAAGTTGGAGTAGAAACCGAGACTAGGGATGAAAGTAGGGAAGTTGAGGCTAATAAGGGAAAGGAGTTAGAGGAAGTAGAAACCATAGAAAAGTACTTTGATAAATTACCCACCAAGGAAGAACGGGAATACCATAAGGATTTATTCGATAGTCCCGAGAGACCATATATCCTTGGCACACCCCTTATCAAAATGGGAGACCCCTCTAACATTAACATACCATGCAACATCGGGCACATGCATATATGGAAAGCTTACATCGATCCTAGATCTCCCGTAAACATCATGACTAGGACTTATTACAATTGGGTAATGAAGAAGCAACTTGATTATAGGATGATGCCCAATAAGAATTTGGTAAGTAATTTTGTAGGAAGAGTGAAGGGATTGCATGTGATTATAGGTAATTTCACTTATGAGATCGATTTTATGATAGTGGAAGACACTCGTCCGGTGATAGATGATTGCCTAAGCCAAATAATATTCGGAAAACCATTTGTTGAGGCCACCAGGATGAGTTATGATCCGCCTTTAGGGATAGTTAGATTCAAGGAAGAGAATGATGACATTGCCTACCAAATGCCTTACAAAATTAAGCAATACCGCCTTCTCTCTAATATAGAGAAGGAACACAAGCAAGCGGCTTATTATAGGAATGAGGAGGATAGACGTAGAGGAGTATAGTATGTGAAAAATAGGATGCTTGGTTTCTACAAAGAATGCTTGCAACTAGGTCCGGAATACAAAACTGGTTTAGAAGACGACCTAGAGAGTGAAACCAACGATGAGGTCACGTAGTAACCCATGGCCTTGAGTCTAGCTACAAGACTCGTAAATAAAGAAAAGCGCTTCTTGGGAGGCAACCCATGTTTTGTGTGATTTTATTAGTTTGTTATTTGCTTCTGTATGCATGCTTTATTTTTATTGTTGGTAGATCATGTTTCTAAACTGAATAGTGGAAATACTTTACTTTGTTGTTTGGCCTAGTCTTAACTCCACCTAAAGGTATTTTTGCAAAAGATAAGTGTATGGGGAAACCCCAAATATGTTTTTAAGAAACAAACCGATCATGATTCTCCACAATATTAAGTGAACATGTATATTAGTATTTGTTAGAGTCAAATGCTTGTATTGAGTCATAATGAAGTTTTGCAAGATTTTCCAGGAAGTAGGACCAAGTTTTTCCAGAAATTTTCTGGAAACTTAACATAAGAATTTCTGCAGGCCACTTCTGACGGCGTCATGAGCTTGCCCTTGACGGCGTCACGTGTAAAAATCTGGAAATTTTACCAGTTTTGTTTTTCTAACGGAGTTTTAAAGTTTTTGTTGAATTATTAAGTTTTATAATCTTCAGGAAATCTGCAAACTTCATTCCACAAGCATTATATCTTATTTTGTTTTCTAGGATTTAGTAACTTATGTAGATTGCCGCCGATTTTATGCGAGATTGCATTGTCTGTTTTCTCAGGATTTACAGGTTATGTATGACAAGAAGATGATTTATTTTTCTGGAAGGGAAGCTTTGATTGTTCATTTTCTTGGAGGAAGATCTAACCTGGCCACCTTATTATCCATACCGAGCGAATCAGGGAGTATTTGATTTCATTTGTTTTACTTATTTCGCTTTTACATTCTTTACTTGAACATTGGGGACAATGTTCATCCTAAGTGTAAGGGGAGGGTAAAATGATGATACCTTACAAATACACTTTCGCTTGAGTTTGTTTGTTTGATAGTAGATGTGTAATAAAACTATGAGAAATACTTGTTAGTGCAATTTTAGCGCCAAATTTAAAATTTTTTACACCATTTAGGAGTGAAACTTTAGCCATAGCAAGCGTCTCATGGATAGGAGATTGTATGACTAGCACAAAACCGTACTATTCAGAAAAATTTTCCACCCAAATATGTGAGGTTCGCCTTTAGATTTGATAGGAAAAGCATTTATTATTAGTGCTTATGAGTGTACCGGTAGCATTTAGATTATGGAACTTGCGTTAGTGATGCATCCCGAGACCGCTAGTGAGACTACATTCGTGTAGTAGGATTTACTACATGATAAGAGGCATTAGGATCACCCTTGTGTTAAACCCGTATCATAATTACTTGACCATTTAAGTCATATTACTTGGCTAGTTAAGTCAACTAATTTTTCCCACACCCTTAGCGTTGTACTCATTTTTAGTACACGAAACCCCTAGTACACCCCTCCGAGCCTATCTTTTCGTTTCTAACTTTAAGCATTTTACTTAAAGGAATAATTTGTTACACCCCACTTAAATGTACACCCAAATCGTCTTAGCCTTCCGTGTATGCGCTCATTTTTAGTGCATTATTGTTATTTGTTAAACCCTAAGTTAACTATCTAATTGATTACATGGTTGCTAAGTCGAGTCATATCCTTGTACATATTGTTTTGGGACGATTGGGACTCATGGGTAAAGTACTTATTTTATGGAGTAATGAGGAAGAACATCATATATTACCCCCGTATGTGCATTAATCTTAAAAGTACTCCAAGTGTTTTGATTTTCTTAATTCGAGTCAATAGATTAGTTTGTTGTAAAGTATGTAAAAATTCAAGTGTAAGGGGAATTTTCATTCCCTATGATGTATTATTTTGGATGGTAGGGTAAGAGTGTATGAAAAAAAAATCGAAAAAACAAGAAAAAGAAAAAAAAAATAATAGAAAAGAAAAAGAAAAAAAAAAACATACGGACTACCATCCCGTTTCATTCTATGTTCATTTTATGTTTTTGGTTATTTTTCATTTATTAGCTTAAGTCGAGTCTAGTCTTGGCTTAGCAACGCCATGTTGTACATGTAATTAACCAAGATTGTTAACTCGCCACTAGTAAAGACTGCCTATATCCAACAAAACCGTGTATTTCATATCCCTACACCTAACGTTACAACCCTTTAAAAGACCTCTTTGATAGTTTATCCTAGGTGCTTACGCCATGTGGTGGAGGTTTTATCCTTTCCCAAGCCTATGGTAATCTATTTTGCTATGACAGGTAGTGAGAGATATCTTTCGTTTCCATATTGTAATTTATACTTTATTACACCCGAGAGTTGTGAGTATCTAAACACTATTTGTGAGGTGCTAGTATATGACCTCCGTGCTTGTCTTTGGTCTTTAGTGGAATGATTATTTGTTCTAATTACTTTTATATTAGTGTTAATCGAATTCCTTAAGTGGTGCTCTTGTGAAAACAACAACCTTCCTTTCATTCTCCTTCTTTGGGTAACACATTTCATGTGGCAAGTAAGACGCATTGTCACCAACAACCTCTTCTCCTTCTAAATCTAACTTAGCCTTTTCCAATATGCTTTCCAACTTTTCCAAGGAATCACCGGAATCCTTGAACATATCCTCCAAATCTTTCAAGTACGCCGAAATCTGACTTAAACTCTCTGATGAGGCAAAAAATGATCCGTTTTTAGGGGGTCATTTAAGCCCGGAATTGAATTTATTTAATCAAATATTGCCCTAAATCGTTCCTTTTGTGATTTTAGGTACTTTGGGAGTGAAATCTGGAAAAAGAAGCAATTCGGACGTTTTTGGAGCATAAAAGTGAAGAAAACGCCAAAGACTTAATTTTTCATGCTGGGAACAGTGTGTGAGGGCGTCAAGAGTACTTTCCTGATGGCGTCAAGAGTAAATATCATGACGACCCAGTACAGAAATGAAGGCGTCACAAGTAGAGCATCAAGAGTTAAAAGTGTGACGGCCTGCAAAAATGGACAACATGACGGCGTCAGATGTAGATCAAGGCAGTCCGAGGATTATTTTGGCGGAGAGATGACGGCGTTACCCATTTTTTCTTGACGCCATTAGCCTCTAATATCTATATATAGTTTTCTAATTTTCATTCATTAAAGAGGAACAAGTTTGGAGAAACCCTAGGGCCGAACCATATACGAATTTTACAGCTTTTCAAGGGTTTTCAACCCTTGAATCCTTACATGTGTTATTGAGATAAGTCTTTTCTTAATTCAATTAATATGTCTATGTATTGGTTGTCTATATCTTGTGCTTGTCTTAATTCCACCATGCTAGGCTAGATTTATCTTGTGTTTGCTTAGATCTAATGAAACCTAGATGTTGATTATGTGTTGATTACTTGTTTATGGTTATATTGGTTGAATGATTTCAATGTTAGGTTTAAGAAAACTGGCAGATCTCTAAATGGTAACATGCTTGAACGTATTAGGAAACATGAACCGATGTGTACTAGGTTTTATTGGTTGTATTTAATGCATGAGTAAATTCTAATGATCCTATGTTAGGAGCTTCTTGCAGGCTCGACATAGGAGTGAAGTAGGCACTCATAGGATTGGGGAAGTAAGTACGCCACCCCATGAATGGTATTAAGGAATACAATTTGTCATCCACGCAACTATAACAAGCAATTAGCATAAAAGATATCTAGGGAGTAGTGAAATCTAAGTAAACATATTTCTCCCACTTATTGCTCACAACCTTAGTTTATTTTCATTTTTAGTATTTTATTTTGATTGCATCTTAGTATTGGGTTAGTTGACTAGCAACTAATTCCGCCCATATCCTTCAAACCCGAGATTTTAACTTGCTTTCTAAAAAAATATAAAAATACAAAAAGAATCATCTCTCATCTCTAGAACTAGTATTTAGGTTTTCTAATCCTAGCGACACTATTCCTAGCTGAACGATCAATCCCCCGGTACTTGTCACTGTACTATACTACAACGATCAGGTACACTGCCTGGTGGGGGTTGTAAGCTTCTCGAGATCCCTTGAGAAGTAAAGCCTGGTGCGATTCCCACGTATCACTCTCCATTTCAACTTAAGCAATTACTAACTATAACATAACCATCAACAAAAATATCCAAATTATTAGCATGAGGGTTAGTTGTAAGCAAATACTACCTCCGTCCCAAAATATAAGTCCATGTTTGAATTTTCAAAGTCTTTTTCTTCTAACTTTGACTGTAATTATTTTTTTTTCGTGTTATATACTTCTTGATGAAAAGTATACCAAGGAACATACATTTGAAACACAAATCCATTCATATATTTTTCATCAAGTATTATGTATCACGAGAAAAAATAATTACGGTCAAATTATGAAGAAAAAGACTTTGAAAAGTCAAACATGGACTTATATTTTGGGACGGAGGGAGTAACTCTTAATATGAAATAAGAATAAGTAAATTAACAAACTAAAACACTTAGAATTGAAAATAAACTAGAAAATAAAATTGTTAAAAATTTTACCGTGGCTTCCATCCGTTCAGATGGCCATCCATCCGATCGGATGGAACAATTTACCCACCTCCAACCAATCGGTTGGAACCCGCAACCGATTCGGTTGGAGCTTCTGAAACTAATTTTTTTTTTTTTTTTTTTTTTTTTTTTTTTTTTATTTTAAGACTAGAAAACTTGAAAACTTTAAAAACAATCATTGAATGTCTAATTAACTATGACTAACTGTATTCTAAACATTGTAAAAGCATTAACTCTATTTAAGATTAATCAAAAAATTAATAACTAATCATAATAACATCTTAAAACTAATAATTACTAATATTAATCATCTATTCATAAAAATTAATTAACTAAAAACAGAAAACTGAAAATTAAATAAACAAACAAGAATCCTAAAATTTTACCGTGGCCACCAACCGATCGGATGGATATTCATCCGAATCGGTTGGCTAAAACCAACTCTTTTTTTTTTTACTCTAAAAACTTCAAAATTCACAAATTACAAACAATTTTATTACTAAAAACTCCCGGCAGCGGCGCCAAAAACTTGATGTGTGTTTTATTAGTGCAAGTTTTAAAATTTATAAACACGATTTATCCGATTATTTATTTAGCACATACGAGCAATTATACTCGTCCGATGTACTAAAGGTGGGTAAGTCGAGGTTGTCCCAAGGGATTTGATAGTTTTAGTAATAAGAAAAACGTTTGTTAAATATGGGTTGTCAATCCAAATTTATGTAAATATCAATTTAAATGAAACTCAGTAAGAACTAAGCATATACTTGTGTATAATTCCTTGATTGGTAATTAGGAGTATCATGACAATTTAAGTATAAAGTTTGGTGTAAAACTTGTTATGATGCGCAACTAAAAATGAGTAGTTATACAATCTATGATGTATGTCATGTTTTAACTACCACTAAGAATTTTATCACCTAAATGACTCCTTTGGGACATATCAAATGAGTATGACAATTCTATAATCACATGGTTGTTTTGAAAATCAATTCTTTTCTTATGAATTCCTACGAATCATTTCGGTCCTTTTTCGTGATGAAATCTTCTCAAATCCATTTTAACAAGTAAATGTGGGTGTCAAGCATCATATTCCATACTAATTCGTGCACTAATGTTTTGGAATAAAAACAAGTTGAAACTCCTTTCGGACCTATTTTTCCAAAGATTGTTTTTACTAACAAATTAAGCAAGATTAGATTTTACTTCAACAAACTCATAAAATAGATATGTTTTCATGCATCACCTTTTTCATAAAAGAATACTCCGTAACCAATCACATCATACACACAAGTATATCACAAATTACTCCATAACAATCATATTAAAACACAAGTAAATAAGAAAACTTTCATTAAACTCAAAGTAACAATTGTTCATTATAAGTATCAAGGTGTACCTAGTTTGAGAATTACAATGAATAAACTTGTGGAACTATAGCAACCACACTCCTCCAATTGTTCACTAACGTAAGTAAACAACTCCAAACTCGAACCAAGGCTTGAGACTCAAACTCAACACTTTCTGGACGTTTTTCACAACACTTAATAAACTTTCAGGCAATATAAAATGAACTAACAATATTTGGTGTAACACTTAGTTAGATATTTGATGGTACATGTAATCTAGACCCTAAGTAGTCATTATATAGCATAATAACACTTATCCTCCAAGTAAAAACGTTCCTCTTGAGTTATTAAGCAGAATTGATCAGCCACAAATGATTATGGGGAGTAAATTCGTCCATAAATGCAAGACTTGTAACAGCAGTCACCTCCATCCGATCGGTTTCTCTCCATCCAATTGGATGGCACTCCTTGAGAATACTCCAACCGAATCGGTTGCGGGTTGCATCCGATCGGTTGGACAATGTCTGGAAACTATTCTTTTGTCTTTTCTTTGTCGTTTTACGTTGCATGCATTGTCTTTCTTTGTGGCATGACTTTATTCATTAGAACTTGATATTTCCTTGATAAATATGTGTAGAAGACTTGTCTTTATCCAATCCTTTTGTCCATGCGTCGTTTCTTTCTTTCTTGATCTTCTTGAAACTCTCCAAATGTGCATGATCACTTCATTTCTTCATCTTTTAGTCTTTTTACCTGCTTTTGGCTATATTTGCATGCATAAACACTTTTTCACGATTAAGTAACAAATATATACAAATATGACCAATTTCCATGCGTAAAACAAACAATAACACGACTAAAAACATGTTAATTTTGAGCGTTATCATGCTCTTCCATCATTAATAGAGTTATCTATCTGAGCCCCGAACGATGTCAGACTAAACATCTGGTTGTATGCGCGAATGTTATCCAAAAAATGCTTGTCTTTGAATATCTGTTTGAAATACATCGGCGGGTCTAGCTCCTCCTGAAGAAATACATGTCCGCCTACGCAACATTTGTTGTATCTGGGTTTATTTCGGTAAGAATTCTTTTTGAGCCTTTCTGAGTACCAGAATGCTGCATTGCAATACTCGCACGCGTACTCACAATCCCCAATGTCAATATATAAATGTGATGTATCTGCAATAGGAATACTCAAAGGTGATATTTTTTTAACAATTACATTTTTTTTGACACTATATTACTATAGACGTCAGTTTATTTAACTGTCATCTCTTACCTTGAGTACATGATGAAGCTGAACCACTGTAGATAGGCTCATCGGGTAAATCTTTCTGACCAATTCTATGGTTTTGATTCTCAGGTGAAAATGCGTGCGGGATTATATGTTTTGGGTCATTATAGTGTGTTTCTGTAGAGGTACATTCACACGCTATTGCCTTCCCTCTATTACTTAAAGTAGCTGAAAAACACAATTTATAATGTATGAATATAAAACATGTGCACATGTTAAATGTAACATAAGGATTTACTAAATATTTTTAAAAAAGAAAAAAAAATTGTTCATATATAGCTGTAATGTAATGGCACTTTACACTTACACATTCGTACCCTTTCGTAACGCATACCGAAAGGGTGGCAATGTGTGAATGTAATGTGGCATTACATTGTGGTATGTCATCATATGATTATTCCATGTGACTTTTTGCAAAACTTTAATAAATAAATAGTAACAATGATGCATGGTTCAAAGATAAACAGTCAAATGTGGTACAATTAGGCAAAATTGTTTCAGATAAAATACCTTGTTGTTGTTTCAGTTCGCTAATCACATTTGGATGCGTTGCTGTTAATCTCCTTTTTTATCGACCACCAATGTTTAATACATCTGCATAACATAGCTACTCATTTAACAATTACATAATTTAAACATGGAATACGAAGGTAGAAACTAAAATTACCTTTGTTTTTCTTCCAGATGAAGGCTCGTATTGTCAGATATCATAACACCTTTCCATTTTTTGTTGTAGACCTGGTGATTGGTTGTTGATGCTGAGTGTTGTACAAAAGGTTGTTTTCCATATATTGTATATATAGGCTGTTTTCCACTATTTATATTCAAGTTCGCATTGTTGTAATTACAGGATAACATATCAAGTGAAGACGTTACGTTTGCATGCTGGTTTTGGTTATTCGACAGTGACAAATGTGGCGTTATATTATTCTCAGTAAGTGGTTCTTTTTCAAACCCATCTAAATAAGTTCTTATTAACCTTCTAGGCATAGTAGATATGAAATTATAGCTAAAAAACACAACAGGGAACTACATAGACTATATAGCATAAGGATCAAGTGTATATGCATCAAAGAATGTATGTAAAAGTTGTTTTTTTAATAGAGCCAATGCATTTTGAGTTAGTAAATTCATTATGACAATAAAAAAAAAACTTGGAGCATTAAATAACTTCATTAAATGATGTAGATATCTACATTATTTAAACAAAGTGGTTGGTTACCTAAAGTTAAAAAACATTTAAAAGCTAAAACTCCTTCCAACTTGATGCCTGCATTCAAAAGAAAGGAAAAAAAAAGAGACAATTAAGGTTGTATATATATGCACTTTTACTCAGGAAAAAATAAAAAGTAGTTTGCATACATGTTTAGGCAAAATATTCTTGCTTTTTGTCTTTCTTGATAACACCTTGGTGCCCTTGTTGAAGATTCTTTTTTGTCTTATTTGTTGTAGCAGATTGTGATTGAGATAGATGTAGAAAAAGGTGTTTGGTGGAGCAGATATTGATGGTGATATATTGAGAAAAAGAGGGTGTAGAAACTTCAGGTTTTGTAAAGAAGACTCAAGATTATGTGATGACTTTTGGAAAAGCAACAATGAAACCTGTGTTATAGGTGTATTACGTGCTGCTACAGTGTGTTCAAACGGGGTTTAACCACATTAACAGTGGTTCGCACAGTAAAATAACGGGGACAGATGAATAGTGCCCATTGTACTTGAATGTACTTGTAACCAATGACCAAGTGAAACATATGTACTATCACTTATATCATTGTGTACCAACAAATTATGGACCACAAATCTGTCCGTTCACATTGTGTAATAACAGTCCATAATGCATCATTTTTAACGGGGCAATTCCCATCTTTAGTGTATATATATATATATATATATATATATATATATATATATATATATATATATATATATATATATATATATATATATATATATATATATATAATGAATCATATTAATTGTTTTAAAAATAAAGTCAAATAGGTAAAATTGTCTCATTTTAGTGAACCGGTTCGACTTGGTTCAAGTGAAACCCGATAGCTCAATCTGGGTTTTGAGTAGTAAAAACCCAGGTAGTAACGTCCCAGTGGTTTAATCGGTTTAACCTGTTAGGTCAAATCGTGTTTTAAATATTGATTATATTCCTAAGTTGTATATTGTGTATATAAGTGTATTCTTTTAATTATGTACTAAATACATATTATGTGCAACTCTTAAACACGGAATATAATTAAATGACATATAATTTGTTTAGAGAGATTTTTTTAAATGAACTATAACAACTACCCGTTTACGAAAATAAACTTCGCCCACATCTTTTACGAAAATGAACTTTTGCATATGATCAGTTAGATTGAATTCATGACAACTTTTGAACCCTACACATGTCTCTCATTTCCCTAGGCGACGTTATATGCGCTTGAAAAGTATAGCGATCAGTTGGGGCGAGAGCGTGGGTGAGTTTAAAAGCGATGCCAGCTGGGGGTATGGGCTGGGCGAGCTGGTGGGCGCTGGGAGAGTGAAGAGCTACTGTTCGGTGAGGGCTTGGGTGAGGCTGTAGGCGAGGTATTGAGTGAGGTGGTGGGTGAGATGGGAGATTGGATATCTGCTGTTGGGCGAGGGCTTGGGCGAAGCTGTAGGCGAGGGCTTGAGCGAAGATTGGATAAAAGTGTGTGAAGTGAAGACTCAGATGAAAAAATGGGTAATGTAAAGTGATGATTAGGTTGCATGTGGTTCTTCGGTGACACAAAATACTATTGAAATTTTGCAATATGAAGTACTAATTTAATGATATAAAAATGTATCAAGTCTAAAATTTGATTGTTTTGATAGGAGTGGGCACGTGACATGTTAGAGTGGGCAATAGTTTGTTTTCATAAAATCTTGAAAAAGGGTATGGTTTGGTAAATGAGTTATGTTAGTGGTTTAGTTTGAATTTGCTTTAATTAAATTGGAACTCCTACTTCATTAGACAAATGAAAGTAAATTGGTAGGAAAAGAATGAAAAGAGTGGGGTGAATAGTGATGGTGATGATTGGTGAGGTATAAAGTAAGGTGTGTTGATGATAGAGACCACATAGAGAGTAGTATGTAAATGGTGATAGTGGCAAGGTGATAAAGACACAATTAGTTCGTTTTTGTAAAAGTTGAGAAAAAAATTCCACATTGGTAAAACTAGTAGCTATATGGTCCATTTAAGTAATTAGTTGTTTTGTTTATCTTTCTTGTAGTTGAAATGAGATAGTGGGAGATAAAAATTTGAATTCGAACATACTACATTTAATCTATAAACATGCAAAAACACGCGAAAAGTAAAATAGAGATTATTATGAAAGCGCAAAAGGAAAAAAAATAAATAAAAAAAGAGCAAAATTGTTAACGGACACGTTTTTTAGTCCGTTATGGATAATGATAAATGTGTGACTATTTTATAAATATATAGAAATCGATACTAATGTTGTTGAAGGTCTAATGAAGCTTGTTTTTAAGAATGAAAGATAATTAATAGATAGAAGAGTTGGAATCATATGTTAGTATTTACTCGGTAAATCAATTATGCATATTCGTTGTTGATGAGGCGAAAAATGAACCACTTTTAGAGGGTCATTTAAGCCCGGAATTGAATTTATTTGATCAAATATTGCCCTAAATCGTTCCTTTTGTGATTTTAGGTACTTTGGGAGTGAAATCTGGAAAAGGAAGCAATCCGGACATTTTTGGAGCATAAAAGTGAAGAAAACGCCAAAGTCTTAATTTTCCTTGCTGGGAACAGTAGGTGACGGCGTCAAGAAGGAATTTCTGACGGCGTCAAGAGTAATTTCCATGACGAACCAGTACAGATTTGATGGCGTCACGAAGTAGGGCGTCAAGAGTAAAATGCATGACAGCCTGGAAAATGCTAACACATGACGGTGTCAAAAGTAGATCAAGGCAGTCCGAGAATTATTTTGGCGGCGAGGTGATGGCGTCACAAGCTTTGTCTTGACGCCGTCAGACCCTATTTCCTATATATAGTTTTCTAATTTTCACATTAAAAGGAGAGAAGTTTTGGAGAAACCCTAAGTACGAACTTGGTGCGAATTTTACAGGTTTTTCAAGGGTTCTAAGCCCTTGATACCTTTCATGTGTAATTGAGATAAGTATTCTTTTAATTCAATCAATATGTCTATGTGTTGGTTGTCTATATCTTGTTCTTGTCTTAATTCCATCATGCTAGGCTAGATCTATCTTGTGTTTGCTTGGATCTAATGAAACCTAGATGTTAATTATGTGTTGATTACTTGTTTATAATTGTATTGGTTGAATGAATTCGATGTTAGGCTTAAGAAAACTGGCAGACTTCCAAATGGTAACATGCTTGAACGTCTTAGGAAACATGAACTGATGTGCACTAGGTTTTATTAGTTGTATTTAATGCATGAGCCACTGTTTATAATCCTTATGGTTGTGCTGGGCAGGGTATAGTAGGAGATAAGAGCTCATAGGATTGGGGAGTTAAGTGTGCCACCCCATGAATGGTATTAAGGAATACAATCCATCATCCACGCAACTATAACAAGTAATTAACGTGTAAAAGATGTCTAGGGAGTAGTGAAATCTAAGTAAACACATTTTCTCCACTTATTGCTCACAACCTTAGTATAATTTAGTTTATTTTTATTTCTAGTATTTTATTTTGATTGCATCTTTAGTATTGGGTTAGTTGATTAGCAACTAATTCCGCCCAAATCCTTCAGACCCGAGATTTTTATTTGCTTTCTAAAAAATATAAAAAATACAAAAAGAATCATCCCTCACCTTTAGAACTAGTATTTAGGTTTTCTAATCCTAGCGACACTATTCCTAGCTGAACGGTCAATCCCCCGGTACTTGTCACTATACTATACTACAACGATCAGGTACACTGCCTGGTGGGGGTTGTAAGCTTCTCAAGATCCCTTGAGAGGTAAAGCCTGGTGCGATTCCCACGTATCAAGTTTTTGGCGCCGCAGCCCGGGGAATAGTTATTGTCTAGGTTAGAATCTCTTTTTATTAGGTCTACTTGTTATATTCCTTTCTAGTAAGATTTTATTTTTATTTTTAGGTTTTCTTTAGTCTATCTTATTTCTTTGTGCTTTTATTCGTAACTTTTCACCACCCGACATCATGGACAACGGGAACATCTTTGAACCCGTCATCCCACCACAACAAAACCCACCACTAGAACCTCTTAGGCCCCGAACCTTAGGAGAGTATTCCCGACCTAGCCACCAAGGCTACCGAAACACCATTGAGCTCACCGGAGCCAATGTGACTCCCTTGCGATCCGACACCATCCGGTTGGTGCAAAGCGGATGTGCATTCCACGGACTTCATTCCGAAGATCCAAACCAACATCTTAAGGACTTCCTCAAAATTGTAGACTCCATAGACCTAGGTGTTGAAACTAGAGAGACAACCCGATTACGCCTATTCCAATTCTCTCTACGGGATCAAGCTGGTCAATGGCTTGAGCGTTTACCCGCGGGAACCATCACCACATGGGATGATCTCACCACTCGTTTCCTTGCTCAATTTTTCCCACCGGGGAGAACTACTAAACTTAGAAATGACATCTTGATGTTCCAACAACGTCAAAATGAATCTCTTTATGAAGCATGGACTCGTTTCAAGGACTTACTCCAAAAAGTCCCTCATCATGGCATAGATCTTTGGCTCCAAGTCCAAATTTTTTATGACCATATCGATATCTCCACGAGGCGAGCCATTGACCAATCGGCCGGTGGTAAGCTACGTGATCTAAGTGCGGAACAATCATGGGAACTCATAGAAGATCTTGCTCTCTATGACAACGAAAGTTGGAATGATCCCCGTGATTTGAACAAAATGGTCAAGGAAATATCTTTGCCTTCAAACAATTCTAGCACTCCCGACCGTAGGATCATGGAACTTGAGGACCAAGTCAAGTTTCTCATGAATTCTTACGAAGCTCCTAAACCTTCAAGCCAAGTGAACAAAATCACTTCTTCATGTGAATTATGTAGTGGTCCCCACGACACTCGTGATTGTGTGGAACTCCCCGGAACAGCTTTTGCGGACTACGCATCCACGCGTACCGACGAAGCGGGAGATAAGTGGTACACTTTCAAGCCCGAGCCGAACCCTTATGGTGATTCATACAACCCCTCTTGGGAAAATCACCCAAACCTTAGGTGGAAACAAAATCAACCCGATTCTTCCAATCCGCCTAATCGTTACCAACCAAACGGTCCACCCTCCAACCGTACTTTCAACAACAATCCTTCCAGCAATTATGGTAGTACCAACAATCTTGAAGGATTGATGTCTAAGTTTATGGCATCTCAAGAAGCTCGCATAGCTAGGTTTGAAACCGAATTCAACCAACAACAAACGGAGATGACCAACAAGATTGACAACTTGTTGAAAGCCCTCAACAACCAAGCGTTAGTCACACCTAGGAAGGACACTAGGGACATCAATTACGGAATCCAAATTAAGGACCCCTCATCATCCAAACATGTCCACTTTGTCAATGTTGTCACCATTAAGCCCATAGATAAGGAGATAGAAGAGAGTGACAAGGATGAAGTTAGAGTAGAAGCCGAGACTAAGGATGAGAGTAGGGAAGTTGAGGTTAATAGGAGAGAGGAATTAGAGTAGGTAGGGCCTATAGAAAAGTACTTTGATAAGTTGCCCACCAAGGAAGAACGGGAATACCATAAGGATTTATTCGATAGTCCCGAGAGACCATATATCCTTGGCACCCCCTTATCAAAATGGGAGACCCCTCTAACATTAACATACCATGCAATATCGGGCACATGCATATATGGAAAGCTTACATCGACCCTAGATCCCCCGTGAACATCATGACTAGGACTTATTACAATTGGGTGAAGAAGAAGCAACTTAATTTTAGGATGATGCCTAATAAGAATCTGATAAGTAATTTTGCAGGAAGAGTGAAGGGATTGCATGTGATTATAGGGAATCTCACCTACGAGATCGATTTTGTGATAGTTGAAGACACTCGTCCAGTGATAGATGCTTGCCTAAGCCAAATAATATTTGGAAAAGCATTTGTTGAGGTCACTAGGATGAGTTATAATCCGACTTTAGGGATAGTTAGATTCAAGGAAGAGAATGATGAGGTTGCCTATCAAATGCCATACAAGATTGAGCAATACCGCCTTCTCTCTAATTTCGAAAAGGATCACAAGCAAGCGGCTTATTATAGGAATGAGGAGGATAGACGTAGAGAAGTAGAGTATGTAAAGAATAGGATGCTTGGTTTCTACAAAGAATGCTTGCAACTAGGTCCGGAATACAAAACTGGTTTAGAAGACGACCTAGAGAGTGGAACCAATGATGAGGTCACGTAGTAACCCATGACCTTGAGTCTAGCTACGAGACTCGTAAATAAAGAAAAGCGCTTCTTGGGAGGCAACCCATGTTTTGTGTGATTTTATTTTGTTTGTTTGTTATTTGCTTCCGTATGCATGCTTTATTTTTATTGTTGGTAGATCATGTTTCTAAACTAAATAGTGACAATACTTTACTTTGTTGTTTTGGCCTAGTCTTAACTCCACCTAAAAGTATTTTTGCAAAAGATAAGTGTAAGGGGAAACCCCAAATATGTTTTCAAGAAACAAACTGATCATGATTCTCCACAATATTAAATGAACATGTATATTCGTATTTGTTAGAGTCAAATGCTTGTATTGAGTCATAATGAAGTTTTACAGGATTTTCCAGGAAGTAGGACCAAGTTTTTCCAGAAATTTTCCGGAAACTTAACATAAGAATTTCTGCAGGTCACTTCTGACGGCGTCACGAGTTAACTCTTGACGGCGTCATGTGTAAAAATCTGGAAATTTTACCGGTTTTGTTTTTCTAACGGAGTCTTATGGTTTTTGTGAATTATTAAGTTTTATAATCTCCAGGAAATCTGCAAACTTCATTCCACAAGCATTATATCTTATCTTGTTTTCTAGGATTTAGTAACTTATATAGGATGCCGCCGATTTTACGCGAGGTTGTTTTGTCTATTTTTTTCAGGATTTACAGGTTATGTTTGACAAGAAGATGATTTACATTCTGGAAGGGAAGCTTTGATTGTTCATTTTCTTGGAGGAAGATCTAACCTGGCTACCTAATTATCCATACCGAGCGAATCAGGGGAGTATTTGATTTCATTCTTTTTACTTTTTCACTTTTACATTCTTTACTTGAACATTGTGGACAATGTTCATCTTAAGTGTAAGGGGAGGGTAAAAAGATGATACCTTACATGTACACTTTCACTTGAGTTTGTTTTGTTTAATGGTAGGTTTGTAATAAAACTATGAAAAATACTTGTTAGTGCAAGTTTAGCGCCAAATTTAAATTTTTTTTACAACATTTAGGAGTGAAACTTTAGCCATAGCAAGCGTCTCATGGATAGGAGAGTGTATGACTAGCACATAACCGTATATTCAGAAAAATTTTCCACCCAAATATGTGAGGTTCGCCTTTAGATTTGATAGGAAAAGCATTAACTATTAGTGCTTATGAGTGTACCGGTAGCATTTAGATTCTAGAACTTGCGTTAGTGATGCATCCCGAGACCGCTAGTGAGACTACATTCGTGTGGTAGGATTTACTACATGATAAGAGGCATTAGGATCACCCTTGTGTTAAACCCGTTTCATAATTACTTGACCATTTAAGTCATATTACTTGGCTAGTTAAGTCAACTAATTTTTCCCACACCCTTAGCGTTGTACTCATTTTTAGTACACGAAACCCCTAGTACACCCCTCCGAGCCTATCTTTTCGTTTCTAACTTTAAGCATCTTACTTAAAGGAAGAATTTGTTACACCCACTTAAATGTACAACCAAATCGCCTTAGCCTTCCGTGTATGCACTCATCTTTAGTGCATTATTGTTATTTCTTAAACCCTAAGTTAACTATCTAATTGATTACATGGTTGCTAAGTCGAGTCATATCCTTGTACATATTGTTTTGGGATGATTGGGACTCATGGGTAAAGTACTTACTTTATGGAGTAATGGGGAAGAACAACATTTATTACCCCCGTATGTACGTTAATCTTAAAAGTACTCCAAGTGTTTTGATTATCTTGATTCGAGTCATTAGATTAGTTTATTGTAAAGTATGTAAAAATTCAAGTGTAAGGGGAATGTCCATTCCCTATGATGTATTACTTTGGATGGTAGGGTAAGAGTGTATGCAAAAAAAAAAAAAAAAAAAAAAAAAAAAAAAAAAAAAAAAAATCGAAAAAACAAGAAAAAAAATAGAAGAAGGAAAAGAGAAAAAACATACGGACTACCATCCCGTTTCATTCTATGTTTATTTTCTATTTTTTTTAATTTTCATTTATTAGCTTAAGTCGAGTCTAGTCTTGGCTTAGCAACGCCATATTGTACATGTAATTAACTAAGATTGTTAACTCGCCACCAGTAAAAACTTCCTTTATCCAACAAAACCGTGTATTTCATATCCCTACACCTAACGTTACAACCCTTTAAAAGACCTCTTTGATAGTTTATCCTAGGTGCTTACGCCATGTGGTGGAGGTTTGATCCTTTCCCAAGCCTATGGTAATCTATTTTGCTATGACAGGTAGTGAGAGATATCTTCCGTTTCCATATTGTAATTTGCTTGAGGACAAGCAAATCTCAAGTGTAAGGGTATATGATGAGGCGAAAAATGAACCACTTTTAGGGGGTCATTTAAGCCCGGAATTGAATTTATTTGATCAAATATTGCCCTATATCGTTCCTTTTGTGATTTTAGGTACTTTGGGAGTGAAATCTGGAAAAGGAAGCAATTCGGACGTTTTTGGAGCATAAAAGTGAAGAAAACGCCAAAGTCTTAATTTTCCTTGCTGGGAACAGTAGGTGACGGCGTCAAGAAGGAATTTCTGACGGCGTCAAGAGTAATTTCCATGACGACCCAGTACAGATTTGACGGCGTCACGAAGTAGGGCGTCAAGAGTAAAATGCACGACGGCCTGGAAAATGCTAACACATGACGGTGTCAAAAGTAGATCAAGGCAGTCCGAGAATTATTTTGGCGGCTAGGTGACGGCGTCACAAGCTTTGTCTTGACGCCGTCAGACCCTATTTCCTATATATAGTTTTCTAATTTTCACATTAAAAGGAGAGAAGTTTTGGAGAAACCCTAAGTACGAACTTAGTGCGAATTTTACAGGTTTTTCAAGGGTTCTAAGCCCTTGATACCTTTCATGTGTAATTGAGATAAGTATTCTTTTAATTCAATCAATATGTCTATGTGTTGGTTGTCTATATCTTGTTCTTGTCTTAATTCCATCATGCTAGGCTAGATCTATCTTGTGTTTGCTTGGATCTAATGAAACCTAGATGTTAATTATGTGTTGATTACTTGTTTATAATTGTATTGGATGAATGAATTCGATGTTAGGCTTAAGAAAACTGGCAAACTTCCAAATGGTAACATGCTTGAACGTCTTAGGAAACATGAACAGATGTGCACTAGGTTTTGTTGGTTGTATTTAATGCATGAGCCACTGTTTATAATCCCTATGGTTGTGCTGGGCATGGTATAGGAGGAGATAAGAGCTCATAGGATTGGGGAGTTAAGTGCGCCACCCCATGAATGGTATTAAGGAATACAATCCGTCATCCACGCAACTATAACAAGTAATTAACATGTAAAAGATGTCTAGGGAGTAGTGAAATCTAAGTAAACACATTTTCTCCACTTATTACTCACAACCTTAGTATAATTTAGTTTATTTTCATTTCTAGTATTTTATTTTGATTGCATCTTTAGTATTGGGTTAGTTGATTAGCAACTAATTCCGCCCAAATCCTTCAAACCCGAGATTTTTATTTGCTTTCTAAAAAATATAAAAAATACAAAAAGAATCATCCCTTACCTTTAGAACTAGTATTTAGGTTTTCTAATCCTAGCGATACTATTCCTAGCTGAACGATCAATCCTCCGGTACTTGTCACTATACTATACTACAACGATCAGGTACACTGCCTGGTGGGGGTTGTAAGCTTCTCAAGATCCCTTGAGAGGTAAAGCCTGGTGCGATTCCCACGTATCAGTTGTTGTTATATTTGAGTGTATGCTATACTCTATATCACTTTGCAATGGCATTTTTATATTAAGATATATGTTTGTAAGACAATACTTATGTTGGTGTCGTAATTATTTTCGCATAAAATTTGATTGCAAATAAATTAATTTACAGAATACCCGCAACCAAAACACGTGGTACACGACTATGTAATGTAAAGTGGTAAACCTTCAGTTGTTGGTATGTGTAGCGTAGCCCACCGAACCCATGGTTGTGGACTTGTGGTGAATCCACAAACAAACACAAAATGAAATCTTTTCACTATTTTTATTGTTTATTTTACTATTTTAAAATATTCAAATTTAAGAATAAGTATATCCATTTTTCACTAATTTTATTACTTATTTGACTGTTTTAAAATCTTCAAATTTAAGTATAAATCCCAATTAACACAAATTGTTATACTGTTTTAGTTTCTAACATTACCCGCTCAAAATATTATCCGTACAACCAAGGGGTGTTTGTGTAACACCCCCATTTTCATAAATAGCAGCGGATGCTAGATCTGGGGTATTACCTCATGGAAACATAGTCAAAGTAATAGAAAACGACTCAAAAAGAGACGTTTTGGAAAATAATATTACCATTCATTTAAAACATCAGAGTTTTATGAAATGAGGTCCCAAAATCTTTGTGAAACATAGAGTTTGAATGATGACAGGTTTGAAAGTCCTTCCAGTTCAGTGCCACTCCGTGCCATAAGTTGCTCAATAACCTAGGATATATGCTTAAAGGGGTCAACACAAAGGTTAAGTGAATTCATAGGTTTTAGTGTGTAGTGGGTGAATACAAGTTCCACTGGGTTCAGTTGTTACACCCATCAAGGAAAATGTAGTGTTTGTGATAATTATGCATTTATTATCACGGGGAAATAGTATTATTGCACTAAGCTCATGACACCCCGCATTAACAAGTCCAGGTCATGCGGCACTGCAGACCCTTGCATGACGGGACGTAATAAGGATTAACTTTCCAAGGTTAACCATTTTAGTTCTCAAATATAGTGCTATTGGTACCCGGTAGGGGCAAACCAACAGGAGTTGTCAAACTCCAAATAGATCTATTCACTATACTCGCGTTCACTCGCAAGTGATTATGGTTCATGAAATTGGGTGTAATGTAATGATGGCATAGTAGGTACTCGTGCAATAACCAAAGAAAGGACTTGTATTCGGTTTAAAGCATGTACCCCCCCCCCCCCCAGGGTTTGTAAAGCATTTAAAAAGTGATGCTATGAACACTCACATGGGATTAGGGAAGTGTGTTGGTGATACTAGACGGCCTACTCACACAACCTGGTGTAGTGTGTATGTCAAGCCTGAGTGGGTGTGTTCTAAGTTCTCCTAAATAAGTATTCTTAGGGTTTTCTAGATTTAGATATAACATAACACCGTTCGAGTCATCATATTCCAGAGGCAATTAAACCCCTCACATGAAACTCCCTAGTAGTGTGTTATGTTATTAAGTACTAGATTTAAATATAATGTATCACCGTTTGGGCCATCATAATTCAGAGGTCATATAGTAAACATTTGAGGAGCCAGGGCACTTTAATTCGTAAAACCAGCAAACTCGTCAAAACGAATACCCAAATGAAACCCCTCACATGAAGCTCTCTAGTATTGTGATACATTATATAAAAAGGATAGTACTTTATTTATAAGAAAATACTTTATTTAAACCTTTAAGTTAATAAGTTGACACTATTTACCCTTAGGTTATAAACTTTTACGAAACTAGTCCTTGATGTTAATAACTATATATATACTTATCCCTAGACTTTAAAACTTCACATAATAGGTCCTTATACTTATAACTTTCAAAAAATGGCAAAAACAGCCCTTAGACCTAATAGTTTCAGAAAGTTACAATATATACCCCTATGGATGGAAAACTTTGCAAAACTAGTCCTTTTTCCATGCAAACTATATTTTTATGAAACAAAAAGTTTTATAAGCTTATGACTAACTAATATTAGCTTAAATAAGTTGCCTAAACTAGATTATAGCTTATGGTAAGAGCTTATAACATATAAATATCAATTCGACTCTAATTAGGGTTTTAAAAAGAAAATGAGCAAATGAAAATGACCAAGGCTTAGGCAAGGGTTTCTAGGTGATCTAATACTCCTAATAACTATCCTAGGACTGTACTAAAGCTATTAGAACAAGTATAAGGCTTATGTGATCAAGAAATGGTTCACGACTAGGGTTTAGGGTTTCTCGGTGGAAATCAACTCGACAAGGCTTCAAGGCTTAAGGTTCTCGACTCCTAGGCTTTATATGACTCTTGTACTACTACTAGAAGGATGTTTGAGGTGGAGAAGTGTGGTGGTGTGATTTTGAAATGAAGGGGGTAACGAGGGTATTTATAGCCTCGTTAGGCTTGGTGGCTAAGAAATGGAAGGCTAGGTGGCATGAGGGGGGGGGGGGGGAGGAGGTAACTAAGTACAGCTATATGTGACTATTAAGAGCTACAAGGTAGGCTAGGGGTGGTGTTTGGTGGTGATTTAGCCGCGGGGTGAAGGTGGTGACAAGTGGGTGCATCACCTACTTGTAAGCAACCATGGTGGTGTGTGCTTGGGTTCTTAGGGGTGCTAAGGTGGTGGGTGAGCTTCTTGTAAGCTGCTTAGGGTTGGTGGTGCTTGGTTGTTAGCTTATGGTAGCTTAGAACTAGGTTTAGTCTTAGTTTATGGCTTAATCTAGCTTAAGGTGTAATTAGGGTCTAGCTTAGGGTTTAGTACCTAGATTAAGGTTTATTAAGGGATTAAAGACTAATATTAAGGTTTAAGAATCATCTCTTAAGTGGTGGTAGCTTGTACTAAAGAATCGGGAAGGTTTAGACCTAGTTTCGGGGCCTAAATGACCTAATTAGGGTTATGTGCTTAAGGGACTTGTATTATGATCTATGACTAGTTGTACTACGGTTTTAGTGAGGTAATATAGCTAAGATAACTTATACATAAGCCTTGAACACTTTCAAACTAGTTTGGATAAGAAATTAGGGTTTTAGAGATAACCGTAAACACATAGTGCTGGTTTAAGGTTTGTGATAGCTATAGTATACTAGAGTGATAGAATACTTATTGAAATGATGTTTATAACTTATACTTGCCATACTAGAAGGTTTACAGGGTATAACCTTAGTGATATGTAAGTTACTTTACATAGTAGGTGAGTGTAATGATACTTAGGGGAAATGTAACAAGGCATAGTGGGAAGTGTGTTAAGGCATAGTGGGGAAATGTGCTAAGGCATAGTAGGGAGTGATTAAGGCAAAAATTTTACCCTAGAAAAAGAGCTAGATAGATATCATAAGCATAGATAACCTTGGTGAAAATTTTGGGTTGTTATAGTCTCACCTCCTAAGAGAAAATCTCGTCCCGAGATTTAGTTAAAAGTAAGAGTGATGGTTGAGATAGATGAATGAGTTTATGATCCGAAGGAAATGAAGGTAACGATGATGAAGAAAAGGAATTGTTCGTACAAACAAATTATGAATTGTTTGTACGAATGCCATATACTAAGGTCCACATATTTATAATTCGTTACTTACAAACAGAGGTGTCCCAATCCTTGTAAGTAAGAATTTATAACTTATGGTTTGGTGGTTTATAATTTCCTTATTCAAATGAAGAAGCGTCCTAATTCATTTCAATAAGATGGTTTTAAATCATCTTTAAGTAATACTGGCCAAAGTAGGGTGTGGAAGTGACGATAAGTAGAAAAATGATTCTTATGATTTTCCCAGAATCATAAAAAGTGACGAGAAGAATGTGAGGATATCCTAGAATGAGATGCTAGGAATAGTTTTGCTATCAAATTAGCAAAAATATTGGTGAGGTGCACATACGTGTGTTAAAAGTGCGGAGTGAGTGTTTCAACTTAGAGTTGAATATCTAGGAATCAATAAGATTGACATACCATGTCAAGTTTCGATATCATCTAGAATGATATTTTACGAAAGAAAGAGTTGGGAAGAACGGGGTGTCTGGGAAAGTTTTAGAGAACATTGTGAAACTTACGATGTTTTGAGGGAAGGGTTTAGAGATTTTTGGGACTTATGGGTTAAGGGCCCACTGACTAGACATGGGTTTTCTATTTGCATTATCGGTGTTAGCCATATTAGCAGCTCAAAATTCTAGTGGCGCAGTTACATTGTCAGCAACTAGTTACCGGATGGTATCCTGAGCTATGGCGGAAGTAAACGTTGACGATCTCGTGGGAGCCATTCTAACAACGTGTGTAGAATAACACGAGATAAAAGTAATATCATAAGTCGGGCATAATATGAAATTATGAGAATTCCGATAGAGATATTTTGTTCAATACAAGTTCTAACTAATAGAACATTGTAGGAGAAGACAGAGGATTAGGAGAGGAATAATATCATAAGTCGATCATAATGACGATTATGAGATCGATGTAGATATTCTTACAATGTTCTAACTAATAGAACATTGCGTGGAAAACAGAAGATTAGAAATACAAGTTCTAACGCTTAGAAAGTTGTAAGATAAAACGGAAGAGTGAAGTTACAAGTTCTAACATTTAGAACATTGTAGGATATAACGGAGGAATGGAAATCTAAAACTAAAGACGGGAATCCTAATAAGCACTAGGTTCCTTAGGGGATAGTTCATCTCCTAAAGGTCTCGGTATAATCGATAGTGAATTTTCTAATCATAGATTCCTCAAAGGAATAGTCAGGCGTAGCTAGTCTAGCTGGGGATGAGGATCCTACAAAGGATGATTGACTAAGCGGGGAAGAGGATCCTATAGATGATAAACTAAGGGGTGAAGAAGATCCTACCGATGATGACGTATACTCGTCATAAGATTCGGTATTTCTAGGTAAAATCTCTTGCTTAGTTTCTTCCTATGAATTGCTATCATCAATCCTAAGGGTGGTGCTATCATAAGTTCGGAGCCTAAGTTCCTAGGTCTTAGGGTAGGCTTGGGATAACCAGGAGATGTAAATTCCATAGTAATTTCTAAATCCACCAAGATATAATACTTAAGAAATCTTAATACGGGATAGTCAGCTAGGTATGGGAAATACTATAACCTCATGATGTCATAATGACTTGTTCACTTATCTTACAGGGTGAAAACTTAACAAGTACCCTTATCCCGTAACTAGGTTTAGTACAAGGACTGTACATACTTAAGGATTCTAGGCTAGTAAGTTTGATAGTTTACTATTATGGTGTTGCTCATTCGTTATCATTAAGTTCATGGATTGCATCTAAAGGACTCCTTATATCTAATCAATAACTAACTTAGATATCCTCAATGATCATAAGAGTAGAAAGTCTAACACAAGCTAGAGTATGTCTCTCTTGTTTCTTATGTAACCTAGCAATCTAATTACGGGATTTCTCTAGTTTGGTTTCTAATCTATCAAAGTCTCTCTGAATAATGACTTGACCTTTTCCAAGATCGTAAATCTTATTTTCTATTACCTCAATATGCTATAGAGGTATGTTATATAGGTGATTCATAATTTCCTTAATTTGTTCCTCATGCCTTTCTAGAGGACTCTTATAAGAACTATTTCTAACCTAAAATATGAGAAACCTAGGGGGTATAATACGGATTTCACTAAGAGGGGAAACTACTTCGGGAACATAGAATTCTAGGGGATCAAAGAGTGGTAACGCTGGAGTAGGGGATAAAAAAGGAACGATAGGAATTTCAACATTATATGCTTGCATATAACCATTATATGCTCGCATATAAGGATCATTCGAGAAATAGCTAATGAAGCTAAAGGATTATGAGTTAATTCTTCGGAAGAATCAAACTAAGAAAAAGAACTATATGATGTAGAATAGGTATCATATAAGATGATAGGGTGAATGGTTTAATAGGAGGCTTAGTGTTTCTAGGGAGTGTAGGTGATGAGGAGTCATGACATAAGTTAGACAACCATGATTTCATGAATTAACAAGAGATAAAATCACAACTAAGTTATGTCAAATAACTTGTTAGACTCAAAATCTGACAAATGTCGTTATTTACGCCACACGCCTCATAGTTGGATTTGACACAGAAACCGAAAGGATAAGGATTTAGGCTAATTGCCTGGTATGTAAGGGAGGAAATCAGTAGAGAAGGAAGAATAGAGAATGGATTTGTTTCTTAGGGCCCACTTTATCAGCACTTATTAAGTATTTAAAGGGTGATATCCTATGTTTAACCTTAAAATGCCTAAAGTTCTAGAACAAATATTCCTACGGGATAGTCCTCTATCTTATAGGGTTTTGGGTTTGGAATCAAGGTATCGTAACTACCTAACATTGATACTTAAGGGTTGTAAGTAATACATATCCTTTAGTATTACCTTGCGGGATAGGACGGGATCTAAGATAAACTATAACAAGTATCCAACTTGTTGGGTTTCTTAATAGCTATTTCAATCTCTAGGGGTGGTGATAGGGTTTGGAATGACTTAAGTTAAGCTAGTAAGGGAATGGTCGGGGAATAGTATTCCTATCCTAAGTGATGATTAAGGAGTGACAACTAGGAATGCGCATAAGGGCATGACAAGGTATAACTAAGTCATAACTTATCTTATATCATAAGTAGCCTATCTTACATATAATATATCTAGCAAGTACCCTTATCTATAGTACATATCCTAGGGTGGAATTCTAACCAAAAGCTGTAGGTGATAAAGGTGTAATAATTGGTGGTTTCTTAGGGATTGGGATCAGAAGGGCTTTCTATATCTGATTGAATAAGAACCTGATTATCATTGATTATCTTTTTTAAGGTAGAAATCCTAAAGCGGACAAAAGCAATCTTATTGTTGTGTCTCATTTGTTCCTTCTGAAGTTTAGAAATTTGGGTACGGGTTTGTTGAAGTTTGGTCTTTAATTCGCTAAAATCCTGTTGGGTTACTACCTGGCTATTACTATGACCTTCTTCTATCTTCTTAATAAGGTCAATAGAGAGTTCATCTAACTTATTTAGAATATTCTCAACCTGATCTTCCTAGTGTTCTAAATGTGTCCTATGGGAATCTCCTCCAACCTCAAATTTCCAAGATGAGGTAGGAAGTTTAGTGGGGAAGGATGAGGGTGCTAAAGTATAGGGTCGCTTCCTAAACAGGCTAGGCTCATTACTAATTAAAAAAAATATCTTTTTGGTATTTTTACATGATAAGCCATTAGATAATCTAATTTGCCAAACACTCAAAAAATCAATTATCTGATTATTACGATTTCAAACAACATAATCAAATCCAAGAAATATATTTCAAAACCATGTTTTGCAACAGCTGATTATCCATTTTCAAAACTCATAATCTATTTTCAATAAACAATCCCAAATACACCATAAATAAAAGAGTCGTCCCAAAAATTAAAAGTAGACTCAATTTGATAGCGTTCAAACATCATTTTTCACTGCTTTAAATTTTTTCCACTTGTTTACTTGTAACTAATCATTCTCCTTTCTTCTTTTATATTATTACTAGAAAGGTGCCTGCGCGATGCGGGGGCGGATTGTTGGGGTGAAGAGGAGGGAGGTGGGGTGGTGGAAAGTTGTTGTTGGGGTGGTTGTTGATGTGGTTATAAATTGTTGGGGGTTTTGTTGAAGTGGTTATAAATTGTTGGGGGTGATTGTAACAATTCGCAATTTCAGGTTAACTTTTATTCCCGAAAATTTCACTATTCACTTTTTACTATTCACTTTTACTATTCACTTTTCACTATTCATCTCAGAAATTTTTATTTCATATTCTCGTAAGTTAAACTATTTTAACGATAATCCGAGAGTTTGACGCTCGTCGGATCATTTCTGCAAAAATCACAAAGCCGTGTCCGAGATTTACTTTTAGGTTTAAACGTCCTTCTAGCATCCCGATATGTCCATAAAACATTATAAACAATAGAAATATGATTTTCTCTCATTTTAGGACAATTCCAAAAGTTTCGGAATTTTACGTTTTTCAGTTCAGCGTTTTACGCGAATTGCGCGTTTTAGACCCGTGTTTCCAGTTTTTAGCAGGGTTTTCGCACCCGATAGAACCTACCACTCATTTTATATTTTATTATGGACTATATTGACATGTTTAACCATATTTATAAGTTTCATATTTTTAGGATACCCGGTTTTACGTTTCGTGGCCTAAAAACTTACGGTTAGCAATTTACGGGTCCAAAACTAGCTACATACTTAGGATATTATCATCCAAAGACCAAGAGTCATCATCTAGTCACCTTATCCTCATTCAAACCGCCACTAAGGGGGGGGGTTCACACTTGTGGTTAAATTTTGACCATTGATTCTTTACTTAATTACAACTTTGGCTCCAAGTTAACCTTGGTCACCAAGTTTGTGTAGTTTCCTAGTAAGCTTCCTAACCTCCTCTTCATGCTATAAATACAAGCTCATACCTTCATCTTTTCACCACAAAAACACCACACTCTTTATTCATAGCACCATGATCCTTTGATCTTCAATATACAAGTTACATTACAAAGTTCAAGGTCTTAGTATTCTCTACCTAGTTCTTAAGTTTGTTTGGTGATTCCATGGTTGAATTAAGAGCTACACAAGGTTACTAGGGCTGAAGTTAAATGGTTTTCACAAGGGTTAGATCAAGGCTAGCAAGGGTTACAAGAGTTATGGTGAAGGGTTTACAAGCTTAGGTTTAGTGTCCTAGTTCTAAACTTGACTTCCTTTCTTTAGAAAGCCAAAAGTTGTAAGCAAACCCTTATACACTTTCTTGCTCAATATCATTTCATGCTTATTATGTTTCTTTCATGCTATATATGGTCTTTGTATTGTGTTCATGATGTTTAAAAATGGATAAAACAAGTATTGGTATACATATGTTAACTTATGACAAGCAAACAAGCAAACTAGTGATTTTTATGGAAAACCACGACCACAATAGTATAACTTTGATATTTGACACTTACTTACTGTTAAAGAGGACTTAACAAGGAAAACATAGCAATTTGAATCACCCAAAACGAGTATACGAGTCAAAAGTTATGACCGTTTGAAGTTAGCGAAACCAAAACGGCAAAAATGCCTAAATTGCATTCTGATCAAATTATGATTTTGAAAGTCCCACTTCTGGTCCGATTCATCAAAAAGTTAAAACACGAAAGTTGTCCAGAACGACGTTTTCGTTCAGGAACAAAGAAGCTCGAGCCCTGAAAACGCTTTCTGAGTGATAAATTTCTTCAAATTCTTAACAGCCCATTTTTAGACCAAAGTTACTATATAATCATTATAATTAGATGAGACCAAGAGGTCTAATGACCTAAAGCCAAGACCACAACCATGGCTAAAGCCAAGGTTGAGTCTCAAGACCATGGTAACAATGACCAAGGTCACGGCAAAGCCACGGCTAAAGACCATATAACTATTAAAGATCAAAAAGCTTATATATATATATATATATATATATATATGTTATCAAATACTACAATAGTAGGGAGCCTCATGTGAGGAGTTCATTGAGTAAGCCGTCGAGACGAGTTGTGGATTTACGAGTTAAAGTGTCCTGGCTCCTCGAACGTTTACTCCATGACTTCTGAATTATGTCGGCCCGAACGGTAGTAAGAGATATACAACTTATACATGTTTCATATACTACTTATATTCAACGACTTACACTATATACTAAGTACTACATCATGAACATTATGCAAGACATATATTGGCAATTCGTCGTATTCTTAGACGTTACTCCAAACCTAAGTCGCAACGTTCTATTATAGGCTGCTCTTAGAGACTTTCGCGATTCGACTACCATTATCATTTCTCATTACATAAGCTTAAGGTGAGTCATAGCCCCTACTCTTTTCGTACTTGTTTTAACTCTTGGGGGGGATACATGCTCAACTACTTGTTTACTTGTACAAATACTCAAAACGTCTATACTTGACTGTGTTATACTTGATTGCTTACATACATGACTGCGTTATACTTAATTGCGTTATTCTATTTATTGACTAGTAGTTGTCTTTGGGAATTGACTCCCAGTTATCTTTGGGAAGTGGCTCCCAGTTGTCTTTGGGAATTGACTCCCAGTTGTCTTTGATACATCCTAACATTTGCGAATGTTGGATACATCATAAAAGTGAGGTCTTCGGAGATGAAGTAGAGACTCACTACTAATTGCTTAATTGTCTTGATGAACTTATACATGTCTTTATTATACTATATTGTAGCAGTGGGTTGTGAACACACAGGTTACAAGTCTCTTATGGCGGGACTTGTAACTGAGTGGATTCACGGTGCCTTTGCTGTGTGATCATTCTTTAAGGCTTTTTCAACTGTTTTAAGACAAACTCTATGAACTCACCAACCATTGTGTTGACACTTTAGCATGTTTATCTCAGGTTAGTAAGACGATAGCTAGTGCTTGGAACTTAGAGTCAAGCTGCATATTCTGAAGACTTACGCTTTTATCATTTACCATTCAAAACATTTTGTATACATTTATGTATCATACTTTGGAATCTCATGTTTGTAACTTTGAAGTCATTAATCGAATGGTAACTTTTCAAAACGTCTCATTTAGAGTTCGTTTTCTATAACTTGTACTTTGTATTATGAAGTAGCACCCCTATGACACAGTCTTCCGCTGCGGTATTTTGGGGGTGTTACAGATTGGTACCAGAGCCTTGGTTATAGAGAACTAGGTTGCATTTAGTGCCTAGACTATAACTGCTATATACGTTGGGACCTTCCTCTTTATTTGCCTTACACACAATACATACACATGTGCTTTTTGGTTAGACGTTTGCTTAGTTCCACGCTGTTAGATGATGTGACTTTAGTATTATAAGGAGCCCCAGAGATTCGTCGAGTCATTAAAAACATAGAGCTCAGTAATAACTAATTAGTTAACTTGATCTTGTGACAGTTCTTGTTTGATGAGACACAAGATTTGAGTTAAATAATATTATTGCTTAGCTTTAGGGATTTGATGACTGGATTATCTTACCATCTGCCTCAGAAGGCGGATTTTGTGTCGGAAATTCTTAAGTAGGATGTTTTAGAATCTCCTTATTTAAATGGATTGGGACGCCTCTTCAGTTAAATAAAGAAATTGTAAATCACCGAACCATGAGTTTATGATCCCTTACTTACATAAATTTGGACGCTTCTTTATGTAAGTAATGTGTTATAAATAAGTGGGCTTAATTGTAGCCGATACAACTCCTTAACCAGAACCTTAGACAAATCAGAGTGAACACCACTATATTAGAGATCCCGAATTCTCTTAGACACATCGTAAGTAGTTAACATCAACTGAACTTCGGGACGAAGTTCTCCTTAAGGGGTACAGACTGTAACAATTCGCAATTTCAGGTTAACTTTTATTCCCGAAAATTTCACTATTCACTTTTTACAATTCACTTTTTACTATTCACTTTTCACTATTCATCTCAGAAATTTTTATTTCATATTCTCGTAAGTTAAACTATTTTAACGATAATCCGAGAGTTTGACGCTCGTCGGATCATTTCTGCAAAAATCACAAAGCCGTGTCCGAGATTTACTTTTAGGTTTAAACGTCCTTCTAGCATCCCGATATGTCCATAAAACATTATAAACAATAGAAATATGATTTTCTCTCATTTTAGGACAATTCCAAAAGTTTCGGAATTTTACGTTTTTCAGTTCAGCGTTTTACGCGAATTGCGCGTTTTAGACCCGTGTTTCCAGTTTTTAGCAGGGTTTTCGCACCCGATAGAACCTACCACTCATTTTATATTTTATTATGGACTATATTGACATGTTTAACCATATTTATAAGTTTCATATTTTTAGGATACCCGGTTTTACGTTTCGTGGCCTAAAAACTTACGGTTAGCAATTTACGGGTCCAAAACTAGCTACATACTTAGGATATTATCATCCAAAGACCAAGAGTCATCATCTAGTCACCTTATCCTCATTCAAACCGCCACTAGGGGGGGGGGTTCACACTTGTGGTTAAATTTTGACCATTGATTCTTTACTTAATTACAACTTTGGCTCCAAGTTAACCTTGGTCACCAAGTTTGTGTAGTTTCCTAGTAAGCTTCCTAACCTCCTCTTCATGCTATAAATACAAGCTCATACCTTCATCTTTTCACCACAAAAACACCACACTCTTTATTCATAGCACCATGATCCTTTGATCTTCAATATACAAGTTACATTACAAAGTTCAAGGTCTTAGTATTCTCTACCTAGTTCTTAAGTTTGTTTGGTGATTCCATGGTTGAATTAAGAGCTACACAAGGTTACTAGGGCTGAAGTTAAATGGTTTTCACAAGGGTTAGATCAAGGCTAGCAAGGGTTACAAGAGTTATGGTGAAGGGTTTACAAGCTTAGGTTTAGTGTCCTAGTTCTAAACTTGACTTCCTTTCTTTAGAAAGCCAAAAGTTGTAAGCAAACCCTTATACACTTTCTTGCTCAATATCATTTCATGCTTATTATGTTTCTTTCATGCTATATATGGTCTTTGTATTGTGTTCATGATGTTTAAAAATGGATAAAACAAGTATTGGTATACATATGTTAACTTATGACAAGCAAACAAGCAAACTAGTGATTTTTATGGAAAACCACGACCACAATAGTATAACTTTGATATTTGACACTTAATTACTGTTAAAGAGGACTTAACAAGGAAAACATAGCAATTTGAATCACCCAAAACGAGTATACGAGTCAAAAGTTATGACCGTTTGAAGTTAGCGAAACCAAAACGGCAAAAATGCCTAAATTGCATTCTGATCAAATTATGATTTTGAAAGTCCCACTTCTGGTCCGATTCATCAAAAAGTTAAAACACGAAAGTTGTCCAGAACGACGTTTTCGTTCAGGAACAAAGAAGCTCGAGCCCTGAAAACGCTTTCTGAGTGATAAATTTCTTCAAATTCTTAACAGCCCATTTTTAGACCAAAGTTACTATATAATCATTATAATTAGATGAGACCAAGAGGTCTAATGACCTAAAGCCAAGACCACAACCATGGCTAAAGCCAAGGTTGAGTCTCAAGACCATGGTAACAATGACCAAGGTCACGGCAAAGCCACGGCTAAAGACCATATAACTATTAAAGATCAAAAAGCTTATATATATATATATATATATATGTTATCAAATACTACAATAGTAGGGAGCCTCATGTGAGGAGTTCATTGAGTAAGCCGTCGAGACGAGTTGTGGATTTACGAGTTAAAGTGTCCTGGCTCCTCGAACGTTTACTCCATGACTTCTGAATTATGTCGGCCCGAACGGTAGTAAGAGATATACAACTTATACATGTTTCATATACCACTTATATTCAACGACTTACACTATATACTAAGTACTACATCATGAACATTATGCAAGACATATATTGGCAATTCGTCGTATTCTTAGACGTTACTCCAAACCTAAGTCGCAACGTTCTATTATAGGCTGCTCTTAGAGACTTTCGCGATTCGACTACCATTATCATTTCTCATTATATAAGCTTAAGGTGAGTCATAGCCCCTACTCTTTTCGTACTTGTTTTAACTCTTGGGGGGGATACATGCTCAACTACTTGTTTACTTGTACAAATACTCAAAACGTCTATACTTGACTGTGTTATACTTGATTGCTTACATACATGACTGCGTTATACTTAATTGCGTTATTCTATTTATTGACTAGTAGTTGTCTTTGGGAATTGACTCCCAGTTATCTTTGGGAAGTGGCTCCCAGTTGTCTTTGGGAATTGACTCCCAGTTGTCTTTGATACATCCTAACATTTGCGAATGTTGGATACATCATAAAAGTGAGGTCTTCGGAGATGAAGTAGAGACTCACTACTAATTGCTTAATTGTCTTGATGAACTTATACATGTCTTTATTATACTATATTGTAGCAGTGGGTTGTGAACACACAGGTTACAAGTCTCTTATGGCGGGACTTGTAACTGAGTGGATTCACGATGCCTTTGCTGTGTGATCATTCTTTAAGGCTTTTTCAACTGTTTTAAGACAAACTCTATGAACTCACCAACCATTGTGTTGACACTTTAGCATGTTTATCTCAGGTTAGTAAGACGATAGCTAGTGCTTGGAACTTAGAGTCAAGCTGCATATTCTGAAGACTTACGCTTTTATCATTTACCATTCAAAATATTTTATATACATTTATGTATCATACTTTGGAATCTCATGTTTGTAACTTTGAATTCATTAATCGAATGGTAACTTTTCAAAACGTCTCATTTAGAGTTCGTTTTCTATAACTTGTACTTTGTATTATGAAGTAGCACCCCTATGACACAGTCTTCCGCTGCGGTATTTTGGGGGTGTTACAGTGATTGTTTGGGGTGGTTGTTTCTATAATTAGTAATTAAAAGTCTGAATTTTTAAGCCTTTCTAATTATAGAATAGTCTCAAATACATTATATAGTAGTATAGATATACTATTAAATATTACAATAAATTTCAATATACAATATTAAACTCTTTAAAATTGGTCCTTCAACTTTCAAAGATTGTCATTTTCTGGCAAACTTTGACCACTTTTGTCATTTTCTTCAAACTTTGACCAGGGACTATTCTTGAAATTTTATGAATCTCTAAGGTCTTTTCTGGCAATTTAAGCTTTTCTTTGATCATTTTACTTCCACGACTTCGGCTTTTGACACTTTTCCAAATCTCGTGCTCGTTTTTGTCATTTTTGGCTCGGTTTTGTCCATTTTTCACATACCCGTACATGCACAATCATAAACACAAAAAACATGATATCTTTGGCATATTTGATTAGTTTTTGATCGTTTTTGGTCTGATTTAGGTCAAAGAAGGATGTGTGAATAAGCACACATCAAATTCCCCAGACGAAAGTATTGTCGTGTCCTCACGCAATGTCATCACATCACGCTTTTGAGATAAATAATTTCAAAACCTCTTTTTACTGACTTTGAAAAGTAGCAAGGATGTTCGAAAGAGATTTCAAAATCATTTATTCTAAAAAACGTCCCGTTTTCCATTTTATTTAAATACTAGCTATCTCTACTATTTTTGTACTTTTTCATTTTTTATATGTGCGGTTTGCTTGACTTTCATTATCTTTCAATAATTTTTAGGGTCTTCGAGTAGAAACACGACTCATAGAGAAGTGACCATACGGATAAAAATCGTCATCCTTGATTTTTCACAAGCCCCCAAACTAAGCGTAAAATCGAATTCATTGTTTATCCACAAGTTAGATGCTAACATTACTCACAAAAGTTACTTGTGTAATTACCTCTCGTTCCCATTTCCTATTTTTGCATCTCATTATTTTATTTTTGTGAGAAATGAATTTCTTCATATTTTCTCGTTTTTATAGTTTTTAGTCTGATAAGAGCACAAAGTTTAAACTTTAAGTAGTTTCTAAACCTTCCTTTGAAAATCCCTGCATACGAAAATGAGGTGCACATGGAGGTCTCTGATTTAACACGATTTTGAGGGTACCCTTTTTATAACCGAAACATCCCATTTCTGAGACCCGAGACAGAAGCTTTTTATTAGGATACCCCCAGAGTCAAAGCTTGGCATTATTTAATATTTATAAGCACTTGAACAATTTAGCCCTTGGCCTTTTACAACAATTACAACAACGGTTATGAGCCGGCAAGATGTAATAGTCTTATTATGACCTTGGAATTTTTCCTCTGCCTTTTTGAAGTCTACAACAATGGGTATGAACCATCAAGATGCAGAAAACTTTTATAGCTTTGGATTATTATTATTGATTATTATAATTATTCGCCAAACCCCAAGTCGTACGACCTTTACTAAGATCGCAACATCGGCTTCGAACCGGCGAGATGCAATAGTCTATTTCACCGTAACACTGGCAGTACCCCTATGTGTACCCAACCTCCATATGCAAAAAATTTCTTAGGAATGAGTAAAAACTAAGTATTACCCAAACCGTGCACCCTTAATTAAACCTAAGAGATCCATTTATATGGGGTGAAACAATTTTGTGAGAACGAAAAGGCCACAAGTACCTTCCATGAGCTCTAAAGAGAACCAACTACTCCATGCTTAGCATCTAACTTCTAAATAAACTCTATATTTCTCGATCTCCACAAATTTAAAATCTCAAGTAATGAGATCCACGGATGCTTAACCGATAATCAAGCCACGCCTATATAAAGTCAAATACGGGAACTTGCAAAGTCTTAAGAAAGAATTCGTGTTTTTTAGCTCCTTATGTAAAAAACTAGCGAAAGCTTTTAAGACGTGCATATCTAAAGTCAAGTTTGTGTACAAGACTAGCACAAGCTTATGACGATTACATTGGTTAAGGGAGACAAGCTAGGGCTCAACATGCCCGGTCAAGTCAAAAAATTTATTCCTACTCTCACCAATAGGAAAGTCAAATAAGGTGTCAAAAATTATTATTATTTCTTATATCATTTTTTTTAACAAAAAGTGAAAAATTTTAAAATTTTGGTGGAAAACGGAGTTGTGCAAGTAAACGACTAAAATGAAAGTGGAAGGTAAAATCGAATCAAAGATTCACCCCCCCCCCCCCCCCAGACTAAAGTAAACATTGTCCTCAACGTTTTAAGGGTAAAGGTAATCCTACATAAAATCTAAGGCCGTTTATTAAGTATGCCAAGAGATAAATGTTAGTCGATAAGATTTTTGGATATATTGAATTTCTGAAAGAGCATCGAAGAATGAGACTCGAGTGGAGAGAAAGATAAAACCACGAGCACGAGAGTCTTCATACTTCGGGGAAATTCCTGGACATTCACAAACAACCACGATACACAAGATTTGGAGAAGGTCACCCCCTCACGTCACGTTATTAGAAATAAGAAAATTAAGAAGATGAATAGATAAGCATTGGGTGCCTCCCACGAAGCGATTGTTTTTGTTCACCGAGTCACATGAGCTTGACTCGATCCCCGAATTCAATTGTCCTTGGGAAAAGTTTGGAGATTCGGGACAACCATGGATGGTATGTCCCCTCCGAAATAGTATTTGAGACGATGACCATTCACCTTGAAATTGGGACCATCGGGTTGAGCTAACTGGACGGTTCCATAAGGAAAAACTTGGGTAATGGTGAATGGTCCAGACCAACGGGTTTTAAGCTTGCCCGAGAAAATCTTTAATCGAGAATTAAAAAGAAGGACTCGATCACTAACGTTGAATTCACTGTTTTTGATCTTAGAGTCATGAATCCTCTTAGTTTTCTCTTTGTACATCAAAGAATTCTCATAGGCTTGATCACGAAGTTCGGTCAATTCATTCAATTGAACTTTACGATGATCACCCGCCGTTTTGAGGTCAAAATTTGCATGCTTTAATGCCCAGTAGGCCTTGTGCTCAAGCTCAATGGGTAGATGGCAGGCCTTCCCGTAAACCAACTTGTAAGGAGTGCACCCAATGGGTGTTTTGTAAGCGGTCCGGAAAGCCCATAATGCATCATCTAACTTATCAGCCCATGAGGCACGGTGTTCTCCTACGGTTCTTTCTAAAATCCTTTTAAGGCTACGATTGGACACCTCTACTTGACCGCTTGTTTGCGAATGATAAGCAGTGGAAAGACGATGTGTGACACCATATTTAAGCATAACTTTAGCAAATTGATCATTGCAATAATGGGTCCCACGATCACTTATGATAGCACGAGGTGCACCAAATCGGGCAAATAGACTTTTAAGAAACTTTACCACAACTCGAGCGTCATTGGTGGGGAGCGCTTTCGCTTCAACCCATTTTGACAAGTAATCGACGGCCACGAGTATATATTTATTTCCTCTAGATGATGGGAACAGTCCCATAAAATCAATACCCCAGATGTCAAAGATCTCACAAACTTGAAATTGTTAAACTGTCCATGTCAACCCAATTTGTAACTTTGGTTTGGTCAATCAGTTTTGGAAATGGTAAAATGTCCATTTCAACCCATTTCAACACAATTCAACCCATACCACAACATTTCAACCCATTCAAACCAAATGATAACAAAAACTCAGTAATTTGAGATGAAAAGAAAACACACTTCATTGATATCCAAAAGATTACAATACTACACTTAAACAAAAGAGTACTTAATTTCACATCATCATCATCATCATCATCATCATCATCAATGTTTTAAAACCCGGGTTTTTAATTAACCCGGTCGAGTTGCCGGTTCACCGGGTCACCGGTTGAACCGCCGGGTCAAACCAGTTTTTATTACGCCAAAATAAAAGATCACCTAATGTGTATAGAGAAAGACGTACCTCATAAAATATGTATATGCATACTCACAGACTAATATCAATTGTTTTTTATATCTATCATTTATTTGTATATTAAAAGACCACTGTAAAAGAATATTATAATACAAACCACTACATTACCTCATGCTTTGACCATTTGTCTATCACTCATCATTCCAAGAACAATTGTTGAATGCTTTCTCTTTTTTCATCTCCTTTAGTTTTAACAAAACAATAACTCACGAAACTAAATCCCACATAGCCGGATCTTCGTTTTCATCCCACACAAAGGATCTTTGTTTTCATCTACCACTCCTCATCCCCACAAAAAAAGATCCTTATCAACCAACATACAAGAAATTGAAACTCCGGTCGATCGATCTCTAAGAAGATTAGGAAGCGTATGGTTCAACTACACATCAAACTTTTCCGATTACATCATTTGTTATTACATCACTCTCTTTCTTTCCTTTGATATATGCTGAACCGGCCGGTTTCCGTCCGGCGGTTTGACCCGGGTCTACAAAAACCCAGCGGTTCAATCCGGTTCGAGTTTTAGTGAAAACCTGGCTCACATCGGCCCGGTCATCTCTCTGGTTCCCGGTTCAACCGGTTGAACTGGCCGGGTTGAACCGATTTTTAAAACATTGATCATCATCATCATCATCATCATCATCATCAGTACTAAATCCTAAAAGAGACAAAAGATTACAGTGCTTAATTTCACATCATCAGATACACAATAAAGAAGAACCAACTAAACCCTAAAAGAAACTTCAATCTTCTCGCTTTTAAAAGATTTTTCCTTGAAGCATCTTGTAGTCGGTTCATGTTATTCAGCAATCCAGGAATAATCGCCACAGATCTTTCACACATGGGTGGATCGTACCAATCATAAAATCCACAATTTGGTTCCTTCAAAAATTTGTAAATAAAACTATCAAATAAATTAAAAAAACAAACTATCAAATATTATTCAAGACTTACAGGTCTGGGACAACAGTGAAAGCGGCGTCCCGAATTTCTTGGTTTCCATAAAGTTTTAAGGATTGTGGGTAACCCACATCTATAAGTTTTTGGGTGGTACATTGTTGTTTGTGTGTTAGGGTTTTTCAATTTATGGTTTTCAATTAGGGTTTTTTAATTTGGGGGAAAATTTGGAGAGGATAAGTAATTACTATGTGTGTGTGCATTTTCAATTAGGGTTTGTCCAATTAGTTTTTAAATAGACTTTATAATAGGTGGTGAGGTAGGGTGAAGTAGATAGGGAAACATAAAATGACATATATACCCTTACTTAACTGCCACATGTCCAAGTTAACGACATAAAATTTGCATCGTTCGTCCTCGTGGATGTATATTGGTTCACTTTTACTAACGGAGAGATGTATTTGTTGCAACTTTTTCGAGAGGGATGTATGGTGCGAAATTAGAACAGGGATGTATTTTGGAGTTTTCTCGGTGAATTACTTTGTATTATTACGGAGAACTTTACAATATAAGAATAAAAATGAATTGACATACGGCTTGGCCAATTGATATCACCCCTATTATACTCTACCAAAACTAGGGCAACTATGTACAAAAGGGATTGTATACATGTCCAATATAAGCCTTCTAGAATGCTTCTACCACCTTCGAATTAAGGATTCATAGAGTTTCCAAGACCTTATTGCATCTTGAACGGTATCCTTGAGTCTTCAAAGTTGGTGTAGAATAATTCGAAATCATTCTTAACCTTCATGGACGACCTTATCTCGTGCGCAGGTCGTGACACATGCCAAAAAACTTTAGCTATCAGGCGGCTGAGGACTCAACGGTTTTAGGATTCGGGACAATTTTTATCTAAATATTGACTTGATATAGGATTAAAAAGGTCGAGATTTTTAGTATCGAGCACTTCTTTTACGTGATTTTCTCATATTAATTATGAGGTGCTACATTGAGCTCGAGTTTCACTTTTTGTTAAATTCGACAAAGACAGCAGAAACTAGGCCTGAGCATCGGGCCGGAACCGATCCCGTCCCGACCCGTCCCGACAAGCCCGATCCCGATTGTGGCCGGAATCTCAAACCGACTCCCGATCCCGATTGTGTTCGGTTAGTCGGTATCGGAATCGGTCGGTATCGGTTAGTCGGTATCGGGCCGGATTAGCTTGTTATTGATCGGAATCATCCCGTCCCGACCCGTCCCGTCCCGACCCGACTCCCGAGTTCGCCGGAATAGCAAACCGACTCCCGACCCGTTTGCTAGTCGGGATCGGAATCGGGCCGTCGGGTGGTCGGAATCGGGCCGGTAATCGGGGGGTCGGTCGGTAATGCTCACCCTTAGCAGAAACATTAGAACAAACCAAATATAGAAGTTTCAACTTGTATTATAATTAAGGTTGTAACTAAACGAAATTAACTCTAGTTGATATAATGCGAAGGTCGACCTTAACTCAATCAGAAAAAATCAAATCTCAAATATATAATACTCGATCGAGTTTTATTTTCAAACCAAAGTTCGATTGGTTAACTGATACATTCAAGCTCGGCTCAACTCTACTTGACTCGACTCGATGACAATTTTTATAGCCTAACACTGTTAATAATGACTTCGCGCTCGACTCGACTCAACTCAACTCGTAAAATTATAAAGGTACACTCAGTCAATCTCTTGATAAATGGTGGGTGTGATATGTAAATAGTGAGAAAAAGGGCTTCATTACATTATCTTTTTCTTTTGTTTCTTTTGTTTGTAAAACCCTCCTGAGTTCTGGTCGGATTTGCAATCTCCGGTGAACAGAAGACAGTCATCAGGTAAACTAATTATATAAACCCACATTATTATCATTATTATATATAAGGTATTCTTGTTATATGTTAGCTTTTTGTTCTATATGGTTGTTGTTCATTTCCATATATTTGTTGTTATGTCTATTGAATTTTCAAGCATAAGATAGAAAAACATAAAATGGTGTTTTTTATTTTTATTTGTGTAGGTGTTGTGGAGCAGTATGATTTTAAATGGTTACTCTATATATGGGGGGCAATACAAGACCAAGCCCTTGAAATCAATGTCGAGAGTTACGAGTTCTTTGAATTCATTTAAGGAGCCTACGTCGTTCTCTTCACGAGGTTTGTGTCATTTTGAGATGGTTTAGCTTGGTTACGGTTTTGAAATGAGTACATTGGTTATGAATTTGTTATGAATTGGACTTGTGAATTCGTATGGAGCTCTTTGAGATGGGTTTGTTCTAAACATGATATAATATATTTATTGATGTGGGTGTTGTGTTCGTTGAGGAATTGGGATCCCCGTAGGTTTTGGATTTGTGTTTATACTTACTTTTGAACTAAGGGGGGTGCTTGGCTAAGCTGCTTACTCTATATAATATAAGCAGCTTATGGCTTATATATCATAAGCCTATAGTGAGTGCTTGAATTAGCTTATGTTTAATAAGCTTATAAATTCAAGTATTTGGTTTAGGTTATGTTGGTAAATGACAAAAAGGGACATGGGTTAACAAAATATGAACCTTAGATCTAGTATGATTGAGGGATAAATAGGAATTTGTAATGGGACATGTTATATAAGCCCAACACTCCTTAAAATAGCCACAATTTTGTAACTTATCAAAACCCTCTTACTGTATATAGCTCATAAGCCAACGCATATAAGCTTAGGCAAACACTTGGTTTGGGATTATTTGAGTCATATAAGCTCATAAGCCTATCATATAAGCTTAGCCAAATACCCCCTAATATAAAGGCTATGTTTGGCAAGAAGTTTTTATGAGTGTTCAGAATTGGAAGCTCGTTTCCCGGGAGCATATAGTGGTTTGTCTTTCTAAAAAACGCTACTTTTTAATTGCTACTTAGAGAAGCTCAGTTTACACTTTTATAATAACTAATACAACATTAGAACATACCAAAAATAGTTTAACCAAACATACCTAAAGACTTCCATTGAAACCAAGACCCCTAAGGAAGATATTGTTTGGATTCAAAATCATTTATTTTCTTTTTTGAAAGGCAAACTATCTCACACCTATATACACGGCAAATCTATCATACTCACACATGTCCCAAACGGGACTTGAACTCACAAATACTTGTTGGGGAGCATTCCCACACCACATGGGTACCGCTAGGCTGAGTAGAGTCAAAATCATTTAGTATTGAGTAGATTGGAACCAATCGTGTCAAGGCTCATCTTACTATGCCAAAATCATGTATGTTTAAGTAAGATCAAAACGATGACCTTTGACCAAATTCTGAGATAGACATGGCGTGCAAAGTTGCAATATAAACACTGATATATTAAAAGTACTCTGTGGTAAAACTCTGGGTTTTTTATGCACATTCTGGTTTTGCATTTCCAGTTATCATTCTCTTAGTGTTTTGCACTTTTGCAATTTTAATCATTTAGAATGCTCCTTCAATTTTTTTTAAGATTATGCAAGTTTCTAAATTGGTTGAAACCAAGTTGACCGTAATTGAGGACATTATTATGACAAAACTTAAATTTGCATATTGAAGATATACAAGTAACAGTGACAGATTAATATGGGTCTTTTTTAAGATAATTGCATACTTGACATTGGCCTTTTAGTGTGAGAAATCTTTTAGGTCTGTTATAAGGAAGCATGGAGCATTTGTTATTGTGAATTGTTTTTTTCATTGCTGTTCCTGTTAGTTCAGAATCTAAGAACAATTTCAAGTTCTTTTCTATACTGAGAAGTGATTAAAAAACCCCCAAAAAGACATCTTGTTGCTAGGGAAAAGAGCTCTAACTTTGTTGGGGCTGTCTGAACATATAACAGATGTGAGTATATATGCATATCTGTATGCACAGTATCTAATATAGAAACTTGGCATGTCGAATGTGAATGTTAGATTTCTGAGGTAATTACTTAAGCTTTTCCAACATTAGAGAAGTTTTTTGTAACTCAAAAGTTCATATATATTTTAGGACACTTGGAGTTGAGATAGCAAATGTTTACATGAGCCGATGATGTCTAGCAATTGATATTAAGGTTTATTTAACTTGAGTTTGATTTGTTATTTATTAGCACAGGGTAATAATGCTCAAATTAGATATCGAATTGGAATTTGGGGGGGGGGGGGGGGGGGGGGGGGGTTGTAGCCCAATATTGCAATCTCATGTAGCATAGGACAATGACTTTGAATGAGCACGAGTTCCTACAAGGATGAAAAATACCAATTCAGTCCAAAAATACTTTCCGTCTAACGTAGCATATTAAGATCTAATGAAATTCGCCAAAACTTTGATATTGTTAACCGAATTTCAAAAGCTTCTCCTTTCCTCAACCTCGTTTTTTGCAGTTTGATTCACCTCTTTCTCACTTTTTAGTCAGTATTTCCTACAGTCTGATAATGTTTTCTTGGAGAATATACTTGATTAAACTTTTTGGAAGTTAAATTTGCTTTTTCGAGTGCATTGGCATGTGCATTTGTACAAAAGTTCAACATGTGCTGTCAGATAATACTCGAAAAGAGATCTGAAAGGACGATTCAATTTATGCTCACAATTTATGGGTTTGAGAAGGCTGAGTGTGAAATCTGCTTATCTGAATCTCAATGGCAATGAGGTCCCTTTTTTGAAAGAAAATAATATTTAGTACCAGTGTTGCGAAAAAAGGTCTACAATTAATCGCTGATTAGGTGCTACAAGGCCACTGACCTTGCCGATTTATGTAACTGGGTCAAACAAATAGGTCAACCGTGGTCAACGGCAAACAACGGCGGTTAATGGTGGTCAAACTTGCCGGAAACCTATAAATCTTGCCGGAAGTACCCAAAACTCATTGTAAACTTATTTTGATCACTTATAGTAACTGTTTAAGTCTATTACAAGTTGTTTTTTAGAAAATACCTTGCCGAAAATACCTAAAACTCACTGGAAATAACTAAAATTTGTCAGTAATGCCAATCCGATTAATCACCGATTAATCCCGCCTAGACCGGTTACAAGCTACAAGGTGGTCGACCGCCCGACTACCGATTCGCGATTTTTGCAATCTTGATATTTACTACTAAAAATTTTATACGCAAAGAAAAGTATAAAGCTGCAATTACGGGAATTGTGGTTAAAATGGCTGAGTAAAAAGGAGAACCAGATTCTTTTCTCTCTGCTTCTCCTTTCTTCAACTTCAAGCCAACGGTTTTTGCAGTTTGATTCTCCTTTCCTTCTCTCTTGTTTAGTGACTTTAGTCTGTATTGCCTATTGTTTGATTGATTATGTTCTTTAGGAGTATATATTTGACTGAACTATTTGGTATGAAAGTTTCCTTATTCAAGTGCATTTTCATGTACATGTGTGCAAATATTTATACATTTATTGTCAGACTGTTAAACATCTATCCAAATATTTATACATTTTCTTTTCGCAATTTTTTGGATTTGAGGATGACTCTGGAGTCTACTTCTCTGAATCCTTAAGATCCACAACGAAGAGGTTAGGAAATATCTTAATTACGCCAGGATACCGCTAAACTAAAGGACCATTGGCTATGTTCCTTACGTAATTAAGTTAGGGTGCTTGACCCTGCTAGCTAGAGTTGGTGGCCATGACACATTTATTTATGAATGAGCCCATACTGGTTGTTTTTTATCTTAAACAAATTGGAAGTCCCCGAAAGCTCATCTTAAGTGCATACAACCTCATAGATCATTTTTATTTTTGTCATAAATTTTAATAATCACATCTGACAGATTATAGAAAATGGTCAAAAAGTGTATGCGTGTAAGCTCGGCCATGCCCTTCCAACCCGCTCCAATCTGGACTTGTTTTAACCCATTTTACTTGCAATGTTCCATATATTGCTTAATGCATGTTTCTTTTCTTTTTTTCTATTATTTTTCTCCTCATTTCATCATTTTTTATTGGCAGGGGCTCCTTTTGTTCATCTCTCTGCTGCAACATCTCTATCATGTGGGCAGTTAGGTCAATTCACATACAAAACACCATTGAAGTTATCCCGAAGCCGTCAGTCAACTGTCTGTCCAAGAGCATCAAAGGATGCTGGTGCTTTTAGTTACAAGTTTCCCCCAATGGAGAAAAAGCCGAGATGGTATTGGAGGACTTTGGCCTGCTTACCCTACCTAATGCCACTTCATGAAACATGGATGTATGCAGAAACTGCATTTCATCTACACCCTTTCTTAGAAGATTTTGAATTCCTTACGTACCCTTTTCTAAGTGCTCTGGGGGGGTTACCGAGTTGGTTTTTGATTGCCTATTTCATAGTTGCTTACCTGGCAGTCGTTAGAAGAAAAGAGTGGCCCCACTTTTTCAGATTTCATGTCGTGACTGGGATGCTACTGGAAATTGCTCTTCAAGTGACGGGAACCGTGTGGCGGTGGTTGCCTAGTGCTTGGTATTGGGGTAAAGCCGGGATGCATTTCTGGACTGCATTTGCGTTTGCCTTCCTTTTTACAGTTCTGGAGTGTATTCGGTGTTGTCTTTCTGGGATGTATGCTGATGTCCCGTTTGTTTCTGATGCGGCTTATATCCAGATTCCATATGAATGAGGTGCATGCATCGACTTGAATGTTGTTGTTATTTAGTTAAAGTTCTCTATTTTTGGTCTTTTTAGAACACTAAGGTGTTAGATCATATATGTTCAGTAATGCAATCAATGGTTACCGAGTGCTGCATCTGCATTTAAACTAAACCATTGTTTGATATTTAACCATGATATCCTGGCTAAGTAGCTTTATGAAGACCGAGAGCAGCACATGTGAAATTATTACCAGTAGATACTAGAATTAACAGAGGTGTTTCACCGTTTACCTAAGAATGAGTTTCTTTGGTTTGCGCTAAATCTCAAATGGGTCGAATAAAAAGTTTGGTTAAAGTTGTAACGGGTCAAGTAGATAAAAGGTCGCACAAGTTATACTTTCAATGCATACAAACTCTATCTAACTTATTGAGGGATTTAGAGTGTTAGATCATTTTTGTAATAACAATAATTAACTCATTAATTCTTTTCTGAATATTTTTAAAATTGTCATATGGTGTAGTGTAAATCCGCCTAACCTGGTCCAGTTTAATACCTTCAGAAATGACAATATAACATCTTGCAAGTTGCGACCACGTCATGTAATCAGTTCAGAAGACATTGAAATTGCAAGAATATACAATGGTGTTCATTTTCATGACTTTTCTTTGCAAAGGTAACAAAGATGTGTCCACAAACACAGATAGTGGTAGACAGCGGTTCTCTGTTTTACTAACTTTGTGCTTTCTACTAGCTACATACAAACTGAATCATGGTGGGCATCACATTTCTGGAACAGTTCCATTCCATCAAAAGTTAGTTGGTTTTTATAATTGGAATAACGCAATATAAGTTGTATTGGGCACAAGTAACTCAGTCAACTTGAAAATTCTCATGGGTAGTCGAAATACATCAAGTTCAAAAACCTATTTTGGACCCTTAAAACTAATATGACAGACTTTAAAGCTATTGAACCACCATTAAACCCGTCCCAAAAGCTACAAGTAGGGGTGTAAAAAATCCTGACCCGACCCGGACCCGAACCCGAACCCGACTAAGGATATTCGGGTCGGGTTAAACGGGTTCAAAATCTAACTCGGGTCATCGGGTCAACCCGATTAACCCGAATACGAAATAGGGTCGGGTATCGGGTTTAAAATATTTGTTTATTCGGGTTCGGGTCAACCCGACTAACCCGAGATAGATTTTTTTTTTTCTTTTTAATTTTCTCATATAAACTTTGCCTAAATGCCCAAGTTAAATGGTCCATGTTTCTTTATGCTTGTAAAATTTGGTATTTGTTTCTATTAGTTATAAAGTGTAATTTTTTTAAACTTAACACCAAGTTTCTTTATGATGGAATAAGATGAGATCGAGAATTGTGCAAGAACAGTGCTTTACCTAAACAAAGAAAATAATACACTTGCATGAAATAAGAACTCAACAACAATTAAATTACATGATCAGTAACACATGTTATATATCTACTCAAATGAAACCATAACCTGGACTCTTCGTTAAAAGATCAGCAAAGAAGCAAAGACCTAGTTGATTGTATTTTTTTCATCCCTCAGATACTATATATGACCATTATGAATATAATAATTTAGTTGCATAAGATTTTAACTACTAAGAATCTAAGATTAATAAATCAAATTTTGTGATTTCAAAATGGCACAGACCCGAACCCGACTTGACCCGACCCGATTTGACCCGACCCGTTTTGACCTGAACCCAACTAACCCGAGTTCAAATAGGGTCGGGTTCGGGGATATTATTTTTAGCCTCGATCCGACTTTGACCTGACCCAAATTGACCAGAACCCGACCAACCCGACCCGATTAACACCCCTAGCTACAAGTACAACTACAACTTTAAACCCTCCCAACTCTCTTGAACATTCCTTTCTCCATCCTCGGCCAACCATAGTTTTTCCAGCCAACATTATCCTCCAAATTCAAGTAGGACTATCTTCAGGCGTAGGAGTACTAGGCCACGAAACATCTAAGGTTCTCCAAAACATCTCAATTCTCTCAAGTGGAATGGACGTGATAGTCATAAATTTAATATAGTTACCGTGAATTCGATAGTAAAGTAGTTCGTGATAGCATGGTAACCCATAAATTGACCGCAACTGATAACCACATTCCTCATTGTTTGGCCGTTGGAGTTCTTCGAAAATGAGTTCCAAAGCATAATGTGAAACTTTATACCACAATTCTTCAAATAGTGATATATTACATTTATGTTTTTTCGCGTTTTTTCTTCTATTTAAAGTTTCTTTTATGGCAGTTTCTTGCGCAATAATAATCTTATCGATCGAAGTCAACAACGTGTCTAAGTTGGACTGTGTGGTGCCCAAGTATAATTTCAACAACACGTGTTGACTCTCAACTCTACATGTAGTTGACTGACCGTAGCTACGATATTGATCAGTAATAAACGTGACAAACATGTATTGATAACCTTGCAGCCAGTTATTCAGATACGAAGAAATAACTGAAAAACAATGAATTAATACAGTAGGTAAATTAATTAAAAAAAAGTCATTCAGGTACTTATTAAATAATAAAAACAATGAATTAATAAATAAGTACCTGAATGCTCGACCAATAACTGTTGTAGGTGTTCATAATAGTGCAAGAATATTTCGCGTGTCGGAGCTTTAACCATATAATCCCATGTTCCTTTAATGGAATCATACTCTCTTATCGTACTGATTCTTGGTCTACAATACTAAAGCACATTTTGTGAAATATGCCATCAACAAAGTAGTTTGTTAACGTTCGGGAATTCGTCTCTACATGCCCCAATCAACGCTAAATCTCTGTCAGTGACGATAATACGCGGGTAATATTCTTCGTCTATCACCTTCTTCATACATTGCAATACCCAATGAAAATTAGGCCCTTTTTTGCAGTCTAGAAAGCAAAACGCCATTGAAAATGTTTTGTTTGTTGAAGTAACTCCGACAATTTCAAAAAACAACAATTTAAACAACATGGTGTCGTATGGTTTAAGGTTTTTTTTTTTTTTTTTTTTTTTTTTTTTTTTTTTTTTTTTTTTTTTTTGAAAATCGTATGGTTTAGTGAAAAGTCATGGTTGTGGTTTCTTTTGATTGGTTCTGGTTTTTGTTATGGCTGTTTGGTTGAGGTTTATGGTTTGATCTTATTAGATCGTGAAACTGTAAGTTATGGTTGAAAGTTTTGTTAGATCTTTTTTTAAGATCTTGTTTGATCTTGAAAAAAATAGTGGTTTCTAATGGTTTATTGTTAGATCTTTTTTCAAGATCTTGAAAAAAATGGTACTTTCTGATGGTGGTTTCTTCTTTTATCAAGATCATGTTAGATCTTGATAAAAATGGTGGTTTCTGGTGGTTTGTTGTTAGATCTTTTTTCAAGATCTTGTATACGATCAAGCAGTTGAAACTGCTTATCTTGGTTTCAAGATATTGAAACTATTTATTCAAACTGCCTAATTTGCTAAGTTGTTTTTGGTTTTTTTGAAACTGCTTAATTTGATAAGATGTTTTTGGTTGTTTAAAAAACTTGGTTTCTGTTAAAAAAAAAAATAAAGAAAAAAACTTATGTTGATTAGCGTGACATAACCGAATGAATGGTAAAGTGAGATTTTTTTCACTTTGCAACCTTCAAATTTGCGGCCATATGATAAAACGATAGTAATCTGAGCCTATAAAAAATCTTGATTTGTCATTTTTTTATAAACGTTACACATTTTTGAAAGTAATATACGTAATAGCGTAAAATTATACCTCTTCCATGTAAAATGGTGATTTATTCATCGTAAACTTTTATAAACCCGTTACTAGCCACACTTGTTGCTTAATTAAATCTACGTATCAACTTGTTATTTTTATTATTATTATTTATTTATTATTAATTTTTTTTTTTGTAGTCTGTGAATGTGTACCTGTTTGTGAAATGTGTTGCAATTTATAACATCTCGAATACAAATCTTCACTATTGAAGATTGATATAAAGCCTGACTCCCGTTATACAAAACACATTTCACATTTGAAGATGGCATGGTTTATCCCCAACCCCCCTCCTACTTTTTATCCCCACCCCTCTTAATTTTTTTATTTTTTTTTATGTTTTTTTTTTTATTTTTATAATTTTGCTAATATAAAAAAACTATAAACCTGAATTGAAAGTGCGGAACAGAAAATATAAAGTTTAATATGTCAAACGCTTCAAACTGTCAAAAATACAGAACAGAAACTAACAAAAAACTATGTTGTACTAAAAAAAGAAGGACAAAATAGGGGACAAAAGTAATATTCCCCCTGAGGTCCGGTCAACATATCCTTGAAGAATGATATAATGCAGGAGGGGTTATAAAGACCGGGGGTCTTTTTTTAGATGCACCGGGTCTAGTGGCAGTGGCAGTGGTCCTTGGTCCTTTTTGGGTTTTTTTTGTCTTTTTCCCTATTTTGTCGTTTTGTGCTTTTTTTTTTTTAGTTTGTGTAATGTTTGTGTAATATTTTAACAAATGTTATTATTCAATTAAACAACAACGTTAACACATTATTTAAAAAAACAACATCACGAACAAACAACGTTAACACATTATTTAAAAACAACAACATCTACGAACAACATTTACGACATATGAAGATTATTCATATCATTTAAAAGATCATGTAGCCTTGCACCCGACTGACAAGCGTGATCCTCAGGATTCCTTGCCAATTCTAACTCCATCTCCAGCGTCTTTATTCTTGTCTTCAACAGCTTGATCTCATTATCTTTAGCAACGCACTCATTATCTTTAGCAACACAGTTTGAGCACTGCGTTGAAGATGAGGCTCGACTAAAGTACCGTCTTTCAAATACATCTTTCCAACTGAAGTATCGACACCCATAGTCAGTTGTACCTGGCTGTTACATGTTAAGAAAATAATAAGAAATGTATTTTTATCACACAAATTAATTACATAAAACCCCTAAGCAAACGTATAATTATTTACCACTGAAAGAGGACATGCATAATACAGTCGGCCCCGACTACCTTCTTTCGTGGATTTCCGTTCTATAATATATCCTCTATTACATCGACACCAGAAAGGATTTCCTTGGCCCACCTGACAAAAGAATTTGCATAAATCAGTAATCAATCATTTACAACATAAAACACGTATCATTTACAATGTTATTATTAATTTAAATATAAACAGTAATCAATCATTTACAACATAAATCAGTAATCAATCACTATGTTTATAATTATTTACAACATGAATCATTAATCAATTATTTACAACATGAATCATTCACTATCTTTATAATTATTTACAACATGAATCATTTACAACATTAATCATTTACAATGTTTTGTATGTATATATTATTTACTAATTTAGTAGTCGATGCATATATAATGATTCCCACTCGGATGCAGCTTCGAATCTGTTCCTCCTCCATTGTGGGTGGAGATACGGAAGTGGAGAATGTTCGTCTAGCGTCAAAACAATGAAATGGCCTACTTCGTCAAAACATTTACATTTATACATTTACATTATACATTTACAACATTAAAAAAAAAAAAAAAAAATACGTATCTCACACACACACGCTTATCACACACACCCACCCACCCCCAAAACACACACACGCTATCTGTTTCTCTCTCTCTATCCCCCCCATTCTCTGTTTCTCTCTCTATTTTTAGATCTAAAAACATTTTAGATCTAAAAACCACAATCAACAGCTTGATTCTGGTTTGAGAAACGTTATGAGATAGAAAGATAGCGTGTGTGTGTGAGATACGTGATTCTGGGTTTGAAAAATTAGGGTTTCATAAAAAATTGGGGGTTTTGAAGGTGATGTGATATGTGATATGTGATGGATTTTATGGTAAGTTATACTTGTTATCTGATTCTGGGTTTAAAAAATTAGGGTTTCATAAAAAAATTGGGGGTTTTTCAAAAATTGATTGTTATAGTTCAATTAACGTTTGTTAATTGAAAGTTTTGTGGTTAAATTTAACAGATCTATGTAAATTTTATCAAACGCCTAATTTTTATAAATTAGGGTTTTGAAAAAAATTGGGGGTTTTTCAAAAATTGATTGTTATATTTCAATTAACGTTTGTTAATTGAAAGTTTTGTGGTTAAATTTAACAGATCTATGTAAATTTTATCAAACGCCTAATTTTTATAAATTAGGGTTTTGAAAAAAATTGGGGGTTTTTCAAAAATTGATTGTTATATTTCAATTAACGTTTGTTAATTGAAAGTTTTGTGGTTAAATTTAACAGATCTATGTAAATTTTATCAAACGCCTAATTTTTATAAATTAGGGTTTTGAAAAAAATTGGGGGTTTTTCAAAAATTGATTGTTATATTTCAATTAACGTTTGTTAATTGAAAGTCTTGTGGTTAAATTTAACAGATCTATGTAAATGTTTTGGTTTCGTAAAAAAATTAGGGGTTTTAAAAATTAGCGAGTAATCTTTCAATTAACGTTTGTTAATTGAAAGATTTCAAGTTAATTTAAAAAACCCTCAATTTTTTACGAAACCCTAGTTAGATATAAAAAATTAGGGTTTGGTAATTTTGGGGTTTTTTTAAATTAACTTGAAATCTTTCAATTAACCTATGTTAATTGAAAGATTTACTAATTAATTTAAAAAATCTCCAATTTTTATGAAACTCTAATTGATATGGATATGTTATGATGTAGGTGGTTCTGTGGTGATGGTTGGTGGTCCTTTTGTGGTTCTTTTGAGTGGTATGAAAACCTGTGGCTGTGGGTAGGTTAACTCCTTGATCTGCCACCTTTGAGTGGTATGAAAACCTGCTCTGGCCTACCCCCACAGTCCACCAGGTATGTGATGTTATAAAGACCGGGGTCTTTTTTTAGTTGCACCGGGTCTAGGCTAGTGGCAGTGGTCCTTTTGTGGTTCTAATATGCTTGATAAGCAGTTTGTGATGAAACTGCTTATAAAACTGCTTATGTGCTTGATAAGCAGTTTGTTATTTCAAACTTGGTTTAAGCTGTTTGCTTATGAAATTTGATAAGCAGTTTGATTTAAGCAGTTTGTTTTTAAAAAAACTGATATAAGGCGATGATGATTTAAAAAAAAATGTTTTGATTTTGGCGTGGCATTACCGAATGGACGGCAAAAAAGTAAAAATTTATTTTTTGCAACCTTTGAAGTTGCAGCCAAATATGATAAACTTGCTTATGTTGACTAATATATATCTGAGCCTAATGTTACCTCTTCTGTGTAAAATGGTGAATTCGACATTTCGGCAGCCTAAGATCTTTGTTGTGTTCACTTGTGTGCAATCTGCAGCCCCTGTTAATCTAACCAAATAGCCTCCGTCTTTATAACCCCACCATGCAATCTGCAAACCCTCCCTATATATAGACTTCACTTGTTTTCACTTGTGTTCACTTGTGATATTGATTGAGAGCAAATAATTGTTTGTGCTTTAACTTGTGCAATCTGCTTCTTTGTGATGCTTGTTTATAATGGAGTTTGTTCACTTGCTTTCTTGTGAGTTTCTGCAGTTTGTTCTTGTGGTGAGACTTGCTTTCTTGTGAGAACTTGCAGTGAATCTTAGTACTTGCAGAATCTTAGTACTTGCATTGTGTAACATGTGTGGAATGTGAAACTTGTGTTTCACCTGGTTTGGGTGCAATCTGTTTCACTTACTTGCTTTCTTGTGAGTTTCTTCAGTTTGTTCTTGTGGTGAGACTTGCTTTCTTTGTGAGCCTTGTGGTGAGACTTGCTTCCTTGTGAGAACTTGCAGTGAATCTTAGTACTTGCAGAATCTTAGTACTTGCATTGTGTAACATGTGTGGAATGTGAAACTTGTGTTTCACCTGGTTTGGGTGCAATCTGTTTCACTTGTGTGCACTTGGGAAAGAAAAATGACTTGGATGACTTGTGTGCAATCTGTGCACTTGGGGGCAAATCTGTGCACTTGGGTGCAATCTGTTTCACTTGTGTGCAATCTGATATGGCAATGATGATATAAATCTGAGCCTTTGTGCATGATTGTGTGCAATCTGCTTGTGTGCAATCTGATATAGATCTGAGCCTTTGTGCATGACTTTGTGCAATCTGATATAGCACTTGGGAAAGAAAAATGACTATGACCTGGACATGGTTGTGTGCGCTTGGAAAAAAAAAGGCGATGACGAATGGTTTTTAAAACCGAATGGCATGGCAAAGTGATATTTTTATCACTTTGCAACCTTCATATCCGAGCCTAATATTTTTTTTTATCACTTGTGCAAATGGTTTTCTAAATCGGCAATGATGATATAAATCTGAGCCTTTGCAATCTACTTGTGTGCAAAAAATTGACCTGGACTTGTGCAAAAAATGCTTGTGCAAAAACTGCTTGTGAGATCTGGACTTGACCTGGACTTGTGCACTTGTGTGCAATCTGATATCTAAACACCCAAAAAAAAAAGGACTAAAAACTTAAAAAAAAAAAAAAAAAAAAAAAAAAACAGCAAAAGACAAAAAAGTAAAAAAAAAAAAAAAAAAAAAAATGAGGAAGGGGACAAAAAAGCTGCAAAAACAGGGCTAGAGCTAGGGGAGGTTTGCCCTAGACCCGGTTTTGTTAGTATGTCCCTATAATGCCTGACATATGGAATCTTCACTATTGAAGATTGATATAAAGCCTGACTCCCGATACAAAACACATTTCACATTTCAAGATTGATATAAAGCCTGACATATGGAATCTTCACTATTGAAGATTGATATAACATCCCATGGACAAAAATATAACAAGTCCGGGTCTTAGATTTTATTAGTAAGCAAAAAGGACTAGCAATCGATCCTTAGCCTTGCAACTCTCGTCCCCATCACCTTATCAACGTGGTTGTGCTAGTTTAAGGTCTATACCACACGGTTTTTTGGAATAACTAATCATTTCGATCTGCCTTTTGCTAGCTACTCTCTGACATGCATATGAATTCACTTGGTTGTGAAAAACAGCTTGACCAGCAATAATTGTACGTTTCCTTCGTCCCCATATATAACACCCCCACTCCCGGTACAAGCGTTTTTAATCGGTTAATGCATGTCTTTTGTTTTGAAGAGCAGTAATTTAGTATATTCGTAAAAACATAGCAAATGCATGCAGGCTGCATTGTAGTCTTGAACTCTTGATCATACTTCCCAATATATTGCTAAGGAGTTGCATGAAGTTTGCGCATGATGGAAGATAACAGCAGTGATGGGTCTAGGAACAAGAGCTACCAGACGAATTTTATTAAAGTTTTTTTTTTTTTGAATAGACGAATTTTATTAAAGTAAACAAGACTTATAGCACAAAACCTTTGAACGTGTTGAATTATTAAAATATAGCTTTTTTACTATATTTTACATGATCCCGACAACCAACCTAGGCTCGACCTGCATGATAGTGAATAAGGTGGTCCAAAATAATATTCTCTCTTAATAGCTAAACACAATTTGTTTATTTACTACTCGGTATTATATTACCCAATTTTGGCAAAAGAAGAAGAACAAAGTTGTAGAAATATATTTACCAATTATGATGAAAGATCTCACCTAAAATGACTCCATACAGCTACAAATTGTCAAGGACCTATCATACCTTCTTTTAACAACGTGGGTTTTCAAGGAGTGTTGAATGTACCTTTAAAAAGAACCCAAGTAAAAAAGCATGACACCTTTTAATCACGTTATCACACTGTCACCGACTCAAATGTATGACACCTTTTACTCACGTTATCACACTGGAAAAAATAGTTCAATTCAACGTCCAATCTACACTTTTATTTCCACTTAAAGATGTCTAAAAGTTGATTGCATTAACAAATGTGAAATAATAATAATAATAATAATAATAATAATAATAATAATAATAATAATGTTGACAAGACTGAACTTTTCTGACCTGTAGAAGACCCTAGAAGTAGAGCGGAGGGCGTGTTTCCTATGAATATCGCTCGCCCGCTCAATGGTGTCAAACTTCTTGGTGGTTCTATTAGTTTGGACGAAGGTTTCTGTCGGGATTTGGCTTCTAAAAGGGTCTCCAAAACCATATCTTTAATTGAGGCAATTAATAAACTCAATGATCCACAATGTGAGCTTCTCCTTTTGCGTAATCGTGCAGGAGTTTCGAAATTATCTTATGCCTTGAGAACATGCTCCCCCTTGTACTTATCAGAGGCCCAAGCTCATTTCGACCAGACGTTACGTGCCTCCTTGGAGAAGATTGTTACTGCCTCAGGGCCGGGGTTTGGTGATTGGCAGTGGCGGCTTGCCACTCTTCCAATAAAGCTCGGTGGTCTTGGCTTCCTTTCCGCGGGAGATATCATCCAATCTGCCTTTCTTGCTTCTCGCATGCAAACGAGCAACCTACATGATAAGATACTTACCAAAACGGGTATTGATACACATGGCCCTTCATTCCAACATGCCTTGGATAAATTTAACGCTACTTGTAACACCGACTTTCTCACTGTCACCGGGGGCGCTTCTGCCCCCCAAATGATGAAAACCTTGGCAAAGTGTTATTTCGGTGTCATTGAGAAAGACCTTCTTTCCAAGTACTCGCTAAGCCTAAGACAGGTGGCTATCCTCAATAGTATTCGCGCCCCACATGCACAGGATTTTCTTTTCACCATCCCTATCGACGGTTTGGGACAGAGGATGAATCATCGCCAATTTCGGTATGTGTTATGCTACAGGCTCACGATCCCTATGTTCTCTAACGGCAGCTTATACCCGAGTTGCAATGTACACCGAATGGACCAATGGGGGGATCACGCGGTCCATTGTTCTAGCGAAGTGGGTGTTAAGTTCAGTCATAATCTGGTGCGTGATATCCTTGTTGATATATGTTCCAAGGTAGGGATCATGGTGCGTAAGGAGGCTCCAATGGGGTTTCTTTCGGAGGAAGGGAGAGAATTTCGTCCTGCAGATGTGCTATTATTCAACTGGCTCCAAGGTAAGGATGCATGCCTGGATGTGACTGGGGTCTCTCCGTTTGCTAGGACTGGGGTGACGTCATGGGCCCCTGGGGTAGCTTTGAGTAATGCTGTGGAAAAGAAAAGGAAGAAGTATGCGTCCAAGTGTGAAGACAATGGTTACAAGTTTGTCCCTTTTGCATTTTCTACTTTTGGGGAACTTGAGGTGGAAGCTTTGAATACACTTTCTCGTATCAAGTTTATTGCAAGCAGCCACTCTAATAATATTAAGAGTGGTATTTTTATTTTTCATCGAATTAGTTTCTGTATTAAAAAAAGAGTGGGAGCACAGATTGTGTATAGACTCCCCTCAAATTTTATGTAATTTTCATGTTTTCAATAAAAAGTGACGGTGTTAAAAAAATAAAAAAATAAAAAAATAAATAATAATAATAATAATAATAATAATAATAATAATAATATATTTTACACATTTATAGTATCAAAAAAAGTTCACTCAATTATACTATTATACATTTGACAAACCAAAAAAGAGGCGACTCACTGTTCCAGCTGGTGAGAGAGGCCGGCTTGAAGGAGGAGTGTGAGCCACTTACATTGTAGAGCCGGTGAATGGTGAATTGTCGCACTATTCACACGCTGATCCAAGCCAAATCAAAACTATCGCAACATTATGTTTTTATTCGGCGGTATTTTAATAATCTTTTCAATAATATATATATATATATATATATATATATATATATATATATATATATATATATATATATATATATATATTTTGAAGCGTTCAAATGAGAAGCCTAAATTTTTTGAGAACGCGAGAAGAAATCCTAGCCACTCATTTTATCCTCCTTTAACTTTAATCTAATTACTAATATTAGTTAATTAACTTTTTGAAAATTTCTTAAAAATTTAAAAAAAAAATTTCAAAATTTTTGAAAAAATTTCGAAAAAAAAAAATTTCGAGAAAAAATTTTTTCTCGAAATTTTTTTTTCGAAAATTTTTTTTCCGAATTTTTTTTTCGAATTTTTTTTTTTAGAAAAATTTTTTTTCGAAAAAAAATTTCGAATTTTTTTTTTCCAAATTTTTTTTTCGAAAAAAAAAATTTTTGGAAAAAATTTTTTTTGAATTTTTTTTTGGCCTAATGATTTCTAAATATATCCAACTTTTCACGTTTTACTATATCATGTATGGAACTTTTAATTTTGCTATCTTGGGGTCTAAAGTGCCTAATCTTTGCTAACTTATGTACTAACGGGGTGATTAAGGGATTTGCTGTTGTAACTTGCCATGTTGGCATCCATCTGCTTCCAGCTTGGCAAATCCTTTTGTCCTTTTCCCTAACGTTATTATTTTCCCCCAATATAACCCCAAACCCTAACGATTGAATCACAAACACGCACACAAATCACATACACAAACACAAATCACAAACATTGATCGCTGCATTACGATTAAATCAAATTAGAGACACAAACACAAATCCAATATGGCTTGTTACGCTCCAGGAACCAAAAGAGTGACACACAGGTACGTTACAACTCATTGTGGATGTGGACTTGCTATGACTGTCAAAACGGCATGGACAAAGGAGAATCCTGGGAAACGATTTATTACTTGTCCCAAGTTTGTAAGTCAGGATTTAATTTGTTAAGCCAATCATGTATTTTTGTTTGTTATTTGTTAACCCAATCCTGGACAAAGTGTTGGTAATAAATGTTGATGAATATTTTTGGTTATAATTTCAGGACAAGACACAAAAGTGTGGGTTCTATGAATTTTTTGATGATGATCTACCTAGTGATTATTATAGGGAGTTGTTGTTTGAAGAGCATCAAAAGGTCAAAAGAGGGCTGCAAAGGAATGAAATGCAAGAGGACATTGATGTTCTAACAATTGAGAAGAATCAATTGGTTCATGAGTTGACCTGCACAAAGTCAAAATTGCAATTGTATGATAGGTTGTTTCTCATCTTGATTGGGATTATAATAATTTTCTGTCTTGTATTCGGAATGAAATTGGGAAGTTGATTTAGGTTCTTTAAGACTAGCAAGTTTAGGTTATAATTGTTGTAATGTATCCATTAGGATTATGTTTTACTTCGACTTTACAAAGTCAAAATTTTCTAATGCAATGAAAAATTTGCAATTTTGAATGGTATATACTTTTGCAATTGTGTTTCTCATGCTTAACATGTAATGGTAATGAATGGTAATTGCAAGGCATCATATTATAACATTGACTTTAGAAAGTCTGTTTTATTCCAACTTAGCATGTGACACATAGGGCCAACATTCAACTAAGCCATAAGTTTTTTCCCCTTCCCCTTAGATCATGCTTTGGGGATTTTGGGAGACCGTGTTTTGATACCATGATCCTTACAGAATGTAGGACTTGGAAGGCCTAAAACCTTACCCCTTGCTTTAAATGCATCTTTTTCAGATGGTTCATTGGAAGATGGTTCATTGGCATGAAATGGAGCTTTTTTCCTCCTAGCATCTTCCTTAGTTAAGCCTGAGCTTACCCATCCTTCAGGAAAATAATTGGCCCATGAATCCACATCTTCTGCAGAAGTTGCATTTGAATCACTTGATGAAATGTATATGATTTCTGCATTCAACAGAAATTACACAGGTAAAACAAATTAAAACATTAATCAAAACTAAAGAAATTGTGCAAAAATAATGAAAGTGCACAACCTTTCTTGCTGGAACTCATGATGTTTCTTTGTAATCTGCAACAGTCAATGTTGTAATGGTGCATTGTATTGGTAAGATATGTGTCCTTTTTATAGGAGTAATATGAATGGTAGGTATGTGGTTCAAGTCTCTAAAAATGGTCAAAGTAACTGACCAAAATTCAAGTCACTTGTCTTTTACAAAAAGGGTATATATTCTCTTTGTAAAAGTATGTTGTAACTGACCATATTTGCAGATTTGAAAAAAACAGTAAATGCATAGATACTAGCATTGAACCTAACCAAAGTAATTTGTAAATGACCAAAGTAGTCAAAGTAATTTACTAACATACTTAATATGACTATCACAGTCATATTGGTTTGTCCCTCACAGTAACCAACACTGAATTAAAACACTCACTAAACCCATTTTCCACAGCCTCACATCCTCTACCCAACTCAAAATATGCTTTAGACCATGTTTTTGGATCCTTTTCCATCAAGTACTTATGGGCATTGGGGTTTGCAACCTTGATTTTGTCCATAATTTTGTTGAACCATTGTGGATATGTAGATTTAGAGGCTCCCCAAAACAAGTTCCTAAACTCTTCACCACTATATTGTTTCCTAAAGTTCTCATAAATGTGTCTAGCACATTGTCGGTGCTCAGCTTGAGGCATAACTTGTTTCACAGCCTCAATAAGACCCTTATGTTGGTCAGACATCAATGTTAGACCTACACCATTTGGCATGTCCAAATCATCACCAACCAATTCTAAAAACCAACACCAAGTGTCTTTATTCTCTACACTAACCACAGCTCAAGCAATAGGGAAAATATGGTTATTGCCATCTCTTCCTATGGCAGTGAGTATCTCACCACTATTTGGTCTTTTTAAAAAACACCCATCTAATGCAACCACTCTTCTACAACCCCTCTTAAAGCCTTCCTTTAACCCCCCAAGACATACATAGAACCTATCAAAGACAGTGGACCCTTCCTCATTCTGTGTCACTCCTAGTTTAACAGTTGACCCAGGGTTGCTATCCAATAACTCCTTGCCATATGCTCTTAACAAAGAATAGTGTTCCTCAATAGTTTTTTCATATTTTGACAATGCATATTTCTTAGCACTCCTACACTGATTAAGACTGACAGTGCACTTATACTTCTTCATTACTAGGTCTGCAATGTCTACAAGCTTAATGTCTGGATTTTTCCTAATTTTGTCACCAAACTTCTTGCCTATCCATTTATAGTCCACTAATGACCCATAATCAAAGTTTCTTACACAAGTATGTTCAGATTTCAAAGATAAAACCTGAAAGGTTCTCTCAGCAGTCATCCATCTAGCATACAACCTAAAACTACACTTAGGCACATCTTTTTTAATTTCACTAGGAAACCTAAATTGTTTCTTTGTTTACCTTTCTCAGGGTCTTTTAACTTACCTGGTGGTCTTTGCCCACACACAGCAATGACCTTGTCGGTTGCACTCCTTTCATACCATATGGAATAGCCATTGGCCAAAGCATAGTTGGTCAAGGCTTCTTTCAACTGGGCTGCACTTTCAAACTTTAGTCCAACCTGTCAAGAATTTTATTGATTAAGATTCATAATATGGATAATGGTATATGTTGGTCCCTTTTACTTGGTTAACTATAACTACAAAGCTAAAGTAACCAAGTTCTATGACATTAAACAAAGATGTGTAAAATGATTAACAATAAAGTAACGTAAATATAAGAGACAATATTTTCCAACGTTTAATTCTTTATTAGAAGTTAATCAAAAAGAATCGTACCCAAGTGTTTGCGGAATAACACTTGGGATTGAAAACGACAAGTATGGTATAGACTCCTCACTAAACTCAATCAATGTTGAGTAACAACTTTCAGGACCCACTGAGCTATCTCAGGGGTTATGTTGTTATTTAGAGGAGTAAAAGTGGTTTGTGAGTGCTTTGCATTAATTGCACAAACTTGTCTTCTTTTACTCCTCTCTTATGCTACCTATTTATACACAAATGTGAACAACTCTATTATACAATGGACCTAAGTGTTCCTCAATAAAATCTTGATAGATTTTATTCTCTAGCAAGGGAAACTTCTTTGGGTTAAGTCCAAAAGGCACTTTCTGATGACAGCCTGGTTTTAGCCATTTGAGGAAAGTTTGACCTTAAAGTGATAAAGCATTTTAGTGAAACAGATCAAACTTTCCCGCCCAGTCCCGCCAAAAATTCAGTCTTCTAGTCATCAGTCTTCAGTACCATGAAGTTGTTGAGGAGTCATGGGGTTCAGTGAGTTATTGTCATCCTCACTGAACCCATCACCTTCTTCTTTTCTTAGATCACACTTCACTGAGTTCTGCCTCACTGAATGGAGAACCTTTCTTCTTAGGCTTGGTCTTAGCATCCTGAAGGTGACTCACTGAGTTACTGTTCACTCAGTGACTTGTTTATACTTATGTTATTTTACGTTCAAATCCTTGTTAGAAGAAGATTGGGGAATTCAGTGACCCAACAATCTCCCCCTATTTGAACATACAAATAGCCTAAGTGTTTCTTGATTCAGTGTGAGTTGGTAGGGGTCTTCATCTCTTACTGAATGTTGTTGTAATTATAAGTAGGACACATGATTTCAAACAAAACATCAAAGTTTATTCATAGTTATTACAAGTCCTACAAATTACAAAAAATAGAAAGATAGTTGTTGCAGATCAGATGTTCAGGTGGTATCCAAGGTTTTCAAGCTTTGCTTTCTTTGATCTGAGTAGGTGTCTTTCAGGATGTTCATTGATCATTGCTTCCAAGTCCTGGCAGAATCTTTTGTTCTCATCACTCTGAATGGGGGACGCCAACATGAGGTACATGAGCATTGCTTTGATTCCTGCCTTATCCATATCAAACCACCTTTGGAAAGCCAAGCTTCCATATTCATCAGTGAAGCACAAGCCTCTTTCAGGAGCTTCAAGGACCACATTGTTCACGAATGTGATCCCTTCAGGAAGCGACCTGTCACACTCTAACCCTGGTACCTTGATCTCAGGCTCCAATTCTATTTGCTTCCTTTTCCTCTTGGAAGCCTTAGATGGAACAGTCTCTTCTACTGAGTCAGGAAAAAGTGAGGGAATGTTAAGAGCCTCAGGCATTGCTCTCAGTCTGTCGTACCTATCCTTCAGTGATTCGAGAAGTTTAGGTACTACAACATTGTTCTTTTTGGCAATGATTGATCGAAGCTCATCAAGCTCAGTGATGCCAAAGTCTGCAAACTTGAAAGGCTTATGGATGTCCATTATTCTTTTATCACGTCCCCTGAAGACGGTGACCATTTCAGGATCGGTGTTTCTGTGGATTTGAACATCAGTGATGGTTTCAGGTCTTAACCTTTCTTTCATCACCCAAGTATACTTTTCGATCCTGTGTTTTCTGATTTGAGCATCCTTCCTGAGCTTGTTTTCCCTTTCCATCTTGAGAGCATTTAGCTCTTCTTCCTGAGCCTTTTTAAAGACAGCACCAACTTGTACAGTTGCTAGTGCCTCAGTATTCAAACCAATCTTTTCAGCTTCCTCATGAACAACCTTAATGATAGCAGGCTTGCTCATTCTCTCTTCCTCAGCCACCTTGAGTAGTGTCTCAGTCCTTTCCATGTGAGCTTGAATTTCGTCATGAGTGAGAAGATGTACTACCCCATTGATTTCAAACGGGACCTTGATAGGTGCATCAGGGTCAAATCTGACCATGGTTGAGGCTGGCTTGAGAACATTTTCAGGACTAGAGGTGGTAGCAATACTTTTGCCTCTGTCCTGTCCGAGAGAAGAGGAGACTGGTTCCTCCTGTGGTGGAACTTCAGTGATTGGTGTTGCTTCAGTGACATGCTCCCCCTCAGTGTGAGAGGGTTGTCCAGCTTCTTGTTCAACAATATTGGGGGCTTCAGTAGCATTCTCCCCCTCAACATTTGCCTGAATGTCAGTGATGGCAAGTGTTGGCTGTACTGAAGAAGTAGATGCACCCTTGAAGGCTTGAAAAATTTCGGTCATCATAGACTTGATCTCCTAAGTATCCTGCTGAATGATGGACACCCTGGAGTCAAGTGCAGCCTGTGCATTTTCAAGAGCTGTCATCCTGGAGCCCAAGGTCCATGCCAGAGAAGTAGACCTTTGGGACTGAGCTGTCACTGATTCCTCTATTTTGATGAAGGAAGATTTGAGAGACTCCACAGTGGTGGTGAGACCCTGAAGATTAGAACCCTTCAGCAAGTCAAGTAATTCAGTGAGAGCCACTGAGTTTACCTGATACGTCTCGGATGCCTGAAGTAGCTTCCTAGTGAGTTCAGGATCATCCTTGACTGATTCTTGAACCAACTGAACCCTTACATTCAGCTGGTTGAGGGTTATCAAAAACTGGTTTAGGCGAGTGATCATCTATGTCAGGGAATGATTGACTGAGGAATTTTGTTCCCTGACATCTTCATCGAAGTCTTCGACAGCATCTTTGAGATTGAGAAAGTGAACCGCCTATTCAGTGTGCATGTCAAAGACCTCATCAGTGATCCCCCTGTACAAAATGTTAGTAATCTTTTTGATGAATTTGGTGAAGGTCTTCACAGTGAGAGGAGCCTGATCATCTCCTGAGGACTCTGGCTCGGACTGAGTTTCAGCATCGTCATGGTTTGAAGATTGAGGAGACTGAGGAATTGGTTCAGGGACTGTCTCCTCAAGCTCCATTTCATCTCCGGCTTTGAAGACTTCCTCATCACTTTTGAATTCATCATCAGAGTACAAAACATCCTGAGCTTCAGCTAGGGACTGAATCTGCAAAATAGGGTTAACCAGCTCCTCTTTATAAGAAGACTCGCCTTTGTTTTGGCCAGGTCCTGACCCCTCAAATCTGGTAGGTTGGGTTTTACCTACCTGGTCGTTAGGGTCAGTTCCCGAGTTATGCGCACCTTCGGGGTTGGTTGTGAGTTCCATATCAGCGGGTGGTATGTTTCCCTCTGAGTCTTTGTCCCTCGTGACCCCTTCAGGCACTGATGGGTGTTTCTCAGTACCATCACTAGGAGCCGTGATTGTTGTGTCCCTATCAGCGGGTTGTATGTTTCCCTCTGAGTCTTTGGGATGAGTTGTTGTGCCCTCAGACAAAAGCTTTGATTGGCGAATGTCCTCATCAGGCACCTGAGTGGTTATGCCCCCTGTCGAAGATTTAGGAGCGAGAACTCCCTGTTGCTTGGGTTGTGATTTACCCGAGCCTTTGGCAAGATGTGATTGTTTGTGGGTCCCCTTCTCAGTGGAGTAGTGCTGCCCCACCAAGGGTATAGGACCCCTTACTCCCTGATACTCTGGTTGTGATTTGCCAGAGTCTTTAGCAGGATGTGAAGGTTTAGTTGGTTCCGACCCTACTGACTTGTTTATGCCGGCAGAGCCTTTGGTAACGGGTTAGCCCGAGGACACTGAGTGTGATGTCTCAGTGCCCTCCGTTGGCCGTTGTTTTGGGGCCAAAGATTGGCTTATGATCCTGAGGGTGTCGGCAGTCAGGGTCTGTTGTTGTTGCCCCCTTTTGTCAGGCTTAGGGGCAGAGGTCTCAGTGGCGAGTGGCTTGGGTTGAGCCACCTTCCTGGACCCCTGTCCCTTCTTCCTCTTCACCTTTTTGGTGGGAGAGGGAATTGGTGAAACAATGTTGTCACCCTGGATAGCAGTCAGCATATATGTGGTCAGGGCGACAGGTGTAACCTCATTAGGGTCACGTGAGTAGTTTGCCTTATGCAAGACATCAGGTTCAAAGCCGACACTGTCAGGCTTGAAGTACTCAGACCCTAGTAGGTCATTCAGGGCGCAGGAAATGAATCTAGGGTAAGACATGTGTTTTTTCCTAGACTTCCCACCCAATTTGCCTATGAGGTCCCTGAAGATAATTTCTCCAAGGTCAATCTTTTTACCCTCAATGAGACAGTACACTATCATTGATTGAGTAGTGTTCAGTTGCTCAGTTGAGGACTTATTCCCCCCAAGGACCTGAATAACGAATGTCATCAGGATCCTCCAAGGGGCAGGGAACCATGTTTTGATGATGGGGGCTTTGTTCAGTAGGGCCCCTGGAGCAACATCAGGATGATTCTTATCATATGGCCCTAGTTCTAAGAGGAGTTGTTTAACCTCCTCTTCAGTGGGTGGGGCAACAAAAGTCTCAGTGTAGTCAATGCCAGTGGCTTTGACAAAGGTTTTGTAGTGAAGGACAAGGGACTTTGTCCCATTCTTCACTGAGAACTTAATTTTGGCCTCCTTTGGTGCATCAGGGTTTTCAACCACCGCTGAGCACCAAAATTCCCTCAAGTAGTCATGATAGATGACTGAGGGGGTCTTTGTGAATGTCGTGGTGAGAAAACAGTTTTGTAGAAACTTCACCACATTCCTGTAAGTAGGGAACCCTTCAGGTTAGGCAAAGTTTCCCACCACATTGTTTTTGGTAAGGTCTACGCTTTCCATTTGGAATTCCATATTTGGTGCGTATTTTATGACCTTAGAAGATGCCATTATAGTTTAAAAAGGTCTGGTTTTGAATAAAGAAGAAGCACACACAGATTTTTGAAAGCAAAAAGTTCTTGAAATAATTTTGCAAGAGTTTTGTTAAGATTTTAAAGCGTGTGTGTGTTCTTCTTTGTGGGGGTATTTATAGGGTGGGAATTAGGGTATTGATGTTGTGGATACCAAAGGTTTAAATTATTCAACCAAAACGGCATAATAATTTTGGTTTGATATCCGCATTAAATATCACGATTCCCATTACCCTATTTTCTCTCACATCGTGGGTGAACAGTTGTGCGGCTCTGCAAATAATGCACTTTTGCAGAGTAAAAATCATCACAACTTTTGTGTGTGAGGGAGCATTTAATGCTCAGTGGTTTTTGGTGAGAGAGATGTGGGGTCCCAAGGAGTGGATGCCAGTTGTGTAAGTGACATATATTCCTATATTTAATAGGATTCAGTTACCTACCTGGGACATTAACTAACTAAGTACTTAGAGCATTTAGTTAGGGTATTCAATGCCATTTTTCATCCTGAGCCCCCTGAAAGAATTTTTTTAAAAAAAATGAGTTTTTCAGGAAGGGTGTGATCAGGGACCTAGAGAATTTACATCAGGTTGGAACATTTTTTATCAGTTTCCTGATTCTATGTCCAACATGCCCAGTTCAGCTTTCAATCTTGTGAAAGTGGGCTCATCCAAAGGTTTAGTGAAGATATCAGCTAGCTGATATTCAGTGGGGATGAAATGTAGTTCAATTTCTCCATTAGAAATGTGGTCCCTGATGAAGTGGTATCTGATGTCAATGTGTTTGGTTCTTTGATGAAGTACTGGATTGTTTGAGATGGCTATGGCACTTGTATTAACACAAAAGATAGGTACCATCTTATACTGAATGCCATAGTCACTCAGTTGGCTCTTCATCCATAGTACATTTGCACAACATCCTGCAGCAGCCATATATTCAGCTTCAGCTGAGGACATGGCCACTGACTGTTGTTTCTTTGTACTCCAACACACAAGTTTACCACCAAGGAATTGGCAGGATCCTGAAGTACTTTTCCTGTCCATGTTACATCCTGCATATTCAGAGTCAGTGTACCCTTTGAAATCAAATCCTGAACATTTTGGGTAATACAAACCAAGGTTTGGAGTACCCTTCAGGTACCTGATGATTCTCTTGACAGCAGTGAGATGTGATTCTTTAGGATCAACCTGGTATCTGGCACACAGGTAGACTGAGAATTGGACATCAGGCCTTGAGGCAAGTAAGTACATCAGGGAGCCAATCATTCCTCTGTATTGGGTTTGATTCACTGATTTTCCAGTGAGATCAGGGCCAAGGTTGTTTGGAGGAACCATAGGAGTTTTTACTGAAGAGCAGTCAGTGAGCTCATACTTCTTCAGTAGGTTCCTGAGGTATTTTTCTTGGAAAATGGATATTCCTTTTTCAGTTTGTTTAATTTGGAGTCCAAGAAAGTATGTGAGTTCACCCATCATGCTCATTTCAAACTTTGTGGTCATCAGTTTCTCAAACTGTTTGCAAAGTTTGTAACTAGTTGAGCCAAAGATGATGTCATCAACATATACTTGGACAAGAATGACATCATCCTTTGTTCTGTAGATGAACAGTGTGTTGTCAATCTTTCCTCTGACAAACTTGTTCTGGATCAGGAAGGCTGAAAGAGTTTCATACCATGCCCTGGGTGCTTGTTTCAGTCCATAAAGGGCTTTGTTAAGCTTGTAGACATGGTTAGGGTATTCACTACTTTCGAAACCAGGAGGCTGTTGCACATAAACATCTTCTTTGATGTTACCATTCAGGAATGCACTTTTAACATCCATTTGGTAAACTTTGAAGTTCATGTAAGTTGCATAGGCAAGGAAGATCCTGATGGCTTCCATTCTAGAAACAGGTGCAAAGGTTTCCTCATAGTTTATACCTTCCTGTTGATTGTATCCTTTGGCAACCAGTCTTGCTTTGTTTTTGATGACTGTGCCATTCTCACCAGTCTTGTTCTTAAAGACTCATTTCATAACAATGATTAAAACACCCTGGGGGCATTCAATAGGGGTCATGACATCATTTCTGTCAAATTGTTCCAATTCATCTCTCATGGCCTGAACCCAACTTTCATAAGTCTGGGCTTCTTTGACATTTTTAGGCTCAATCTCTAAGAGATAGTCAGCATAAAGACATATGTTGGCAGTGGCAGCCTTGAGTTTAGCAGCCTTGCTTCTTGTGAGCATGCCTTCAGTGGGTTCACCAATGATGTTCACAAGCTCAATGATTTTGGATCTAGTCCAACTATCTTGAGGTTTGGGATAAGAATTTGAGCTTGAAGGAGCCTGATTAGGCTCAGACTCAGGAACATGAGGTAACTCATCATTATGTGCTTCAGTGACTACTGTAGGAACAATTTGTTCTGAGGGTTCCTGACCAATTTGTTCAGTGGTGTCAGTCTCATTTGAGACAGGCTGAGTTTCAAGGAACTCACTGATAGGTGGTTGGGGTAGGTTGTGAGGGATGATGTAATAGGAGACGTCAGCATCAGCTTGGTATTGGGTTGAGGGATTGTTCTCAGGATGATACTCATCAGGAGGATACCTTGATGAGTCATCAATACCAATTTCTTCTATTGAGGAATTTGAGAACTTGATGGATTCAGTGCTCTCATCAACAGTAATGTGATAAGTTTCCTCAGTTTTTTGTCTCCTTGTGTTGAACACCCTGAAGGCTTTAGAAACCAGGGAATATCCCAGGAAGTATCCATCATCAGCTTTCGCATCAAATTTACCCAACTGATCCTTGTGATTATGTATAAACACATGATACCCAAATACATGAAAGTAGCTGATGTCAGGAATCCTTCCTTTGAATATCTCATAAGGAGTCTTGTTATGCCTTTTCACAATGATTGACCTATTTTGAGTGTAGCAGGCAATTTTAACTGCCTCAGTCCAAAAATGTTTTGAGAGGACTGAGCCATTTAACATTGTTCTTACTGTCTCAATGAGTGTTCTATTTCTCCTTTCAGCTACTCCATTTTGTTCAGGAGTATAGGGAGAAGTGAAATTTTGAGAAATTCCTTTCTCATCACAAAAACACTCAAGGTCATGATTTTTGAATTCAGTGCCATTGTCAGTCCTGATCTGTTTAACTTTGACATCATTTTGATTTTCAATGTTCCTGACAAATGACATGATGGTATCAGCTGCTTGACTCTTCTTGGTCAGGAAGTAAACCCAAGTATATCTTGAGTATTCATCCACAATGACCAGAGTATACTTCTCATGGTGAATGGACATTGGACTGACAGGTCCAAAAAGGTCCATATGAAGAAGATGTAGGCAGCTTTTGATGGAAAAGGTTTGTTTCGTTTTGAATGATGCCCTGTGGTGTTTTCCTTTTTCACAAGCAGAACAAGGCCTGTCTTTGGTATACACCAGGGATGGAAGGCCCAGAACTTTGTTCTGTTTGGCCAGGTTGTTGATGTTCTTGAAGTTGAGATGAGAGAGTCTCCTATGCCATGGCCAGTTGATTGTCTCACTTGCTTTTGAGAATATGATGAGGCGAAAAATGATCCGTTTTTAGGGGGTCATTTAAGCCCGAATTCGAATTTATTTGATCAGATATTGCCCTAAATTGTTCCTTTTGTGATTTTAGGTACTTTGGGAGAGAAATCTGGAAAAGGAAGCAATTCGGACGTTTTTGGAGCATAAAAGTGAAGAAAACGCCAAAGTCTTAATTTTCCATGCTGGGAACAGTAGGTGACGGCGTCAAGAGTAATTCCCTGACGGCGTCAAGAGCAGAATTCCATGACGACCCAGTACAGATTTGACGGCGTCACGAAGGTAGGGCGTCAAGAGTAAAAGTCATGACGGCCTGGAAATGATTAAGTCTTGACGACGTCAAATGTAGATCAAGGCAGTCCAAGAATAGTTTTGGCGGCGAGGTGACGGCGTCACAATGTTGGTCTTGACGCCGTCAGACCCCTTTTCCTATATATAGTTTTTTAATTTTCACATTAAAAAGAGAGAAGTTTTGGAGAAACCCTAAGTACGATTTTGGTGCAACTTTTACAGGTTTTTCATGGGTTCCAAACCCTTGATACCTTTCATTGTAATTGAGATAAGTGTTCTTTTAATTCAATCAATATGTCTATGTGTTGGTTGTATATATCTTGTTCTTGTCTTAATTCCATCATGCTAGGCTAGATCTATCTTGTGTTTGCTTAGATCTAATGAAACCTAGATGTTAATTATGTGTTGATTACTTGTTTATACTTGTCTTGGATGAATGATTTATATGTTAGGCTTAAGAAAACTGGCAGATCTCCAATTGGTAACATGCTTGAACGTCTTAAGAAACATGAACCGATGCGCACTAGGTCTTTATTGGTTGTATTTAATGCATGAGCCACTGTTTACAATCCCTATAGTTGTGCTGGGCATGGTGTAGGAGGAGATAAGAGCTCAAAGAATTGGGGAGTTAAGTGTGCCACCCCATGAATGGTATTAAGGAATACGATCCGTCATCCATGCAATTATAACAAGTAATTAACGTGTAAAAGATGTCTAGGGAGTAGTGAAATCTAAGTAAACACATTTTCTTCACTTATTGCTCACAACTTTAGTATAATTTAGTTTATTTTCGTTTCTAGTATTTTATTTTGATTGCATCTTTAGTATTGGGTTAGTTGATTAGCAACTAATTCCGCCCAAATCCTTCAAACCCGAGATTTTTACTTGCTTTCTAAAAAATATAAAAATACAAAAATAATCATCCCTCACCTTTAGAACTAGTATTTAGGCTTTCTAATCCTAGCGACACTATTCCTAAGCTGAACGATCAATCCCCCGGTACTTGTCACTATACTATACTACAACGATCAGGTACACTGCCTGGTGGGGGTTGTAAGCTTCTCAAGATCCCTTAAGAGGTAAAGCCTGGTGCAATTCCCACGCATCAAGTTTTTGGCGCCGCAGCCCGGGGAATAGTTATTGTCTAGGTTAGAATTTCTTTTTATTAGGTCTACTTGCTAGATTCCTTTCTAGTAAGATTTTATTTTTATTTTTAGGTTCTCTTTAGTCTATCTTTTTCTTTGTGCCGTTGTTAGTAAACCAAATCCATTGACTATTTCGTTGACCATTATGGAAAACGCGAATCCACCCCTTTCCCCTAGAGAAGTGGCGTTGTTACGTGAACAAATTGAGAGTGAGATTAGGGAGCTTAGGGAGCTTAATAGTTTGATCAAGGTTGAGCTCGAACATGCATTTAGTGACCTAGCGACCGCCTTGTATTCAAATGAGGACCTAGGGCCTAATGACTTTGTGAATGTTATTGAGTGACTTGAAGAGGGGGAAATAGATCCGAAGCTTAATGACTATTTTAATCTATACCCCACTAAGGAGGAGATTGCATATTATAATAATCTTATTGATAACCCGCGATCTCCTTTCACCATAATTGAACCTAAGATCAAGAGAGGCGATCCTAAGAATGCTAAGATACCATGTATGATTGGGTATAGGCACATTAGCAATGCTTACATTGACTTTAAATCTCCAATCAACATTATGTCCTCAACTGTTTATAATGATATAGTGAAAACAAGACTTGAACCTAGAAGATATCCCAAATACCCCGGTGGAGTTTGTAACTTTGTCGGGAGAGTTAAAGGTTTACATGTCTTTGTTGGTAGTTTCACTTTTGTCACCGACTTTATGATTGTGGAGGATCTTGCTAATGTTATTGATTGTCGATTATCCAATGTTGTGTTTGGCAAACCATTTGTTGAGGAGTCCAAGTTGGAATATGATGAGATAGAAGGAACGATCCAATTTGCAAGTAACACCGATAGTATCACTTATAGGATGCCTAATAGGATGAAAGAATTTCGCTTTATATCCCGTTTTGATAAGGACAACGTTGGTGCTTTTGAGGATACTAATGAGGAGGATAAGAAAAAGGGCATGGATTATGTATGGGAAAAAAGGAGTCTTTATTACAAAGATTGCTTGGCTCTTGGACCAAGGTATAAAGTCGATAAAGAATTTGCCCAAATGATTATGCGGGCGGTTGAGAAAAAGGTGATTAGTTTCTACAAGGAATATCTACAATCAGAGAGTGGAACCAACGATGAGATCACGTAGTAACCCATGACCTTGAGTCTAGCTACAAGACTCGTAAATAAAGAAAAGCGCTTCTTGGGAGGCAACCCATGTTTTGTGTGATTTTATTTGTTTGTTTGTTATTTGCTTCCGTATGCATGCTTAATTTTTATTGTTGGTAGATCATGTTTCTAAACTAAATAGTGGAAATACTTTACTTTGTTGTTTTGGCCTAGTCTTAACTCCACCTAAAGGTATTTTCGCAAAAGATAAGTGTAAGGGGAAACCCCAAATATGTTTTTAAGAAACAAACCGATCATGATTCTCCACAATATTAAATGAACATGTATATTCGTATTTGTTAGAGTCAAATGCTTGTATTGAGTCATAATGAAGTTTTGCAGGATTTTCCAGGAAGTAGGACCAAGTTTGTCCAGAAATTTTCCGGAAACTTAACATAAGAATTTCTGCAGGTCACTTCTGACGGCGTCATGAGTTTACTCTTGACGGCGTCAAGTGTAAAAATCTGGAAATTTTACCTGTTTTGTTTTTCTAACGGAGTCTTATGGTTTTTGTGAATTATTAAGTTTTATAATCTCCAGGAGATCTGCAAACTTCATTCCACAAGCATTATATCTTATCTTGTTTTCTTGGATTTAGTAACTTATATAGGATGCCGCCGATTTTACGCGAGGTTGTCTTGTCTATTTTATCAGGTTTTACAGGTTATGTATGACAAGAAGATGATTTATATTCTGGAAGGGAAGCTTTGATTGTTCATTTTATTGGAGGAAGATTTAACCTGGCCACCTTATTATCCATACCGAGCGAATCAGGGGAGTATTTGATTTCATTCTCTTTACTTTTTCACTTTTACATTCTTTACTTGAACATTGGGGACAATGTTCATCTTAAGTGTAAGGGGAGGGTAAAAAGATGATACCTTACATATGCACTTTTGCTTGAGTTTGTTTTGTTTAATGGTAGATGTGTAATAAAACTATGAGAAATACTTGTTAGTGCAATTTTAGCGCCAAATTTAAAATTTTTTACAACATTTAGGAGTGAAACTTTAGCCATAGCAAGCGTCTCATGGATAGGAGATTGTATGACTAGCACATAACCGTATATTCAGAAAAATTTTCCACCCAAATATGTGAGGTTCGCCTTTAGATTTGATAGGAAAAGCATTTACTATTAGTGCTTATGAGTGTACCGGTAGCATTTAGATTCTAGAACTTGCGTTAGTGATGCATCCCGAGACCGCTAGTGAGACTACATTCGTGTAGTAGGATTTACTACATGATAAGAGGCATTAGGATCACTCGTGTGTTAAACCCGTATCATAATTACTTGACCATTTAAGTCATATTACTTGGCCAGTTAAGTCAACTAATTTTTCCCACACCCTTAGCGTTGTACTCATTTTTAGTACACGAAACCCCTAGTACACCCCTCCGAGCCTATCTTTTCGTTTCTAACTTTAAGCATTTTACTTAAAGGAAGAATTTGTTACACCCCACTTAAATGTACAACCAAATCGCCTTAGCCTTCCGTGTATACGCTCATTTTTAGTGCATTATTGTTATTTGTTAAACCCTAAGTTAACTATCTAATTGATTACATGGTTGCTAAGTTGAGTCATATCCTTGTACATATTGTTTTGGGACGATTGAGACTCATGGGTAAGTACTTGTTTTATGGAGTAATGGGGAAGAACATCATTTATTACCCTCATATGTACGTTAATCTTAAAAGTACTCAAAGTGTTTTGATTTTCTTAATTCGAGTCATTAGTTTAGTTAATTGTAAAGTATGTAAAAATTCAAGTGTAAGGGGAATTTTCATTCCCTATGATGTATTATTTTGGATGGTAGGGTAAGAGTGTATGCAAAAATAAAAAAAATAAAAAAAATAAAAAAAAAAAAATAAAAAAAAGGAAAAGTGAAAAAACATACGGACTACCATCCCTTTTTATTCTATGTTCATTTTATATTTTTGTTATTTTTCATTTATTAGCTTAAGTTGAGTCTAGTCTTGGCTTAGCAACGCCACATTGTACATGTAATTAACCAAGATTGTTAACTCGCCACCAGTAAAACTTCCTTTATCCAACAAAACCGTGTATTTCATATCCCTATACCTAACGTTACAACCTTTTAAAAGACCTCTTTGATAGTTTATCCTAGGTACTTACGCCATGTGGTGGAGGTTTGATCCTTTCCCAAGCCTATGGTAATCTATTTTGCTATGACAGGTAGTGAGAGATGTCTTCCATTTCCATATTGTAATTTACACTTTATTACACCCGAGAGATGTGAGTATCTAAACACTATTTGTGAGGTGCTAGTATATGACCTCCGTGCTTGTCTATTGGTCTTTAGTGGAACGATTATTTGTTGTAATTACTTTTATATTAGTGTTAAATGACCCCTAACTTGTATTTTGACTAGAATAAAAGCGCATTTGCTTGAGGACAAGCAAATCTCAAGTGTAAGGGTATATGATGAGGCGAAAAATGATCCATTTTTAGGGGGTCATATAAGCCCGAATTCGAATTTATTTGATCAAATATTGCCCTAAATCGTTCCTTTTGTGATTTTAGGTACTTTGGGAGAGAAATCTGGAAAAGGAAGCAATTCGGACGTTTTTGGAGCATAAAAGTGAAGAAAACGCCAAAGTCTTAATTTTCCATGCTGGGAACAGTAGGTGATGACGTCAAGAGTAATTCCCTGACGGCGTCAAGAGCAGAATTCCATGACGACCCAGTACAGATTTGACGGCGTCACGAAGGTAGGGCGTCAAGAGTAAAAGTCATGACGGCCTGGAAATGATTAAGTCTTGACGGCGTCAAATGTAGATCAAGGCAGTCCGAGAATAGTTTTGGCGGCGAGGTGACGGCGTCACAATGTTGGTCTTGACGCCGTCAGACCCCTTTTCCTATATATAGTTTTCTAATTTTCACATTAAAAAGAGAGAAGTTTTGGAGAAACCCTAAGTACGATTTTGGTGCAACTTTTACAGGTTTTTCAAGGGTTCCAAACCCTTGATACCTTTCATTGTAATTGAGATAAGTGTTCTTTTAATTCAATCAATATGTCTATGTGTTGGTTGTCTATATCTTGTTCTTGTCTTAATTCCATCATGCTAGGCTAGTTCTATCTTGTGTTTGCTTAGATCTAATGAAACCTAGATGTTAATTATGTGTTGATTACTTGTTTATACTTGTCATGGATGAATGATTTATATGTTAGGCTTAAGAAGACTGGCAGATCTCCAATTGGTAACATGCTTGAACGTCTTAAGAAACATGAACCAACGCGCACTAGGTCTTTATTGGTTGTATTTAATGCATGAGCCACTGTTTACAATCCCTATAGTTGTGCTGGGCATGGTGTAGGAGGAGATAAGAGCTCATAGAATTGGGGAGTTAAGTGTGCCACCCCATGAATGGTATTAAGGAATACGATCCGTCATCCATGCAATTATAACAAGTAATTAACGTATAAAAGATGTCTAGGGAGTAGTGAAATCTAAGTAAACGCATTTTCTCCACTTATTGCTCACAACTTTAGTATAATTTAGTTTATTTTCATTTCTAGTATTTTATTTTGATTGCATTTTTAGTATTGGGTTAGTTGATTAGCAACTAATTCTGCCCAAATCCTTCAAACCCGAGATTTTTACTTGCTTTCTAAAAAATATAAAAATACAAAAATAATCATCCCTCACCTTTAGAACTAGTATTTAGGCTTTCTAATCCTAGCGACACTATTCCTAAGCTGAACGATCAATCCCCCGGTACTTGTCACTATAGTGTACTACAACGATCAGGTACACTGCCTGGTGGGGGTTGTAAGCTTCTCAAGATCCCTTGAGAGGTAAAGCCTGGTGCAATTCCCACGCATCAGAATAGACAAGTCCCATTCTGAGTCAGGGATGACATGTCAAGGACATATACATCATCCCTTCTAGGGGCAATCAACACAACTTCCTTATTGGCATTAAAGATGGTCCCTCTCTTGTCATCAAACTGAACTATGTATTTGGCATCACATAGTTGGGAAACACTTATCAGGTTGTACTTGAGACCATTAACATAAGTTATTCTTGTAAAAACTATACCATTGCAGTTTACTGAACCATAACCTTCAGTGGGAGCTGATGAGTTATCTCCAAATACTACTTTGGGTCCTGGTTCTTCCACATATTTGTGCAGAAAACTTTTCACACCAGTCATACTTCTGGAGCATCCACTGTCTAGATGCCAAGTAGGATCCTTGATGTGTTTCTGCACAAACAGTAAACTGGGTTAGTTTTTCTTGTTGACCCACTTTCTAGTGGGCTTAGTCCTCAGGGACTTTTTGAACTCAGTTAGTGAATCATGGTCTGAAGTTGTGTGACCTGAGCTTCCACATGTTTTACATTTTGTGGAGGTTGATGCCTCAGGTGACTGAGAAGTGTTGGTTTGGTTTTTCCTTCTGGACTGAATCACTTTGTCATGTCCCCTGGTTTCATGGGAGGGATCTCCACAGATGTCACAACAATCTTTCATCATACAATCATCAGGAAAATGATCATTGAAACCACAATGAGGACATGGTGAGAAAGGCTTGGCTTTCAGTCTTTGTTTGGAAGGTGTGGCATACTGATAGCCTTGGTTTTTGTATAGACCTCTTGCTTTTAAAGAAGCAGTGTGAAAAATGTGATCACAAGTTCTGTGGTCCTCTTGTTTGCATATCATACAAAACAGGACTCTGTAGCATTTATCAGTCCTGTGATTTGGATAATTGCACAGCTCACATCTCCCTAAGGGTCTGGGTGTGGTTTTTGGTTTGGAAGAACCTGAGGATACTGAGGGCTTTGTTGATTTTGACTCAGAGTTTTTCTCAGTAGACTCAATTTTCTCACTCAGCATCCTGACAAGTTCAGCAAGCTGATCAACCTTTGAATCAGTGCTTTCAAGCTTCACTTCAGTGGTTACTGAAGGTTTTTGGTGTTCAGTGGGTGCAGGAGTAGGTCTTTTCATGATAGTCCTTCCTAACCCTGATTTCTCTTTAGGAGAATGTGGTTGATAGACTAATGGTGCAAGGTCAGAATTGGGTTCTGCTCCCTGAAGTTGTTTCAGTGGAGGGAGTGGTGAATCAGACTTAGACTCAGTGATGGACTCAGTAGGACTCAGTTCATCAGTGACTCCTAGCAGCTCCTTGATAGCCTGACTTTCAGGCTCCAGGATTCTTCCAGTATTAAAATTTGGCATTTTACTATCAGGATTGTTTCTTTCAATCCAATCACTGGGTTTAAGAGCAAGTTCTTTGCTAGAGAGTATGTTTGTTGACAGAAAAGTTGTTGAATGGCTACTCTCCCCAGAAACTTCAGTGAGTTGATCATCACCTAAGCCAGTCTTTTTGGAGCTGGGTGAGAGACTCAGTGTTTCATAAAGTTTGGGGTTTTTCTGAGTCAATTTCCAAATAGTGTCCTTTTCTTTCTTAAGTTCTTCCTGAAGAGCTTGATTTTGTTTTACTAGTTCAGAGTTTTGAATTTGAAGTGTAACACTTTCAAGCTTGGCTTGTTTTAAAGCAAGTAATTCATCTCTACTATGATTTAATTCAAAACTTAGTTTGTTAAATTTTGAAGACAAGTTCAGTCTTTGCTCTTCAACATATTTAAGATCAACATTAATATAATCTAAGTAAGATTTCCAATCATCATCATCATCCATAGAAAGTAAAAGATTTACCTTCCTCATAGTGATGTTGACCCATTCACCATTTCTTGCATGACTCTTCCCTACAGCAAGCTTGTTGTCATCTGATAGAGCCATCAGGGCACTGATGTGAACTTTATCATCATCAGAGGACACTTCAACCTCATCCCAATCATAAGTTTCAGCAACAAGCCCTTTGTTCTTGGCTTGAGAAGGCTTTGGAGCCCGAGGAGGCTGAGAGACTGTTGAGGATGATTCAAGAAGGGCAAGTTTAGCTTTTGCCTTTCTATACTTGGCTTCAAAGTCAATTTGAGGGACTTTTTCAAATCTTTGACTAGACTGAAGCATCTCTGGTTGAAATTTGCTGGGGCCTGAAAAAGAGTTATTTCCTGAAAATTTGAAGGATGGTTCTGAGGTTGTTTTTGAAAAACAATCTTTAGCAAAATGTCCCATTTTACCACATTTGAAACATTCAGTATTATCATTTGCTTTTGAAGGGAATTTGTTTTTCTTAAAAAATCTTTTTGAATTAGCAAGAAGTGCTCTTTCATGAAATTCAATTTGAAGATCATTCAGGTACTCCTCACTGGTTCTTTGGTCAACCTCATCATCAGAACCATCCTAAAAATCCTGCACAACACCTTTAGAATAGAAAGCAGTTGATATGGGTGAAATTTTCAAGGCCTTTTTGGTCTCCTAAGCTTTACCAGGGTATCTCCTGGTGATAAGATTGTCCTCATAGACAAACTTCCCATAGATGGCAGGGAGCTCAAGGTTCTGAATGTGGTTTGCATTTCTCAATCCCTGAGAGAAGTTTAACCACTTCTCAGGGAGACTGTTGACAAAACCAACATTGATCTCATGTTTTGACAGTATAACACCATCATTGGGCAGCTCATTCAGGAGGGTCTTATACCGAGTATAAGTCTCAGAGAGACTTTCAGAATCCTTGGCCCTGAAGGTATTGAATTCAAGCTTCAGGTCCATGATTCTATTCTCTTTGGTATCAGAAGGCCTTTCATAGCTATGAACTAGGTCAGTCCATGTCTGCTGGGCAGTGGGATAGTTGATCGCTGATTCCATTGTATCATCAGGAAGGCATGATATAATGATGCTTTTCAGGCGCTGGTCTTGATTGACCACCCTCCTTTCATCTGGGGTCCACTGAGCTTCAGGTTTAATTAAACCTTGGGCAGTTGTTGGGACATATGGACCATCATTAATCAACTTAATGTAATATGGTTCCATCCTAGTTAAGTAGCAAAGCATTCACTTTTTCCACTTATTAAATTTGCCAACTTCTAGTCGAGGGGCAGTTGCTGAATAACTTCCACCCTTTTTGTCGACAAGTTGGGGAACATCTATGTCAGTCATAGTGGGATCTTGATTTTAAAAACTTGAGCACTCTTAAAGTTTTGAAAGCAGGTTTAAGTTTTACAAATCAGAGGCTCTGATACCACTTGTTGGTCCCTTTTACTTGGTTAACTATAACTACAAAGCTAAAGTAACCAAGTTCTATGACATTAAACAAAGATGTGTAAAATGATTAACAATAAAGTAACGTAAATATAAGAGACAATATTTTCCAACGTTTAATTCTTTATTAGAAGTTAATCAAAAAGAATCGTACCCAAGTGTTTGCGGAATAACACTTGGGATTGAAAACGACAAGTATGGTATAGACTCCTCACTAAACTCAATCAATGTTGAGTAACAACTTTCAGGACCCACTGAGCTATCTCAGGGGTTATGTTGTTATTTGGAGGAGTAAAATTGGTTTGTGAATGCTTTGCATTAATTGCACAAACTTGTCTTCTTTTACTCCTCTCTTATGCTACCTATTTATACACAAATGTGAACAACTCTATTATACAATGGACCTAAGTGTTCCTCAATAAAATCTTGATAGATTTTATTCTCTGGCAAGGGAAACTTCTTTGGGTTAAGTCCAAAAGGCACTTTCTGATGACAGCCTGTTTTTAGCCATTTGAGGAAAGTTTGACCTTAAAGTGATAAAGCACTTTAGTGAAACAGATCAAACTTTCCCGCCCAGTCCCGCCAAAACTTCAGTCTTCTAGTCATCAGTCTTCAGTACCATGAAGTTGTTGAGGAGTCATGGGGTTCAGTGAGTTATTGTCATCCTCACTGAACCCATCACCTTATTCTTGGCTTAGATCACACTTCACTGAGTTCCGCCTCACTGAATGGAGAACCTTTCTTCTTAGGCTTGGTCTTAGCATCCTGAAGGTGACTCACTGAGTTACTGTTCACTCAGTGACTTGTTTATACTTAGGTTATTTTACGTTCAAATCCTTGTTAGAAGAAGATTGGGGAATTCAGTGACCCAACAGTATACACAAATGAGGGTATCATTGAACAATTATGTTACCTTTGGGGCTTGCAACCTCCAATGTGTGCTTTCATCATGTGTCGGATATCTTTCTTCAGTAGCTTGTACACCCAAAAATGGGTCCTGTATGTTACCATCAGAATCCACTTCATTCATCTTCTTCAATAAGTCATCAATGAACTCATCATGCTCAACAAACACTTCATTCCTGTCACCACCCCTAGGTCTACTAGTACTAGGATTAGCAGCCATATCTGGAATTGGTGTAGCTCTTGTCTTTGCCCTATTTGCTTTCCTAATTCTGTGCTCAATTAGTTCTTCTTTACAGGCACTCAAATAGTCAACAGACTTTTCTGAATAATCACTATCATCACTGTCACTATCTTCTAGCATACCATTATCCACATAATCACTATCATCAGAATCACTAGCAATTGTAGATGCATTTGTTGTTGCCACAGCTATATCAGTATCACTACTAGCAATTGCCTTACCCTTATCACAAACACTGGCCAAACCCTTACCCTTATCACTTTGACTTGACATACCATTAACCTTATCACTAGGTACATCTTCTTCAGCCTCTTGCTCAGCCCAACACACCATTTCTTCTTCACTAAATTCATTACAATATCTTTTCTTGTCAACTGCTCTATACTCAGAGGTAGGTGTACCAGGGTCAGGCATAGCTAAGTACTTGGTAAAGTCAATGTTGGTGTGGTCTACATACACTTCTAATTTCCTAAACAACCTGGATAGATCATACATCCTATTGCATTCCCAATCACAATCTAATTTCACTAAACCCTTATCCAACTCACTATGTGGCATTTTATAGTATAGACCAAATATATGTGCACACTCAGTATACCTTTTCACATGTTCTGTCAATTCCTTAAGTGAAAGCCTAGCAATAAACGCGTGCAAAATAACTCCATCCTCATACCTTAAAGGGTCTTCCTTGAAAATGCCATCATTCCATACATCTAACTCAATACCATTGGGTCCAGGAATCATTCTGGCAAAGCCATAAAATCAAATTAGGGTTAGTAAAACAATTAATCATAACAGTATTTAGGGTTTCTTGAAATTGGTAAATCAATCAAATTAACTAATTGTTAGAATAAGTTTACATACATTAGAGACGAATCAGAAGACATAAAACAATTGTTGATTAAAGCATTAGTCGTTGGTTAGGGTTGGGTGGATTTGGTAAAGTATGTGTGTGATCGTATATGTGGATTTGGTAAAGTGGGTTTGGTGGATTTGGTAAATAAATAAAATGTTTTTATTATAAAAAATTGTAATATAACGGAAAACGGGTCAACATAACGGTATTTTTAAAGAAACAAACGGAGTCAACAAGGTCCACCTTGCCAACTCAGCTAATCTATTTGCCATGTCGGATGAGTACATAAGTTAGCAAAGATTAGGCACTTTAGACCCCAAGATAGCAAAATTAAAAGTTCTATACATGATATAGTAAAACGTGGCAAGTTGGATACATTTAGAAATCATTATCCCTTTTTTTTTTCGAAAAAAAAAATTTCCGGATTTTTTACCCAAAATTTTTTTTTCGATTTTTCTTTTTCCGAATTTTTTTTTTCTGAAATTTTTATTCGTCATATGTGAAAAAAATTTGAAAATTTTTACGAAATTTTTTTTGTCAAGTGTGAAAAAAAAATTCGTCACATGTGAAAAAAAAAATTTCGTCGCATGTAAATTTTTTTTTCATCACAGGTGAAAAAAAAAAAATTCCGTCACATGTGAAAAAAAATTTAGAAATTTTCACGAAATATTTTTTGTCACGTGAAAAAAATTCGTCACACGTGAAAAAAAATTCCGTCACATGTGAAAAAAAAAATTCGTCACATGTGAAAAAAAAAATTTGAAATTTTCACGAAATTTTTTTTGTCACGGGAGAAAAAGAAATTCGTCACATGTGAAAAAAAATTTTCCTCGCATGTAGATATTTTTTTCGTCACATGTGAAAAAAAATTCGTCACATGTGAAAAAGAAAATTCGTCACATGTGAAAAAAAAACTTTGAAAAATTTTCAAAAAAATTTTCAAAAATTTTTTGAAAATTTTTCAAAAAGATTTTCGAAATTTTTTTGAAAATTTTTTGAAATTTTTCAAAAAAAATAGTTAGCTAATAATAGCAATTACATCAAAGTGTGTGTCGATGATCATAATATTTAACCATTGGTTATCCTAGAGGCTAGAAATTATGTTTACTAATTTCCGGCCCATGCAGAAATAATACTCAGATTCTTTAATTAGATGAAATCAAATATTCATGAAACAGACAATATTTTAAAAGGGTGAAATAATATGGAACTTACACATAGCAGCACATGATTTTATTCCAAGGAAAACAAAGCCTGATGAAAGCTATTATTTCTAGACATAGATCGAAAAGTTCTAACTTTCGTTGTTACTTAGGGGATTTTCTCTAGTTCACTTCGAGAGATGATAATAAATGCCTCCATTTGTTTAGCGGGAAGAGACAACCCAATTTCAAGATCATCAGGCGATTCTGAGCATGCGTTAACAGAAATAGAACCATGTTTATCATTCGATATTGTTTCATACTTTTTTGGTCTCCCCCACCCAAAATCTATGTCGTATATCTTGATCTTTGGTGTTCCAGCCACCGCGATTTTTGGTATTGGTTCAATCCCTCTCTCTAACCACGTCTTGGCATCTTCTAGGACTCTATCTTTATTCTTTAGAGTTTCACTTATAGCTTTTCCTAGTAATTCAACCGCGGTAAGAAAACCTTGATTTCCTGATAGTATCATGGTTTTTATTTTAGCAGTGTGGCAAAACCCCACACAATTCCCAAAATAAGTTTGAGGGAGTGGCGGATTGAGTCGAGTCCTCCAATCCACAATACACATAAATTTTTCTAGATCATCCACACCTATCGTTTCTCCAATTTCAACTCTAGATTTTGCTATGCAACTCCATACATACGCGCATGCCACCGAAAATGTTGATATATAATCTAGTGTTGGCTTTTGAATTGATACCAATTTCTTAAGCCTATTAATATGTGTTCTAGTCAAGACAAGAGTAGCCCGAACTTTACCTTTACTACCAAAGGGATGTGAAGGTTGATAATTTTCGCCAATAGATTCAATCCCTGGATGGTTGAGATAGATTTGATCTAGAGAATCTGGATATATGATAGCTCTGTCATAAAAAGGAAAACCTCCACTAGCTAAGAATAACTCATCCGTACCATGTTTAGCAATCGAACTCCACGCCTTTAAAAAATCAAATTTTGAACTCGCGTCGCAAAGTTGGTGATAGTTCGTGATCCCAATGGAGATCCCCGAGTTTGGGAAAAGTGTCACTTGAACACAAAAAAGTGGTAAGAGCAAATTGTCGGACACTTTTCTTGCAGGTCCTAGTCTAGGTACAAGTGGATAAAACTTGTCACAAGCTCTAGGGTGGTTTCCTACAAGATCATGAAAATCTAGATCACATTCTGCAAAGGTAAGTGCTATAGAATCACCTTCAACATGACGGATTTCGGGTTTTCTAGCAATACTTGAATTGTTCGGCTTAGGATACATAATTAAGTTGCTTGCAAATGGGAAAAAGTGTTGAAGAGTGACGGATAACGAGTGTTTAAGATTTGGAATGATTTTTTCGATGAAGTGTGCTCTTGAATGAGGGAAGTTATAGAAGAAAAGTTGGTTAACGGATAGTTGTAGCCATATTATGTCGAAAAAGGTGAGTTCCAATGATCTCTCGCCTACGGTGTTGGGTGGCGGAGAAATGCGGCAGTTTTCTAGAATCGTGATCGACATATCACCCTTCGGCTTTTGTTGAATGAAGTGGTTTTGGTTTGCAATATTACATACGGGTGGAACATTATAAATAAAGGGAGGGGGTTGGCTCCTTTTTTTACTTGGATCTGTAAAAGGGTAAAAATACACAAGTATTTAAAACGTTTATTTTTCATGTGTTAGGGACTAGGGACCAAATTGCAAATGTTAAATAAAAAAAGGAGTTCCATCTGCTAAACAAGTCAAATTGCAAAAATAGTCACTAACGTATCACGAAATAGCAAAAATGGGACCGAGTTATAAAAGCGTGTAAAAAAGCCACTAACGTTATTTAAAAGTGCAAAATAGCCACCGAGAGCTAATTTCCGTTTGTTTTCTCGTTAAGTGTCACGTCACCGAGGGTATTATAGTTATATCGTTGCTTTAAGGATTAAAATGTACTTTAAAGACTAAATTTGCAATTTAAGTTTTATCTTTATTTCACACCCACCACCACCACCACTCTCTACCGCCGCCACCACCACCACATCACAAACACAGCCACCACCACCACCACCACCCTCTACCACCACCACTCAAGAACATCATGATTTTTCAAAGATTAACACTAAGAACATCATCATCATCATCATACTTGTTAATCTTTTAAAGGCAATTGGTCCAGAATAGATAATACCAAATTCAGGTATTATTAATGTAATAATAAGAATTTTGTAAACTCAGGTAGCCAATTGGTTAAGGCAATGGGTCAGTTCAGGTTATGGTCAGGTCTCGCAAACTCTATCTTCAATACACAAGACATCTAAATTCATTTTGTTCAAAATTTAGATTATTAATGTAATAATAAGAATTTTGTAAACATGTTCTATATACTAATTGTTTTTTACGCTCAAACTATGATAATTACATTTTAAGTGCTCTATTTGTTATTGTTAAAATGGTCCTATAGAGTTGTGGTAAGGGCCCTAATTGTTACCGTGCTCATAGGTGCATTTATATATTTATTCATAAAAAGTTACATTTATTGTTGCTTTTGCTGCATTTTGAGTATATAGTTCTGCCTGTTACGCAACTGCAATCATTCATACACATGGCTGTGACATAAAGCTAAGCAAATGCCTTTATTCATACATATATTATATGATGGTTTTTTTTTTTTTTTTTTTTTTTTTTTTCTTCCAAATTTCACTAAATTGTAACTCCTTTCGCAAAAACACGTAGTTTCAAATGCCTTCTCAAACTAAATGCAAGAAGTTGTTCTTTGTGAATGGCCCAAAAATGAATATTTACCTCGTATAGGAAAGTTTAATCCAAAATTACCTCTTTTTGCCTATTACTGATCATTATAAAATCTCGCGAGCTATGATTTTGGTCCATGATCTCGAGGTTTAATTTAGATATTTGTCTAACTATTAAACACATACATTAAACCAGTAACTTACTATATTCGAGCCACATAAAAGTGTTGTGTATATCGGCCATCTTTAATTTTTTATTTAAATTTTAATTGACTGCAGCCATCCCTTCATATTATGAGTGTTCTTAATCTCAAGTTATGTTTTATACAGGCTAAGCATGTTGTTGTGACTTCAATGGCTCTTAAAGGGGTAGGTGGGATTTTATTTGTATTTGGCAGCATGTCCGGTGCCATTTTGCTGGTAACAACATAATCCTTCTTTATTTTGTGTTCGTACTTCATACAATGTTGTTTTGTAATTTAGGTTGATATAAAAAGATACAATGCATTATTTATCGTAAAGAACCTGATTACATTGAACTTTTATTATAAATTCAGTTCACGAATCTGCAGCCCTGTTGTTGTAATGTTAATGATATGAAACCTGCATAATATTTGTGTCCTTCAAATATGTAGTACCGATTTTTGACCAGCAATTTTATCATGGCTCGTTATTTTCTCTCATCTGCAGATGTATAACGTGCTCCTTATGACTCCATTGCTACATGACTTCTACAACTATGAAATCGATGATCCAAAATTCCACGCTCTTCTTCCTGAACCAATTGGCTACCTGAGCATCATCTATTCTGGACCAATTGCCTTTGAAAGATTAACAAGTATGATGATGATGATGTTCTTAGTGTTAATCTTTGAAAAATCATGATGTTCTTGAGTGGTGGTGGTGGTAGAGGGTGGTGGTAGTGGTGGTGGTGGCTGTGTTTGTGATGTGGTGGTAGAGGGTGGTGGTGGTGGCGGCGGTAGAGAGTGGTGGTGGTGGTGGGTATGAAATAAAGATAAAACTTAAATTGCAAATTTAGTCCCTAAAGTACATTTTAATCCTTAAAGCAACGAAATGACTATAATACACTCAGTGATGTGACACTTAACTAGGAAACTAACGAAAATTAGCTCTCGGTGGCTATTTTGCACTTTTACATAATGTTAGTGGCTTTTTTGCACGCCTTTATGACTCGGTCTCATTTTTGCTATTTCATGATACGTTAGTGACCATTTTTGCAATTTACCCTATAAGTTAAGAAAAAAGAAATATATCTAATTCGTTTAGACTTCAATTTAAGGTATGGTTATAGTTTTTTATTAGATTTGTTTTTGTTTATACTGTAGTTGATTTAGGTTTAGTATATAACCATAAACCCTAATGAGAAAAGTTCTTTATATAAGTCCAACACTATAAAAAAAACCACAAATTTGTAACTCATCAAAGCCCCTTTATATAAGCTCATTAGCCTACTCATATAAGCTTAGCCGAACACTTTTTTTATTTGGGCTTATTGAATCATATAAGTTTAGCCAAACACCCCATATAAACACTTATGTTTGGCAATAAGTTTTTGTAAGCATTTAGAATTAAAAGCTCGTTTCCCGAGAGCATATAGCGTTTTGTCTTTATAAAAAAAGCTACTTTTCAATTGCTACTTAAAAAAGGGTTTAACTTTTACATCACTCTACACTTTTAGAATCACTGATAAAATATTAGAACCATACCAAAAATAGTTTAACCAAACATACCCAAAGAATTTTCTTTTTTAAAGGCAAACTAACTATCTCATACCTATATACACCGCAAATCTATCACACTCACATATGTCCCAAATGGGACTTGAACTCACAAATACTTGTTGGGGAGCATTCTCACATGGCCACACTGTTGGAAAAGAAAATAAAAGAGAGATTTACGGGATCAGTTTCACATCTTTTCCCTTTAGAAGATATCGCACATTATTACCAAATCATTTCCTGTCAACCATTTATTGGGTTTCCATAATTTGAATCTCTTGTATGTGTATAAATCTGGGATGGATCCCATTGCAATGATCATATCGAATTTCACCTTCTTCTCTATTATTCATAATCTTTGTTTTCCATTAATTAACATGGCATCAGAGCCAATGGTTCTGGTATCATCACTTACCTATTAATCACATAAATCATCAATCGAATCCCAAGCCACCATGACAGACGGTGTCGGCGGTTCAGGATTAGAACTCGCAACCCAATTAGCCAACCTATTGCAACAGAATGGTAATCTACAATCCTCAAATCCAAAACTTTCTGATAATCTCCAAATCAATATCAAGCTAAACAGCCAAAACTACGCTCTATGGACTCGGATGATCCGAGTCGCTATAGGCGGTAAATCAAAAACATTGCTAAACCATTTAACCGAAACACCACCAGAAAAATTAACTACTAAAAAATATGAGGCTTGGGAACAAGAAGATCTGATTGTTTTTTCATGGCTCATCCAAAACATTGAGCCCAATATAGCCGGGAACCTAACCGAATATCCCACCGCAAAAGCCTTGTGGGATGCCTTGGTGGTTACGTACAGCAGCGGCAAGGATAAGCTTCAAACATTCAACCTTCATGTCAAAGCCAACGAGCTCAAACAAGGCGATAAATCCCTTGAAGTTTTTTGGATCGCGCTTCAAGGTGTATGGGGAGAGATCGATCGGATGGATCCAAACCCCATGAAGTGTAAAGAAGATATTCAAACCTATACCAAAATAAGATCGGAACAAAAACTGTTCCAGTTCTTAAATGGGCTTGATCGGAAATTCGAACCGGTGAAGAGGGAAATCCTCCGGGTTGATCCGTTGTTCGCAAAGAAGCGGCTCACCAAATCATTTTGGGAGTAACTAATGATGAAACCCATGGCATAGCTACCGGATTAATCGCCGAAGAAACTGAAGGTGTGGGTTTGGCAACCAAGGGTTTTCGCAGATTCGACGGCAAGAAAAAACCGGTAACCAGAGACGACAAGTCTCACCTCAAATGTGAAGAATGTGGCATGAATCGACATACCAAAGACCAGTGCTTCCAAATCATCAGTTATCCAGATTGGTGGACTGATGGCCATAGAACAGCGAGTAACAAGGGTGCCAAGAAAGATAGACCATCTCCTTCCCCTACCGCCAATACCTGGAACTCCACCAAAAACAGCAACGATCAGCGATCAGAAGGAGGATTCGGAGGGGTAGCAACGGTGGTCAGAGAAGAAGGGGAGGAGAGCTTCTCGGTCAAAGGTAAAGGGGACAAAGGATTAAATTCCAAATCCCCTATTTCTTTTCATCTATATACTTCCAAAAATAGAGATAGCCCCTTTATTTGTAAAACCAGCCAACAACAACAATATCTAAATGTATCGGCTTACATGGCCCAAACCCATATTAAAAACCCCAATGGGCCATGGATATTCGACTGTGGAGCAACGGATACGATGTCGTATGAATTATCCGATTTTACTGACATATCCAAGCCAATAAAAACCCACATCCAAGTTGCAAATAGAGAAAAAATTGATGTAAAAACCGGGGGAACGATTAAAATTTCTCCGAGCATCAAACTCCCTAATTGCCTTCATGTTCCTTCCTTATCACACAAACTCTTGTCAATAAGCCATGTGATAAAAGAACTCAATTGCTCAGTTCTAATGCACCCGACTTTTTGTCTTTTACAGGATATCAGGACGGGACGGATTATTGGGCGTGGCACTGAAAGAAATGGATTATACTATGTTGATGAAGTGGTTCAAAGTGGTACTGTGATGTTAGCTTGTGGATCTACTGAAAGAGAAGCATGGTTATGGCACAGAAGACTGGGATACCCTTTCGTTAGTTATTTACATACGTTGTTTCCTGATTTGTTTCCTTTGAATAAACCAAGCACTTGTGAAACATGCATTTTAGCTAAAAGTCATAGGCAACATTTTAAACCCAGAAATACTAGGGTCAAAGCCCCTTTTTCTTTGGTTCATTCTGATGTGTGGGGTCCTGCCCCTGTGATCGGGGGTCAAAATTTTCGATATTACATAATATTTGTTGATGACTGTACCCGCATGACTTGGATTTATTTTCTGAAAAGTAAGGATGAAGTATGCGATAGGTTCACTAATTTTTATACCATGATTCAAAATCAGTTCCAAAAGTCCATCCAAATTTTTCGATCTGATAATGGTGGAGAATATGTGAATTCACAGATGAAACTATTCTTTCAATCCAAAGGAATAGTCCATCAAACCACTTGTCCCCATACCCCGGAACAAAACGGTGTTGCTGAACGGAAAAACCGTCTTCTTTTAGAAATGACAAGAGCACTCATAATTGAGTCACACGTACCCAAATCCTTTTGGCCAGAAGCTCTAGCTACTGCCACATATCTGATCAATCGCCTTCCAACCAAAATCTTGAAAATGAAAACCCCATTAGAAACACTTTCTGAATATACCACAATTCCTCAACCCCTCACACTCCAACCCAAAGTCTTTGGATGTACTGTTTATGTCCACATTCCCAAGTCATACAGGGATAAACTTGACCCTTGTGCTGAAAAATGTGTCTTTGTGGGATATGGGGTAAATAAAAAAGGATACAGATGTTATAGCCTAAAGACACATCGCCTGTTTACCTTAATGAATTGTGATTTTCTTGAAACACAGTACTACTACTCCCCTCAACACAGTGGTCAGGGGGAGGAACAAGGTGACCCACTGAGTTGGTTGAGTTACACATCAGCTACCACCACAGGAAATGAGATACAAAATCACAATACTACATCAAATGAAGCTCCAAATATCAGTGCCACCCCTGAACATCCTGTTCCCGACATGATATCAGAGGTAAGTAGTTCTCAACCGAATAACTTGGATAATTCTCAACCAGACAACTTGGATGAAAATAATGCTGATGATATCCAAGGTCCCACTTCTGATATTGTGCAGGAACATGAAGAGGAAGTGCCAAGAAAGTATGTTCTTCCACCAAGATCAAATAGAGGAGTTCCACCAAAACGATACTCTCCAGAAAAAACCACCAGGGGAGCCAAGTATCCGATGGCTAACATAGCTGAAGGGAATCTTTCTAATAACGCAAAGGCATTTGCTGTAAGCATATGTTCAGAAGAAATTCCCTCAAGCGTTGAACAGGCCTTAAAATCAGAAAAGTGGAAGAACGCTATAGACGATGAGATGAAGGCATTAAAGAAAAATGAAACATGGGATCAATGTGTTGTGCCACAAGGAAAAAGGCTAGTAGGATGTCGGTGGATCTTCACAGTGAAATATAAACCAGATGGGTCAGTTGAACGTTATAAAGCTCGATTAGTTGCAAAGGGATACACTCAAACCTATGGAATTGATTACTCGGAAACCTTCTCCCCAGTGGCAAAAATGGATACAATCAGGGTCCTTCTTTCAGTAGCATCGAATCAAGGATGGTCACTTCACCAGTTTGATGTTAAAAATGCTTTCCTACATGGAGAATTAAAAGAAGAAGTATACATGGAAGCTCCACCTGGTTTCTCAGAGCATTTTAAACCTGGAGAAGCATGTCGATTGAAAAAATCTCTGTATGGACTCAAACAGTCTCCCAGAGCTTGGTTTGGAAGGTTTACACTAGCAATGAAGAGGTATGGTTTCAAACAAAGCAATTCAGATCATACTCTATTCCTTTAAAACAGAAAAAATCGTGTGACATGTTTAATCATCTATGTTGATGATATGGTTATCACTGGAAATGATGGAGAAGAAATAAAAAGGCTAAAGGAAGGGCTGTTCACAGAATTTGAGATGAAAGATCTGGGAAATCTTAAATATTTCCTTGGAATTGAAGTTCTGAGATCACCAAAAGGGATATTCATCTGTCAGAAAAAGTACATATTAGATCTGTTAGCAGAAATAGGGATGATCAATTGCAAACCAGCTGACACCCCCATGATGGTCAACTAGAAGTTGTTTATGGAAAAGAAAGCTAAATTGGCTGATAGAAATAGGTATCAACGGTTGGTAGGAAAACTGATATATTTGTCACATACTCGTCCAGACATTGCATATGCTGTTGGGGTGGTAAGTCGGTTCATGCACCAACCACAGGTTACTCACATGAATGCAGTCTTAAGAATTGTCAGGTATCTCAAAGGGACCGCTGGCCATGGAATCCTCTTTAGATCAAACGGACACCTGAATATTCAAATATATACAGATGCTGACTGGGCTGGAGACAAAGGAAACAGACGATCAACATCAGGCTACTTCTCTTTAGTAGGAGGTAATCTTGTTACATGGAGAAGTAAGAAACAAAAGGTTGTATCATTATCAAGCGCTGAAGCTGAGTTCAGAGGTATAGCCAAAGGGCTAGCAGAAGCATTGTGGATAAAGAAACTTGTATCTGAAATAGGATTCCCTCCTCGAAGAAGCACTCAGATCATGTGTGACAATAAGGCTGCCATTCAGATCTCAGAAAATCGTGTACAGCATGACAGGACGAAGCATGTAGAAGTCGATCGACATTTCATAAAAGAAAAACTAGAAGCAGGAATTATCGAGCTACCGTTTGTTAAATCCTCAGATCAACTGGCTGATATTCTGACGAAGGCAGTAGGAACAGATATATTTCACAAATGTCTTGGCAAGTTGAATTTTGGGAATCCTACCATTCAACTTGAGGGGGAGTGTTGGAAAAGAAAATAAAAGAGAGATTTACGGGATCAGTTTCACATCTTTTCCCTTTAAAAGATATCGCACATTATTACCAAATCATTTCCTGTCAACCATTTATTGGGTTTCCATAATTTGAATCTCTTGTATGTGTATAAATCTAGGATGGATCCCATTGCAATGATCATATCGAATTTCACCTTCTTCTCTATTATTCATAATCTTTGTTTTCCATTAATTAACACCACATGGGGTAATGCTAGGATACAAGCCTTTTAGTAGAGTAATAAAAATCATTTAGTATTGAGTAGATTGAAACCAGTAACGTAAAGGCTCATCTTACTATGCCAAAATCATGTATGTTTGAGTAAGGTCAAAATGATGACCTTTGAACAAATTCTAAGATAGATATGGCGTGCAAAGTTGCAATATAAACATGGTTATAGTAAAAGTATTTAGTGTGGTAAAACTCTTGGTTTATTTATGTACATTCTTTCTTCGTGCTCTTAACGTTTTGCATGATTATTTAGAATGCTCCTTTAACTTTTCAAAATTATGCAAGGCTCTAAATTGGTTGAAACCAAGTCTCTTGACTGTAATTCACGACATTATTGTATGTGACATAGATATACATATTGTAGATATACAAGTAACAATGATGGATTGATATGGGTCTTTTAAATACGGAGCATTGTAATTGCGAATTGTTTTTCTATTACTGTTCCTGTTATTTCTGAATCTAAGAACAATTTCGAGTTCTTTTCTATAGTTGAGAAATGATTAAAAAAAACCGCAAAAAGACATCTTGTTACTTGGGGAAATAGCTCTAACTGTGTTGGGACTGCCTGAACATATAACAGATTTGAGTATACATGCATATCTGTATGCACAGTATCTAATATAGAAACTTGTTATGTCGAATGTTAATGTTAGATTTCTGAGGTAATTACTTATACTTTTTCAACATTAGAGAATGTTTTTTTAACTCAAAAGTTTATATATATGTTTTAGGACACTTGGAGTTGAGACTTGAGATAGTAAATGTTTAAGTTAGCCGATGTCTAGCAACTGATATTAAGGTTTATTTAACTTGAGTTTGAAGTGTCATTTATTAGCAATGGCTTAGTGCCTGGTACACAGGGTAGTAATGCTCAAATTAGATATTGAGGTGAATTGGAATTGGGGGGTTGTAGCCCAATAATGCAATCTGATGTAGCATAGGACAATGACTATGAATGAGCACGAGTTCCTACAAGGATGAAAAATACCAATTTAGTCCAAAAATACTTTCTGTCTAACGTAGCATATTAAGATCTAATGAAATTCACTAAAACTTTGATATTGTTAACCGAGTTACAAAAGCTTTATCGCTTTTTGTCTTATGTTAGCATCAAGGCTTCATTAACTTGCAAGGTCTTTATTTCCAAAATATCCTTCTATCAAAGGTTTTGACAAAGCCAGATACTTTGTCTTTCCCTCAGCTTCTCCTTTCGTAAACCTCAAGCCAACAGTTTTTGCAGTTTGATTAACCTTTCTGTCTCACTTTTTAGTCAGTATTTCCTATAGTCTGATAATGTTTTCTTGGAGAATATACTTGATTAAACTTTTTGGAAGTTAAATTTGCTTCTAGGATCGGAGTACATTGGCATGTGCATCTGTACAAAAGTTCTACATGTGATGTCAGACAATACTCAGGAAGAAAACTGAAAGGACATGCTCACGATTTATGGGTTTGAGAAGGCTGAGTGTGAAATCTGCATATCTGAATCTCAATGGCAATGGGGTCCCATCTTTTGAAAGAAAAGAATATTTATCACTAAAAATTTTATACGTAAAGAAAAGTATAAAGCTGCAATCACAGGAATTGCGGTTAAAATGGCTGAGTAAAAAGGAGGACCAGATTCTTTTCCCTCAGCTTCTCCTTTCTTCAACCTTAGGCCAACCGTTTTTGCAGTTTGATTCACCTTTCTTTCTCACTTGTTTAGTCAGTGCTGCCTATTGGGAAATACATTAACTACACCAGGCTACTGCTAAACTAAAGGCCCATTGACTATGTTCCTTGTGTAATTAAGTTAGGGTGCTTGACCCTGCTAGCTAGAGTTGGTGGCCATGACACATTGACAGATCTACTTATGAATGAGCCCATACTGGTTTCTTTTTATCTTAAATAAATTGAAAGTCCCCGCAAACTTATCTTATATGCATACAACCTCAAAGATCGTTTTTATCACTGTCATGAGTTTTTATTATCACATCTGAAAGATTAATGAAAATGCTCTAAAAGTGTTCGCGTTTAAGCCTTAACTGGCCCTTTCACCCCGTATTAAAAACTGGCCCACTCCAACCTGGACTTGTTTTAACCCATTTTACGTGCAATGTTCCATATATTTTGTTTTAGCTTAATGCATGTTTCTATTCGTCTTTTCTTGTTTAGTGTTTCTCTTCTTTTCACCATTTTTAATTGGCAGGGGCTCCTTTTGTTCATCTCTCTGCTGCAACATCTCTATCATGTAGGCAGTTAGGTCAATTCACATACAAAACACCAATGAAGTTGTAGAATCGATGATGATGATGATGCACACGTTTTGCAAACACATGATTCACAAGATTGACAAAGAAATGATTATATAATAACTGCAACATAATCTGAATTACATTGTATTTAGACACTACATTAAACGTTACATTGTATCTCCTATTTATACTAAACGAATGGTTGCCATTTGAACATCGTGACTGTTCGAATAGGTGTGTTCCAAGAGACACAACCTTTCACTAATTTACAGAAAATAACCAACTTAACTAATAACTAATTTTAACTACCAACCGCTATTCGGTTATAAACTAATCTATCATACAATATTGGTCCTTTAACTATCGTTATTTACATATGTACAAGACTTATGCAATTACAAGGTCTAACAGTTTCCCCCTTAGTTGCTTAAGTCTTGTTCTTCATCTTCTCCGCGTTAGTATCACCAACTCCAACAAACTATCTGTTTTTCTTTCGATGTTCACCAAGTTGTTTGTTGTTGTTGTCTCGTTGTTGTTTACTTGTCCATATTCAGCTTCTTCCCTTTCTTTTGTGTCGAATCCAGTTTTCTGTCCACAACCAAACGAGTATCCTTTATCTTTCCGGTGTTACTAACTTGTTCCTCACGTTGGTATCTCCTTTTGTGTCGACTTGAATTCCTCTTTATCAAACCGTGTTCTAGAACTTGTTGTTCTCGGTTTTCTTCCAAAACATTCAGATAATGTTTTCGTTGTTTCTTTTGTCTCGAATTCCAAGTCCCTTTCCACAAAATCCTTTAATTACTTCTCTCGGTATCCTTCTAAAACAAACGAGTGTTTGTTTCTCTTCTTGTTGCGTTATATAGCAAACAATGTTTCCTTGCTTCGTTGTTGTCGTGTGATATAGATCACCAACAAAGGTTCTTGTGACAAATTTGTTGTTCATTCCATCTTCATGTGCTCCATCCTTCACTGCACTATCCTTCTGGCCTGGTGGGTCCTTGGCTTCTGCAACATACTGCTTTCTCCCACTTCTATTGGCTTTTCACCCCAAGGAACTTTAGCAGTTTCATGGTATATCACCATTATCAATGAACTTCCTGTAGCAATCTCTTATTGTGATGGATCTAAACACCTTGAACTGTGTTAGATTGATACTTTGAGTTATATTACTAAGTATGCGGAATCTACTTAGTAACACTTAGAAGTTTGATTGTGAGTGAAACAGTTGTTTATGAATAAGAACAATGTATGTAACAAACGGTTAGCTCCAATATTATTAATGATAATAATACGAGTGATCTTGATATCACTAGGGTTACACCTTGAAGCTCTAAAAACGTATATCTAACCTTTAACCTAGGATCTCCTTTTATAGCACAAGTAGTCCTCTTCTACAAGATAAGTATAATGCTAATAGAATAAGATATACACAAGATCTATTCTATATTTATCTAAACACGTTTCCTAACAGTTATCTAAACAGCAGTGGTAATATATGTTCTTGCAGTGGTAATGAGTTTCCACTGCAAGTACATTCTTTAGCAGTTGAAATGTCTTCACTAGCCGTGGTAACTGTTATTATAATTCCCAACAATCCTCCCCTAAATTTATGATTAATAAACAAATCAATAAGTTTCTTCCAGTAATCAGCAAACATGAGGATATGGGAATTCTTCCAAACACTTATCTTCTTCTTCTTAACTCTCTATCAGCTCTCACACTTTGATCATAAATCCTTTGCAGCAAATCTTCTATGACTTCAGTTCTTTCCCAGCACCTAAGCTTTACTGACATCATCACAGTCAATACTCCAGCTCTTAATGGATATTCTTTCTCTGCAAGCATAAACACATCAACTCCATCTTGAGTAGAAAGATGATGCACAGCAATTGAGTCATAAAACTTCCACAAGGTATTCATGTTGTGAGCTTCAAATCTCCAATGTCTGTCACTTGGGTCAGGTTCATATAATCTTCTGAAGTGAACCCATAACTCTTTAGCTTTGACATCAACAAGTTCATCCTTCTTGAACTGATCTTGAACAATTCTCCACAAAGTATCCAAGACTTCTCTATCACAAGATCTAACAATGTCTTCAAAATCTCTGCAAATACTTGTGACACTTCCAGTTCTGATGATCTTCCAAGCAACTCCAAAATCATCAGAATAGATCTTCCAACCAACAACTGGATATTTTGTTTGTAGAGGCTCAATATTAAGCACATCAGTCTCTATAAACATCATGTTTGTAACTTGCTCTTTTGTCAACTTGCTAGGACCCTCTTCTGCTTGAGATGATTCCTGAGTCTTCAATTTCTTAACATCTTTTGATCCAAGACTCACTCCTGAACTTTTTGCCTTCATCACTACAGGTTCTTGATCCATTGGAATGAATTTACTATCTTGTCTTTTAATCATGTAGTAAATGCCTTCAATTTGATCATGTGACATTCCTTTGAATTGAGCCATCTTCATATTGCCAACATGACAACAAAAAGTCTTCATCTCAGCAATGATCTGTGCCTTTGTAAGTTTCCTTGGATTCTTTTGACCTTTTCTAACATCCTCAATGACATCATCAAGAGCCTGCTGATTCTTCATTTGAATGAAATCTTTTAGTTGAGCAGACCTTTGTTCTTCATTCAAGGTTGTATTTGCAATAAGTTCAATAGCCTTCTTTCTGATTATTTGATCATTATTAATCAAGTAGTCTATCTCTTCTTCTGTTGGCACATAAGTGAACATAGGAGGTTTCTCATGTATGACAGTTGGTGGAACAACTGAAAGTGGTTCTGCCATAACTGCTTCAAGTTTATCTAACCTCTTTGCTTCCATAAAACTAGCAACTTCATCTTCCTCTATCGTTCTCTTCCTTTCATTCTCTGCTGCTTGCTGTTGCTCTGCCAATCTTGCATCAAAATCAATTTGAGCTTGTTCTTTCTTAGAAATCTTTCTTGTTTGCTCTTGTTCTGAACTAGTCAGAATAGCTTTTCCTTTGACTGATCTTATTCTGGTAGCTTCTTCCTCTGCAGTGGTAATTTCTTGAGTAGCAGTGGGAACATTTTCACTTGCAGTGGAAATATGTTGATCAGTGGGAACTTGTTCTGCATCAGTGGAAATTGGTTGAGCAGTTCCAACTGTATCATCAAAGTGAAAATCAACATCATCATCCATATCTTCAAAATCTAACTTCCTCCCCTTAATCTCAACTGCATCATTCTTTGCTTGAGCATTGTCAGAATCAGATGACTCCTCAGCAAATTCCTTATCAAAATTAATTCTCCTCCCCTTAAACTCTGCATCTGATTTCCTCCCCTGTTTGGAAGAATCTCCCAAATCTTTACTAGAACTTGTAGAAAATTCATCCTGAGGTGAAGATGAAGAGGAGAACACAACTTTAGCAGGTCTTTTCTTCTTGAGATTCTCAACTTCATTCTGCAATCTTTGAATCTCAGCCTTCAGTTTATTTAGCTTTGTGGCATGTTGTACTTTGGTCTGTGCCAGATCTTTCTCCAGAGCTTGAACCTGCTTAACTAATTTTGTACATATGTCCATCAATTCAGGTAGTTGCACACTGCCCTCATCACTTCCAACTGTGTGACCTGTTGGGAGAGGTGAATCATGGTGCATTGATTCAGGCTCTTCCCTAGTAGGACTAGGATTAAGCCTTGAACCACCACTGCTTGTCCCTAAACCAAAAGGTTCAGCAACATGCAATGTTGAGATGAGAGAAGTTGGCTGTTTATGCCTTCTCTCATAAGTGTGAGTTACAGCAAGGATATGGTGAATTGGTGGAACAACAATATTGGGTGTGTTTTGGGATACAACTGGGATGGTTGCATCTTCACCCTGTACTTGAGAAATTTTAGCAAGCATTTGAGGAAAAAGTGGATGAACCTCCCCATTCCAAAGATCTGAAGCCTTACTCATGTTTTGAAAAACATTTTGGCTTAAGACAGGAGGTCTCATAAATTCTATTGTGAGGTTTCAGTTGAAACTCATTTAACACTGCTTGCACAAACCTTGGATACATCAAAAATTTATATTGACTCTTTACATTGCCTTTCATATTATTGAAAATAAACTTTGAAAAATTAAAAGTCCTATCAGTTGCCAAACAAACCAAAGGATAAGCCATGGTTGATGCAAATTGTTCATAAGATGTTTTCTTAGGACTTAGGCAATGTAAAAGAGTGTGAATTAAAAATCTCCAATGGGGACAAAAACATCATTTTCTAAAAGTTACTTTTTGTTCAGATGTATCATACCCCATTAAAGCAATATTAGTGAAAATTTCTGAATTGGGTAATGTGATGATACCATTGAGATCATCCAATTGGAGAATTCTCCTCAAGGATGACTCAGTAACATCAATAGTTACCCCATCCACTGTGGCTCTTAAAGCTTCCACAGATTCATGTGTGTCTCCCTGTTCAAGAGTTATGGACTCCACAGTGTTCCAGAACTGTTTGATATGAGAGACATAGATTGTGGGATTAATAGTTAAGGCATACCTTATATGAGTTGTGTTTAGAAAATCCACAATCTGATGAAAAACAGGGCCACTCTTCTCGTTTGACTTTTGTAGGTAGGCCACTTGGTTGTGCTCCTCGACAAATTTTAGAATCGCCATGATATTTGTGAAAAGAGAATAAAAGTGTTAGTAATCAAGATAAAAGTCAAGCCGTATGATGATCAATTTATACTAATAGGGTTTGAGGAGGTTGCGCAATGTGAATTATCTTTAGAAAGAATTATCTTTGGAAAAGAATAAATTATAATAAGTAAGTAGATAATTCACAAAAGATTTACCCTATTAATAAGGAAAGACGGTTATATTTACAACGGCTAGTAAAAAATAGATTACTGACACAACAGTTGTAACGGCTAGTTCATCAGTGGAAAAATTACTCTTGCAGTGGTAACTAATGAACTAGCAGTGGTAAAATTTTCACAACATATCAAAGAGCAGTGGTAAAGAAAACATGAAAATTAGCTGCTCTTATCATAGTTTTTAGCAAACTACCAGCTATCAACGGATTTGATATGTCTTTACCATTAGCCGTTTGCTATGGACTAGCCAACTCTTGCTCACTTGGAGTATGGTGAGTTGATAACTATATAGTTTTTGGTAAACTATCAACCATAAACGGATTTGATAAGTCTTTACCAGGAGCCGTTTGCTCTGGACTAGTTGATTCTTATGTGGATTAGACATGGTGAATCAATAACCATTTGTTGTGTGTCTATGATACACACCTTATAACTCCAATGACTCCAATAATATGAGTTGTATACTGCAGAACAAAATAACACTCAACTTAACCCATAAAAATTTAACCCAAAGTAACTTTTTAACCAAGCTACTATTCACAAAAATATCTTCCAAAAGTCAACCCAATAATAACCAAATTTACTCCTCCAACCTACCAAAATAGGTAAGAGTAAATATTCTTCATTAATTAGAATTCGACCTTGACTTTGCTTATAAAAGGGGGCTAAAAAACCTTTATCTCTCATCAACAAACATCTTCAATAACACAAACCCTTTATCAACACAATGAGCTGGTTTCCATTAGTCTACATATCTTCAGATGATTCATCTGATGAATAGATCAGCTATTGTTCAAACTCAGAGGAATATTCTACAGGATGGAGTGATTACTTTCCTCCAAGTGCAACCACATCCACAGCATCCAACATGACATCCAAAAAGATTGAAGCTTCTTCTGCTCCATCCTTGGAGTTCTATTCCAGTTCTTCCTCTGATTCTGATGATGATCCAACCTTCAACCTTTCCAAAGAGCTTCCAAAGGCCCTCACCACAGCATTGAAGACTGCCATAAGCAACATGAAGTGGCCTGCTATTGAGAAGCCTACCCAACCACCAAGGCCTCCCAAGCAAGTTCTGGGACTTGCTTGTCCAAGGAAACAACTTTCTTTTAATGACAAGAGAAAGAGAGCTTCCAAGAGCAAGCATGATTATGAGGGAAAGGGAAAGAAACCTATGGAGTAGGTGTTAGGTTGTAGGTGTATGTCTTGTGATGGTTTTCTGTTTTGGTGACAATGTTTTCTGAATGGTTGTGATGTACTTTCTATAATATCAATAAAAGTACTCTTTCTTTTTGCTTTTATCACCAATCTTTCCACTGTTGTATGATAATTTCCACTGTGCTCTTGATAACTCTGCATACAAGTTAGTAGAAAACCATACATACATATACAAACAATATTAGTACCTAAAAACTATCCTGCAACACTAAAAAGTATTAGACATCAATGATTTATGGATTTAGCATTCCAATACCTGTTACCAAGTATTGAAACCTACCCACATCAAGCCCTTTTGTTAATAAATCAGCATAATTGTCATCAGTATGGATTTTGACAACATTAATAAGCTTTTTCTCAAAACAATCTCTAATAAAATGATGTCTAATTTCAATATGTTTAGTTTTTGTGTGTTGCACAAGATTTTTAATAATGCATATGGTACTACTATTGTCTATATAGATAATGGTGTTCATGAAATTGTACCCATAATCCAACAATTGATTCTGAAGCCATAGGATCTGAGCACAACAACTAGCAGCTGCAACATATTCTGCTTTAGTAGTTGAAGTAGCAACCATAGTTTGCTTCTTGCACTGCCATGACACCAATCTACATCCAAGAAATTCACATCCTCCAGTAGTTGATCTTCTATCCAAACTTGCACCAGCATAGTCACTATCTGAGTATGTGATCAATTCCATAGGAGATTTTCTTGGATACCATAATCCTAGATTAGGATAAGTCTTGAAGTACCTAAAAATCTTTTCCACTGCTGTCATATGTGATGTCTTTGGAGTCACTTGAAATCTTGCACAAGCACATACAACAAACATAATGTCTGGCCTTGATGAAGTAAGATACATCAAAGAACCAATCATAGACCTGTAAATATGGACATCAACATTAGCACCACTAGCATTCTTCAACAATAGATGAGTGGTCTTGTCAGCAGGGGTATTTGAAGGTTTTACATCTTGAAACTTGAACTTCCTAATAATCTCAGTCACATATTTGTCTTGACTGATAAAGATGCCTTCTTTACTCTGTTGTACTTGTAGCCCCAAAAAGAATGTAAGTTCTCTCATAGAACTCATTTGAAATTCATCTTTCATCAGCTTTTCAAACTCTTTGCACATCTCTTGTTTAGTAGACCCAAAGATAATATCATCAACATATACTTGAACAAGTAGAATATCACCCTTGTCTTTCTTGATGAACAAAGTTTGATCAATCTTACCTCTATGAAACCCATTATTCAACAAATAATTAGCTAAGGTTTCATACCACTTCCTTGGAGCCTGATGTAAGCCATAAAGAGCCTTAACCACTTTATACACTTTATTTGGGTGTTGAGGATCTTCAAAGCCTGGAGGTTGAGAGACATATACCTCCTCATCAATAGTACCATACAGAAAGGCACTCTTAACATCCATTTGATAGACAGTAAAGCCCATAAATGATGCATAGGCTAGAAACAATCTAATAGCCTCAATCCTTGCAACAGGAGCAAAAACTTCTTCCTAATCAATACCCTCCTCTTGAGTGTATCCTTGAGCAACCAATCTAGCTTTGTTCCTGATTACAATACCTCTTTCATCTTTCTTGTTTCTGAAAACCCATTTAGTACCAATGACCTTCATACCATCAGGCAAGTCACAAAGAACCCAAACCTTTTGAAGTTTAAACTGCAACAACTCTTCTTGCATTGCTTTAACCCAGCTAGATTCTTCTAGAGCCATATAAACATTCTTAGGCTCCACTTGTGAAAGAAAATAGAAAAACAAACATTCGTTCTTCCTTTTATGCTTCTTGGACTCATACACTTCACTTATGAACCCGTGAATATCATCTTTCTTTGTCTGTCTTCTAGTCTTCACACCTGATTGAAGTTCACAAATAACATTATCAAGTGGATGCACTTTGTGAATTGAAGTCTGTGATGTGCTAGGAATATCTTATGTTGTAGGCATGTTAGTGATTTCTACATCATCACTTGGTGATTCCTGTGACAACTGGCAAATTAGGGAGCCATTTTGAAAACCCGCATTACTTTAAAAATTATAATTTTGGAATATTTGAAAAGTTTATTGTGACGAGATATTTTATGAATGTTGGAATGTGATTTTGATCGTACGTTATTTATGGGAATTTGATTATTTATTTGTGATTTGGTTTGGTTCATTCGTGATGATTTATTTTGAGATCATTATTTTGGCACTACATTGACTCCGGCACTAGGTTAACCTAACAATTTTAATTATTTTAAAATTTGGTTCGGATATTATTATTTTTGGAATGTATCGCGAGGTTTTGATTATTTTGGAACGAGTTCGGTTTGAGAAAGTTGATTTGATTATTTAAGGTTTCGGGTTTGGTCCGTGTATTTACACCGGGCTACTTAACCCACTACACCTCTCACTATTATTATTATTATTATTATTATTATTATTATTATTATTATTAAAAATCTTTTTCTTAAAAGAGTAAACCACAAATCGTCCTTGTGGATCCGGTTATAGCAACAACACAACACCCTCATCACCAACTCTCTCTCTCTTTTCTTACTCAACCATCGCCGCCCCTAATACTCCCAATAGCACCACCACCACCACCCTCACATCAAATCTAACACCACCATCTTAACCATCTTCTTCCGATCTATCTATTGGTGCAAACCACGCGCGATTTGGACCACCCTAACACCCTATTCGAATTAACATCACCACGTTATCAGGAGGAGGAGATGCCTGATGATGATGATCTGTTAGTGCCGCCAGCTCAGGCTGAGGAGCCTGATTCACCTATACATCCGATTGAGCCTGTTTCACCTGATCATCCATTTTTGTTTGAGTTGCCACCTGGTAGTCCCGTTGAGTCGGATGCACCTTCTGAGGTTTCTGCTGAGCATGCAGAGTTAGGTGAGACTGGTAGGATGTGGGCCCCGATTACTGCACAGGGCGAGAGGATCTCGCGGTTATCTGATCGACTTGAGAGGGTTATTGGAGAGTTTATAGCGGATTTGAGAGTTGATATGACTGTGGTTGTGGGCAGGACGACTGAGATGAGGAGAGTTTTGATGGAGGTTCATGAGCATATCGAGAGCTTACAGTGAGGTTTTATTACAGCTCGAGAGGCCGACCACAAGTTATGGCAAATGAATGCCGAGCTGGAGAAGGAGGTGGCTGACCTCAAGAGAGACAGCGACACCCATAGTGTGGAGTTAGGATCATTATGGAGAGATCTTGATGGCTTGAGGCAGGAGTTGAGGAGCCTCCGCCAGCAGCGTGGCTAGATGTTTGAGCTATGTTATCTTGTTGCTTTATTAACCGAGGAGTGTTCGGTTAGAAAAGCTAGTTATCCTATTTTGGTGTATTTTTCGTTGATTATTCGTCTCGTTTGGAACGATTATTATCTTTTGTGTTTTTCGGTAGTTGGAACGATGTTGGATCCTTATTGTATGGTGGATGGTTATTATTATATGGTATTATGTGGTTTTTGGATATTGTGGAAATTGAGTTCCTATTCGCCTTATTGATGTTTTACGGTGTATTGTTGATATTCTTTCCATGACTTGGCTTCGTTGGTTTAATTCTTGTTGAGCATATGATAAGTTCTATCGGAGACTCACGAACTTCTATGATGTTTCAGATCAATGGCCCCACGACGAAACCCTGTTAGAGCTACCAGAACTGGTCCTGCAATGACTACCCCTGGTCGTCGAGGACGCCGTCCTACTCGAAATGTTGAGACCCCTACTCCTGATAACCTAGACACTACTAAACGCAACAACAGGAATCAAAATGTTGATGTTCAGGAAGACAATGATCATGTTCCACTTAATGCACCTACTGTGGATCAAGCAATGATCAATCAACTTGTGGAGCAACGAGTTGCTGAGCTACTAGCTGAGTCAAATCATTCCAACAATTCTGCTGGAACATTTCCACCTGTTCGTGCTAATGGATGTAACTACAAGGAGTTTAAAATTTGTGGACCCGTTGAGTTTGGTGGAACTGAAGGAGTGGTCTACTTGGTCAGGTGGATAGATAAGACTGAGTCAGTGTTTAATGTCAGTGGTTGTGCGGAGAATACGAAGGTAAAGTTTGCTTCTTTTACTTTCAAGGATGAAGCTTTAACTTGGTGGAACAATTACCGTAACTCGGTTGGGAGTGATGTGGCTTATGCTATGACTTGGGAGCAATTTAAGTCTTTGCTGATTCAAACTTACTGCCCAAGGAATGAGATTAAGAAGCTGGAGATTGAGTTCTGGAACCACAAGGTGAAAGGTACCGATATGGCAACTTACAATCGCCGTTATCGAGAGTTAGCCTTGCTTTGTCCCGATATGGTTAGGACTGAGACTCAAAGAATTGAGAGGTATACCGATGGGTTGCAGGTAGCTACAAGGAACGATGTGATTTCTGCTAAGCCTGCAAACATTCATGAGGCTATCACTATTGCTCAACAATTGATGGACTCGTTGGCATTGGAAGAAGCTGAGAAAGACAAGAATGGAAAGAGGAAGAGGGATAATCACTCTAAGGGTAATGATCATCGAAACAAGCGACAAACAACTACTAGAGCTTATGCTATGGGAGATGGAGATAAGAAGAGCTACAATGGAAATGCACCCAAGTGTAACCGATGTTATGGGAATCATTCTGGACGATGTACTGTGGTGTGCAAGAATTGCTCTAAGATGGGACACATAGCTAAGGACTGTAGAGCTCGACCCCATGCTATGGTTCAAGCTACTCCTGAAACTATGAGTAAGGAAAATGTTACTTGTTATGGATGTGGAAAGAAGGGACATTATAGGAATGAGTGTAGGGAATCGTGGAACCGAGGAAATCAAGGATCGGGTGGTAATGGGTACAATAATGGAAACCATGGAGCTGGAGGAAACCGTGGACGACAAGATAATGGGGACCAACGTATGGAAGCTAGGTGGAGCTGCTCATGGAAGAGTGTATGCACTTGGGAACGAGAGAGGAGAAGATCCGAACGGCGTTACTGGTACGTTCCTTCTCAATAATCGTTATGCTTCCATACTATTTGATACTGGTGCCGATAAGAGTTTTGTGTCCACTAAGTTTGCACCCCTACTAGAGAAACCCCCGATGGCCTTAGGAATTGGTTATGATGTAGAGTTAGCTAATGGGAAAATAGAGAGGATTAGGACTATCATTCGCGGTTGCACGCTAAACTTTCTGAATCGTCCTTTCAACATAGATCTTCTACCCGTCACGTTAGGAAGTTTTGACGTCATTATTGGTATGGTTTGGTTGTCGAAGTATCGTGCTCATATACTTTGCGATAAGAAGATCGTGCGTGTACCTTACGGCAAGGAGATTCTGAACATACCAGGAGATAGAAAGGATTTGAGAGGCCCATCTAGGTTAGCGGTCATATCTTGCACTAAATTGCCGAAGCTAATGGAAAAAGGATGTTGCCTTTTCTTAGCTCAAATTTCTGAGAAAGGAGGGAAGGAGAAGAAGGAAAGGTGCATTGGAGATGTACCTATAGTTCGTGATTTTTCGGATGTGTTTCCCAATGATTTACAGGGAATTCCGCCTACTAGACAAGTGGAGTTTCAGATTGAGTTGATACCTGGTGCTGCACCTGTAGCACGAGCGCCTTATCGTCTTGCACCTACTGAACTGGAAGAGTTGTCGAAACAACTAGCGGAGTTAGCCGAAAAAGGATTTATAAGACCAAGTTCTTCGCTTTGGGGAGCCCCGATCTTATTTGTGAAGAAGAAGGATGGATCGTTTCGTATGTGTATTGATTATCGAGAGTTGAACAAGTTAACGGTGAAGAATAAATACCCGTTACCGAGGATCGATGATTTGTTCGATCAGCTTCAAAGATCGAGTGTGTATTCGAAGATTGATTTGAGATCGGGATATCATCAGCTTCGAGTTCGCGAGGAAGATATTCCGAAAACGGCTTTCAGAATCCGTTACGGGCATTACGAGTTCCAGGTGATGCCGTTTGGGTTGACTAACGCACCGGCGGTATTCATGAGCCTCATGAATCAGGTGTGTAAGCCTTATTTAGATAAGTTTGTGATTGTGTTTATCGATGACATTCTAATTTATTCGAAGAGTGAGAAAGAGCATGAGGAGCATCTGAGGCTGATCTTAGAATTGCTCAGAAAAGAGAAACTGTATGCTAAGTTTTCTAAATGTGAATTTTGGATTCCGACGGTACAATTTCTGGGTCATGTGATTGATAGACAAGGAGTTCATGTAGATCCTGCAAAAATTGAAGCGATTAAAGATTGGGCTGCACCTACGACCCCAACAGAAGTTCGTCAATTTTTGGGACTAGCCGGTTATTACCGAAGATTCATTGAGGGATTTTTGAAGATAGCAAAACTGTTGACCAAATTGACACAAAAGAGTGTTAAATATGAATGGGGAGATAAGGAAGAGGAAGCATTTTAGTTACTTAAGGAGATGTTGTGTAGTGCTCCTATCTTAGCATTACCTGATGGTAACGAGGACTTCGTCGTCTAATGCGACGCTTCTCATAAAGGTTTAGGAGCTGTGTTAATGTAACGAGAGAAAGTGATAGCTTATGCTTCCCGACAGCTTAAGAAGCATGAGAAGAACTACACCACCCATGATTTGGAGTTAGGTGCTGTGGTTTTTGCTTTGAGGATATGGAGACATTACTTGTATGGAACCAAATGTGTAGTGTTTTGATACGTGGGAATCGCACCAGGCTTTACCTCTCAAGGGATCTTGAGAAGCTTACAACCCCCACCAGGCAGTGTACCTGATCGTTGTAGTATAGTATAGTGACAAGTACCAGGGGATTGATCGTTCAGCTAGGAATAGTGTTGCTAGGATTAGAAAACCTAAATACTAGTTCTAAAGGTGAGAGATGATTCTTTTTGTATTTTTATATTTTTTTGAAAGCAAGTAAAAATCTCGGGTTTGAAGGATTTGGGCGGAATTAGTTGCTAGTCAACTAACCCAATACTAAAGATGCAATCAAAATAAAATACTAGAAATGAAAATAAACTAAATTATACTAATGTTGTGAGCAATAAGTGGAGAAAATGTGTTTACTTAGATTTCACTACTCCCTAGACATCTTTTACATGTTAATTACTTGTTATAGTTGCATGGATGACGGATTGTATTCCTTAATACCATTCATGGGGTATCGCACATAACTCCCCAATTCTATGAGCTCTTATCTCCTCCTATACCATGCCTAGCACAACCATAGGGATTATAAACAGTGGCTCATGCATTAAATAGAACCAATAAAGACCTTAGTGCAATCGGTTCATGTTTCCTAAGACGTTCAAGCATGTTACCATTTGGAGATCTGCCAGTTTTCTTAAGCCTAACATATAAATTCATTCATCCAAGACAATTATAAACAAGTAATCAACACATAATTAACATCTAGGTTTCATTAGATCCAAGCAAATACAAGATAGATCTAGCCTAGCATGATGGAATTAAGACAAGAACAAGATATAGACAACCAACACATAGACATATTGATTGAATTAAAAGAACACTTATCTCAATTACACATGAGAGGTATCAAGGGCTTAGAACCCTTGAAAAACCTGTAAAATTCGCACCAAGTTCATACTTAGGGTTTCTCCAAAACTTCTCTCCTTTAATGTGAAAAATTAGAAAACTATATATAGGAAAAGGGGTCTGACGGCGTTAAGACCAAACTTGTGACGCCGTCACCTCGCCGCCAAAACTCTTCTCGGACTGCCTTGATCTACTTCTGACGCCGTCATGTGTTATGCATTTCCAGGCCGTCATGACTTTTACTCTTGATGCCCTTTCTTGTGACGCCATCAAATCTGTACTGGGTCGTCATGGAGAATTGCTCTTGACGCCGTCAGGGTGTTGCTCTTGACGCCGTCACCTACTGTTCCCAGCAAGGAAAATTAAGACTTTGGCGTTTTCTTCAGTTTTATGCTCCAAAAACGTCCGAATTGCTTCCTTTTCCAGATTTCACTCCCAAAGTACCTAAAATCACAAAAGGAACGATTTAGGGCAATATTTGATCAAATTAATTCAATTCCGGGCTTAAATGACCCCCTAAAAGTGGTTCATTTTTCGCCTCAAATGACCCCCTAAAAGTGGTTCATTTTTCGCCTCATCATATACCCTTACACTTGAGATTTGCTTGTCCTCAAGCAAATGCGCTTTTATTCTACTCAAAAGACAAGTTAGGGGTCATTTAACACTAATATTAAAGTAATTACAACAAATAATCGTTCCACTAAAGACCAATAGACAGGCACGGAGGTTATACACTAGCACCTCACAAATAGTGTTTAGATACTCACATCTCTCGGGTGTAATAAAGTTAGATTACAATATGGAAACGGAAGATATCTCTCACTACCTGTCATAGCAAAATAGATTACCATAGGCTTGGGAAAGGATCAAACCTCCACCACATGGCGTAAGCACCTAGGATAAACTATCAAAGAGGTCTTTTAAAGGGTTGTAACGTTAGGTGTAGGGATATGAAATACACGGTTTTGTTAGATAAAGGAAGTTTTTACTGGTGGCGAGTTAACAATCTTGGTTAATTACATGTACAATGTGGCGTTGCTAAGCCAAGACTAGACTCGACTTAAGCTAATAAATGAAAAATATCAAAAACATAAAATGAACATAGAATGAAACGGGATGGTAGTCCGTATGTTTTTTTCTCTTTTTCCTTTTTCTATTTTTTTTCGCATACACTCTTACCCTACCATCCAAAATAATACATCATAGGGAATGAATATTCCCCTTACACTTGAATCTTCACATACTTTACATTAAACTAATCTAATGACTCGAATTAAGAAAATCAAAACACTTGGAGCACTTTTAAGATTAACGTACATATGGGGGTAATAAATGATGTTCTTCCCCACTACTCCATAAAATAAGTACTTACCCACGAGTCCCAATCGTCCCAAAACAATATGTACATGGATATGACTCGACTTAGCAACCATGTAATCAATTAGATAGTTAACTTAGGGTTTAACAAATAACAATAATGCACTAAAAATCAGAACATACACGGAAGGCTAAGGCGATTTGGGTGTACATTTAAGTGGGGTGTAACAAATTCTTCCTTTAAGTAAAATGCTTAAAGTTAGAAACGAAAGGATAGGCTCGGAGGGGTGTACTAGGGGTTTCGTGTACTAAAAATGAGTACAACGCTAAGGTGTGGGAAAAATTAGTTGACTTAACTAGCCAAGTAATATGACTTAAATGGTCAAGTAATTATGATACGGGTTTAACACAAGGGTGATCCTAATGCCTCTTATCATGTAGTAAATCCTACTACAAGAATGTAGTGTCACTAGCGGTCTCAGGGTGCATCACTAACGCAAGTTCTAGAATCTAAATGCTACCGGTACACTCATAAGCACTAATAATAAATGCTTTTCCTATCAAATCTAAAGGCGAAACTCACATATTTGGGTGGAAAATTTTTCTGAATATACGGTTATGTGCTAGTCATACAATCTCCTATCCATGAGACGCTTGCTATGGCTAAAGTTTCACTCCTAAATGTTGTAAAAAATTTTAAATTTGGCGCTAAAATTACACTAACAAGTATTTCTCATAGTTTTATTACACATCTACCATTAAATAAAACAAACTCAAGCGAAAGTGCATATGTAAGGTATCATCTTTTTACCCTCCCCTTACACTTAAGATGAACATTGTCCCCAATGTTCAAGTAAAGAATGTAAAAGTGAAAAAGTAAAAAGGATGAAATCAAATACTCCCCTGATTCGCTCGGTATGGATAATAAGGTGGCCAAGTTAGATCTTCCTCCAAGAAAATGAACAATCAAAGCTTCCCTTCCAGAATGTAAATCATCTTCTTGTCAAACATAACCTGTAAATCCTGAAAAAATAGACAAAACAACCTCGCGTAAAATCGGCGGCATCCTATATAAGTTACTAAATCCTAGAAAACAAGATAAGATACAATGCTTGTGGAATGAAGTCTGCAGATTTCCTGGAGATTATAAAACTTAATAATTCACAAAAACCATAAGACTCCGTTAGAAAAACAAAACCGGTAAAATTTCCAGATTTTTACACGTGACGCCGTCAAGAGTAAACTCTTGACGCCGTCTGAAATGACCTGCAGAAATTCTTATATTAAGTTTCCGGAAAATTTCTGGAAAAACTTGGTCCTACTTCTTGGAAAATCCTGCAAAACTTCATTATGACTCAATACAAGCATTTGACTCTAACAAATACTAATATACATGTTCATTTAATATTGTGGAGAATCATGATCGGTTTGTTTCTTAAAAACATATTTGGGGTTTCCCCTTACACTTATCTTTTGCAAAAATACTTTTAGGTGGAGTTAAGACTAGGCCAAAACAACAAACAAAAGTATTTCCACTATTTAATTTAGAAACATGATCAACCAACAATAAAAATAAAGCATGCATACGGAAGCAAATAACAAACAAACAAAAATAAAATCACACAAAGCATGGGTTGCCTCCCAAGAAGTGCTTTTCTTTATTTACGAGTCTTGTAGCTAGACTCAAGGTCATGGGTTACTACGTGATCTCATCATTGGTTCCACTCTCTAGGTCGTCTTCTATACCAGTTTTGTATTTCAGACCTAGTTGCAAGCATTCTTTGTAGAAACCAAGCATCATATTCTTTACATACTCTACTCCTCTACGTCTATCCTCCTCATTCCTATAATAAACCGATTGCTTGTGTTCCTTTTCAAAATTAGAGAGAAGGCGGTATTGCTCAATCTTGTAGGGCATTTGATAAGCAACCTCATCATTCTCTTCCTTGAATCTAACTATCCCTAAAGTCGGATCATAACTCATCCTAGTGGCCTCAACAAATGGTTTTTCAAATATTATTTGGCTTAGGCAAGCATCTATCACCGGACGAGTGTCTTCAACTATCATAAAATCGATCTCATAGGTGAGATTCCCTATAATCACATGCAATCCCTTCACTCTTCCTGCAAAATTACTTATCAGATTCTTATTAGGCATCATCCTAAAATTAAGTTGCTTCTTCATCACCCAATTGTAATAAGTCCTAGTCATGATGTTCACGGGGGATCTAGGGTCGATGTAAGCTTTCCATATATGCATGTGCCCAATATTGCATGGTATGTTAATGTTAGAGGGGTCTCCCAGTTTGATAAGGGGGTGCCAAGGATATATGGTCTCTCGGGACTATTGAATAAATCCTTATGGTATTCCCGTTCTTCCTTGGTGGGCAACTTATCAAAGTATTTTTCTATAGGCTCTACCTCCTCTAATTCCTCTCTCCTATTAACCTCAACTTCCCTACTCTCATCCTTAGTCTCGGCTTCTACTCTAACTTCATCCTTGTCACTCTCTTCTATCTCCTTATCTATTGGCTTAATGGTGACAACATTGACAAAGTGGACATGTTTAGATGATGAGGGATCCTTAATTTGGATTCCGTTATTGGTGTCCCTTGTGTCCTTCCTAGGTGTGACTAATGCTTGGTTGTTGAGGGCTTTCAACAAGTTGTCAATCTTGTTGGTCATCTCCGTTTGTTGTTGGTTGAATTCGGTTTCAAACCTAGCTATGCGAGCCTCTTGAGATGCCATAAACTTTGACATCAATCCTTCAAGATTGTTGGTATTACCATAGTTGTTAGAAGGATTGTTGTTGAAAGTACGGTTGGATGGTGGACCGTTTGGTTGGTAACGATTAGGCGGATTGGAAGAATTAGGTTGATTTTGTTTCCACCTAAGGTTTGGGTGATTTTTCCAAGAGGGGTTGTATGAATCACCGTAAGGGTTCAGCTCGGGTTTGAAAGTGTACCACTTGTCTCCCGCTTCGTAGGTACGCGTGGATGCGTAGTCCGCAAAAGCTGTTCCGGGGAGTTCCACACAATCACGAGTGTCGTGGGGACCACTACATAATTCGCATGAAGAAGTGATTTTGTTCACTTGGCTTGAAGGTTTAGGAGCTTCATAAGATTTCATGAGAAACTTGACTTGGTCCTCAAGTTCCATGATCCTACGGTCGGGAGTGCTAGAGTTGTTTGATGGCAAAGATATTGCCTTGACCGTTTTGTTCAAATCACGGGGATCATTCCAACTTTCGTTGTCATAGAGAGCAAGATCTTCTATGAGTTCCCATGATTGTTCCGCACATAGATCACGTAGCTTACCACCGGCCGATTGGTCAATGGTTCGCCTCGTGGAGAGAACTTTTTGGAGTAAGTCCTTGAAACGAGTCCATGCTTCATAAAGAGATTCATTTTACGTTGTTGGAACATCAAGATGTCATTTCTAAGCTTAGTAGTTCTCCCCGGTGGGAAAAATTGAGCAAGGAAACGAGTGGTGAGATCATCCCATGTGGTGATGGATCCCGCGGGTAAACGCTCAAGCCATTGACTAGCTTGATCCCATAGAGAGAATTGGAATAGGTGTAATCGGGTTGTCTCTCTAGTTGCAACATCTAGGTCTATGGAATCTACAATTTTGAGGAAGTCCTTAAGATGTTGGTTTGGATCTTCGGAACAAAGTCCATGGAATGCACATCCGCTTTGCACCAACCGGATGGTGTCGGATCGCAAGGGGGTCACATTGTCTCCGGTGAGCTCAATGGTGTTTCGGTAGCCTTGGTGGCTAGGTCGGGAATACTCTCCTAAGGTTCGGGGCCTAAGAGGTTCTAGTGGTGGGTTTTGTTGTGGTGGGATGACGGGTTCAAAGATGTTCCCGTTGTCCATGATGTCGGGTGGTGAAAAGTTATGAACAAAGACACAAAGAAATAAGATAGACTAAAGAAAACCTAAAAATAAAAATAAAATCTTACTAGAAAGGAATCTAGCATGTAGACCTAATAAAAAGGGATTCTATCCTAGACAATAACTATTCCCCGGCAGCGGCGCCAAAAACTTGATACGTGTGAATCGCACCAGGCTTTACCTTTCAAGGGATCTTGAGAAGCTTACAACCCCCACCAGGAAGTGTACCTGATCGTTGTAGTATAGTATAGTGACAAGTACCGGGGGATTGATCGTTCAGCTAGGAATAGTGTTGCTAGGATTAGAAAACCTAAATACTAGTTCTAAAGGTGAGAGATGATTCTTTTTGTATTTTTATATTTTTTTGAAAGCAAGTAAAAATCTCGGGTTTGAAGGATTTGGGCGGAATTAGTTGCTAGTCAACTAACCCAATACTAAAGATGCAATCAAAATAAAATACTAGAAATGAAGATAAACTAAATTATACTAATGTTGTGAGCAATAAGTGGAGAAAATGTGTTTACTTAGATTTCACTACTCCCTAGACATCTTTTACATGTTAATTACTTGTTATAGTTGCATGGATGACGGATTGTATTCCTTAATACCATTCATGGGGTATCGCACATAACTCCTCAATTCTATGAGCTCTTATCTCCTCCTATACCATGCCCAGCACAACCATAGGGATTATAAACAGTGGCTCATGCATTAAATACAACCAATAAAGACCTTAGTGCAATCGGTACATGTTTCCTAAGACGTTCAAGCATGTTACCATTTAGAGATCTGCCAGTTTTCTTAAGCCTAACATATAAATTCATTCATCCTAGACAATTATAAACAAGTAATCAACACATAATTAACATCTAGGTTTCATTAGATCCAAGCAAACACAAGATAGATCTAGCCTAGCATGATGGAATTAAGACAAGAACAAGATATAGACAACCAACACATAGACATATTGATTGAATTAAAAGAACACTTATCTCAATTACACATGAGAGGTATCAAGGGCTTAGAACCCTTGAAAAACCTGTAAAATTCGCACCAAGTTCGTACTTAGGGTTTCTCCAAAACTTCTCTCCTTTAATGTGAAAAATTAGAAAACTATATATAGGAAAAGGGGTCTGACGGCGTCAAGACCAAACTTGTGACGCCGTCACCTCGCCGCCAAAACTCTTCTCGGACTGCCTTGATCTACTTCTGACGCCGTCATGTGTTATGCATTTCCAGGCTGTCATGACTTTTACTCTTGACGCCCTTTCTTGTGATGCCGTCAAATCTGTACTGAGTCGTCATGGAGAATTGCTCTTGACGCCGTCAGGGTGTTGCTCTTGACTCCGTCACCTATTGTTCCCAGCAAGGAAAATTAAGACTTTTGCGTTTTCTTCACTTTTATGCTCCAAAAATGTCCGAATTGCTTCCTTTTCCAGATTTCACTCCCAAAGTACCTAAAATCACAAAAGGAACGATTTAGGGCAATATTTGATCAAATAAATTCAATTCCGGGCTTAAATGACCCCCTAAAAGTGGTTCATTTTTCGCCTCATCATGTTTACTGATCACAAAAGTCTACAACACATCTTGAATCAAAAAGAGCTCAACATGAGACAGCGACGTTGGATTGAGTTGCTAAGCGATTATGATTGTGAAATTCGCTACCATCCTGGTAAAGCAAACGTCGTTGCTGATGCTCTTAGTTGAAAGGAGAGAATACCACCGTTACGATTTAGGTCATTATGAATGACTATCGTATCGCCGTTACCATCTCAAATATTAGAAGCTCAAACGGAAGCGTTGAAAGCAGAAAATCGATCTGCTGAGAACATATTTGGGATGGCAGAAAATGAGTAGGGATTTGTTAAGCGTTCTGATGGAGTATTATGTTATGGAGAGCGAAGTTGGGTACCATTGTATGAGGGAATTCGAGAGTTGATTATGCACGAGTCGCATAAGTTAAGATACTCTATTCATCCTGGGTCTGATAAGATGTACCAGGATTTGAAAAAGTTATATTGGTGGCCAAATATGAAGGCAGATATAGCGTTGTATGTTAGTAAGTGTTTGACTTGCTCTAAGGTTAAAGTCGAACATCAAAGACCGTCAGTATTATTGACGCAGCCAGAACTCCCAGTTTGGAAATGGGAGCGGATCACGATGGACTTTATTACCAAATTACCAAAGACAGCTAGCGGTTGCGACGCTATATGGGTAATTGTGGATCGTTTGACTAAGTCTGCTCATTTCCTGGTGACTAGTGAAGATGATAGTGTTGACAAACTTGCGAGGTTGTATGTGAAGGAGATTGTTTCTCGGCATGGAGTTCCGATATCAATTATTTCTGACCGCGACAGCCGCTTTACGTCAGCGTTGTGGCGATCACTTTAAACGGCTTTGGGGACGAGACTTGATATGAGTACTGCATATCACCCCCAAACCGATGGTCAAAGTGAGAGAACTATTCAGACTTTGGAGGATATGCTTCGTGCATGCATAATAGACTTTGGTAAAGGCTGGGAGAAATATCTACCCCTTGCGGAGTTCTCCTACAACAATAGCTACCACACAAGTCTTAAAGCTGCACCGTTTGAAGCTTTGTATGGTCGTAAATGTCGTTCGCCTATTGGTTGGGCAGAAGTTGGAGATAGCCAACTCACAGGCCCTGAGCTTATTTTGGAGACTACTGAGAAAGTAACACAAATTCAAGATCGATTGCAAGCAGCTAGAGATAGGCAGAAAAGTTACGCCGATCAGAGACGTAAACCCCTAGAATTCCAGGTTGGAGACAAAGTGATGCTGAAAGTTGATGAGGCGAAAAATGAACCACTTTTAGGGGGTCATTTAAGCCCGGAATTGAATTTATTTGATCAAATATTGCCCTAAATCGTTCCTTTTGTGATTTTAGGTACTTTGGGAGAGAAATCTGGAAAAGGAAGCAATTCGGACGTTTTTGGAGCATAAAAGTGAAAAAAACGCCAAAGTCTTAATTTTCCTTGCTGGGAACAGTAGGTGACGGCGTCAAGAAGGAATTTCTGACGGCGTCAAGAGTAATTTCCATGATGACCCAGTACAGAAATGACGGCGTCACGAAGTAGGGCGTCAAGAGTAAAATGCATGATGGCCTGGAAACACATAACACATGACGGCGTCAAAAGTAGATCAAGGCAGTCCGAGAAGTATTTTGGCGGCGAGATGACGGCGTCACCAAATTGGTCTTGACGCCGTCAGACCCTATTTCCTATATATAGTTTTCTAATTTTTACATTAAAAAGGGAGAAGTTTTGGAGAAACCCTAAGGCCGAACTTGGCACGAATTTTACAGGTTTTTCAAGGGTTCTCAGCCCTTGAACCCTTTCATGTGTAATTAAGATAAGTGTTCTTTTAAATCAATCAATATGTCTATGTGTTGGTTGTCTATATCTTATTCTTGTCTTAATTCCATCATGCTAGGCTAGATCTATCTTGTGTTTGCTTGGATCTAATGAAATCTAGATGTTAATTATGTGTTGATTAATTGTTTATGGTTGTATTGGATGAATGATTTCGATGTTAGGCTTAAGAAAACTGGTAGACTTCCAAATGGTAACATGCTTGAACGTCTTAGGAAACATGAACTGACGTGCACTAGGTTTTATTAGTTGTATTTAATGCATGAGTAAATTCTAATGATCCCATGTTAGGAGCTTCTTAGCCGGCTCGACATAGGAGTGAAGTAGGCACTCATAGGATTAGGGAATTAAGTGCGCCACCCCATGAATGGTATTAAGGAATACAATCCGTCATCCACGCAACTATGACAAGTAATTAACGTGTAAAAGATATCTAGGGAGTAGTGAAATCTAAGTAAACACATTTTCTCCACATATTGCTCACAACCTTAGTTTAATTTAGTTTATTTTCATTTCTAGTATTTTATTTTGATTGCATCTTTAGTATTGGGTTAGTTGACTAGCAACTAATTCCGCCCAAATCCTTCAAACCCGAGATATTTACTTGCTTTCTAAAAAATATAAAAACACGAAAATAATCATCCCTCATCTTTAGAACTAGTATTTAGGTTTTCTAATCCTAGTAACACTATTCCTAGCTGAACGATCAATCCGCTGGTACTTGTCACTATACTATACTACAACAATCAGGTAAACTGCCTGGTGGGGGTTGTAAGCTTCTCAAGATCCCTTGAGAGGTAAAGCCTGGTGCGATTCCCACATATCAAGTTTTTGGCGCCGTTGCCGGGGAATAGTTATTGTCTAGGTTAGAATCTCTTTTTATTAGGTCTACTTGCTAGATTCCTTTCTAGTAAGATTTTATTTTTATTTTTAGGTTTTCTTTAGTCTATCTTATTTCTTTGTGTTTTTGTTCGTAACTCTTCACCACCCGACATCATGGACGTTGGGAACATCTTTGAACCCGTCATCCCACCACAACAAAACCCACCACTAGAACCTCTTAGGCCCCAAACCTTAGGAGAGTATTCCCGACCTAGCCACCAAGGCTACCGAAACACCATTGAGCTCACCGGAGCCAATGTGACCCTCTTGCGATCCGACACCATCCGGTTGGTGCAAAGCGGATGTGCATTCCATGGACTTCGTTCCGAAGATCCAAACCAACATCTTAAGGACTTCCTTAAAATCGTAGACTCCATCGGCCTAGATGTTGCAACTAGAGAGACTACGCGATTACGCCTATTCTAATTCTCTCTACGGGATCAAGCTAGTCAATGGCTTGAACGTTTACCCGCGGGATCCATCACCACATGGGATGATCTCACCACTCGTTTCCTTGCTTAATTTTTCCCACCGGGGAGAACTACTAAGCTTAGAAATGATATCTTGATGTTCCAACAACGTCAAAATGAATCTCTTTATGAAGCATGGACTCGTTTCAAGGACTTACTCCAAAAAGTCCTTCATCATGGCATAGATCTTTGGCTCCAAGTCCAAATCTTTTATGACCATATCGATCTCTCCACGAGGCGAGCTATTGACCAATCGGCCGGTGGTAAGCTACGTGATCTAAGTGCGGAACAATCATGGGAACTCATAGAAGATCTTGCTCTCTATGACAACGAAAGTTGGAATGGTCCCCGTGATTTAAACAAAACGGTCAAGGCAATATCCTTGCCTTCGAACAATTCTAGCACTCCCGACCGTAGGATCATGGAACTTGAGGACCAAGTCAAGTTTCTCATGAAATCCTATGAAGCTCCTAAGCCTTCATGCCAAGTGAACAAAATCACTTCTTCATGCGAATTATGTAGTGGTCCCCACGACACTCGTGATTGTGTGGAACTCCCCGGAACAGCTTTTGCAGACTACGCATCCATGCGTACCGACGAAGCGGGAGATAAGTGGTACACTTTCAAGCCCGAGCCAAACCCTTACGGTGATTCATACAACCCCTCTTGGAAAAATCACCCAAACCTTAGGTGGAAACAAAATCAACCCAATTCTTCCAATCCGCCTAATCGTTACCAACCAAACGGTCCACCCTCCAACCGTACCCTCAACAACAATCCTTCTAACAACTATGGTAGTACCAACAATCTTGAAGGATTGATGTCAAAATTCATGGCATCTCAAGAAGCTCGCATAGCTAGGTTTGAAACCGAATTCAACCAACAACAAACGGAGATGACCAACAAGATTGACAACTTGTTGAAGGCCCTCAACAACCAAGCGTTAGCCACACCTAGGAAGGACACTAGGGACACCAATAACAGAATCCAGATTAAGGACCCCTCATCATCCAAACATGTCCACTTTGTCAATGTTGTCACCATTAAACCAATAGATAAGGAGATAGAAGAAAGTGACAAGGATGAAGTTGGAGTAGAAACCAAGACTAGGGATGAAAGTAGGGAAGTCGAGGTGAATAAGGGAGAGGAATTAGAGGGAGTAGAAACTATAGAAAAATACTTTGATAAGATGCCCACCAAGGAAGAACGGGAATACCATAAGGATTTATTCGATAGTCCCGAGAGACCATATATCCTTGGCACACCCCTTATCAAAATGGGAGACCCCTCTAACATTAACATACCATGCAACATAGGGCATATGCATATATGGAAAGCTTACATCGATCCTAGATCTCCCGTTAACATCATGACTAGGACTTATTACAATTAGGTGATGAAGAAACAACTTGATTTTAGGATGATTCCCAATAGGAATTTGATAAGTAATTTTGTAGGAAGAGTGAAGGGATTGCATGTGATTATAGGTAATCTCACCTATGAGATCGATTTTATGATAGTGGAAGATACTCGTCCGGTGATAGATGATTGCCTAAGCCAAGTAGTATTTGGAAAACCATTTGTTGAGGCCACTAGGATGAGTTATGACCCGACTCTAGGGATAGTTAGATTCAAGGAAGAAAATGATGAGGTTGCCTATCAAATGCCTTACAAAATTGAGCAATACCGCCTCCTTTCTAATTTAGAAAAAGAACACAAGCAAGCGGCTTATTATAGGAATGAGGAGGATAGACGTAGAGGAGTTGAGTATGTGAAGAGTAGGATGCTTGGTTTCTACAAAGAATGCTTGCAACTAGGTCCGGAATACAAAACTAGTTTAGAAGACGACCTAGAGAGTGGAACCAACGATGAGGTCATGTAGTAAACCATGACCTTGAGTCTAGCTACAAGACTCGTAAATAAAGAAAAGCGCTTCTTGGGAGGCAACCCATGTTTTGTGTGATTTTATTTTGTTTGCTTGTTATTTGCTTCCGTATGCATGCTTTATTTTTATTGTTGGTAGATCATGTTTCTCAATTAAATAGTGGAAATACTTTACTTTGTTGTTTTGGCCTAGTCTTAACTCCACCTAAAATTATTTTTGCAAAAGATAATGTAAGGGGAAACCCCAGATATGTTTTTAAGAAACAAACCGATCATGATTCTCCACAATATTAAGTGAACATGTATATTCGTATTTGTTAGAGTCAAATGCTTGTATTGAGTCATAATGAAGTTTTGCAGGATTTTCCAGGAAGTAAGACCAAGTTTTTCCAGAAATATTCCGGAAACTTAACATAAGAATTTCTGCAGGTCACTTCTGACAGCATCACGAGTTAACTCTTGACGGCGTCACGTGTAAAAATCTGGAAATTTTACCAGTTTTGTTTTTTCTAACGGAGTCTTATGGTTTTTGTGAATTATTAAGTTTTATAATCTCCAGGAAATCTGCAAACTTCATTCCACAAGCATTATATCTTATTTTGTTTTCTAGGATTTAGTAACTTATATAGGATGCCACCGATTTTATGCGAGGTTGTCTTGTCTATTTTCTCAGGATTTACAGGTTATGTATGACAAGAAGATGATTTATATTCTGGAAGGGAAGCTTTGATTGTTCATTTTCTTGGAGGAAGATTTAACCTGGCTATCTTATTATCCATACCGAGCAAATCAGGGGAGTATTTCATTTCATTCTTTTTACTTTTTCACTTTTACATTCTTTACTTGAACACTGGGGACAATGTTCATCTTAAGTGTAAGGGGAGGGTAAAAAGATGATACCTTACATATGCACTTTCGCTTGAGTTTGTTTTGTTTAATGGTAGATGTGTAATAAAACTATGAGAAATACTTGTTAGTGTAATTTTAGCGCCAAATTTAAATTTTTTTACAACATTTAGGAGTGAAACTTTAGCCATAGCAAGCGTCTCATGGATAGGAGATTGTATGACTAGCACATAACCGTATATTCAGAAAAATTTTCCACCCAAATATGTGCGGTTCGCCTTTAGATTTGATACGAAAAGCATTTATTATTAGTGCTTATGAGTGTACCGGTAGCATTTAGATTCTAGAACTTGCGTTAGTGATGCACCCCGAGACCGCTAGTGAGACTACATTCGTGTAGTAGGATTTACTACATGATAAGAGGCATTAGGATCACCCTTGTGTTAAACCCGTTTCATAATTACTTGACCATTTAAGTCATATTACTTGGCTAGTTAAGTCAACTAATTTTTCCCACACCTTAGCGTTGTACTCATTTTTAGTACACGAAACCCCTAGTACACCCCTCCGAGCCTATCATTTCGTTTCTAACTTTAAGCATTTTACTTAAAGGAAGAATTTGTTACACCCCACTTAAATGTACACCCAAATCGGCTTAGCCTTCCGTGTATGCACTCATTTTTAGTGCATTATTGTTATTTGTTAAACCCTAAGTTAACTATCTAATTGATTACATGGTTGCTAAGTCGAGTCATATCCTTGTTCATATTGTTTTGGGACGATTGGGACTCATGGGTAAGTACTTATTTTATGGAGTAATGGGGAAGAACATCATTTATTACCCCCATATGTACGTTAATCTTAAAAGTGCTCCAAGTGTTTTGATTTTCTTAATTCGAGTCATTAGATTAGTTTAATGTAAAGTATGTAAAGATTCAAGTGTAAGGGGAATATTCATTCCCTATGATGTATTATTTTGGATGGTAGGGTAAGAGTGTATGCAAAAAAAAAAAAAAAAAAAAATAGAAAAAGGAAAAAGAGAAAAAACATACGGACTACCATCCCTTTTCATTATATGTTTATTTTATGTTTTTGTTATTTTTCATTTATTAGCTTAAGTCGAGTCCAGTCTTGGCTTAGCAATGCCATATTGTACATGTAATTAACCAAGATTGTTAACTCGCCACCAGTAAAAACTTCCTTTATCCAACAAAACCGTGTATTTCATATCCCTACACCTAACGTTACAACCCTTTAAAAGACCTCTTTGATAGTTTATCCTAGGTACTTACGCCATGTGGTGGAGGTTTGATCCTTTCCCAAGTCTATGGTAATCTATTTTGCTATGACAGTGATGCGTGGGAATCGCAACAGGCCTTACCTCTCGAGGGATCTCGAGAAGCTTACAACCCCCACCAGGCAGTGTACCTGATCGTTGTAGTATAGTATAGTGACAAGTACCGGGGGATTGATCGTTCGGCTTAGGAATAGTGTCGCTAGGATTAGAAAGCCTAAATACTAGTTCTAAAGGTGAGGGATGATTATTTTTGTATTTTTATATTTTTATGAAAGCAAGTAAATATCTCGGGTTTGAAGGATTTGGGCGGAATTAGTTGCTATTCAACTAACCCAATACTAAGATGCAATCAAAATAAAATACTAAAAATGAAATTAAGCTAATTAAACTAAGGTTGTGAGCAGTAATTGGAGAAAATGTGTTTACTTAGATTTCACTACTCCCTAGACATCTTTTACACGTTAATTACTTGTTATAATTGCATGGATGACGGATCGTATTCCTTAATACCATTCATTGGGTGGCACACATAACTCCCCAATTCTATGAGCTCTTATCTCCTCCTACACCATGCCCAGCACAACTATAGGGATTGTAAACAGTGGCTCATGCATTAAATACAACCAATAAAGACCTAGTGCGCCTCGGTTCGTGTTTCTTAAGATGTTCAAGCATGTTACCAAGTGGAGATCTGCCAGTTTTCTTAAGCCTAACATATAAATCATTCATCCAAGACAAGAATAAACAAGTAATCAACACATAATCAATATCTAGGTTTCATTAGATCTAAGCAAACACAAGATAGATCTAGCCTAGCATGATAGAATTAAGACAAGAACATGATATAGACAACCAACACATAGACATATTGATTGAATTAGAAGAACACTTATCTTGATTAAACATGCAAGGTATCAAGGGTTTGGAACCCTTGAAAAACCTGTAAAGTTACACCAAAATCGTACTAGGGTTTCTCCCAAAACTTCTCCTTTCAAACTTCTCTCCTATGTGTGAAAATTAGAAAACTATATATAGAAAAATAGGTTTGACGGCGTCAAGAATAAACTTGTGACGCCGTCACCTCGCCGCCAAAACTCTTCTCGGACTGCCTAGATCTACTTCTGACGCTGTCAAGACTTATACACTTCCAGGCCGTCATGATTCTTTTACTCTTGATGCCCTTCTTACGTGACGCCGTCAAATCTGTTCTGGGTCGTCATGAAAATTCATGAAACTTGCTCTTGACGCCGTCACCTACTGTTCCCAGCATGGAAAATTAAGACTTTGGCGTTTTCTTCACTTTTATGCTCCAAAAACGTCCGAATTGCTTCCTTTTCCAGATTTCACTCCCAAAGTACCTAAAATCACAAAAGGAACGATTTAGGGCAATATTTGATCAAATAAATTCGGATTCGGGCTTAAATGACCCCCTAAAAACGGATCATTTTTCGCCTCATCATATACCCTTACACTTGAGATTTGCTTGTCCTCAAGCAAATGCGCTTTTATTCTACTCAAAAGACAAGTTAGGGGTCATTTAACACTATTATAAAAGTAATTACAACAAATAATCGTTCCACTAAAGACCAATAGACAAACACGGAGGTCATATACTAGCACCTCACAAATAGTGTTTAGATACTCACATCTCTCGGGTGTAATAATGTGTAAATTACAATATGGAAATGGAAGATATCTCTCACTACCTGTCATAGCAAAATAGATTACCATAGGCTTGGGAAAGGATCAAACCTCCACCACATGGCGTAAGCACCTAGGATAAACTATCAAAGAGGTCTTTTAAAGGGTTGTAACGTTAGGTATCGGGATATGAAATACACGGTTTTGTTGGATAAAGGAAAGTTTACTGGTGGCGAGTTAACAATCTTAGTCAATTACATGTACAATATGGCGTTGCTAAGCCAAGACTAGACTCGACTTAAGCTAATAATTGAAAAATAGCAAAAACATAAAATGAACATACAATAAAAAGGGATGGTAGTCCGTATGTTTTTTTCTCTTTTTCCTTTTTCTATATTTTTTTTTTCTTTTTCTTGATTTTTTTGATTTTTTTTAATTTTATTTATTTATTTATTTTTTTTTGCATACACTCTTACCCTACCATCCAAAATAATACATCATAGGGGATGAATATTCCCCTTACACTTGAATCTTTACATACTTTACATTTAACTAATCTAACGACTCGAATTAAGAAAATCAAAACACTTGGAGCACTTTTAAGATTAACGTACATATGGGGGTAATAAATGATGTTCTTTCCCATTACTCCATAAAATAAGTACTTTACCCATAAGTCCCAATCGTCCCAAAACAATATGTACAAGGATATGACTCGACTTAGCAACCATGTAATCAATTAGATAGTTAACTTAGGGTTTAACAAATAACAATAATGCACTAAAAATCAGCGCATACACGGAAGGCTAAGGCGATTTGGTTGTACATTTAAGTGGGGTGTAACAAATTCTTCCTTTAAGTAAAATGCTTAAAGTTAGAAACGAAAAGATAGGCTCGGAGGGGTGTACTAGGGGTTTCGTGTACTAAAAATGAGTACAACGCTAAGGGTGTGGGAAAAATTAGTTGATTTAACTAGCCAAGTAATATGACTTAAATGGTCAAGTAATTATGATACGGGTTTAACATAAGGGTAATCCTAATGCCTCTTATCATGTAGTAAATCCTACCACACGAATGTAGTCTCACTAGCGGTCTTGGGATGCATCACTAACGCAAGTTCTAGAATCTAAATGCTACCGGTACACTCATAAGCACTAATAGTAAATGCTTTTCCTATCAAATCTAAAGGCGAACCTCACATATTTGGGTGGAAAATTTTTTTGAATATACGGTTATGTGCTAGTTATACAATCTCCTATCCATGAGACGCTTGCTATGGCTAAAGTTTCACTCCTAAATGTTGTAAAAAATTTTAAATTTGGCGCTAAAATTGCACTAACAAGTATTTCTCATAGTTTTATTACACATCTACCATTAAACAAAACAAACTCAAGCGAAAGTGCATATGTAAGGTATCATCTTTTTACCCTCCCCTTACACTTAAGATGAACATTGTCCCCAATGTTCAAGTAAAGAATGTAAAAGTGAAAAAGTAAAGAGAATGAAATCAAATACTCCCCTGATTCGCTCGGTATGGATAATAGGATGGCCAGGTTAAATCTTCCTCCAAGAAAATGAACAATCAAAGCTTCCCTTCCAGAATATAAATCATCTTCTTGTCATACATAACCTGTAAAACCTGACAAAATAGACAAGACAACCTCGCGTAAAATCGGCGGCATTCTATATAAGTTACTAAATCCTAGAAAATAAGATAAGATATAATGCTTGTGGAATGAGGTTTGCAGATCTCCTGGAGATTATAAAACTTAATAATTCACAAAAACCATAAGATTCCGTTAGAAAAAACAAAACCGGTAAAATTTCCAGATTTTAACTCCTGACGCCGTCAAGAGTAAACCCCTGACGCCGTCAAAATTGACCTGCAGAAATCCTTGTGTTAAGTTTCCGAAAAATTTCTGGAAAAACTTGGTCCTACTTCCTGGAAAATCCTGCAAAACTTCATTATGACTCAATACAAGCATTTGACTCTAACAAATACGAATACACATGTTCATTTAATATTGTGGAGAATCATGATCGGTTTGTTTCTTTAAAACATATTTGGGGTTTCCCCTTACACTTATCTTTTGCAAAAATACCTTTAGGTGGAGTTAAGACTAGGCCAAAACAACAAAGTAAAGTATTTCCACTATTTAGTTTAGAAACATGATCACCAACAATAAAAATTAAGCATGCATACGGAAGAAAATAACAAACAAACAAAAATAAAATCACACAAAACATGGGTTGCCTCCCAAGAAGCGCTTTTCTTTATTTACGAGTCTTGTAGCTAGACTCAAGGTCATGGGTTACTACGTGATTTCATCATTGGTTCCACTCTCTAGGTCGTCTTCTAAATCAGTATTTCTTTCATAGTTCAAGTACTTCGGGTCTTCGAACTCGAAGACATCTTTTCGATACTTAGAATCAAGCTTGCCAACATCCTTAAAGAATCCACAAGATAAATCAGTAATGTTCTTACATCCTCTTCTAACGTCTTCATCACACAAGATAAGTTGGGAGCTCATCTTATCAAGCCCGTCACAGTCGATTTCCTTAAGGTCTTTTTCTCTTGCATGGCGTTTGGTATGAAATCCTCCTAACCCCATCAGTGAAGGTCATGATTCCGTTCAAGTCATCCACTATTAAATTAGTGATTTCACAGAAGGGTGCTCCCAAAACTACTTGTGATAACCTGGGGTCGACATAGTCTTCTATGTTATCCACAATCGTGAATTCCATAGTAAATGCCATGTTTCCTACGAACACATGGATTTCATGATCCTTACCAACCACTTTATCTCCCTTGTAAATCATTCCCCATCTGCAGATATTGTTGTAATGGAACAGGGACATAACATTCTTAGGCATGAATATGTTGATGCAGACGTTATCAAAATGCTTGTGACCGATCATGCATGGAATTTTGAGATTATTCGGATCACGCCTCCTTATCTTCCCCGACTCTCCATTCCTGGATCCGAATAGATTCCCCTCAAGGGAAGGACAATATTCGTAAACCTCTTCATTTCCCCCACGAAAAATCACCTTTTTAACACCATTGGTGAACATTACACTTCCATCCATCTCATCAAGGATTACTCCTGATTCATTGATAAATGGTTTCCCCAGAACAAGGTTGGTTAACGGTTGATTGGTGAGAGGGTCTATATCATCGACCACGATGAGGTTAGTATTGTAAACAAGCTCTCCGACCCTGATTGATAAATTATTCATTACCCTTTCGCACGCAATGCGTTTTGGGAAAGTCTCATGGTATAAGGAAAGGGGAATTAGGTTGACTGGGGAGCTAGGATCTATATGACTCTCGGTTAGGAGCTTTTCCTTAATGGTGCAGGAGATTTTGAAAACTTTATGGTTATTTTCCTTAGTCCTATCGCAACTCCCACTAATAACATCCTCCATTTTTCTCTCGGGTTCTTCTATAATAGATTTACCCAAAATGGTTGGATTTCTCTCATGTTCTCCCGATTTCTCTTTCCCTTCATCCGGTTTGCCGGACTCTTGCGCGGTGTATTGCTCGGGTGAGTTGGTAGATTTTCTTGCTGAATCATGGTCAACCCTTGAGGTCTCATCATTAGCTGTCCGACTGGATTTGTTAGTTTGTTGTTGGGTTGGGTTGGATGTTGAAGTAGATATCGTGGTGATGGTGTTTACGAAGTGGATTGGTCCTAGGGGGTTAACAGGTTCTTTTCCATTAGGAGATAGATGTTTGAATAACTTGCTAGGACTTTTTATTTTCACAGGGGAGGTTGGTGGACTCATGACGGTAGTAGATTTGACCTCATCAACGCGAATAGGTTTATTGACAACATGCTCTTTGATAGCAGTTAACAGATTACAAATCTTGTTATTCACATCGGCCTGCTGTTGTCTAAATTTAGCCTCGAGCGTGGAGAGCTGTAATTCTTGAGATAGAATGAACTTTCGCAAGGCGTCTTCACAGCTCTGCCTAGGAGTGCTTTGTGAGGGAAAATGCTCGGACCAAGTGAGGGGTGAGGAGTCATTGAAGGATACGCTCCGCGTTTGGTATCCTCTGAAATTAGGTTTATCCTTCCATGCTTCATAGGCCTCGTCAGAAGTGCGAGGGCCTCGTCCCACGTGTGACGATGTGAATTCGTTATAAGCACGTTTTGGAAGCTCCATGCAGTTGTGAGTCTCGTGAGGACCATTACGTAATTTACATGTGGAAGTGATTCTGCATTCATGGCTTAAGGATTTTGGAGCTTCGTAAGATTTCATGAGAGACTTGACTCGACCTTCAAGTTCCATGATCCTACAGTCGGGAGTGCTAGAATTGTTCGAAGGCAAAGATATTGCCTTGACCGTTTTGTTCAAGTCACGGGGATCATTCCAACTTTCGTTGTCATAGAGAGCAAGATCTTCTATGAGTTCCCATGATTGTTCCGCACTAAGATCACGTAGCTTACCACTGGCCGATTGGTCAATGGCTCGCCTCGTGGAGATGTCGATATGGTCAAAAAAAATTTGGACTTGGAGCCAAAGATCTATGCCATGATGAGGGACTTTTTGGAGTAAGTCCTTGAAACGAGTCCATGCTTCATAAAGATATTCATTTTGACGTTGTTGGAACATCAAGATGTCATTTCTAAGCTTAGTAGTTCTCCCCGGTGGGAAAAATTGAGCAAGGAAACGAGTGGTGAGATCATCCCATGTGGTGATGGATCCCGCGGGTAAACGCTCAAGCCATTGACTAGCTTGATCCCGTAGAGAGAATTGGAATAGGCGTAAACGGGTAGTCTCTCTAGTTTCAACACCTAGGTCTATGGAATCTACGATTTTGAGAAAGTCCTTAAGATGTTGGTTTGGATCTTCGGAACGAAGTCCATGGAATGCACATCCGCTTTGCACCAACCGGATGGTGTCGGATCGCAAGGGGGTCACATTGGCTCCGGTGAGCTCAATGGTGTTTCGGTAGCCTTGGTGGCTAGGTCGGGAATACTCTCCTAAGGTTCGGGGCCTAAGGGGTTCTAATGGTGGGTTTTGTTGTGGTGGGATGACAGGTTCAAAGATGTTACCACCTTCCATGATGTCGGATGGTAAAGAGTTACGAACAAAAGCACAAAGAAATGAGATAGACTAAAGAAGACCTAAAAAATAAAAATAAAATCTTACTAGAAAGGAATCTAGCAAGTAGACCTAATAAAAAGAAATTCTAACCTAGACAATAACTATTCCCTGGGCTGCGGCGCCAAAAACTTGATGCGTGGGAATCGCAACAGGCTTTACCTCTCGAGGGATCTCGAGAAGCTTACAACCCCCACCAGGCAGTGTACCTGATTATTGTAGTATAGTATAGTGACAAGTACCGGGGGATTGATCGTTCAGCTTAGGAATAGTGTCGCTAGGATTAGAAAGCCTAAATACTAGTTCTAAAGGTGAGGGATGATTATTTTTGTATTTTTATATTTTTATGAAAGCAAGTAAATATCTCGGGTTTGAAGGATTTGGGCGGAATTAGTTGCTATTCAACTAACCCAATACTAAGATGCAATCAAAATAAAATACTAAAAATGAAATTAAGCTAATTAAACTAAGGTTGTGAGCAGTAATTGGAGAAAATGTGTTTACTTAGATTTCACTACTCCCTAGACATCTTTTACACGTTAATTACTTGTTATAATTGCATGGATGACGGATCATATTCCTTAATACCATTCATGGGGTGGCACACATAACTCCCCAATTCTATGAGCTCTTATCTCCTCCTACACCATGCCCAGCACAACTATAGGGATTGTAAACAGTGGCTCATGCATTAAATACAACCAATAAAGACCTAGTGCGCCTCGGTTCGTGTTTCTTAAGACGTTCAAGCATGTTACCAAGTGGAGATCTGCCAATTTTCTTAAGCCTAACATATAAATCATTCATCCAAGACAAGAATAAACAAGTAATCAACACATAATCAATATCTAGGTTTCATTAGATCTAAGCAAACACAAGATAGATCTAGCCTAGCATGATAGAATTAAGACAAGAACATGATATAGACAACCAACACATAGACATATTGATTGAATTAGAAGAACACTTATCTTGATTAAACATGCAAGGTATCAAGGGTTTGGAACCCTTGAAAAACCTGTAAAGTTACACCAAAATCGTACTAGGGTTTCTCCCAAAACTTCTCCTTTCAAACTTCTCTCCTATGTGTGAAAATTAGAAAACTATATATAGAAAAATAGGTTTGACGGCGTCAAGAATAAACTTGTGACGCCGTCACCTCGCCGCCAAAACTCTTCTCGGACTGCCTAGATCTACTTCTGACGCCGTCAAGACTTATACACTTCCAGGCCGTCATGACTCTTTTACTCTTGACGCCCTTCTTACGTGACGCCGTCAAATCTGTTCTGGGTCGTCATGGAAATTCATGAAACTTGCTCTTGACGCCGTCACCTACTGTTCCTAGCATGGAAAATTATGACTTTGGCGTTTTCTTCACTTTTATGCTCCAAAAACGTCCGAATTGCTTCCTTTTCCAGATTTCACTCCCAAAGTACCTAAAATCACAAAAGGAACGATTTAGGGGAATATTTGATCAAATAAATTCGGATTCGGGCTTAAATGACCCCCTAAAAATGGATCATTTTTCGCCTCATCAGAGAGGTAGTGAGAGATATCTTCCGTTTCCATATTGTAATTTGTACTTTATTACACCCGAGAGATGTGAGTATCTAAACACTATTTGTGAGGTGCTAGTGTATGACCTCCGTGCTTGTCTATTGGTCTTTAGTGGAACGATTATTTGTTGTAATTACTTTTATATTAGTGTTAAATGACCCCTAACTTGTATTTTGAGTAGAATAAAAGCGCATTTGCTTGAGGACAAGCAAATCTCAAGTGTAAGGGTATATGATGAGGCGAAAAATGAACCACTTTTAGGGGGTCAACCTGAACCTTTTCAATAACAACTAGTTTAACAAATTTTGGTCCATAGGTCATAGGTGGTTCCTGGAATTCTTCTAATCCTGTGTGAGCTAAGTCAATGCCAGGAGGTGATGGAACACCTCTTAGAGGTGGTGGAACTGATTTGTATCCAACTCCTGATTTGGCTTTGTTCACAACTTGGGCTTCCCAAATTTTGTCAATACACTTGGATTGGTGATCCAGTGTATTGCAAGTTATCTTTATATTCTCACTAGCCAACTTAACCTTTTCTAGTTCTTCCCTAAGAACCTTGTTTACAGCAACCTGATAATCTAAGTCTCTTCTTAATACTGCAATATCATCATTGTACTTAGATTCATTTGCCCTATAATGCTCTAATTGAGTTTCTAAAACACCTAGGCCTCTTTTATGATTTGCTAAGTTATAATTAGTATGATTTAACTCTAGCAATTGTTCATCATATTGTGCTTTAATTTTCTTATACTCTTTTAAGGCCTTACAAGTTTTAGAGCAAGCATTATTAATTTGTACCTCAGAGTCAGAAAAAGCCATTAGTGCAAGCTCAGTGGCAACCATTGCAGACTCTGAATTATCTTCCTCATCCTTAGTCATAAACTCCAATCAAAGCTCACTCCATCAATAGCCAATAGCCCCTTTGGCTCATCAGTAATAGGTTCCTTCTTCTTGTCCTGCTTATACCAAGTTGACCTGTTGTCAGATTTCCTTGGCTTCCTGCACTACCTGGCAAAGTGCCCCTTCTTATGACAATTATAGCACTCCACCTTCTTTTTGTCAAAACCTACTGTTTCATTGCCACTGATGTTAATCTTTCTTCCAGTATTCTTCCAAAACTTCTTTGTTCTTAAGCTTAGTAATGCCACATGCCATTTAATGTCCATCTCCTCCATATCATCCTCATCTATTTGATCCAAATCCTCATGATTGAGAATTGAACCACCTACTTGATATAAAGGCATAAAAGGTAGTATCACTAAGTCCTGCAATCTGTCTCTTTGAGCTACCAGTGGAAACACTTCCACTACCAGTGGAAACAACAATGTTAGCATTGTCATCATCACTATCACTTTCTTCATCTGAACTATCATCAAGAGATGATGATATGAGTGCTACACTTCCTGAACCTGTGCTTAATTTGCTAGCTTTCTTCAATCTTTGTTCAATAACCTTGAAGTTATTGTACAAATCATTAAGTTTCATGGTCTCCAAATCTAGCTTATCTTCCCACACTGCAACATTGGTTCCAAACTCAGAGGGTAAGTGTCACAACTCACCATTTTAGGTCATTTCAGGTCATGTCCCGAACTTTGGAAAAACACTATTCATCAAACACTATTCATCATTTTTGGTGTCAGTTTGACATTCCGAGAAGCATTCAGAAAAATTACTATTCACTAAACACTATTCATTACCGGAAAAGATTTCATCATTCACGTGCATTACACATTTCATCGTAAGTTTAGTTTACGGGTATTCAAATTCACGTAACCGGATTGGTTTAGGTGCGAATTCATTTCATTAGCGCTAAGGACACTGCATACGGACTAGAGACAGTCTGCATATCATCATAACAGCATATTCATGTTATACCACTCTTAGGATTTTCAAATTTATGTATTTGATACATTTAACGTTTTTACGTATAAGTATTTATAGTAAACGTTAACACCCGGTTTATACACGACGAATATATCTAAATATTCCCACAATGGTCCCGACATATTTTTACATCCATTTTATCATCATAAAAGTTATAACATTCATTTACCCAGTATTTTGGAAATTTATTTTATTTATAACGTGAGCTTATGAATATTACGACGGTTTTCGTGAAAACTAAACAATAATCACCCGAACACTCAGTACTTGTACCCAACATATTTCTAACATTCTTATGACTTTATTAAGTCCTGGTTAACTTCGTTAATATTTATTTCTAGCAAACCCGGTACCCGATTATAACTAATACTTACACTAAACTACACCAATATTACATTACATTTCCTAAGCAACTCAAAACCGACTTTGCTACTCTTTCACTTATTGAAAACCGGCCACAATACCATCCCTAGACCACTTGACCTTTACTTTTAACCTCATGCTTATATGATCAAGTATAATACAATATAAACCTAAGTAAATATCTACATAAACACCTTTCACACAAACATATAATTTCCAAGAATCATAAGCTCATCTTTTTCCTTCCTTCTCCACTCCAAACCCATGACTTTTTTCCAAGATCCATGATCAATCCATTATTTTTCAAAGTATAAAGCATCAAAGTTGTTCATTTCATCATCCTAATCAAGAATCATAACACAAAAACACAAGTAATCCGAGGTTTCTCATCATCTCACCACCTATTATTTCAAAGTGAGTATTCAAATTTATTTTCATGTTTTCATCTAATTAACATATGTATCTTATGGTATTCATGCTTAATTTCATGCACAAACTAGTTATACCACTTTATTTTTGTATACTTTTTGAACATACAAACCCTAGATTGTGATTTAGGTGTTCCCTTGTTAAATTAACTTGATTACTAGTCATTAGGAACCCATGGCACCCTAAGAAGGTGTATGGTAGGATTAGTATAGATTTGTGGAGTTTGCAAGAGTTTTGGTTGAGGTTGAAACTAGTTTTGAACCTTGGAAATAGATTTGTAACACTTATATAAACATGCTGTCCCATTTTGTTAAATTCTGGAAAATCAGTAAAAACAAAGGAAACTTTGGCAAAATTTTTAGAAAATACTTTCAAAAACGAATCCGTAGGCGAAAGAACGGATTAAAAAGAGTTTATAACGAAGAAGTTATGATTTTTGCAAGTTCATTGACGAAAACTATTTTCCGGAAAAATACATGATGTTGGACGTTTTTCGTCGGACAAAAAGAGGCTTTAGACGTAACCCGGAGGAGCCGAGCTTTCCAAAATATATTACTACATACTAAGACGTAACCGTGGATATAAAGAACAAGTAAAACGGGCTTATAACGACAAAGATATTCACGTTTCAATATCGGCAAAAATCCTCTATAATTGGCAGTTTTTAGAAATAATAATAACACTACGTACTAAATTCTAGATTTTCTAGAAATATTAACCAAGTACCCAATTTCATAACTAATGAAGTATTAGTTATTACAAGTATATTTTCATCACTACAAGGCGTTATTTCAAACCGAGGATTTCAACACAAACATTGGTACATACGATATATATATATATATATATATATATATATATATATATATATATATATATATATATATATATATATATATATATATTGCAACTAGCTTTATTTTTCTAATAGCCATATTTTTCCTAAGTCTTGGAAAGTGTATTATTTTGATAACAACAAGTATTTTTCAAGTTAAGAGTGGTATAGGGAACATGTGCATGGACATTTTCAGCATCATTTCATTTCTTACATTAGACTATATCATTCATATTAGGTTGCGGTTAGAGATCGTGCCTCATTTATGTGTATCCACTTTTGTCATCATAGTTATTGCACCAGGTGAGTCATAGCCCCTACTCTTTTATACTTGTTTTAACTCTTTGGGGGAGATACATGCTACTACTTACTTACTTGTACAAATTCACATAACATTTATACTTGGAAACATTATACTTGATTACATTATACTTGATTGCATTATACTTGATGGCGTTATACTTAAACTTGTAAGTCTCTTTGGGATAAAACATGCATTGGGTTTCGGAGATGAAGTAGAATCAATGCTACTACCTTCCTTGTGTGCAACATACTTATGTGAGGTCTTCGGAGATGAAGTGTAGACTCACTCCTAATTGCTTAACTGTTGTTATGAACTTATACATATCTTAATCATATTATATTGTAGCAGTGGGTTGTGAACACACAGGTTACAAGTCTTTTATGGCGGGACTTGCAACTGAGTGGATTTACGATGCCTTTGCTGTGTGATCATTTTTCTATAGACTTTATTTGTTAAACAAACTCTATGAACTCACCAACCTCGTGTTGACACTTTAGCATGTATTTTCAGGTTTAATCATATGGCACGCTACTGGAGGTTTTGGCAGGGCATGACATGGTCATAGAAGACTTTGATTTATTCATTTGGGGACCGTTTTAAACTACTTTAAGGGTCTACTTCCGCACTACTTTTAACAATGTAAATTCAACATTTTTGATTTAACTATTTTATTCTAAATGATTCAAGGGAAAACCATTTTTGAACTTGTGTTGTAATACCAATTGAGTTACACCCCAGCTACATGTATGCTTCCGCTGGACCCGATTTTGGGGGTGTGATAGATTGGTACCAGAGCTTTGGCTATAGCGAACTAAGTGTTTTTAAAACCTAGACTATAGCTACTTTCAAGATAACTTAACCCTATGACCGTCACGTGCCTGCCTGCCAAGCTGAAGCCTCATTTGTGGTTAGTTGCTGACATAGGTGATGAGATTTGTGTCTCATTATCTGATATAATATATTCATTTATTATAGTTGATTACTATAATTGTCTTTCATATAAGCATGTTCACATATCATATATATCACAGCGTTATGTTTTTCCTTGCATAGTTTCATCATTTGACCTCGAGTTTGGTCACCTGCCTTAGTCTTTCTAAACGTCTTAGTATTTGTGAAGGACATAGTATTAGTATAACTGAGCTGAGTATTTCAAAATTCATGGAACCTCGGTGGAATATAGACTGGTCATTTATATTCAACCCGGGATAGTAGGACATAGGCTGACCACATATATCCGACTCAGAAATAAACTTTGCAACACTGAGAATAGTTATAATGATATTTTGTCTGGATTGTGTGTAAGCAATTCCAAAGTTGAGCCAATCTTTCAAAAGACCTTTTTCAAGGATGTTGAATCCAGACCTTGATTTTTAGCTTGATTCTAGTGACAGTTCTTGTTTGATGAGTTGCGAAAATCAAGCTAAAAGTTAAAGTCATCACTCAAACCGATTTAGCCTAATCTCATGACAGTTCTTGTTTGATGAGTTGCGGGATTAAGTGAAAATCGGTTACCTAAAGGATTAACCTAAGGAAGGTCTTTTGAGGGCTATGCTCGAGTTTGGGAAAGTTTGCATTGTCGAATCAGACCACTAGGCACATATGTGGAACGAACGAGCTGAACTTCGGGACGAAGTTCCTTTTAGAGGGGAAGACTGTCACAACTCACCATTTCAGGTCATTTCAGGTCATTTCCCGAACTTTGGAAAAACACTATTCATCAAACACTATTCATCAAAACACTATTCATCTTTTTTTGTGTCAGTTTGACATTCTGAGAAGCATTCAGAAAAATTACTATTCACTAAACACTATTTATTGCCGGAAAAGATTTCATCATTCACGTGCATTACACATTTCATCGTAAGTTTAGTTTACGGGTATTCAAATTCACGTAACCGGATTGGTTTAGGTGCGAATTCATTTCATTAGTGCTAAGGACACTGCATACGGACTAGAGACAGTCTGCATATCATCATAACAGCATATTCATGTTATACCACTCTTAGGATTTTCAAATTTATGTATTTGATACATTTAACGTTTTTACGTATAAGTATTTATAGTAAACGTTAACACCCGGTTTATACACGACGAATATATCTAAATATTCCCACAATGGTCCCGACATATTTTTTATCCATTTTATCATCATAAAAGTTATAACATTCATTTACCCAGTATTTTGGAAATTTATTTTATTTATAACGTGAGCTTATGAATATTACGACGGTTTTCGTGAAAACTAAACAATAATCACCCGAACACTCAGTACTTGTACCCAACATATTTCTAACATTCTTATGACTTTATTAAGTCCCGGTTAACTTTGTTAATATTTATTTCTAGCAAACCCGGTACCCGATTATAACTAATACTTACACTAAACTACACAAATATTACATTACATTTCCTAAGCAACTCAAAACCGACTTTGCTACTCTTTCACTAATTGAAAACCGGCCACAATACCATCCTTAGACCACTTGACCTTTACTTTTAACCTCATGCTTATATGATCAAGTATAATACAATATAAACCTAAGTAAATATCTACATAAACACCTTTCACACAAACATATAATTTCCAAGAATCATAAGCTCATCTTTTTCCTTCCTTCTCCACTCCAAACCCACGACTTTTTGCCAAGATCCATGATCAATCCATTATTTTTCAAAGTATAAAGCATCAAAGTTGTTCATTTCATCATCCTAATCAAGAATCATAACACAAAAACACAAGTAATCCGAGGTTTCTCATCATCTCACCACCTATTATTTCAAAGTGAGTATTCAAATTTATTTTCATGTTTTCATCTAATTAACTTATGTATCTTATGGTATTCATGCTTGATTTCATGCACAAACTAGTTATACCACTTTATTTTTGTATACTTTTTGAACATACAAACCCTAGATTGTGATTTAGGTGTTCCCTTGTTAAATTAACTTGATTACTAGTCATTAGGAACCCATGGCACCCTAAGAAGGTGTATGGTAGGATTAGTATAGATTTGTGGAGTTTGCAAGAGTTTTGGTTGAGGTTGAAACTAGTTTTGAACCTTGGAACTGGATTTGTAACACTTATATAAACATGCTGTCCCATTTTGTTAAATTCTGGAAAATCAGTAAAAACAAAGGAAACTTTGTCAAAATTTTTAGAAAATACTTTCAAAAACGAATCCGTAGGCGAAAGAACAGATTAAAAAGAGTTTATAACGAAGAAGTTATGATTTTTGCAAGTTCATTGACGAAAACTATTTTCCGGAAAAATACATGCTGTTGGACGTTTTTCGTCGGACAAAAAGAGGCTTTAGACGTAACCCGGAGGAGCCGAGCTTTCCAAAATATATTACTACATACTAAGACGTAACCGTGGATATAAAGAACAAGTAAAACGGGCTTATAACGACAAAGATATTCACGTTTCAATATCGGCAAAAATCCTCTATAATTGGCAGTTTTTAGAAATAATAATAACACTACGTACTAAATTCTAGATTTTCTAGAAATATTAACCAAGTACCCAATTTCATAACTAATGAAGTATTAGTTATTACAAGTATATTTTCATCACTACAAGGCGTTATTTCAAGGATTTCAAACCGAGGATTTCAACACAAACATTGGTACATACGATATATATATATATATATATATATATATATATATATATATATATATATATATATATATATATATATATATATATATCTGTGTGTATATATTGCAACTAGCTTTATTTTTCTAATAGCCATATTTTTCCTAAGTCTTGGAAAGTGTATTATTTTGATAACAACAAGTATTTTTCAAGTTAAGAGTGGTATAGGGAACATGTGCATGGACATTTTCAGCATCATTTCATTTCTTACATTAGACTATATCATTCATATTAGGTTGCGGTTAGAGATCGTGCCTCATTTATGTGTATCCACTTTTGTCATCATAGTTATTGCACCAGGTGAGTCATAGCCCCTACTCTTTTATACTTGTTTTAACTCTTTGGGGGAGATACATGCTACTACTTGCTTACTTGTACAAATTCACATAACATTTATACTTGGAAACATTATACTTGATTACATTATACTTGATGGCGTTATACTTAAACTTGTAAGTCTCTTTGGGATAACACATGCATTGGGTTTCGGAGATGAAGTAGAATCAATGCTACTACCTTCCTTGTGAGCAACATACTTATGTGAGGTCTTCGGAGATGAAGTGTAGACTCACTCCTAATTGCTTAACTGTTGTTATGAACTTATACATATCTTAATCATATTATATTGTAGCAGTGGGTTGTGAACACACAGGTTACAAGTCTTTTATGGCGGGACTTGCAACTGAGTGGATTTACGATGCCTTTGCTGTGTGATCATTTTTCTATAGACTTTATTTGTTAAACAAACTCTATGAACTCACCAACCTCGTATTGACACTTTAGCATGTATTTTCAGGTTTAATCATATGGCACGCTACTGGAGGTTTTGGCAGGGCATGGCATGGTCATAGAAGACTTTGATTTATTCATTTGGGGACCGTTTTAAACTACTTTAAGGGCCTACTTCCGCACTACTTTTAACAATGTAAATTCAACATTTTTGATTTAACTATTTTATTCTAAATGATTCAAGGGAAAACCATTATTGAACTTGTGTTGTAATACCAATTGAGTTACACGGTTACACCCCAGCTACATGTATGCTTCCGCTGGACCCGATTTTGGGGGTGTGACAGTAAGCTTCTTAAGAACTTTAGATTGAGGTCTTCCCTTTCCACCTCAATTTCAAAAACAGTGAGTTGAGTAACAATCTTTTGTAGCCTTGTGAAGATGCTATCAATAGATTCATTACTTGTTGAACCAAAATTTTCATAAGTCTGCTTCAGCAGGGTCTTCTGAGTCTTGTTGGTGGAATCATTATGTTAGCATTAAAAGTGACGATCATTATTGAGTTGACAAGTATTGTAATAGTTAAGAATATTGGGCTATGGACTTGGTACTTATTAAGTATATCATGTAAGCCTTTATTAGAAAATGTAAACCAAGCCCATTAGACAAAGCCCATAGAAAAGCCTTTAGGGCATAATGTATGACACTATATAAATACCTCAAAGGCTCATTTGAGGTGTCTGCTTGAGTGTGTATTGTGTGTGTTTCTCTAATAATATTCTCTCTTCTTTCTTTCTCTACTCTCTCTACTTTCTCTCTCTAACATACATATATATACATATCAAGTCACCATCTATCATCTCTACTTCATCTTTGCTTCTATATTGTTTGTGATTTAATCTTAAACCTTAAATCTCATGCTCAAAAGTTTGAAATGTATGGAGAGTCTGTCAAACCACTTTTAAAACAAAAAGAAGCACTTGAAGTTGGTTATAGAGAAGCTGTTCTTCGTGAAAAATGTTCCATTCAAAAATTGGGTGAACAAATGGTCCTTAACAGCAGAAAGGTTGAAGCACTTTTAAAAGAGAACAGTGATTTAAAAAGTGAAAATTCAAGGCTTCAAAAAACCACTTCAAATTTTGAGATTGTTAACACAAAACTTGAGAATGAAAAACAAGAGTTTTTGAAACAAGCAAACGATCTTGAAAACAAACTTCAAAAATTGGGACAGACTTCTCAGACTATTAACATGCTGCCTACTAAAGATGAGGAAGTTTATAAACAAACATCTGGAATTGGTTTTGAAAATAGTGCTCAGTTGAAAAAGGAAAATCGTATTTTTTAAGCAAAGTGAAAAAGCTGACACCTATTTTGTACAACGCTGAAGATATGGGAAAAGAATTGTCAGATGATCTTTTGTTTGAGTCTCAAGATATTTTAAAATCTGAAGAGGAAAAACGCTTGAAAGTAAAACAAACAAAAAACCCACTCTCGTACAACGGCTTTGTGTATGGTTGTACACAATTGACAGATATACCAAAAGAACCTTTCAAAAGAAAAGACACAAATGTGAAAAGATTTTTCAAAGAAGCTCAACTTGCTACCTATGATGCTAAGTTATGGCAAAATAGAGCAAGGAAAAAATTTTGTAATCTTAAACATCACATTGAGCAAACGTTAAAGGTCATTTGGTTTAAGCAAGAAAACATCACAAACAACGTTTTCTCTAATCCTCTTTCATCAGATGTACGCCTTAAGTTAGAAGTCAAAAAGATTTTGAAAGAGGAAATTGAACCTCGTGTGAAAGATATCAACTTATGTTTTGAGTACTTTGAAAAACATCTTGTAACTGAAATGAGAGAAGATCTAAAGTACGTTCACTCTCTTGAAGACGAATTTGATGAAAAATGCTTAATACTTGACATTCAAAAGGAATTTTTCACAAATCAAATAGAGTCGTTCAAGTCAGCATCTGTCAACCATGAGTATGAGAATGTGCATTTTTAACAAACATCTTCTCTGAAATCTGAAAATCTTTGTCTCAAAAAGAAAATCACCGAGCTTTCAAAAGAAGCAGCTGATGTCAAAGAAGAATTGTCAAAAAGAACTGCTCAGTTTGAGAAACATCTTGCAAAACTCAAAGCACAAAGTATCTCTTTCCAACTAAAACTGCAAGAGCAGAATGAGAAAATGTCTTCTAAAAACTCTTTGACATCAGTGCTTAAAGAAAAAGAAAAGATTTTTGAAGAAGATTGTGATGATAACAATATCAAGTTTGATTTCGACGAACTTGATACAAAAAATCTTGAATTAGAACATGCTGTGGCATCATTACAAAAAGAATATGAGCATTTGAAACAGACTTACAAAAACTTGTTTGATTCTATCAAGTGGTCAAGAGTTCAGAATCAAACTTCAAACAAATCTGACTCTCAGATCACACCAAATCATCTTTTTGAAAAAGAAAAGTCTATGCTTCAAAAGAAAATTGTTGAATTGGAAAAAACGATTGCACAACAAACCAAGGAATTTTGTGATGCCAAAAATGATTTTTCAATCGAAACAGACAAATATGAAAAATACTTTGCACATCTTGAAAATCAAAATGCTTCTTTGCATGAAAAACTGGCATCATCAGATTATCTTTCTCTTCAAAAAGAATATAATGATTTGAGAACTTCATACAATGCCTTAAAAGCAAAGTTTGATGTTCTTAACCGGTCAAAAGGAAAATCTCAAGTTTCAAACGAGTCTAAACCTCATGTAAGTGTTTCCGAAAAGGTTTACACGGGTGAATCTTCAAAACCATTTTCAAAAAGGGTTTCACAGTTTACCACCTATTCTTTGCAAAAAGGAAGGAAGTTTTCAAGGAGACCAAATTTTTCTGAAACATTTACTCCTCAAAAGGTTTCAAATGCAAGTGCTCATAAAGAAAGGAATCAAGGTTTTCAAACTCCATACTCTCGTTTTACTCCGGTAAAGCCAGTGTGGAAACCAAAGCAAAGCCGTTCAAAACATTTGAAATATTCATACTCTGAAATGCTTCCGCTACAACAAAGGAATGGCTATGCTTGGAAAAATCCTAATTCTGGAAGGTTTCCATTCATCTCAAAAACGAATTTTCGAAATGAAACACCGAGTTTCAACAATGGATGGAAAACTTCTTCTTCAAGTTTTAAAACTCCAAAAGAGACACCGAGTTTCCCAAACAACTTTCAAAAGCACAAGAGTTTTAAATCACCGTTGATTCCACGAGCTTTATTTCGAAATGAAACACCAGTTTTTAGTCCTCGTTGGAATTCAACTTCTTTGTCTCGGATTGACACAACTTTCAGATGGATTTCATAATATGGTAAACCCGTTGGCGCCGTGCTTAAATGGGTTCCAAAAGTTGTTGTCTAATCCAAAAACACAATGACTTCTTAGTATTTCAGCTAAGGACTCGTTCTTCAAAGAAAGAAAAGTGCTTAAGTTTAAACAAAGGTTTTAAATATTTTTCGAGCACTTATCCTAAAAACATAATGGCTTATGCACACATAACAGTGTATAACCCATGATTTTCAAAGAAAGGACCCTGTTGTACATGTCTGTGCGACAATCCTAAAAGATAAGAAGACTTCTCTCCAAAAAGCTTATCAAAGTCTTCTTAATTTTCTAAGCAAAATTTTAAAAAAAAAATGTTTCAAAAGGTTTTCAAAACTTTTCACGATGTTGCTCAAAATATTACTCCCTCAAATCCTTAAAAGCTTAAATTTACTCAAAATGTTCTATTTTTGAGGGGGAGTAATGAAAAGATGTTCCAAAAAGATCATGCTTAAAAGAAACTAATTCGGAATTTATAAACATCCGTTTCTCCCATATGCTATCCAAAAAGAAAAGGTTTTAATCAATTGGTATAAAAAATACCATGGATATGCTATTTTTGAGGGGGAGAAGACGTGATTTAAATGTGATCAATGTGTTTAAGATTGTGGCTGAATCTCATGCGAGCTCGACTCAGAAATGACCCAAGAATTGACGAAACAACAAAAGTTAGTAATCAAAAAGACTTATCCTCGACGGGTAATAACATCAAGTTAGTTACTAGGGCTAGTTGTCACCTAAAAGCTGACAATGGAACTCTTTAACTAGTCACGTAAGCGTGTCTCGAAAAGGATTTGTCTTAGTAGAAATGTACCGTTTCGAGAAACTCTCTGTGGACTTGACCAGGCTGGGTAATAACTTCAAGCTAGTCTAAATAGTGATGTAAGTGTGTCTCGAATCGGTCATGTTCACTGAAAGTGGATCAATTCAAAAAGTGCAAACTCCTCTCGCATGTGCAAATTTATTAAAAAACACATGAGCACATGTGAATGGGGAGTCCTTCAAAAAGAAAGCAAAACTCTCAAAGTGTTAACAAAATATGTTTCATGATCATAAACACTTTGAGAAGATTTTCAAATATATGGTTTGATGGCAACAATAGGATAGTCATGGAGTTATAAGGTGACTAAGGTTAGGAAAAACTGTCCTATGATCCACTAGAGCCGGAGGGATCTACCCAAGGACAAATCCAATAGATTAGAATTAGAAGCCCTTAGGTATGATTGAAAAAAAAGGAGAAAATGAGAAAGGAGAAAGAAGGGGTTGAAGAATTAAAAAGAAAAGCAAATGAAAGGGTGAAAAGAAATAGCCCTCCATATGTTCAACCTTAGGGCAGACACCGGGTTCAATTCATATGCTACTGGTTGTTACTAAGGTGACACCGGTATTGAAGACAAGAAGTCATGGACCCAGTGACGCATTACACTAAACCTTCTAGCCACTCAGGTATCTCTTAAAAGATATTTGTTTCATTCTCACGGGGAACCGGTGAAAACTATCAACGTATCTCTTAGAGATGGTTGATATTGAAGCAGGAGACCCATCCCTAGTCTCCGCATAGAAAAACTAAATGTGCACTTATCGAGTCTAGAGCCATGAGATTCATTAAAAGATCTCTTCGGATACACTTTCCTATGAATACACTTGTGTTCGCCAAAAAGGACACAAGTTGTAAGAGTCTTTATGAGATCTACGGATCTTGCCTTTTCTATCATGATGGTTACTTTGTCTCAAACGGTCTACAGTTGTGGGGTGATCTCCAGCGACTCACCTGAATCATTGATGTACTTAGGTAGATCTAGTAAGCCCTCTCGGGGGTATCTAGTTCAGGAATGGCCTTGGCAAGGGTTAGAGAGAGTTTTCACACTATGCTGTTAACGATCTCTAATTCCGAACCTGTAAGTACCGGATGCTTTATTGCTAACTGTTTTATGTAGGTACTGATGAATGTTCCTTGGAGAAAGACCGTTACCATCACTCAAAGATCCACATGATCATACCCTACAAAGCTCTCTTCAAAGATCAAAGCTAAGCATAGTTCAGAACGTTTCTAAGTCAAAGTCAAAGAATCTACAAACTAAAGAAACAATGATTAAAGTCAAAGAAAAGAGAACTTCACAAAGATTTAATGTCAAACAAAGTATGAGCATGTTGGAAAAGACGTAAAGACAACAGAGTGAAGATGTTGATCAAAGGCAAGAATAACCAAACGAAATTTATCAAAGATCACAAAGCATGATTGGAACAAAGAATCTATCAAAGCTATTACACAAAGACTCAAAGTTCAAAGAGAACAAGCTTCAAAGATCAAAGATCAAGGTCACAAAAGAGAGATCTCAATGATCACCCTTAGGGGGAGATTGTTAGCATTAGAAGTGTTGATCATTTATGTAATCAAAGGGAGATCTCAATGATCGTCCCTTAGGGGGAGATTGTTAGCATTAAAAGTGACGATCATTATTGAGTCGACAAGTATTGTAATAGTTAAGAATATTGGGCCATGGACTTGGTACTTATTAAGTATATCATGTAAGCCTTTATTAGAAAATGTAAACCAAGCCCATTAGACAAAGCCCATAGAAAAGCCTTTAGGGCATAATGTATGACACTATATAAACACCTCAAAGGCTCATTAGAGGTGTATGCTTGAGTGTGTATTGTGTGTGTTTCTCTAATAATATTCTCTCTTTTTTCTTTCTCTACTCTCTCTACTTTCTCTCTCTAACATACATATATATACATATCAAGTCACCATCTTTCATCTCTACTTCATCTTTGCTTCTATATTGGTGTGATAAAGTTGTGATATCTAAGGTCCTACACATTACCACCAAAAACATTACAGATCTCCTCAAAAAGAGTCTTTGCAGTCTTGTACTTGCTGAATGCTAGAACTTGGTCTCTGGGAAGTGTCATCAGCAACAAACCTCTGGCCTTCAGATCATTCTTCATCTGAAGTCTTTCATCATTAGTAACAGGTCCAGTGTTAACCTTTATTACTTCCTTGCCACCAACCATCTCTGAGGTAGAACTTGGTTTGAAGGAATTTCCAACCATAATGATCTCCCAGAGTGTATAGTCTTGGACCATAAAGAATTGTTCGATCATTAGCCTCCACATCTCAAAGTCATTCAACTTAAGCTTTGGAAGCTTAGCAGCAATGTTTGATTGACTGGTTTCAGTCTCCATTGATTCTTCTGAGTGAACTAGAGTCTTCTAAATCAAAGTATCAAAACCTGTCTCTGATACCACTTGATGGATCTAAACACCTTGAACTGTGTTAGATTGATACTTTGAGTTATATTAAGTTTGATTGTGAGTGAAACAGTTGTTTATGAATAAGAACAATGTATGTAACAAACGGTTAGCTCCAATATTATTAATGATAATAATACGAGTGATCTTGATATCACTAGGGTTACACCTTGAAGCTCTAAAAACGTATATCTAACCTTTAACCTAGGATCTCCTTTTATAGCACAAGGAGTCCTCTTCTACAAGATAAGTATAATGCTAATAGAATAAGATATACACAAGATCTATTCTATATTTATCTAAACACGTTTCCTAACAGTTATCTAAACAGCAGTGGTAATATATGTTCTTGCAGTGGTAATGAGTTTCCACTGCAAGTACATTCTTCAGCAGTTGAAATGTCTTCACTAGCCGTGGTAACTGTTATTATAATTCCCAACATATTGCTTCCTCTTCACCATCTGTCAAGCGTTGTAAACTTGCAATGGTCTTCCATTTGTCACTGGTCTTCTTGTCACCGAGTCTCTTCCGTTCCCAACGTGTTTCCCTTGGTGTCTTTTCCCTCTTTTGATCTTGATGATCAAAACTTGAATCACTTCTTGCAATCTTGCAAACCTTCGGTCTAGATTTGTTTTTCCCAGGTTTGAACCTTTGGCTCTTGATACCACTGTAGAATCGATGATGATGATGATGATGTACAGGTTTTACAAACACATGATTCACAAGATTGACAAAGAAATGTTACATTGTATCTCCTATTTATACTAAACGAATGGTTGCCATTTGAACCATCGTGACTGTTCGAAAAGGTGTGTTCCAAGAGACACAACCTTTCACTAATTTACAGAAAATAACCAACTTAACTAATAACTAACTTTAACTACCAACCGCTATTCGGTTATAAACTAATCTATCATACAATATTGGTCCTTTAACTATCGTTATTTACATATGTACAAGACTTATGCAATTTGCAAGGTCTAACAGAAGTTATCCCAAAGCCGTCAGTCAACTGTCTGTCCAAGAGCATCAAAGGATGCTGGCACTTTTAGTTACAAGTTTCCCCCAATGGAGAAAAAACCGAGATGGTATTGGAGGACTTTGGCCTGCTTACCCTACCTGATGCCACTTCATGAAACATGGATGTACGCAGAAATCGCATTTCATCTACACCCTTTCTTAGAAGATTTTGAATTCCTTACATACCCTTTTCTAAGTGCTCTAGGGGTTTACCGAGTTGGTTTTTCATTGCCTATTTCATAGTTGCTTACATGGTAGTCGTTAGAAGAAAAGAGTGGCCCCACTTTTTCAGGTTTCATGTCGTGACTGGGATGCTACTGGAAATTGCTCTTCAAGTGACGGGAACTGTGTGGCGGTGGTTGCCTAGTGCTTGATATTAGGGTAAAGCCGGGATGCATTTCTGGACTGCGTTTGCTTTTGCCTTCCTTTTCACAGTTCTGGAGTGTATTCGGTGTTGTCTTTCTGGGATGTATGCTGATGTCCCGTTTGTTTCTGATGCGGCTTATATCCAGATTCCATATGAATGAGGTGCATGTATCGACTTGAATGTTGTTGTTATTTAGTTGAAGTTCTCTATTTTTGGTCTTTTTAAAACACTAAGGTGTTAGATCATATATGTTCAGTAATGCAATCAATGGTTTCTGAGTGCTGAATCTGCATTTAAACTAAACCATTGTTTGATATTTAACCATGATATCCTGGCTACGTAGCTTTATGAAGACCGAGAGCAGCACATGTGAAATTATTACCAGTAGATACTAGAATGAACAGAGGTGTTTCACCGTTTACCTAAGAATGAGTTTCTTTGGTTTGCGCTTAATCTCAAATGGGTCAAATAAAAAGTTTGGTTAAAGTTGTAACAGGTCAAGTAGATAAAAGGTCGCCCAAGTTATACTTTCAATGCATGCAAACTCTAACTTATTGAGGGATTTAGAATGTTAGATCATTTTTGTAATAACAATAATCAACTCATTAATTCTTTTCCGAATATTTTTTAAATTGACATAAGGTGTAGTGTAAATCCGCCCAACCTGGTCCAGTTTAATACCTTTAGAAATGTCAATATAACATCTTGTAACCACGTCATGTGATATGCCTGGGGGTAACAAAGATTTATGTAATCATACATAATCAGTTCAGATGACATTGAAATTGCAAGAATATACAATTTCATGACTTTTTCTTGTCAAAGGTAACAAAGATGTGTCCACAAACAAAGATTGCAAGTTGAAAAAATCTATCTTTGGTCTTAAATATAGTGTAGACAGCGGTTATCTGTTTTATTAACTTTGTGCTTTCTACTAGCTACATACAAGTTGAACCAAGTGTACACTTAAAAAAAAATTCTATCTTTTGATTCACCTCTTAACATCAATTGACAACCCATGGTCACATTTCTGGAAGAGTTCCATTCCATCAAAAGTTAGTTGGTTTTTATAATTGGCTATACAAGGTAAAATCTCAGTAAAGGAAAACTTGAGATTCAGACATTTAATTTTAAGCAATACAAATACATCTTGCATTTGGTGTAATTCAGGTTCAGAATCTATAGTACACCTCCTCTTACATTACATTCTGGTCACAAAATAGGTGGAGAAATTTACTCAACCCAAATAAAGGTCCAAAATGGTTCAGATGGGACTTGTGGGGGTTAAAAAGGGGTTCGCAGACGAGTTTTGTTTCTTGTTGCTAAGTTAATGGTTAGTTTGGTTTTGCAATTTTAAGGTTACGTTTAGTTGGAAATATATTTTCAACTACAAACATGACATAATCACTAATAGTATTACATGACACATTGGCAAAATTACAACATTAAAACCCGTCTTTTAATAGATTAAATAAAATAAATAGATGAAAGAATATTAAATCAAAATCAAGAAAAGTCAAAAGAATCTCTTTTCGGTTTCATCTTAAATAAAATAAATAGATGAAAAATATTAAATCAAAAATTAAGAAAAGTCAAAAGAATCTCTTTTCGGTTTCATCTTCGCCGACAAAAAACAACGATAGTAAACCTAAAAACGACAGCAGTGACCCAAAAATAAACATATGGAGATAAGAGGTGAGATCTATGCAAAACATAGAGTATCTAAAGAACAAATAAACCAATCTCAACCATCCATCCACCTTTCATCTAATAGCTGAGATGAAGCCAAAAATTACAAACAAGGGCAAGATAGTAAAATCACGTGTCTCAATAAAACCAAAAAAAATCAGGATCCAACTCATTTATTATCCAACTTTCTCTCTCATACAAACCCTACGTCTAAAAAACCACCTGAATATCTCGCCGGAATCACCATTCCCTCACCGAAATCACCATGAATCCGACGGATTCATCAACAAAACCACTGGATTCATCCACAAACCAGTCGGAATCATCAACAAACCAGTCGGATTCATCAATAATCCCGACAAAAGACGACGCCGCAGCTGTTACTCTAATTCCGATTAATCGGTAAACACAGACGCTGCCGTTCATCAATAATATCATTGAGAATCAACAATTAATGAATGATACAGATGAAAATCACTTAATCGAAGTTCCAGTAGATGATTTTGTTACAGAAGGTGATTTACCAGAAGATGAAGATGCTACTGTAAAAGAAGTTCATGGTAAAATCCCCTTCATAATCTAATTTTTTTGTTTAATGTTATAGAAGAAGTGTAAATCCCATGGGATTTACATTGAATCCTATGGGATTTACATTTAATCATGTGATACATTATTAATGAATGAATCCTATGGGATTCATCAATGAATCCTAGGGGATTCAACAATTAATCCTATGGTATTAATAGATGAATCCTATGGGATTCATCAATGAATATCACCAGAATTTAGTATGAATCCTTTGGGATTTAGTAAATCCCATTAGGAATCCAATCCATTTATTTTAGATTATTATGATATACAATTGTGAATCCCATGGGATTCATTGTGGATCCCATGGAATTCATTGTGGATTCATTATGAATCCCATTGGATTAATGAAGAATCCCATGTGATTCATTGTTTGTACATTTCCTAATCCCTTGAGATTCTGCTTTTTATATACAGATTCTATGAAATCACCAAGACCAACTTTATATGAACACACTGAGACACCGGGCGGATCAGTATATTGGGAGCCTCATGTAGAAGGAATTCCTATACCAGAAGAGGGAAAATACTATAACACTCTAGATGAAGCTATAGATATGTATGGTAACTACGCTGAAGTAGGAGGTTTTCAAATTAAAAAAGCGGGACAAAAATTAACACAATCTGGAGTGGTACAACTCAAATACATCATGTGCAACAAAGAAGGAGCTCCAAGACATATTAATATCGACACTATGAATGCTAAAGACAGTAACAAACAAAAAAGAAATACAACGATGCATGTAACAGGTAGTAAAGCTCTAATATATTTATGAGATTCTTTATGAATCCCATGGGATTCTTTCTGAATCCCATGGGATTCTTTTTTTTCTTTTTTTTTGTATAACATGTTTTTAAAATATTTTTTTTATATAACAGGTTGTAGAGCTCGTATAAGGTTAGAATTGGATGTCGTTTCTCAAAAATACAAGCTAGTTCAGTTTATTGCAAAACACAACCATATGCTCCTACCAAAAGAGTACAAACATTTTACAAAAAAGCAAAGAAGAATGACACAAGCAGAAAAAATGTTCATTGTTAAAGCTGTAAAAGACAAGATTGGTCCAACACTGGCTCACAACTTGTTAACGAGTATGAAGGGTGGGTATGAGTATGTTCATGGGACAGTTGATGATTTTAAAAATGAAATGCGGGATGTTAATATGTTCATTGAGGAAAGTGACGCACAAATGCTTATAGATAAAATGGAAAATAGAAAGATATATGTGCCGAACTTTACGTTTCAATATAAGGTAGAAGAGAGTGAGTTAGTGGCTTTGTTTTGGGCTGATGAAGTTGTAAAATGCAATTATAAGGAGTTTGGAGACATAGTATCATTTGATGCAACATTCAGATGTAACAAGTAATTTTTCTATTTAAATTACAAGAGATTATTTCTGAAATCCCATGGGATTCATATGAAATCCCATGGGATTCTCTGTGAAATCCCATGGGATTCTCAGGTGTAATCCTATGGGATTCACACTGAATCCCATGGGATTTACAATGAATCCAATGGAATTCACAATGAATCCTTTGAGATTATGTGTGTAATCACATGGGATTCTGTCATTAACACTTATATTATTTTTAGGTACAATATGGTGTTTGTACCATTCACCGGTGTCGATAATCATGGAAAGTGTGTAACACTTGGTTCGGGAATGCTATTACATGAAGACACTGAATCATACACATGGCTACTAAGAGCATTTATGACTACTTCCAACAAAGAACCAACCATGGTGGTAACCGATCAAGATGGAGCAATGAAGAGGGCCATTGAAGCCGTTTTCACAAAATCGAAACACAGATTTTGTATGTGGCATATTCACCAAAAGATTCCAGCAAAGGTAATTTATCGAGTTTACAAAAAATGTGTTTTTTTATCATGTAATAATCACATAGGATTTTGTATGAATCCCATGGGATCCATATGTGAATCCCATGGGATCCATCTGTGAATCCCATGGGATCCATCTATGAATCCCTTGGGATCCATATGTGAATCCCATGGGATCCATCTGTCAATCCCATGGGATTCACCTATATTTATATCATGTTATTTATGCTGATAATCAGATTCTAAAACTATTTTTATCAAAAACAGATTTGTAAAGAAATATACGTAGAAACAGATTTCAAGAAGCGTTTTAACAAGATTATTTGGAATATGTTAATCGAACCATTGGAATTTGAAGAGAAATGGGCTAAGTTGATTGAGGATTTTGGTTTGCAAAATCAAAAATGGATGACCAAGATGTTTAACCTACGAGAAATGTGGATTCCAGCTTATTTTATCGACTCGCCATTGTTTGGTTTGATGAGAACCACATCAAGGTCCGAGAGTGAAAACTCGTTTTTTAAAAGTTTCACAAGCCCAGGAGCAACGCTAGTTAGTTTTATGATGTCCTATGAATCAGCAATGGAAAGACAACGATATAGGCAAGAACATTTGGACTTTAAAACATTTGACGCGGCTCAAAAATATCTAACACAGTTATAGATTGAACGTCATGCATCAAAAGTGTATACTAGAACGATATATCTTCTTGTATAAAAGGAAATATATGAAGCATGCTGTACTTGTATGATTCAAGATATAAAGATAGAAGAAGGTTGTGAGATTTTCATGATAAGAGACAAAAATTCGTGGGTTTACAGAATCCTTAATAAGGAACTTGCAAAACAACAAGCAGAGGAAGAAGAAGCAGAAGCAAATAGAAAATTTATAGACTATAAGGTATGTTACTTGTTATTCAGTATGAATCCTCTGTGCATCAACATGAATCCCATGGGATTCATTATGAATCCAATGGGATTGAGAAATGAATCCATTGGGATTGACTAGTGAATCCCATTGGATTCTTGCTGAATCACATGGGATTAGTTATGAATCTAAGGTTTTCAGGATGAATTTTATATATATTTTTTTTTATTTTTTTTTTTGGTCAAAAAAAGGTGCTGCATAATATAGAAGATGGGTCGATGGTATGCACTTGTAGACATTTTGCCCGATTTGGTTTTCTATGCCGACACATATTATGTGTTTTCAAGAACCGTGATATTAACATCATTCCAAAATAGTTTATTTTGAGGCATTGGACAAGGGATATAATACTGCCTGAATTGAGAAGGAAAAGAAACAGATATGGGGAAAAAATGTAGAAATTGAAAGACTTACAAACGAAGCAACTTCTGTGGTGGATGATTGTTTATTCAGGTTAGGCAATAATGTAGAGAAGATGGGTGATTTTGTAGAAAAATTGAAGACATTGAAAACAGAAGTGGAGGCTGAGGTGCCAAATCATCCTTCAAGAGAAACTGGAGATGTGATTTCTGAACATTATGCTTTTTCTAAACCTGAGGAAAAAATAGTTAACAATCCAACAAGGGTAGGAAACAAAGGGAACATTACAGAAAAGGAACGCAATAAAAGGCGAAAGAGTGAGAGAGAAAAAGCACTTGGAGTTAAAAAGAAAAGAAGAAGAAGAAGAAGAAATGTGGCTTTTGGGGAGTGAAGACCAACTTGTACACAAAAACAACTTGTCCAGATAACCCAAATGCAAGGCGAAAGCCGAAACCAACAGTTTCTTGAACAAACTTTTATATTCTGGTTTTATGTTAGTTTTTTTTTTCTTCTTTACTTGAATATTTAGATGATTTGCAAAGAAATTTCTGAATTTGTTAGTTATTTTTCTTCTTTAATTTAATATTTAGATGATTTGTAAAGAAATATCATTGAAATTTCTGAATTTGTTAGTTATTTTTATTCTTTAATTGAATAGTTATAAGAATCCTGTGGATTATCAAATGAATCTCATGGGATTCTTATAAAATATCATAAAAATCTATATAAAATATCATAAAAGAAAATCTATGTAAACCAATTACTTTAACAGTTATTGTTCTACCATTAACAAAAGACGAACTTCTAGAATTTGCGGTCATGGATGACAGCATGTTAGCTATTGTCCTAACATTAACATAAGACGAACTTCTAGAATTTGCGGTCACGTGAATCCCTATTCCTAATTGCTGAAAAAATTATACACAGCTTTTCACCAAGAGGAAGTTTATCAAACTCCAATGGTAATTCATACATCTTACCCGCATGAACATTAATCTTGTGTAACAATATCTTGGTGGCAAACTTGAATCTCAATCTCCTCAATTGGTCAGACTGCTGTTTAGACTCGGCAACCAAACCATAATCCCATTTTCCAGGAGCTTCACCGGTGTAATTATCCATATGTAACATAGTGAAAACACCACAATCCTTGAAGTTGTTCTTGGCCTTCCACTTGAGGTTTGTGATTCTTGGCTTGACTTTACGAATGCTAACATCTTTATTGTGACCATACAACTCTAGATGACGGGCAAATAACGTTTTCTACAAAAATTATTAAAAAAAGAGAGAGCATAAATAACTATAATTATGAGAAAATCACATATTCGTCTAGTATCTCATGTAGTTCTGTATGAATCCCATGGGATTCATCATAAAAGTAATATTTGTGATATATGTCAATCCCATGGGATTCAGAATGAATCCCATGGAATTAATCAAAAAAGTAACATCTGATCTGTGTCAATCCCATGGGATTTTAAATGAATCTCATGGGATTGACACAATAGCAACACTATCCTTTTTTGGCAAGAAAGGATCTGTGAATTACTTTACAACAGAAAAGTAAGTACTTACAAGAAGTTCACATGTATCTTCATACTTTTCCTCATACGTTGCTCCACAATTGCTGTTATCCAGTATCGTCATTGTTGTAATCCTTTTAGTAAGGCTGAAGACAACAACAAAGAAATGGCCCGCTTTGCGAATAGGAAAAAAATCCGGTTTAAACAAAACCAAAAAGCATAATAAAATTGAAAAAAGTAACAACAAAAATAAAAATTTAAAACAAAAAAATTTAATTTTACCAATTCAATGCCATTGAGAGCTAAGCCACCAACATCATCTTTAAACTGAGCCGAAATTTCTTTTTCAAATTCTTCAAATTTTTCATCCTTAGACTCCAATGTTCCATCAAACATAGTTATCGTCTGTATATGTGATTTTACAATATGATGGTTACGATATAAATTGCTTTGGGGGGTTTTTGGTAAGTCAGATAAGCAGTTTATTTAAAACAGTTTATTAAGCAAATAAAAATAATAATTACTTACAATACATCGAGTTGGGAAAAAGTGTCGCAATGGACAACCAACTTCTCTAGAGCTATTTTCATGATTCAGAATTGCAGCTAAACAATCAATTACATTAGCATCAACCTCCAAACCGGGTGCTAATGTCTCCATATTCAAACGCACTGAATATGGCTCCCCAGAACGTGTTTCGAAAACTCGTTCACTATATAAGGAAAAAATCATTTAAGAATCATATCATATAACTAATTGTGAATCCCATGGGATTAACTGTGAATTCCATGGGATTAACTGTGAATCCCATGGGAGTGTATGTGAATCCCATGGAATTCACTGTCAATCCCTCACATTGAATCAGATAACTTACTATACAACTTATATAAAAAACACATATAAACTTACAGCTTTTCACCAAACGCTTTTCAGGACTCGGACTTACATTGGAAGCACGAGTAGCCATATTTTGAGAAGTAATGGCACCTGGATTCTCATCACCCATTGGCTCCATAGTACCTTCAGCGACCGACTTTAGCTGAATAAAATAAAAAAATTAATTAAAAATAAATAAATTTGAGGAAATAATAAGTAAAGAATTTGATTGAGGCAAAAGCAGTCAACTAAAGTCAACCACGGATGTGGTCAATATAGTCAAACTCCTTAGGCTCAATGCTCCGTGGAATATAGGGTTTCCCCGGGTCGTTATGTCCCGACGAGGTGTGGATTGTATTTAAACGGCTTGTGATCAGGTGAATCTGGACGGGAAAGGGGTTTGTGAATGGTTATACTAAGGAATCTACAAAGAAATAGCTTAAACAAGCTATATAGATGATTACGTGAAAGTTAGATATCTAAAAATGTTTAATAACTAAAAACGTGTACGTTCAGATTAAATTTACGCGAACGTACAGAATAAAACGTGAAAACTGAAATCTGAAAACCCTCAGGGGGTGAAAATGACTTTTTTACAAACCTAAGGATAAAAGAAAATTTTTAGAAAAAGAAAATAGATTTTTAAATTAATTACTTATTTAATATTAATTAATTACTAATTAATACTAATTATTAATATTTAAAATACTTAAATACAATATAATATTAATTTAATACTAGAAAAATGAAAATTAAATTTCTAAAATTATAAAATAACTAAAAACAAGTTTTAAAATTAAAAATATGTATTTTTGTCTTTTTGTGCTTTTTATATTAATTAATTACTAATTATATATTAATTACCTAATTAAACTAATTAGAATTATTAAAAATACTAAAAAGGCTTAGAAAATTAAGAAAAATTTTACAAAACTAATTAACCATCACAGGAATCCTAAAAAATTATAAAAAGTTTGTTTTATAAGTTTTTAAACTATTTTACTAATTAATATTCTAAATATTAAATAATTACTAATTAAACTATTTAAATTCTAAAAATTAGAAGATGAATAGTAGAAATTACAAGAAAATTCCTAAAATTATTTTATAACTTATAAAAGCTAGGAAAAATATTAAAACTCGGTCATACTTAATAAAAACTAATTTTGCTATTTAAAACTTAATTATTAATTAATTATTACTAAATATAATATTAAATCTAATTAATACCAAATGACAAAATAAAAATCTGGAAAAATTAGAAAAAATACTTTAAGGTAAAAGTTAATTAATAAAAATATAAAAATGCAAGGTCCTGAACAAAAATCTAAAAAGGAAAATTAAAAATTTAAATTACATTAAATAGAAACTATCACTTAATTTTAAATTGGCTTTTCTTGATTTTTCTTCTACAATACTATTTTATAACTAAAAATGGAAAACTTTTGTAAAAAAAATTTTGTGGAGCTTAAAAATAAGCTGTGTAGGCACAATAAGCTTGGACAGTTGACTTTGGTCAACTGTCACAGCTAAAAGCTTGAATAAGCTACACATAGTACTCAATAAGGAAAATAAGATGCTAACAACTTATATGTGCATGAAATAAGTTATTTGAACAAGAAATAAGCACAGGATAAGCTCAAATGAGCAAATAAGCAAATCACAAAAGCTGAGTCTGAAACAGGTTCAAATGGGCAACTTGCAGGTCCTGTGGGGCCTACCTGAGTGATCAAAGGTCCAAGGTGAGACCTGAAATGGAGAGCTGAGGTGGGGGGGGGCTTCAAATTAGGCCAAGTATCATAGCCAAAGACTCACTAATGAGCACAGGGGAGGCCATGAAAGTTTGGGGTTTGGACTGGTTATCTGTGTAGCAGGGCATCACATTGCCCTGCAGGCTACTTTGAACAAGGAGATAAGCCACAAAAAAAATTACAAAAATAAGGTGAAGTTTGAAATCTAAAGTTCAGCTGGGAGTCTATGCACTCAAGAAATTTCAGAACCTCATACTAAATACAAAATTCTACAAAATTCACCCAAAATTTGGGTTTTCTGCCTAACTTGAAAATTTGACTTTTTAATTTAAACTCCTACTTTGACTTTTATGAGTTTTAAACCTAATATACTAACTGATTATGTTATAATTAGTTACAAGGAAACTAAAATAAGCTACAACAATCACTTATGAGCAGATTTGAGTGACCTAGATCACTAAAGTTCAAACAGTGAACCAATAAGTAGGATTACACTTAGATTTTGACTTTTTACCTTAGTTACCTGAGTATTTATACTACTTATGACCTAAAATGACTTGACTAAGCAAGCATGAGCCAAAATCAACAACTGAGACTTAGAACCTAGTAGTGAAATACCCTAATCCAAACACCCCCTAATATGACTTGATTTGACATTTTCAAAACCACAGACTGATTCAAGCCATGAAACAGGTTCACAATATCAAATTATGATGCAGTAAACTACTTTTAACACAGAGGCATCAATATTAATATCAATTAAGCATGAATCAATTTGAAGCTATGTTAACAGTGAAATCATGAAAGGTGTGCATGATGAAATATGTTGAACAAGTATCAACTAATAAGCAATTATATTACTTAACTATACCTAAGAGACATAAAAACACAGATTTTAGCAAACAACTAATACTCATACAGTATATTGCAAAATTTAGAAAAATGGACTCACAATTTATCCATTCTACAAACTACGTACCAAGGACCTCAAGACATAACCTAAGGCCTCCCATGAGGCATTACAACCATTGCTATCAATAATATCCCCTGCTCTACTGTTCCTTCTTCTTCCTCCTTGAAATTTTTATTTATGAACTAATTATTTGGATTTTGGAGTAATTTAAGTGAACTGAACAAAACTTGATTGAGTATTGGAGAAACTTATAAAGACCTAATAATAACTTACATTGAGCTTAATGATGACTAAATAACAGCTTTTTAACAACATAAAAATAAATTTGAGATTTTAGTAAAATAAGTAAATTTGCATAAACTGAATTATGACAAGAAAACTGAAATTGATTCTTACAATAAGCTTTGATTACACTGGAAACTTTAACATTACAATTTGGAAGCTGAAAATTACATTGGAAATTAAGTTTTTAACTAAAAACGACACTACTTCTATTTTAACTAACTATATTACACTACTCTCCTTCATTTCTTGCTTCCATCTTGACTTTATAGACTCCTTGTGAGTTTCTGAGACTTTCCCAACAATTCCTAGCCATTGATTTGGCTTCCATCAATCCTGACCATCTATTACAATTTTGGCGGGAATTTGGATTTTTGGCAGGGATTGGGTTTTGGTGAGTGCATTTATGAGGAGGGGGAAGGTTGGGTGTAGGTGAGTAATATTTATTGTGGTTGCTTGTGTTTGGTGAAAGGTAAGAGGAGGGGGAACAGGTTTACAGGTAATTAGGGGAAGGTTTAGGGAAGAAGGTGAAAAGTAAACGGGGGTGGTGTGGGTTTGACTTATTTTGACAGAGGGAAGTATTAAAGGGTGTGGGCCGAGTATTGTTTAGGCTTGGTGGGCTGGATTAGGGATCAGGGGTTTGGATTTGGTATTTGGGTATAAACAAAAAGGGTCTAATTTGGTTTCAATTTTTATCACAAGGACCAATCATGTAAATTCTGAAAAGTTAGGGACCTGTTTCGCCATATTTCCAAAGTACAAGTAAGGATAAAACATGCCAAGTTATCATAGTCCTTGGATATAATTTGCAATTTTCCATTTTTGGTCCTTCTGGGACTAAAACTGTAAATAGGTGAAACTTTAGGGACTAAATTGCAAACTTATTCAAACTTTCATTTTAAGGACTAAATTTGATACCTATGACTTTCCAGGGACCAATAATGATTTTTCATCCAAAAATTCCCACCAGGGACCAATCTTGCCAAAATTTGAAACTCCAGGGACTAAATTGCAAATTTCCAAAACTTTTTACCCAAGGACTATTTTTGATAAATTTTGACTTTTAAAGGACTTGGATTGATTTTTCTTGCAAAATAAATGGTCAGGGACTAGTTTGTCAATTTTTGAAAGTTGAGGGACTAAAACTGCCAATTATGCAAACTTTGTACGTTTTTCATTTGTTTTTACTCATTTTGCATCTCAAACATATAAAACACAGTTTTGAAATATTTTCAGTAATTTGATGCATTATTGAGTGTTTTTGTATATTTTGCAGTTCAGATTTGACCAAAAATGATGAGTGTTTGAGCACTCATCAATCCCCCACACTAAACTATTGTTAGTCCCTAGCAATAAACTGTTTTGAATACTTAATGGATTTTAATCTCTTTACCAAAATTCATTACATCTGGAGTAGCCAAATGTATCAGTTCAAGTAAGAACTATGGTCCACTTGATAACCATGTGATTTTGAGCAAACCACCAGCTGTCAACGGATTTGATTAGTCTTTACCAAAAGCCGTTTGCTTCTGGACTAGCCAACTCTTGATGGACAAAGTCGACATCTTGGTGAGCTGATTACCAATTATGGTTTTTCCACTGCCTTTACCACAAGCCATAATCTTGCGGGCTAGCCAACTCTATCACTTTTTAGGATATGGCGAGTTGAGATACCATACAATTTTGGGCAAATTGCAAGCCATCAACGGATTTGATGTATCTTTACCAAGAGCCGTTTGCTCCTGGATTAGCCAATTCTTTTGTCGTTTAGACATGGCGGACTGATAACCACAAAAATTTTGAAGCACAAGTGAATTTTTTTTTTTAATTTTTGAGATTTTGGCCAAAAACGGGGGTACTAGATAGTAAAATGTGATAAAATTCGCTAGAATACCCCCCACACTTAGAATGAATATTGTCCTCAATATTCAAAGTCCCGGCTATTATGCCGACTCTTTGAACGTAAAAGGGCAACATTACAATCTAAATGTGGAAACACCAGTTTGTATTTTCACTTTACAAGTAACCACAGTAGGGGTAACTCCCCCACACTTAGGGTGAAAACCCTAAGCACATGCTACTGTTTTTGTTTACCGGGTCGCTAGCTTGACTCGACCCCGAATTCATTGGTTCTTGGGGAAGCATGATGTGGAAAAGACAATCTGCATCGGACTTTCATTTAAGATGTTTGGACAAACATTTGAAGCACGTGAAAGTTCCACACCGATGAGATAAGTAGACCCTGGCTTAAAATAGTATAAACTATAAGCGGTGATGCCGGGGTCAAAGATAATGTCTTCATTCCTGAAGGAGTGAAGAATAGGAGAAGTCACCCTGTAGGTGAAGAAAGGAAGAAAGATCTTGATGACAATCAAGATAAAGTCATCATCATCAAAAAGAGAATCCATAATTGGTGTATCATGAATCTCATCATTTAAGCTCGTATGATCTAGACATATAATGTGTGGGAGGGTTGGGATTTTGATATCAATCAAATTCTCAAGGTTGAGAATATTTCCCTCTGGAACACAAGGATCATCTTTGTCTAGATCAAAGTAAAAATTATCATACTCCGGTGAAGATATGATATGAGTGAGTTCACCGGAGAACTCCTCAAAGGTGAATAAATCATATTCGGGGAGAGAAATTTGAGAATGAAAAGTGGTACTGCCACTAATCTGCTCTCCCATATGATCAAAAGTAAAGGCTTCAAACTCCAGAATAGGATCATCGGAGAAAATATCACTATCCTTAATGGGGATAGGAGACGAAATAGGTTTCTCTTTGAAAGCCTCGATTTTAGAAATGAGGAGATCAACATTCAATAATGTTGCACGAAGTGTTTCATCCTTGATTTCAGTGTCAATCTCATCATTCTCTTCTTCTAAGCTAACTAGTTTAGAAGGTAATTCTTCCATAAAAATGATGTCTCCACAAGATAACGAATCATCATCAGTAGAATCGGAGAACATCTCAACATGATCAGTCGGGAAGACAAGAGGAGGAGGGATATCACACAAATGATCAAGAATTCCCTGTGACTCTCTTAGGATTGGGACAAGGTTCTCAACACTAGACTTTATGAATTCGTCCAATTCCCTTTCAGGAACAGTGTCAAGTTGCTCGTCCCCTATGATTAAAGAGTGAGTGGGAACCTCGGGTGTGATAACAGTGGGTTGAGATGGAATCTCAACTGATGGAATCTCATCTGATGAACCTGATGAATCTTTATAAAATCCAAGGATATCAAGGGTATCTTCATCATCACTATCATCAGGAATGAAACGGAATCGAGAGCTAGATCTGGCTGCTTTTTCTTTTGCAATTGATTCCCTAATAGATCTTTCATAAGCATCTTGGGAATTTATTTTAGCAGCCTGTTCGTCAGCTAACAATTCTTCCATCGATTTTTGTTTTGGGTTATCTGGGGTATGTGTTATTCCTTTCAAGTCTTTCACTAAATCCAAAAGATCAAGGAGAAGACTTTGAGGAATTGGCTGAGATGGAGGTTCGTCATAATACGATGTGTCAAAATTGTTACAACGAAATGGATTCCTTGTTTGACAATCGGAGCTGAAGTGTGGACCTCCACAGTTATCACAACAGTAAAACTGATGTGGCTGTGGGTTGTATGTGCTAGAGTCATAATTGTTATCAGGAAACTGCTCATAGACAAGCATGTTTCCCGATTGACAATCAGAACGGTAGTGTGAACCACCACAGTACTCACAACAGTAAAACTGTTGAGTCTCATGGTGTGGTAGCTGATGGAATGAATCAGTGGTGTCATGGTAGGAATAGGGATTCTGGTTATAGACAGACCCATTTCCGGACTCTACCATGCCACAGCTGGGGCAATCACCACCATTATGAGAACTACCACACCAGTGGCAAATCAGAAAGTGTGGATGAGACATAGAAAGAATCAAATGTGTATAGAGGGGTAGGGATGAATAATCAAATATGTGATAGGGTAAAGGTGAATATTTTTGGTGTTTTTAAAATACATTTTGTACAAAGAAGAAAGAAAATCTTTTTGTGTTTTTTGTGTTTGTTGAAAACTGATTTAAAAATGTTTTCGTGAACAGTTTTGTTTTTATATGATAATAATAAGATAATATGAACAAGGGTGGTAAATATACAATGGATGTATATCCAGGTTCACAAGTACGCAAAACTGTTTTTAGAAAAACGCGCACAACCTCCCCGGCAGCGGCGCCAAATTTTGATTGAGGCAAAAGCAGTCAACTAAAGTCAACCACAGATGTGGTCAATATAGTCAAACTCCTTAGGCTCAATGCTCTGATCCGTGGAATATAGGGTTTCCCCGGGTCGTTATGTCCCGACGAGGTGTGGATTGTATTCAAACGGCTTGTGATCAGGTGAATCTGGACGGGAAAAGGGGTTTGTGAATGGTTATACTAAGGAATCTACAAAGAAATAGCTTAAACAAGCTATATAGATGATTACGTGAAAGTTAGATATCTAAAAACGTTTAATAACTAAAAACGTGTACGTTCAGATTAAATTTACGCGAACGTACAGATTAAAACGTGAAAACTGAAATCTGAAAACCCTCAGGGGTGAAAATGACTTTTTTACAAACCTAAGGATAAAAGAAAATTTTTAGAAAAAGAAAATAAATTTTTACATTAATTACTTATTTGATATTAATTAATTACTAATTAATACTAATTATTCATATTTAAAATACTTAAATACAATATAATATTAATTTAATACTAGAAAAATGAAAATTAAATTTCTAAAATTATAAAATAACTAAAAACAAGTTTTAAAATTAAAAATATTTATTTTTGTCTTTTTGTGGTTTTTATATTAATTAATTACTAATTATATATTAATTACCTAATTAAACTAATTAGAATTATTAAAAATACTAAAAAGGCTTAGAAAATTAAGAAAAATTTTACAAAACTAATTAACCATCACAGGAATCCTAAAAAATTATAAAAAGTTTGTTTTATATGTTTTTACACTATTTTACTAATTAATATTCTAAATATTAAATAATTACCAATTAAACTATTTAAATTCTAAAAATTAGAAGATGAACAATAGAAATTACAAGAAAATTCGTAAAATTATTTTATAGCTTATAAAAGCTAGGAAAAATATAAAAACTAGGTCTTACTTAATAAAAACTAATTTTGCTATTTAAAACTTAATTATTAATTAATTATTACTAAATCTAATATTAAATCTAATTAATACCAAATGACAAAATAAAAATCTGGAAAAATTACTAAAAATACTTTAAGGTAAATGGTAATTAATAAAAATATAAAAATGCAAGGTCCCTAACAAAAATCTAAAAAGGAAAATTAAAAATTTAAATTACATTAAATAAAAACTATCACTTAATTTTAAATTGGTTTTTCCTGATTTTTCTTTTACAATACTATTTTATTACTAAAAATGGAAAACTTTTGTAAAAACAAATTTTGTGGAGCTTAAAAATAAGCTGTGTAGGCACAATAAGCTTGGACAGTTGACTTTGGTCAACTGTCAAAGCTAAAAGCTTGAATAAGCTACACAGGGGTACTCAAGAAGGAAAATAACATGCTAACAACTTATATGTGCAGGAAATAAGTGATCTGAACAAGAAATAAGCACAGGATAAGCTCAAATGAGCAAATAAGCAAATCACAAAAGCTGAGTCTGAAACAGGTTCAAATGGGCAACTTGCAGGTCCTGTGGGGCCCACCTGAGTGATCAAAGGTCCAAGGTGAGACATGAAATGGAGAGCTGAGGTGGGGGGCTTCAAATTAGGCCAAGTATCATAGCCAAAGACCCACTAATGAGCACAGGGGAGGCCATGAAAGTTTGGGGTTTGGACTGGTTATCTGTGTAGCAGGGCATCACATTGCCCTGCAGGCTACTTTGAACAAGGAGATAAGCCACAGAAAAAATTACAAAAATAAGGTGAAGGTTGAAATCTAAAGTTCAGCTGGGAGTCTATGCACTCAAGAAATTTCAGAACCTCATACCAAATACAAAATTCTACAAAATTCACCCAAATTTTGGGTTTTCTGCCTAACTTAAAAATTTGACTTTTTAATTTAAACTCCTACTTTGACTTTTATGAGTTTTAAACCTAATATACTAACTGATTATGTTATAATTAGTTACAAGGAAACTAAAATAAGCTACAACAATCACTTATGAGCAGATTTGAGTGACCTAGATCACTAAAGTTCAAACAGTGAACCAATAAGTAGGATTACACTTAGATTTTGACTTTTTACCTTAGTTACCTGAGTATTTATACTACTTATGACCTAAAATGACTTGACTAAGCAAGCATGAGCCAAAATCAACAACTGAGACTTAGAACCTAGTAGTGAAATACCCTAATCCAAACACCCCCTAATATGACTTGATTTGACATTTTCAAAACCACAGACTGATTCAAGCCATGAAACAGGTTCACAATATCAAATTATGATGCAGTAAACTACTTTTAACACAGAGGCATCAATATTAATATCAATTAAGCATGAATCAATTTGAAGCTATGTTAACAGTGAAATCATGAAAGGTGTGCATGATGAAATATGTTGAACAAGTACCAACTAATAAGCAATTATATTACTTAACTATACCTAAGAGACATAAAAACACAGATTTTAGCAAACAACTAATACTCATACAGTATATTGCAAAATTTAGAAAAATGGACTCACAATTTATCCATTCTACAAACTACGTACCAAGGACCTCAAGACATAACCTAAGGCCTCCCATGAGGCATTACAACCATTGCTATCAATAATATCCCCTGCTCTACTGTTCCTTCTTCTTCCTCCTTGAAATTTTTATTTATGAACTAATTATTTGGATTTTGGAGTAATTTAAGTGAACTGAACAAAACTTGATTGAGTATTGGAGAAACTTATAAAGACTTAATAATAACTTACATTGAGCTTAATGATGACTAAATAACAGCTTTTTAACAACATAAAAATAAATTTGAGATTTTGGTAAAATAAATAAATTTGCATAAACTGAATTATGACAAGAAAACTGAAATTGATTCTTACAATAAGTTTTGATTACACTGGAAACTTTAACGTTACAATTTGGAAGCTGAAAATTACATTGGAAATTAAGTTTTTAACTAAAAACGACACTCCTTCTATTATAACTAACTATATTACACTACTCTCCTTCATTTCTTGCTTCCATCTTGACTTTATAGACTCCTTGTGAGTTTCTGAGACTTTCCCACCAATTCCTAGCCATTGATTTGGCTTCCATCAATCCTGACCATCTATTACAACTTTGGCGGGAATTTGGATTTTTGGCAGGGAGTGGGTTTTGGTGAGTGCATTTATGAGGAAGGGGAAGGTTAGGTGTAGGTGAGTAATATTTATTGGGGTTGCTTGTGTTTGGTGAAAAGGTGAGAGGATGGGGAACAGGTTTACAGGTAATTAGGGGAAGGTTTAGGGAAGAAGGTGAACAGTAAACGGGGGTGGTGTGGGTTTGACTTATTTTGACCGAGGGAAGTATTAAAGGGTGTGGGCCGGGTATTGTTTGGGCTTGGAGGGCTGGATTAGGGATCAGGGGTTTGGATTTGGTATTTGGGTGAAATAAACAAAAAGGGTCCAATTTGGTTTCAATTTTTATCACAAGGACCAATCATGTAAATTTTGAAAAGTTAGGGACCTGTTTCACCATATTTCCAAAGTACAAGTAAGGATAAAACATGCCAAGTTATCACAGTCCAAGGATATAATTTGCAATTTTCCATTTTTGGTCCTTCAGGGACTAAAACTGCAAATAGGTGAAACTTTAGGGACTAAATTGCAAACTTATTCAAACTTTCATTTTAAGGACTAAATTTGACACCTATGACTTTCCAGGGACCAATAATGATTTTTCATCCAAAAATTCCCACCAGGGACCAATCTTGCCAAAATTTGAAACCCTAGGGACTAAATTGCAAATTTCCAAAACTTTTTACCCAAGGACTATTTTTGATAAATTTTGACTTTTAAAGGACTTGGGTTGATTTTTCTTGCAAAATAAATGCTTAGGGACTAGTTTTGTCAATTTTTGAAAGTTGAGGGACTGAAACTGCTAATTATGCAAACTTTGTACGTTTTTCATTTGTTTTTATTCATTTTGCATCTAAAACATATAAAACACAATTTTGAAATATTTTCATTAATTTGATGCATTATTGAGTGTTTTTGTATGTTTTGCAGTTCAGATTTGACCAAAAATGATGAGTGTTTGAGCACTCATCAGAATTATTATGCAAGAATATTACATAATAGAACTCTGCAGCTGCACAATTAAACCACTCTTCAATCAAATCTAAATGGTTTTCGATCCATTGCGTTAAAGAGAAAGGTTCAACAACTTGCTTTTCGGGAATTGGATCACCTCGCTTCTCATCATCTTTATCATCCCCATTACAATCATCACTTCCTTCTTGTATTTGAGATGGATCAGCCACGGTTGAAAGGTAGAGTTTTTAAATTATTAAAAATCCCATGGGATATACAATGAATCCCATGGGATTCATAATGAATCAGTTTTAGGACTAACTAAAACAAAGCTTATGGGATTTACACTCTGAACATTAGGCAACAAAACTTATGGGATTCACAGATGAATCCCATAGGATTAACAAATGAATCCTATGTGATTCACAGATAAATTGTTGGGAATTCTGTTAAGTAAGAATTCTGCTGACTGTTTCTGCTGAAGGTTACTGCTGAAGAGCTGGTTCCTGCTGAAGCAGTGTATCTGCTGAAGACTAGATTCAGTATTATTAGTTTCTGCGGATATAGTATTTCTGTATTTTATGTAATATAGTTTGGATATGCATGAGTTTATTTAGGAAGTGATAATGCATATCTTTTAGAAGTTTTAGAATATATGTTTCTTGTGAAACGGTTTAGGGTTCCTTGTGTATAAAAGGAACACATGATTATGTATTGAAAAACGGTTTTTAGAAAATACTTTTATCATTATTATTAAAAGATCCATAGAGGATCAAGAGTTCTTAGTATTATACTTGTGTTTTGTTACCGCTTTAAAAATACAAGTTGCAGAGATTGTCTATTAGTGTGTTATTGATTACAGTGACATAACTAACGATTCTAGAGTGCTCAAGAAGATCTATCAAGGTCTAATAGTTCAACAAGTGGTATCAGAGCCTCGAGAGAGTCTCTGTCATACTAAGAAACACAAATCTTACACCTTAAGAATCCAAACAAATCAACAAACATGCCTGGATCTGATGATGAGGTTGATACAACCCAAAACCTTAACACCACTTCTCTTCAACAACTCAACCTCTCCAACAGTAATGCTAAGTTTCCATACTTGAAGAATGCTGAAGAATATCATCTGTGGTCCATGAAGATGCAGAACTGGATCACAAACATAGATTGAAATCTGTGGGAGGTTGTCAAAAAGGGGAATAGCCTGAAGAAGCATGTTATAGATGCTGATGGAGTTGTTACAATTGTAGGTCCCAGAACTGCTGAAGAGATTCTGGATGTGCAAAGGGAGAGCAAGGTAAGAACAATTCTGCTCCAAGCTATACCTGATGACCATATGGGTGACTTCCACTTCATGGAGGATGCCAAGGACATTTGGATGGCAATAAAAGCTAGATTTGGTGGGAATGATGAATCAAGAAGGTTGCAGAAGTCTATGTTAAAGCAAAAGTTCCAAGAGTTTCATATATCTGAAGAAGAGGGAATTCATAAAGGCTATGACAGGTTTCATCGGATCTTAAGTCAACTTAATCAGTTGAAGGCTAGACCTGACAACGAGGACTGCAATGCTAAGTTTCTGAGATCTTTGCCACCATCTTGGTTGCAAGTCAGTATTGCTCTCAAAACAAAGGGTGGATTGGACTTAATCTCTTTTGATGACCTCTACAACAAGCTCAAATCTCTTGAGCCTGATGTTAGAAGTCCCATTCGTCCATCCACTCATTCTACATTTGTTGGGGCATCTACAAAACCTGTGCAACAAGCCTCAAGCTTTTATTCATCAGGAGCATCTTCTCAAACCCATACTCAATCTGCTCCTAAATCAAAATCCAGTAGTGTGTTGGATGATATTGTTCATTCATTTGTGGCTGAATATGAACATCAGCAGTTTCTTGCTTATGAGGATTTTGAACAGGTGGATCCATTGGAGATGGAGGAGATGCACTTAAAATGGCAGCTTGCAATGATCTCCATGAACATTAAGAGGTTTGAAACCAAGTCTGGAAGGAAGTTTGGTTTTAATGGAAGAGAAGCAGCAAGGTTTGATAGAAGGAAGGTTAAATGCTACACTTGTGGTCAAGTGGGACATTTTTCGAGAGAATGCAAGGAGAGAAAGTCTGGAGATGAAGTTAGATATGGCTCTTATCCAGTGGAAGCAGGGACTACTAAGGCTGCACCTTCAAAGGCTATGGTGACTCTGGATCACCAAATTGATTGGGCTGAACATGAACCTGCAGGAGAGGAAGCTTCTACTTCTTCACAAGTGAATCTACTGGTATACTCACCTTCAGAGGACAAGAAGGAGCAAGTCTCCTTGATGGGAATTTCTCAGGTACACAATTGTGTGTTTGGATGTAGTGTAAGATACAATGAGCTTAAACAAGAATTTGATGAATTGAAACCAAAGTACAATGAGTGTTATGTTGAAGTAGAGTCCTATAAAATGGCTTTAAAAACTGTAGAGAAACAAAAAGTCTGGTTTCAAAAGAATCAAGTTAAGTATGATGAAAAAATAAGAGTTCTAGAAAGTGATTTAGAAGTTGCTAAGATAGACTTAAAACGTACTGAAAAAGAGAAGTCTGGTCTAGAAAAGGAAAAACAAGAATTACAAGCTAAATTAGACAAAGAAATAGCTAGAAATAAACAATGGTTAATATCAGGTGATAATCTAGCTCGAGAACTGTATGGTAGTCAGGCTGTGAACTCTAAAATAGGTTTGGGATTTCAAAAATATGTTGGTTTAGAGGCTAAGAATGACCTAGGTAAATCAACACCAGCAGGTTTAGCTAACTTTGTCAAAGAAGGTAACTTACATGCTGTCCCTGGACCTATAAGAGGGGAACATATGCCTATTGACCTATCCATACCTAGTGACTTTGATGGATCACACCATCTCTATGGCAAAAAGTCAACTGACTTGCCAGACCCTATTATGAAATCTACTAACTTTGTCTCGTGTTGTGACAGTGACAAGTCTTCTGATGAAGGGTCTACCTCATTTGCCAGCTATGATTCAAGTGAGAAGTCTGACCTACCCAAGACCACTCCCAAGACCACACCAAAGACATCACCCAAGACTCCCCACAAGCCTTCTAGAGTTTCTGCTGATAACAAGACAGTTTCTACTGAAGACTTGCTTTTAAATTCTTTGCAAAATAACACTTTTGGTTCTGTTAAAAACAATTCTGTTTATCATGGTGATTTGAATAATTTTTCATGTTATGGAACTTCCTTTGGTTTGAATAAATCTTCTAAGAAGAAGAAATGTTTTGTGTGTGGAAGTAAATCTCATTTGATTAAGGATTGTACATTTCATGAGCAAAGAATGGGTGGATGTGTTAGTCAAAGGAAACCTAGGCAAATGTGGAAGAATGTTAGTGAAATACCCTCTTTTGTTCCACATCAGCAGAAATCCAATTCTGCTGAACCACATTCTTCATGGAAAAGAACCAGTACTAGACCAAATGTTCGACCCACTAGTTCTTTCTTTTCTAATGGTTATTGGCCTAAGCACTTTGGCTCAATGTATTATGGTGGTGGGTATTGGAATACTGCTGTGAAGCCCTCAGCAGGTTGTTCTTGGACAAAGAAGGGACCTAATATGCATTACAGGCCCAAGAACAATGGTGGATCTAAAACATCTACATGGCCTATCACTAATGATCCACAAGGCAGGCTCAAGTCAGCAATGACTTGAGTCTCCAATGTGTACTAACTTTTGTATAATTTTTGTTGTTGTTGTAGGATCATCCTTTGAAAAGTACTGAAGTAGGTATTGTTGATAGTGGTTGTTCTAGAAGTATGTTAGGGAACAAGGACAAGATGCATGACTTTGAGCCCATAGAAGGAGGAGGCACTGTGACCTTTGGTGGAGGAGATGGCAAAATTACAGGGAAAGGAACTATTAAGACACCCTTGTTAGATTTTGAAAATGTTTATTATGTGAAGGAACTGGAGCATTTTAATCTGTTCTCTGTATTACAAATTTGTGACACTAAGAATAAGGTTTTCTTCTCAGAAGATGAGTGCCTTGTACTCTCCAAAGACTTCAAACTTCCAGAAGACACAACTGTTTTGCTAAGAGTTCCCAGAACCTTCAACTTGTACACATTCAATCTGAATGATGTCAAGCCAGAAGGTGATCTAACATGTTTGGTAGCCAAAGCTTCCCTGGATGAATCTACCAAGTGGCATAGGAGAATGGCTCATGTGAATTACAAGACTATCAACAAGTTGTCTAAACTTGGTCTTGTTCAGGGCCTTCCTTCTAAACTCTTCACCAATGAACACAATTGTATTGCTTGCAACAAAGGAAAGCAACACAGAGCCTCTTACAAAGCCATCAAAGCTGTGAGCACCATTTTAGAACCTCTTCAGTTGCTGCACATGGATCTATTTGGTCCAACTCCTATCAGAAGTATTGATCACAAGTACTTCTGCCTGGTTATCACAGATGATTTCAGCAGGTTTTGCTGGGTATTCTTTCTAAAAACTAAAGATGAAATAACTCCTATTTTGAAAGAATTCGTCATTTTAATTGAAAACCAGCTTAATAAAAAGGTTAAAGGAATTAGGTGTGACAATGGGACAGAATTCAAAAATGTTGTTTTCATAGAATTCTGTAAGTCTAAGGGGATTAGAAGGGACTATAGTACTCCAAGAACCCCACAACAAAATGGGGTTGCTGAAAGGAAAAATAGAACCCTCATTGAGGCAGCAAGATCAATGCTTGCAGACTCCAAACTACCCACAATGTTTTGGACTGAAGCAGTAAGTACTGCTTGCTATGTCTTAAACAGGGTATCCATTACTAGACATCATGTCAAGACACCTTATGAACTTCTCACTGGGAAAGTTCCAGACATACATTACCTTAAACCTTTTGGATGCAAAGTAACCATTTTGAATACTGTTGATATACTGGGTAAATTTGATGGGAAAGCTGATGAGGGGTACATTGTGGGCTATTCAACTCATAGCAAGGCCTATAGGGTTTATAATCTGAATGCCAAAAGGATAGAAGAGACCCTGAATCTAAGATTTCTTGAAGATCAGCCTAATATTCAGGGACAAGGCTATTCTTGGTATTTTGATCTAGATTATTTGACTGACTATTTGGGTTATTCTAGACATGCTTCTAATCCTAATGCAGGTACCAAAGATCCACACTCTAACCCTGCAGGTTCCATGGATGATGACTCAGACTGTGAATCTGAGCCAGAAGAACATACCATTGTCGTACCATCTTTTCCACCTAACCATTTTGTAGGTAATCACTCTGCTGCTGAACAAGATGATGAGTCACATTATGCAGAGGATCTTGCAAGACTGCAGAAGCAAGAACATGCTGCTACTAAGGAAGCTCAGAAACTCAATGAAAAGGTTACACAAGAGACTGAAGCAATCCTACATCAATCAGCACAAGCTGTCAGTGGAAACAAGGATACTGCTGATGATTCTACTGAAGGCATTCCTATTCCCACTGATAAGGTCCTAGATGTTGATCTTGCTAATGCACACTCTCCCATTTCTACTGAAGTCTCTGCAGACTTTGAGAAGCCCTTTACAAGATTTCCAAGTCCTTCTGATCTTGGGAATTATCAGCCAAAGCCAGGCCTATTTCACTCAGCTTCTTATGATACTGAGTTTGGGCCTACAGTCAACAACCTTGATGCCACAATTGATGTTCACCCTACAGCAACTAAAAGGATTAATAATGCTCATCCCCTATCAAAGATTATTGGAGATCCTAAAGATCCTGTTCGAACAAGGAGCACTATAAAGAATACCAAATATGGTGAAGTTGCTTTCATCTCTTATGTCTACAATCAAAAGAGGAACAATCACACAGACTTCAAACATTGTCTGTTTGCATGCTTTCTTTCTCAGATAGAGCCAACTAGTGTTCCTCAAGCACTGGATGATTCCAGTTGGCTTGAAGCAATGCAAGAAGAGATGCTGCAATTTAAGAATCAGCAGGTTTGGATTTTGGTTCCTCTTCCTGATGGAAAATATGCTATTGGGACAAAATGGATTTTGAAGAATAAAAGAGATGCCAGGGGAATTATGGTGAAGAACAAAGCTAGACTTGTGGCTCAAGGGTTTAGACAAGAGGAAGGCATTGACTATGATGAAGTCTTTGCACCAATGGCCAGAGTTGAAGCAATTAGGATATTTTTGGCCTATGCCTCTTATATGGGCTTTATGGTTTATCAGATGGATGTTAAAGGTGCTTTCTTATATGGTGAGATTGAAGAGGAGGTTTATGTGACTCAACCCAAGGGATTTGAAGACCCTGATCATCCTGAGTACGTGTACAAGGTTGTCAAAGCTCTCTATGGACTTCATCCAGCTCCCAGAGCTTGGTATGCTAGACTTTCCACATTTCTGCTAAAGAATGGCTACAGAAGAGGTGCCATTGACAAGACTTTATTCCTCAAGAAAGATTCCAGGGATATTATTCTTGTGCAGGTGTATGTGGATGATATTATCTTTGGTTCAACCAAAGAAGCATGGTGTAGAGAGTTTGAAGATCTGATGAAGGGAGAATTTCAAATGAGTGCCATGGGAGAACTCACTTTCTTTCTGGGTTTACAAGTTCAGCAGAAACCTGATGGTATTTTCATACATCAGGAGAAATATGTAAAAGATATGTTGTCCAAGTTTGCTATGGAGAATGTCAGGACTGCCACTACTCCCTATGAGGCTCCTAAACCAAAGAACAATCTTGATCCTGATCTCCCTGTGAATGTTCATTTATACAGGTCAATGATTGGTTCTTTGATGTATTTGACTGCCTCAAGACCTGATATTACATTTGCTGTGAGTGCATGTTCAAGGCACCAAGTCACTCCACTTACCTCTCACTTGAATGCTGTCAAGAAGATTTTTAAATACCTAAAAGGCCAACCCAAATTAGGTCTTTGGTATCCCAAAGAGTCTCCATTTCAGCTAGCAGCTTATAGTGATAGTGACTATGCTTGTGCAAATTTGGATAGAAGATCCACAACTGGGGGTTGCCAATTTCTTGGAAGAAGACTGATTTCTTGGCAATGCAAGAAATAGACCATTGTTGCTACCTCTACTACTGAAGCAGAGTATGTTGCTGCTGCCAATTGTTGTGGACAGGTTCTATGGATTCAGAATCAATTGCTGGATTATGGGTATAACTTTATGAATACTACCATTTTCATTGACAATCAAAGTACAATTTGTATTGTTAAAAATCCAGTTTTTCATAATAGAACCAAACATATTGAAATCAGGCATCACTTTATAAGGGATGCTTATGAAAAACATTTGGTTAAAGTGGTAAAAATTCACACAGATGAGAATGTGGCAGATTTGTTAACCAAAGCATTTGATGGACCAAGGTTTCAATATTTAGTGGTCTATATTGGAATGCTTAACCCTTAACTGCAAAGTTTAAGGGGAGGCATAAGCCTTAGGGGAGGCATATGCCTCAGGGGAGGATAATGAGTGTAAACTTTGTTGATTTGTATAAGTTGTATAATTTCTGAGTTTTAACACTAACCCACTAATAGTTTTGCAAGTTGTTTGGTGTATTTGCATGTTTTATGTCTGTTTTGCAGATGTTCTGAGATTGTAAGTTATATGTTAAAGTCACCAAGAGCTGAAGTCAAAGGAATGAGGTCAAAAGTGCTGAACATGGTTTCTTCTGATGAGTTAATTATGCTGAAGGTCTTACACAGTTGATTAATTAAGAAGATCTTTTCATTCATTCAAAGAAACAAGTTACAGCTTACATTCAAAGTTCCAACTGAATTACAATGACCATTCCTAAACATTTGGCTAATTAAGTACTACTAGCTTCTATCACTTATTACAAAATACTTGAGGCTATGACAAGTACAATGATGAAGCTAAAGATGAAAATGGAAAAAGAAGAGAAAGAAGACTGTGAAGATGCTCAAGTACCAAAGTCAAGAAAATACTCAAGAACTTTGTTCCATGGCAACATTCCTCAATCATCTACTTCAGCTTCTCCTTTCCCTTACGTATGATCTCAGCCTTCTTGCTCTGTCCAATATGTTCTTGATGTGGAAGACCAGGTCCTGGAGCAGGAAGATCCAACACCAAATTTTGTGATGTTGGAAGAGATGGATCCCTCTTACTTGATCTTGGTTGGGATCTCTCTAGTGTGGAAGGAGGAAGAAAGGTTGGATCTTCATTTTCTTCCTCTGAAGAGTCTTCATCAGAGGTATAGATGAAGGGAGAGACAAGCTCTCTCTCAGTAGGAATGGGTACATTACTTGGTTCACCCTTCCTATGAGCATTCCATTGTCTTTCTTATGCATCCCATCGTTTCTCCAGTTCTCTTTCATAGTTGGAATCATCAAGCTCCCATGGATATAGTGGTAAATCTTCTTTTGATGATGAAGAAGAGGAATTGTGATCTGAGGTTTCTGGGTGTGATGACATGGTTTTGGTGGAGAATTGGGATTAAATGAGAAATTAGGGTTTGAAAGATGATTTGGGGTAAATTGGTGACTGAGATGTGATTTGGGGGTGATTAAATAAGCCAAGTTTAGGCGTTACGATAATTAATGCGAGTTGGGTGGCACAGTAAAACCAAGATATTGACTGAAGATATTTTTACTTTTGGTTGGTTTCTACTGATGTTGACCATTCTTCAGCAGATTTGACTTTCATTTCTGCTGAAGGGTAAATTTTCAAATTGGGAGTTTTTGAATTACACGTCAGACTTGGTCAATAATTAGTTCCGATACTTTTGACCACGATTGGGGAACTTCCAAATTTAACCCACTTTGCATATCTATTCCTAAACAAAATTATTCGCTTATCACTCCACTTAAACCCATTATTCTTTACGGTCTCACGCAAGTTCATTCAAATGGCACAACTCGAATTGAGAAGCGATCATAACAAGTATGCTATTCTGAAAAAGGCAAAGGGACATGAAGAATTCGATTTAATGGTGGAGTTTCTACAAAGGTCGAAAATTCATTATGCTCTGACACATAGTCCCAATTTGGTGTGTGAATCATTGGTGAAGCAATTTTGGGCATCTGCTACTAAGAGATCTAACACCGAGATTGTTGCTGAGATTGATGGTGTAGAGTATGTGGTGACAGAAAGATTGATTAGGACAAAGCTTCAGTTGGATGATGAGAATGGTGTGTATCATTCCAACACTACAGAGATTCTTGCTGGGCTAAGGGAAGCTGGATATCAAAGTACTGATACATCCAAGTGGCACAAGAATCAATTTTGTCCTAAGTGGAGGTATTTGGTGCATCTGCTGCTTTAATGTATAAGTAACAAGTGTGGTGGATGGAACCAATTCTCACTGCAATTGGGTTGTGGTATTGTTTGTCTTTCTAAGGGTCAAACTTATAATTTTTCTAAGTTTATCTTTGATAATATGCTAGAAAACATTGATAAACAACAGCATAAGTTTTTAATGTACCCTAGGTTCTTACAAATAATTTTAGACATAACCACTGAAGATAGAACCCATGTGCCTATTAAAAGTCTTGGTTCTAAGTTGTTTGCCTCAATGAAAACTAATTATACTGGGGAACATCACCCTATGTTAGAAGCTATGTTGCCACATGGCAATGACAATGTAGTTGAGGGTGATGATGCTGGTAATGTGCCTGCTCCTAATGCTGCTGATGATGGTAATCCATCATCTTCTGGTGTTGCTGCTGATGGTAATCCTTCAGTGGTAATGTAGGAAGAGCCAGCTACAACTGCTGAACCATTACCTGATTCTACTGACTTACCACCACCTACCCCTGTACATATGTCACCTAGTCCTACCATTTCACCAGCTCAGGATGCTCCAGCTGAGCAAATTCATGAGTTTGAAGATAAATTTTAGCCTCATGAACCTGAGATCACTAGACTGCATACACCTAGTCCTATGAGAGAGCCAATTAATGAAGGCTTTCCTAATGTTGTAAATGAGTCTGTTTCTCCTTCAGGGTTCAATGAAGCTCATCTTACCACTGAGCAATCAGCTGGTAGAGCAGAGGACCCAATTACTCTCACTTTTGTATATGATTCTCTTAACAGGTACATGAAAATGACTGAAGATCTCCAAAAGGAACTTGCTGATACCAAGACTACTCTTGGCAATGAAATTGAAAGTTTGAAAAGCAAGGTTCAAAATTTGGAGGCACAGCTGAATCAGCAGAAGCAAAGTATGGGTGGATTGGATTCTACTGAAGTTGCAAAGGAGGAAAATTTGGATTCTCTTGAGATTCTAGATGAAGTTGCTAGACAGTCTAATGTTGTTCCTTCTAAAGCTGTTGAAGTACCTAAATCTAAACCAAAAATCTTATACGGTAGAAGAAGAAGTACAAGACAGTATTTGGCAAGGAAAGCTGTTGAGTCTTCCAAAAGTGGTGATGATGATGTACTCATGGCTGAAGTTACTAATACTTTTCAGGAGAAACAATCACCAAGTGGAGTTGCTGCTGACATATCTGCTGATAAAGGGAATACATCAGGAGAAGCATTCTTTGTAGCAGGGAAAGAGTATTTGAGTTCCCCTGTTCACAATTTATCTTAGAATCAACAAGGTTCTCCTGATAGAGAGGTTCAAGATGTACATGATGAATCTATGGAAGATTTGAATGCTCCTCATGATGATATTGCTGAAGAAACAGATGTGGATTTGGATGAGCTTGTCACAACTGAAGACAGAGCTGCACAAGAAAATCTCTTCCAAGTATGGGAAGATTATAAGAAGAGTGCTAATATGGCTGAGGAACAGCAAGCCAAGATTGATGCAGCATATGAGTCTGTAACTCAAAGATATGTTTCTACTTTGCCTATTGAAAGACAAAGAGAATTGGATGCAGCTGTTCAAGAGTTTGATGAGTCAGATTGGCAGCAGATTGGAAAACAAGTGCTTGATAATTCTGATTTAGCTACAGACATCTTTGGTAAAAGAGTGAAAAAGCAAGACTGGCCTTCTGAAATTGTGAAAGTGATGAAGTTAAGGAAGAAGGGAGCAGATGAGTTAAAAGCCAAAGCTAAAAGAGATAAACCTATGACTCAAGCACAGCAGAAGGATTATATGAGAACATATGTGAGAAGTCAAAGCAGTTCATTGTTTAATAATGTTTGGTCTAAGAAACAAGTGTGGGAACTTCCATTTGACAAACTGGTTGAGATTTCTAACAGAATCAAGGCTAGAAATGACAAAGCTGGAATGGGTGCTTCTAAGAATATTCCTTTACCTGATATTTCTGCTGAGGTACCACATGTTGCTGCTTCATCTTTTGTGGATAAAGGTAAAGCTAAAGTGATAGCAGAAGATCCTCCATCTAGAAAGAGAACCAGAAGACAACTGGAGCTGGAAAGATTAGGTGAAGAGGCTGCTAGGAAGTTAGATGAGGAACAAAAAGCTGAACTTGCAAGATTTCATGAGCTGAAGGTAAGAGAAGTTGAACTTCAAGCTACTAGAAACAAACAGATAAGGAAGACTATGGATGAACAATATGCATCTGCTGCACTTGAATCTTCTCAGGATTCTACTGATGAACAATTGGATACTCCATCAGTGGAAACTGATGCTGCAGAAGGTGATTCTGCTGAAGTTGAAGTTCATGCTGCTATTTATGTTCCTGGAAGAAGAGGCAAGAGAATGGCTAAAGTCAGATCTTCACATTCAAAACAAAGTCTAATCAATGTGAATGCTTCTGATGATTCATTTATAAAAGAAGGATCCCCTGATGATTGGCCTGAGGGAACTAGAGATGTTTTGGTTCACTGGGAGTTAAGTAAAAATGGTCAAGTTAATACCATTTACAGATTGGATAAAACTTTCATATCCTTTACATTTCTTCAACAGATTCTACATCTTGTGGATCATCAGGATTTAGTCACTCTATATGAGTTGGTTCTTAAGTATTATGCAACTCATACTCCTGAAGGGTCTGGATTGTATTTGTTGGGTGATCTTCAAGTGTTGTTTGATTCTTCTACTCCCACTGGTGCAAGCTATGATATATGGAAGAACAATCAGAGATGGAAAGTTCAGAGTTGGAAGTTCTATCCTATGCCTTATGTTCATGTTTTGGAAACTACAACTGGTCTAAGGCTTATTATGGATCTTACCAAAAGATATCCTCTGAAAGTGTCTCTGATGGAGAAAATGCTACAACAAAAGTTGAAGATTCCTCCTGATCCAGTTGGGAATGCAAGGTTGTTTGCAGAATCTTTGGTGAAGGTCTTCAAACAAAGGATTAAGACTTCAAGAGCAGTATCTGATTAAGGATATCATGTTGTATATTTGTTTTTATTTTCTTATTATTAGTATAAAAAAAAAAAAAAAAAAAAAAAAAAAAAAAAAAAAAAAAAACTAAACTAACATTTTGTTGTATAGTATTGTATCTATTGTCTGCAGGTTTGGTTATCAACTTACCTGATGTTGACTATTCCATCACAAAGTTGGCTAGTCCAAAGGGTACAACTTTGGTAAAGACACATCAAATCTGTTGATAGCTGTAATGGTTTGCTCAAAACCATAGGGTTTTCAACTCACCCATGCTTTGTTGCTGAGTAGTTGAAATGGTTGTCAATTGACCATGGATTTTTCCTTTATGGATTCTGAATAATTGGCTAGCCCACATGTATATGGCTTGTGGTAAAGGCAGTGGAAAACCATATTTGGTAATCAGTTAACCAAGATGATTTTCATCAAAATAATTGGCTGGTCCTGAGCAAACGGCTACAGGTAAAGACATCTCAAATTCGTTTATAACTGATGATTTGCTAAAAATCATGTGGTTATTAGTGTACCTTAGAACACTTAGCTACTCCAGTAGTGATGGCTATTGGTAAAGAGACATCAAATCCATTATTTTCAATGATTCACCTCTCACAGGAGTTAACACACCTGGAAGTGATGAGAATAGTATGAAACTAATTTGTTTTGATGTACATTAAGTCATTTGTTGCTGCAAAGAATGGAGATTTCAAGTATTTGTTGATCATAGAGATTCTGCTGAAGATGATTCTTTGCTGGTATTCTATTATTACAATCCTCTTGGTATGTTATTTCGAAGATCTATCAAGAATCTTGAACTTAACCAGGTCAAATTCAAGATTAGGGGAGGATTGTTGGGAATTCTGTTAAGTAAGAATTCTGCTGACTATTTCTGCTGAAGGTTACTGCTGAAGAGCTGGTTCCTGCTGAAGCAGTGTATCTGCTGAAGACTAGATTCAGTATTATTAGTTTCTGCGGATATAGTATTTCCGTATTTTATGTAATATAGTTTGGATATGCATGAGTTTATTTAGGAAGTGATAATGCATATCTTTTAGAAGTTTTAGAATATACGTTTCTTGTGAAACGGTTTAGGGTTCCTTGTGTATAAAAGGAACACATGATTATGTATTGAAAAACGGTTTTTAGAAAATACTTTTATCATTATTATTAAAAGATCCATAGAGGATCAAGAGTTCTTAGTATTATACTTGTGTTTTGTTTCCGCTTTAAAAATACAAGTTGCAGAGATTGTCTATTAGTGTGTTATTGATTACAGTGACATAACTAATGATTCTAGATTGCTCAAGAAGATCTATCAAGGTCTAATAGTTCAACATAAATCCTATAGGATTCACAAATTAATAAAAATTACTTTCAATAAAGAAATTCATACATAAATTAACGGTTCCAAGTTCCAACCAAATTTAACAAAGTTAACAAAGTTATTACATAAATTCACGGTTTCAATTACAACAGGGAACTACAACAGGCTATCAGAATAAGGGATCGGTACCAGATAGGCGTTTATCATTCCCATTATCTTCATCTCTATTATCATCATCTTCATCAAGATCTTCACCATTTAATGTGACTGGATCCTTGAAAATTTGAACATACTTTTTATGTAGTTCAATTAGCTTTGAATCACCAGGGAATTCTAAACCAGCTATTGCAAAAGTTCTTCAAAGCCAGTTCTTTCATTGCTTATAACAACTAACTTTTCTTCAAGTTTGTTAAGAAAATCCTGGAGAAAAAACAAATTGGAATATTCATAATGAGATAAGCACATTGAATCCCATGGGATTAACTGTGAATCCCATGGGATTAATTGTGAATCCCATGGGATTAACAACCAACTCAGTAAAATATGATATTTGCAGCCCTGAAGGGGCTTATAAGAGCTTATAAAAAGCTATGAACAAGCTACTAGGAAAAATCACAAAAATATGCAACAACTACCCAACCAACTAAACTACTTGCATGCCAAATTTAAGAGAATTTGAACATGTAAATCAGAAATTAAAAATCAACGGAAAAATGGTTTTAGAAAATAGGTAAACTGATGTTATGGGTTGAAATGGGTTGAAACTGAGTATTTTGACTAATGAAGCTTCTATACCAGATATTGACTAACTATATCAAACCATTTTAAGCATAATAGAACTAAGAATTACTACTCCTTAATGCAAATTAGAGTTGATTGAAATGCATATTAATTCCTAAACACACTTTTGTCCACAGAAGTAAACTGAGTCAAACACACCTTATAATGAAACTGTGAATCCCATGGGATTGACAGTGAATCCCATGGGATTAATTGTGAATCCCATGGGATTAACTGTCAATCACATGTGATCCTAAACATGTGCACACTGAAAGAAGAATCAGAAGAACAAAAAACAAAGAATTTAACGAACCTCTTTGAATGAAGAATCAGAAGATCCACCGGCAACAAAATCTTCCATCTCTGGAAGCTCAGATTCGTCATAAAGATCTGACATACCAATATATTCTTCTTTGAGCTCCATATCCTACCTCTATGCCATTAGAATCGACGACCATTGTTTTATCACCGGACGTGTCTGAACGACAGGAAGCTTCTTGTAATTGGTTGAATCTAAATACAAGAGCTGAAAACAAAAAACAAAGAACAAAAAAAGTGTAAGAAGGTTGCAACAAACATCACTTACAGAAACATGAAAACAATTTAAAACTTAATATAACATAAAACTTACAAGAAGCAAGGTATATGGACCAGTGTATTTGTTTTGAAGAGTAGTCGGTGCTTTACTGTTCTTAAGACAGTGAAATACGTACTCACACTGATCAATACCAGAAATATCATGATATTCTCGAACCTTCCTCACAATGTCCAAGTTAATTTCCCCCGTCAAGCTAGAACACATACCCATTGTGTTCGTAAAAAGAGTCAGAAAGTTTATGTTAAAAAGGAAGTCAACTTCCTTGGACTCGATCAATTTCAAAGAACTATCATTAACTCTGATTTTCTTATACTGCTTTGGTTGAAACTGACTTGTCCAAACTTTCTCAAACTCATCTCCAACGGGCCTGGGCTCCAAAGATAACAAAGACACACCTCCAATTGGAATACCAAACAAATCATGAACTTTGGAAACCGTCGCGTCGATTGACTTTTCATTTTCCAACTTCAAACAGCAAGTCTTTTCATCAAAATTCTTAACCATGTACCTACCTAACCTTGAAGGTATGTAGTCTATATCAAACTTGAAAAACGAGCTAAACCCAATCTCCACCAGAAACTTTTCTACATTCAATTTTTGATGCCATGGATAGCAGTATGAAGGGCAGTAGGTGTTGTCCTAGCTTGAAGAATTGGCAATTTTGAAAGATACTCTTGATGTCGTATTTCATCAGGATTCAACTCTTTTTCTTTCTTCTTCCCTTTATTCTTGGACATCAGTTCACTCTCCTCATATTCTTCTTTAACAAATTCTTTAACAGAAGGATTCTTCTACATATTCTTCAAAAGCTGCTTCATCACATCATCAGGTATAACATTTTCAGGAGAATCGTCCTGTCAATCCCATGGGATTCACTGTAAATCCCATGGGATTCATAGTGAAGCAACTCAAGCTTTACTATTAATCCCATGGGATTCAAACAGTGGGATTCATAGTGAAGCAGCTCAAGCTTCAAAAGCTGTCAATCCCATGGGATTCACTGTAAATCACATGGGATTCACTGTAAATCCAATGGGATTCACTGTCAATCCCATGGGATTAACTATTAATCCCATGGGATTCAAACAACCTAAACTTGAAATTAGTTAAATGGGATTCACTATACCTTTTAGCAGCTTGAGCTTCTGTTTCTTTTTTGTAGGTTGAGTTTCTTCCTTAACCGGCTTCTCCAATATCAAAATAGGAGCTTCCGATACTCCTTTAACAGACTTCTTCTCCGACGACTTCGGAGTGGTCTTAACTGGCTCCTTCACCTTAAACCACAACTTAACCTTCTTATCCTTAACCTTTGTAATATCACTCGCCTTCTCCTTCTCAATAAGAACATCAGGACCCTTGTCTTTTGCCTTAACATTAATAACAGACGACCTCTCACCCTTTGATTTATACGTAACAAACTTCTCACTCTCCTTATCCTTCTCACTCTCCTTATCCTTCTCAATCTGCATATCTTTACAAACAACAACAGAAACCTTATCATGAACAACACTCGACAACTTCTTCTCCGTCTCCGTATCATTTTCCTTCTCCTTCTCGTTAACTTTAACAACATCAACACTCGGAAAACTCTCATTAGCCAAATCAGCAACAACCGCAGAAATAACACTACGAGAATCATCCGGCACTTTCTCACTCTCCTTATCAGCAACACTGGCCCTTCCCTCAACAACTGATGCATTCACATCATCACCAATCGATGTTTTCTTCGGCAACATATCATAAGGATTAAACCGAGTCATAGGGACATTCACTGCTTTCGATTGTTTCATCAACAAAGTATCATAAGGATTAAACCGATACAACGGCGTTGGATTCAAAATTTTACCTATATCAATTTTAAGATGAAAAGAGTATTATTAGTTTTGAGACAAATATTAGTTATAAGCAACTAACAACAACACAATCTCATCAATCACAAAGTCCTAATACTAACAAACAAAACAGAAAATTATGCAACTATGAATCTGATTCCTAAAAGCTAATACAAACACTCATTCTACGTGAATCTGATTGGCTCTGAACGGTCAGTGCTCCGTGGATAGTATAGAGTTTCCCCGGGTCGTTAAGTCCCGACGAGATTGAAATGGTGTTATGAAACGTTTGTGGGAATGAGTGGCACTGAGGACAGTAACCAATAAAGATTTGGATTTGAATTACACTACCGATTACTTGGTATTTAAGTAAATGAAACAGTATTACAATTATAGAATCACAGATTTAAACAAACGTAAACAAATTAACAATAAAAAACGATTACAGACAGAAGAAAAAGTGAGTTTTAAACAATTTACAACTACAGGGGGTGAAATTGAAACTTTTATAAACTTAATATTAAAAGAAAATTAAATTAAAAAGAAAAATATTTTTTTGTTTATTTTATTATTTAATATTTAATTATTTAAATAAAAACTATTTAATATATAATTAAAACTAATTAACTTAAAAAGCTTTATAATACAACTTTTAACTAGAAAATTGCAAAATTAATTTTTAAAATTCTAAAATGACTTAAAAGAAATTTAGAAACTAAAAATATATATTTTTGTCTTTTTGTTAAATACTAATTATATTAATTAAAATAATTTAAATTACTAAAAATAGCAAAATGACTTAAAAAATTCTGAGAAAATTTATAAAACTAATTAACCATCTCAGGAATCCTAAAAAAATTATAAAAAGTTTATAAAAATTAATTTTAGACTATTTTACTAATTATTTACTTATTTATTAATTAATATCTAATTTAACTGGATTAATTAGGAAAAATAGAAATTGAACAGTAGTAATTAGGAAACTATTTTATAAAAATACTTTATGATTTAAAAAACATAGGAAAAATATAAAAATGTACTGTTGTTAAATAAAAATTAATAAAACTATTTAATTAACTAATATTACTTAATTATTAATTAAAATAAAATTAATTATAATAAATACTAAATTAAAAGAGAAATATCTAGGAAATTACTAAAAATATTTTAATGTAAAAGAAAATTAAGAAAAATATAAAAATGCAAAAGTGCTTAATAATAAGCTGAAAAGAAAAATTAAATAGATAAATCCTATTAAATAGAAGCTATCACTAATTTTAAATTTGGTTTTTCTTTGTTTTTCTTTTTGACAACTAATTATATACTGAAAACAAACAACTTTTATGAAGGAACTTTTGTTGTAGCTTATTAATAAGTTGTGTGCACTCCCAAGTGCTTAACAGTTTGTGTTTTAAGCTTATTAGGATTTATTGATTATTGAAAAAGCTATGTTTAAGCTACCATACGATCAAATATGCTAAAACAGATGGATACAAACTTGAAATAAGCCAGATGGCACAGATAAGCACACTGAATAAGCTGGGATGAGCAAATAAGGACTTAAGGCTAAGACTGAGTATCAAACAGGCCAAATGGCCCAACTGTCAGGCCTTGTGGGGTCCACAGGCTAGATTGGAAGCCCAAACTGAAGAAGGATCCAATAAACTGAGCTTATTGGCTTTTCAAAAAGCCAAGAAACAGGCTCTGGGTCCCACAAATGAGCACAGGAGGGGGCTTGACCAAACTCACAAGGTGCCCTGGTGTAAAAGGGTAACTTGCCCTGCAGGCTTAAATAAGCCCTTGCACAAACCACAATAAAAATCTCAAAAATAAGCCAATAATGGATTTTGAAAGGTGAGCTGATAGACTATTACTTGTGAAAAGCTCAGGGTCTAAAAGTGAATACAAAATTCTTGAAAAATCCTTGAAGTTTTGGTTTTTTGCAAGCTCTAAGAATTTTGACTTTTTTATTTTTGCTTTCAGTTGACTAAAATGAACTTGGATCTTGATTTTATGGCTGATTATGGTTATATAAGCTATATTAAGACTAAATTAAGCTACAACAAACACTTATGAGTGGAAATGGGGCTTAAGCCACTCTAAATCCAACACAGAGAGTTAATTAGGCCAAATATATGATGATTTTGACTTTAAGCTTATAACTACCTAAAAACCATGTTGTTTTTTACTGTTTAGGTATAAAGAAAGATGATGCAACAAGCTTAGCTCAATGAACAGGCCAAATGCACTCCACACAGTTTTAACCAAACACTACTTTATAAGATAGATTTTATGAAACTTGAGTAAAAAGAAACCAAAGCACAATCTACTGATTAGTATTACCCTAATAAGCTATGAGCAAGCAAATTAAACACAAATAAGCGACACAGAACACTGTTACACTATAAAGAGCTAGAATTGAAAACATGGGCTTACAAATGCCTTCCAAGCTATTAGCCAAGAACCAAGGACCACAGAACCATCCTAATGACTTTCTACAAAGTCTCTAACCCAAGGGCTATCCAAAATTTACCCAGCTCCAGCTGTGATCACCATGATCATAATTTTTTATTTTTCTTTATTTTTTCTTATTTTTTGTGTTATTGATTTTTGTGAACCTACACTGCTTTTAATGTTTCTAAAAGCTTTGATAAGCTTTCTGGGAGCTTACATGAGCTTAAATGTCCATATCATCAACCAGAAACAACAATCAAGCTTATTGAGAATTTTTGAAATAAAAGTAAATTGCATAAACTGAGATAGGTACAGAAACTTGAAATTGATTGATGAAAAAGTTTTAAGATACAATAGAAACACTGATTACATTCCTTGACAGCTTACAATTACACTAGAATTTGAAATTTTAACTATTCGACACTACTTTTAACTCTAAGACACTACATGATGACGTATAGTCTATATATGGGCCACGAGCCCAAATGATAAACATTACTCGGCCCAAACCCACCATGAGTGGGCTATCATAACGAATGACGGGCCATAATAATAACGGCTTGGGCTCACGAAGCCCAAAGCCCAACTAAACCAACCAGGCATGTGATAAGGATCTTCTATTTACGGAATAGATATCCTTACCCTAATAAGCACCACGAGTGCGAAGAGTAAGGAGCAAGAAACCTACACGGTTTCAACCCCTATATAAGGAATGACATCTCTCATTCAAAGGTACGATATACAAACCCTAACTCTCTACGAGAACCCTAAATCGATTACTTACTCTCACGCCGGAGTCTAATCGGGGGAGACAATCCCTCGATAAGCCTAACGGTGTTGTTTATTTTCTTAGTGCGCAGGTAACAAGTACTAATAAGCGAATTGGTACGAGAGCAAGAGCCAATAATCAGGAACGCCCAACTTTTGTATCAACAAGTGGCGCCATCCGTGGGACCCTACTAGGAACAAAGAACTAGAATGACAAAGCATAAGAATTCAAGCCAGCGGACTCCGCAGTCAGAAAAACGTGACCATCAGAGGAAGAATCAACAAGATCCGACCTCCAGACAGGTTGCTGGGACAACCAGCGCACCTGGTCACCAAGAGGCAGGGACAACCCAACCTCTTCCAGCGGTAGAACTACCTATAAGGACTACCCAAGTCACCCCAGTGGTCCCAAGCGTTGAGGAACTCCAGCACACCCTCTTCACCACTCCTCAAACTGTACCCGCAGTGAACAACACTATGCCACCAGGCGCGCCTAACCGAGATAGGGTGCCTAATACTGAGGCAGAAATTCTTGCAACAACTGAGGACGCACCCGATCTAACTTTGGGAAACTTTGTATCCCAAAATTATGAAACCCTAACCGCCCTCATGCAGGAAGAAGCAAGGAGAAGGGCAAGTACGAGCCTACAAGCTCGACTCAATTTTGGTCCTGAACGCGAACCATAACTACCGCGCCACCCACGAGGAAGACGCGCAGAACGTACCACTATCCATGATAGGTTGGGTACGACATCTGATTCACAATACTCAGAAGACAGCGAGAGGCGCACTAATGTTCACTCCAGACTTGGCAGTCGGGGAGTACAAGACCGATTAGGGCCTCAACATTCGCCAAGCCAAGGATCTTCCAAACCTGGGAGTAGGAGGATTCAAGATAGATTGGGGAGAAGAAGATCCCCAAGCAGAGATCCCTCAAGCTCTTCCTCTGAAAGAAGCCGGCGCAAGCGCCGAAAAAGAGAGTACTCTTCTTTCAGTGACTCCTCGGACAACGAGGATAAAGAAACAGGACACTGGAAGTCAAGAGGAAGACGTCGCGAGGAAGAGAATGAAGATATGTCTCTCCCATGGCGTCGCCAGAAAGTTGATGCGTTTACACGGCGCATCAGCGATTATTCAGACCGCAAACGCAGGCACATGCCCACTAACGTGAAAACATATGATGGAACAGGTGATCCCGATGATCACCTAAAAGTTTTCGAATCAGCCGCCACTATCGAAAACTGGCCACAGCCTGTGTGGTGCCACATGTTTAATTCTACGTTAGTAGGAAACGCGCACACATGGTTTAGCAAACTCCCACGTAGGAGCATCGGTGGGTTTGAGGAATTACGGAAAGCATTCCATCTCAACTTCACCCAGCGAAAGAAGTGCGCTAAAAACCCTGTTGAGCTAGCAAGAGTGAAACAGCGTCAAGGGGAATCAACTAGCGCTTTTATGGAACGTTTCAAGGATGAGTGCATACAAGTCAAAGCATGTCCTGAAATCCTAAAAATTTCAGGGTTCATAAATGGGATTAATAACCCAGAACTCATCCGAAAGCTGAACGACAAAGTTCCACAGACTTTTGATGAGCTAACAAAGCGCACTAGATCCTTTATACAAGGAGAAGCAGCTGCTGCGGATAGCAAAAAGGTTTATTCAAACTATAGGCAGCAAGAGCAGCCGCGGAGACAATCCAATGATCAGAATAACAACCGCAACAGGAATTACCGCAGTGGAAGAGACAATGACAAATATACCCCTCTTACAAAAACTCTGAGGGAAATATTTGTAACAGAAGGTGCGAACTTCCCAAAACCACCACCAATGCGCACTGCAGAGGAAAAGCGCATAGGGAGCGGATACTGCGAGTACCATGGCCAAAAAGGCCATACAACTAACGAGTGTGTCCAACTAAAACAACTAATTGAAAAGTTAGTAAGAGAAGGCAGGATGGACCACCTCGTAAAAAACATCAAAGAGGGAAAAGATAAACAGAGAAACGGGAGTAAGAAAGAACCCCCCAAGGAAAAAGCTGATACTATATACATGATACAGTCATGGCAGCGAAAGATAAAGCAAAAAGTCAGCCAAAAATTCTCCCCAGAAAAAGAGATATCTTTCCCTACTCTAGCTGCGGACAACGCAGTCGTGGAGCCTCTAACTATTGAAATACATACGGGAGGACATGATATCCACCGCATGTACATTGACGGAGGAGCATCCGCGGATATCCTGTACGATCACTGTTTGAAAAGACTGCGACCTGAAATCCAAAGTCAATTGATGCCAGCAACAACGTCATTAACAGGATTCACAAGAGAAAAGATCTGGTCCATGGGGCAGTTATGCTTGTTGGTGGTCGTAGGATATGAACAACACTCAACCGCAACATGGATAAACTTTATGGTAATAAAATCCCCTTCACCATACAATGGTATCATCGGGAGACCGGGAATATCATCCATGCGCGCCGTACCATCTACAGCGCACGGAATGCTTAAGTTTCCAGTGGAAGGAGGAGTTGTCACTCTTTATAACACAACAGTACCACCAAGAGAATGCAATGTGGTAACAACTGAAGCAGAGACAATTCCAGAACAGCGCACTGAAAAAATGCCAAATCTAAAAGTCGCTATTCATCCTGATTACCCGGAACAACAAGTTTCGATTGGGGGATTTTTATCTGACAAAGGTAAAGCAACCGTATGCGCACTCTTGCAAAAGAACCTAGACATCTTTGCACAGGAACCAAAACATATGATGGGAGTACCGCGCTCTATCACAGAGCATAAGCTACAAATCCGACAAGGATATCCTCTAATACAACAAAAGAAGCGCGGCCAGGCCCCAGATCGAGCAAAGGCTATTCTGGAAGAAGTACATAAGCTCATAGACGCAGGCATCATGCGCGAAGTATACTACCATGACTGGCTTTCTAACCCAGTTATGGTAAAGAAGAGCGATGGCAGTTGGAGAATGTGCGTGGACTTCACGGACCTCAACAAAGCATGTCCACAGGACTGCTATCCACTGCCAGAGATAGACTGGAAGGTAGAATCCCTGTGCGGATACCCTTTCAAATGCTTCCTAGATGCATATAAAGGGTATCATCAAATCCAGATGGCAGTTGAAGATGAAGAAAAAACAGCTTTCCACACCAGTCAAGGAGTGTACTGCTACACAAAAATGCCTTTTGGCCTGAAGAACGCAGGCGCGACATACCAACGACTGGTGGACACAGCTTTCGAAAAACAAGTAGGCCGCAACTTGGAAGTCTACGTTGACGACCTTGTCATCAAAAGCCACACAGAGGATGAATTGGTGCGCGACATCGAGGAGACATTCAGAACATTGGGGCAAATAAACATGAAGTTAAATCCCAAGAAATGCACCTTTGGCGCAACCGAGGGCATGTTCCTTGGATACTTGATAGAACCCGATGGAATCAAGCCTTGTCCAGAAAAGACAAAGGCTGTTATTGATCTCCCCTCGCCGCGCACACTCAAAGAAGTCCAGTCATTGAATGGAAAGTTAGCAGGGCTAAACCGTTTCTTATCTAAGTCAGCAGACAAATCCCTTCCTCTCTTTAAAACACTCACGAAGTGTACTAAAAAGGGAGACTTTCGCTGGACTAAAGAAGCGGAAGAAGCTTTCCAACAACTTAAAAACCATCTGGCATCCCTTCCCAAATTTGTCGCACCGCGACCAGGGGAAGAACTAATCATGTACTTATCGGCAACTCACGGAGCAGTTAGCACAGTACTATTGACAGATAGGAACTCCGTCCAGACACCCATATACTTTGTAAGCAAAGCCCTGAAGAAAACAGAGACTAACTACAGTGCTATGGAAAAGCTGGTCTTAGCTCTAGTATTCGCAGCCAAAAGGCTGCGCAGATACTTCCAAGCGCACCCAATAGCTGTAATCACTGATCAGCCAATCAAACAAGTTATCTCTAAGCCTGACGCATCAGGACGCTTACAGAAGTAGAGTGTACTGTTAAGTGAGTATAACATCTCATACAGACCGCGCACTGCAATCAAAGGACACGTATTAGCCGATTTCATCGTGGAAAAGCCAGATAGCGACAGCCCGACATCTGCAACTAAAACAGATCTACAGGAACCCTGGATTCTGTTCACAGATGGGTCCTTATGTGTAGATGGATCAGGCGCAGGCCTTATTCTTACAAATCCAGAAGGTATGGAATTCACCTATGCATTACGCTTTGAATTCACAGCCACAAACAATGAGGCAGAATACGAAGCCCTACTAGCCGGACTACGCATCGCAATCCAAATGGGTGTACGCAACCTGGAAGCAAACGTAGATTCGCGGCTAGTCGCTAACCACGTACTAGGCGAATATGAAGCCCAGGATGAACACATGATCCAATACCTGGAAAAGACAAAATCCTTGATCAAAAACTTTGACAGGTTCACAATAAAACAGGTGCCTAGAGGAGATAACAGGAAGGCGGACGCACTCAGCAAGATAGCATCCACAAGCTTCGCGCACCTCTCAAAACAGGTATTGGTAGAAACCCTAAAAAACAAGTCAATCTTGGAAATGGAGATATCCACAGTGATAGAAGAACAAGATCCTACATGGATGACACCTATCATTGACTTCATTAGCAAGGGAACTCTACCCCAAGATCACAAGGACGCTCGAAGAGGACGGCACACGTGCGTAACGATTCGAACTACGAGACAACGTACTCTATCGACGCTCTTTCTTACAGACATGGCTCAGATGTGTTGGACCTCTTCAAGCAGACTATGTACTCCGAGAAATCCACGCTGGATCATGTAGTATGCACTCAGGGCCGCGATCCGTGGTGGCAAGCGCTCTAAGGTCAGGGTATTATTGGCCAACAATGCATCGCGACGCACGCGATCTGATAAGAAAATGCAGCAATTGCCAAGTACATAGGCCAATCCCACGCCGACTACAACAAGAGCTAACACCAATTACGTCACCATGGCCATTTTACAAATGGGGTATTGACATCGCAGGACCCTTCCCTGTAGCAGCGGGAGGAGTAAAGTTCCTCATCGTAGCCATAGACTACTTTACGAAGTGGATTGAAGCAAAGGCAGTGGTGAACATCACAGGAAACCAAGTTAAACGCTTTGTCTGGGACAACATTGTCTGTCGCTTCGGACTACCGGGTGCGATTATATCAGACAACGGAAAACAATTCTGTGATAACCCATTCAAAGATTGGTGCGCACAATTGAACATCACACAACACTTCGCTTCAGTAAAACACCCACAAACCAATGGCCTAGTCGAGCGCGCAAACCGCAGTCTAGGGGAAGGAATAAAAGCGTGCCTTGACAGGCACAAAGGAAGGTGGGTAGATGAGCTCTCGCATGTCTTGTGGGCGCATCGCACAACAATCAAAACCAATACTGGCGACACACCATTCTCCCTCGTCTATGGAACAGAAGCCGTCATACCAGCGGAGATAGGAATGCCAACTATACGAACCGCAGAGGTCAACGTCACAACAAATGACGAAGAACGGCGCATAGACTTGGACTTATTGGAAGAAAGGCGCGAACGCGCAGCTATACGCGAAGCAAAGGCTAAGGCAAAAATGAAGAAGTATTATGATGCAAAGGTCAAACACACTTCATTCAGACCAGGAGACTTTGTTTACCGCGCCAATGATGCGAGCCACACAGAAGACACAGGCAAGCTCGGACCTAAATGGGAAGGACCTTACGAGGTCACAGACGCGCTCGGCAACGGCGCATACAGACTGCGCGATATGGAAGGTCATGACCTAGCGCGCACCTGGAACATCTGCAATCTTAAAAGATGTTACTTTTAGGCTACGGCCCTTACACAGACACCTTCGCATCCTACGAGATGCCCAATAAGTGTTTGTTTTTCTTTCCTAGGAATTGTATTTTTATTTTCTTAAAAAACTTGCAAGTATCAATAAAATGTTATGGTTTTTAGCTAACTCCATAGCGTATTTTACTTTATTGCATACATACTAATATATGTCAATATTGTTATCTTATATTTTTATTGCCTACATGGCGTGCATGCACCACTTAAAGACCCACGAAGGCATAAAGGATGAGTTAACCTACTAATTCACTCGTTGAGTAAGAGGGTTGCAAACCCATCAACATTGGATCACGTATCCTTGCTAAGCGCCTTACTTTTGAGACGTCGAGGTAAGTTTTGCGTGTGCATCCCACGACGGGTGCGCATATACTAAGTACACCATACAAGCTTAGCAAATAACGAGCCAAGACACTTGGTCAAATAATAAAACTTCGCAAACAAGGCAAGTACATTTTTTTTTAAAAGTCACGCACTTAACGAGCCAAGACACTTGGTCAAATAATAAAACTTCGCAAACAATGCAAGTATAATTCTTAAAGTCACGCACTTAAAACACTTGGTTAAATAATCAAACTTGGCAAACAATGCAAGTATATTTTAAGTCACGAACTTAAACAACGAAAAGGTATCTTATTCAACATTTATTCACAAAAATTACAAGGAAAATAAATATACAAAAAGCCTACACGCTATGGCGATGCTCAGGGCTATCTTGCGGAGCAGAAGAACTCCCCGCTTCCTGAAGCTTTCTAAGAAGCAAAGCATCATAGGGAGATACAGTGGGAACACTCACGGGCACACCATCAGACCTGGGGATGTGCGCAGCACCAATGCCACACATCACTGCCTTACCCTTGATGCCCTTCTTCTGAGCAGCCCTCTGCTCGTGACACTCCAGAACCTCTTTTAAGGGAATCTCCCTCTCATGAGCAAAGGGTTTGAGGATGTCGCGAGGCTGTGCGAACACAGGAATCTGCAGCTGCGACACATCAGGCTTCAGATAGTAATCTGATTGCCCTTCCCCATTCTCTCCAAGGTGGCGCTGCAATGTCAACCCCGCCATAAGTACATCTATGGGGTCGTCTTGGTCGCGCTCCAACCTCCCAATGTGCGGCAGCTCGAGGACCTTCACCCCCGCCATAGCCTGCATCAACTCATCATAAGCAGTAGCACTATACCCAGGGACTTCCGCCAAGTCCTTCTTTAGTAGCTTGGCCTCATGGAGATCCTCCATAGCCTGCGATCTCCCACGCGCCATCGCAAACTGCACCACCTTCCCAAAGGCGTCCAACACCTCTTGGGACTCCAGCATGCCCATAGCTGCCAGGCGCAGCCCAAGGCTAATCAACCACCTACATTCACAAAGACAATTTGTGTAAGTAAAAAGCATGGCAACAAAGTTATTATGAAGAAGAATAATATAAAAGGAATACCTGCGCTCAGCAATGGTCGACATCAAATGAGGATATAATTCCTCGTCATACTCAATGCTAAGGCCACGCAGCTTGTCCTCCTGCGCCTGGATGATCTTCAGTATATCCTCCTTAAACTTGGCAATGCTAGCAAAGTGCTCCACCTTATTCTCCTCCAAGAAGCGCACGGCCCAAGTTAGGTCGGACTTATAATGGTGCAGTTCCCCACGCGCCTTCTCCACCTCAGCCATGGCGGACAATTTCTCGTGGGTGATCTTCTCAGTATACACCCGCGAGGCCTCCAACTCCACCTGCGCATCAGCCAACTGCGCACGGAGCCTCGCTAACTCCTCATCCTTCTGGGCGAGAGTACTACTCTCCCCAGCACACTTCTCCCTCAACTGAGCCACCAGCTCAGCCTGGCGCGCGGCAGTCGCAGCCAGCTCATCTATCAAAGGTAGAGCCTCTCCACCCTCATCCACCTTGGCATTCCCCTCCTTATTTTCATTTTGTGGAGAGGAATCCACATCCACGAAGATTCCATCATTCTTCGCGGCATCATCCCTACAAAAACATACAGAACAGTTAATAAATATTACGACAAGTAATATACAAAAAAAAAAAAAAAAAAAAAGATGATAGAGGTGCAGACACTTACAGAAACGGAGAAGCCTCAGCAGTCTTCTTCCCCACGCCAGAAGTAGATGTCTCCTCCGCGGTAGACTCCGCATCCCCAATAAGGTGGCGACGTCTCTTCCTGGTACCACTGCCCCCAGCCTCTCCCTTGCGCTTGACATTCTGCGCAACCTCCTCCTTCAGCACTTCCTCAGGCTTTAGGATCCTTATGTTGTCAGACGACTCCGAGCGCGCCTCCTCTTGCGCCACCTCCACATTGGGCGCCACGCTCTGAACCGGTGTCACTTGTAGTGGCGGCGTGTCTTCTGGGGCCACCGCTGGCAGCACAGTCAAGCGACCCTCAGTCGCCTCCAATAGCGGCTGCTCACCCTCCCTTAGAGGGCGCACCCCTATCGTCACCTGCTTCGGCTTGTCCAACTTCACAATGGCAAATAGATCCATCTCTGCGCACATAAACAAAACAACAGAAGAAAGGATTAGTTAGTAAAGGGGCGCATAACAATAAAGGACTTACAAAATTTGAAGTAGAAGGGACGAACAGCCACCCCGGCCGTCCTCACTAATAAAAGTTGGCACCTCATCCGCAGCGCCAAAATAATTGCGACTCAACCCCATGTGAACCAAAAATGCCTCTGGATAAGGGTTAATGGACAGGCGGTTGGCATCAAGAGTCTGCGCATCAGCCAGCCTATAGGAACCGGGTGCGGGGCGCCCATCCCTTGGCAGTGTGTCCTGAGTATAAAACTCATAGGGCGATGGAAAGACTACATCATCAACCCAGAAAAAATACTCCCTCCAATTTTTTAGGGAGTCTACCTTATCAGTGTAGCACTGAAGCGCCCCCGGGCGCTTCGCAAAAGACACCCACCCATTTGACCACGTCGTGTGGTAAAAGTAGTGGAATAAGAAAATGGTCGGTTCTATCGCAAGTAAACGGCAGTTTACTTCAAAATTCGACACCTTAGCCGCACCTATACAGTGCAGCTGTGAGATGTGGAGGCGATAGTGGTTGAGCAAATCGCTCGGAAAAATAGAAATTGGCACGCGGTAAGTTGCGTACTCAAAGAACTTCGTGTATAGCCCTATTTTCCCTTCGGGGAAATCAGCTATACACGCGTCAACATCTGGAGCCTCTGGACGCACGTCCAGAGGAATAAAATAGTCAGATGAAAATTGAGTAACAGCCTCAACAGTCATCGCAGAGCAAAAATCTTCTAACTGGGCAACCATCTTCATTAATTTACGAGTGAAACACACAAAAATTACCCACGAAAATGAGTATTTTCTTTGCAAAAAGCTTTCAAGAAAAGTGAACAATGGTGAGTGTGTGTTTTACTGTGTGATCGTAAAAAATGAGGCGGTGACTCTTATATAGGGAGTAAAAAACCCTAGATTATCTCCACGTGGAACCCACTCACAAAAACGTATGGCTGGAACTGAACCGGTACATGCACTTTTTCCCGATTTACGAGGGCCACGTGGACACTACCCCCAATTTTTGATGTATCCGTTTGAAATACCTATGACTAGGTGCATTGCACTTTAAATGGGCGGCAATATTTCAATGTTTTCCCGCTACGCTTACCGCTGATAATATTAGTCTAGTATCCGCGGCTACGAGCCGCGCACACTAGACTGGGGGGGACATGATGACGTATAGTCTATATATGGGCCACGAGCCCAAATGATAAACATTATTCGGCCCAAACCCACCATGAGTGGGCTATCATAACGAATGACGGGCCATAATAATAACGGCTTGGGCTCACGAAGCCCAAAGCCCAACTAAACCAATCGGGCATGTGATAAGGATCTTCTATTTACGGAATAGATATCCTTACCCCGATAAGCACCACGAGTGCGAAGAGTAAGGAGCAAGAAACCTACACGGTTTCAGCCCCTATATAAGGAATGACATCTCTCATTCAAAGGTACGATATACAAACCCTAACTCTCTACGAGAACCCTAAATCGATTACTTACTCTCACGCCGGAGTCTAATCGGGGGAGACAATCCCTCGATAAGCCTAACGGTGTTGTTTATTTTCTTAGTGCGCAGGTAACAAGTACTAAGAAGCGAATTGGTACGAGAGCAAGAGCCAATAATCAGGAATGCCCAACTTTTGTATCAACACTACACATATCTTCTCTTGCCTCTATTCCCTTTTATATCCACTTCTGGGGTATTGAGGGGGTCCACTTGAGCTTTCCCAGCTTTAATCTTGATCATTGGATGAGTTTTGAGCTTTCTTGACTTTTGGATCAATTTTTGGCACCAAAATAATATAGCACAAATTGCTCTGTATATAGCAAGGGGTGGCAGCATTAATTGTTTTTGTCATGTTAGGTGGATGGTGGGAGGGGCGGTGTAATGGGATGGTGATGGTGGGGGTATGAGGTGATGGGATGCTGCAAGTTGGGAGAGGATAGGGAAGGGGAGAGGGGGTGTTTGTTTGACTGTGTTGACCAGGGTCAAATGTTTGACCCTGGGAAGTATTAAAAGGGTGGTGTGATGGGCTTATGGATTTGGTCCAGCAAAAGGGAGGTGGATTAGGGGGTATTTGGACTGGATTTGGATGTTGGGTTTATTAGTAATAGGATCCGTTTGGTTTGTAGTAATAAGTATCAAGGACCAATTTTGGAATTTATCCTAAAGTTGGGGGCTGGTCTTGGCAAGTTTCCAAAGATGTATAAGGGAATATTCTTGCCATACTTGAATAACCAAAGGACCATAATTCCCGTTTTTCACTTTTGAACACCTAGGGACCAAATCTGCCATCTTTTGAAACTCCAGGGACCAAACATGTAATTTCTCCAAACTTTCCATTCAAGGACCACATTTGCCATAGAAGAATAGCACAAGGACCAAAATTGATTTTTTTTCAAATTTCTTAAATCCCAGGGACCAAATTTGATAATTTTGCAAAGTATAGGGACTAAACTTGTAAATTTATAAAACTTCACACCAAAGGACTAAATATGATTATTTGTGATTTCAAAAGGACCTTTGGTGATTTTTCTTCCAAAATAAATGCTCAGGGACTAGATTTGACAAGTTTTGAAAGTTGAGGGACTGAAACTGCCAATTATACAAACTTTGTTCATTTTTCATCTGTTTTTAAATATTTTGCATCTGAAACATATAAAACACAATCCTGGGATATTTTCAGTATTTTGATGCATATTTGAGTGTTTTTGGATGTTTTGGCAATTCAGATACGACAAAAATGATGAGTATTTACACACTCATCAGAATCCCATGGGATTCAGTGTGAATCTGATTCCTAAAAGCTAATACACACTCAATTCTAGGGCAGTAAACGAACTGAACGTTCATTGAACATTTCATGAACCGTTCGGTAAAAAGTTCGTTTATGTTCGTTCGTTTATTAAATGAACGAACATGAACAATATTTTACATTCGTTTAGTTAAATGAACATACATGAACAAAAGTCTCATTCCTTCATTTATGTTCGTGAACGTCCGATTAGCCGTTCGTTAAAGTTCGTTTATGTTTATTTATCTATTTATGTTCATATATCATATCTTTTAATTTTATAATTTTAAAAATTAGTTTATTTAAACAAAGCAACACTTATAAAACAATATATTGTGAAGAATTCAATAAAGTTTATGTTTGTTTGTCTATTTTCATTTATGTTCGACCGTTTATGTTCGTTTAACGTTCGTTTAGTGTCTTAATGAATGAACATAAACGAACATGAACAATTCATTTTCCTAATAAACGAACATGAACAAGAAAATACGTCCGTTTAAGCGTCCGTGTTCGTTTATTTGTCCGGTTAAAATTAAATGAATGAACATGAACAGGGTTCCGTTCGTGTTCGTTCGGTTCGTTTACAGCCCTACTCAATTCTATATGAATCCCATGGGATTCACATAAGCTAATTCAAAACAGACAATCCCATTTGCTTATCTTCGTATGCCTATTACATCAAAAAAAATAAGCAAAACCTATAAAACATATTTCATTTTAAGTAAAGCATAAAAACTAACTTCATCAGAAAAATAAGCTAATTCAAACAAACATTCCCATAACAAAAATACGCTAATCAAAACAAAACTATTCACAAAATAATGTAATCGATCACAAAAATTCAAAATAAAGACTGATTTAACAACAATATACCTGAATCGACATTCAGAAGCTCATTTTGATCGGATTCTGGCAACGATTAGTCTTTAGATTGAGCTATTTCAGCTCGTAGGTCCATTTTAATGGAATGAACGGTGGTTTCGCGGTGGTTTGACGGTGGTTTGACGGATTTAGGGGCGGTTAGGGTTACTAAAATGGAATTGAGGGAGAAACGCGTGTGTGTGTGTTTTTTGGTGTGTGTGATTGAAACGAGTATGAAAGAAAAAGGGGATTTATTAGTTGGAGGTGATATGACTAAAATGCCACTTAGCTTATTTTAATTTTAAAAGGATAATTTATCTACACCGTTGGATGGAAGGAGGATAGATGATTGAGATCGTTTGATTTGTTCTTTAGATATACTAAGTTTCGTATAGAACTTTTCTCATAGAGGTAATTACTTCTTCATTTTTTTTTTTAATTTATCATAGTTTATATAATTCTAACCACTGTGAATTTGGTGTGCCATTTTATATAAACTATGATAAAGTTAGAATTATAAAGCATGATAAATTTTAGGCAAAATTGGTATAAAATGGCCCTAAAATTCACGGCGTTTAGAATTATATAAACTATGATAAATTTAAAAATAAGATTAAAATGAAAAAGTAATTACCTCCATATTTATATTTTTAGGTTACTGCTGTTGTTTTAGGTTTACTACCATTGTTTTTTTATCAGTGAAGATGAAACCAAAGAAGAGCTTCTTTTGACTTTTCTTGATTTCTGATTTAATATTCTTTAATCTATTTATTTTATTAAAATGAAATCGAAAAGAGATTCTTTTGACTTTTCTTGATTTCTGATTTAATATTCTTTCATCAATTTATTTTTATTTAATATATTAAAACAGGGTTTTTAATGATGTAATCTTGCTAATGTGTCATGTAAGGGTGAGCAATCCGACCGTTTAGACCGGACCGACCGAAGGACCAACGGTCTGGTCTTGGTCCAGGGTTTTTCATTATTTCGGTCTCGGTCCGGTCCGGCTTACAAATCAAACATTTAGCCCATTTGGACCAGACCGACCGAAGGACCGACCGGACCAGACCGAGACCGGACCAACCACATTCGGTCCGGTCTCGGTCTATGGTTTTTCCCTTACTAGGTCTTCGGTCCAGTGCGGTTTTTGGACCGTGATCACCTCTAGTGTCATGTTTGGACAAAAACGTACAAACATGGATAAAAACGGACGAAAAAGTATAAAAACGGATAAAAATGTACAAAAATGGATAAAAACGTGGTTGAAAACGGATAAAACAAACAAGAACGTAAGAAAACATATAAAATGGACGAAAACAGATGAAAACGTATAAAACCGTTAAAAACATATAAAACCGTAAAAAGACAGAAAAAAAATGTATAAAAAAGTATAAAAAATGGATCACTTCGGTTAGTACATAGAGCATCATTGGCTCTTACCCTAACACTGTGTTCTTGAGATTGAGATACAAGAGAAAGGAAAAGAATTGGAAAGAAATTGAAAGATATTATGTTCTCAAGATTTTTAATGGGGAAGAAAGGAAGAGAAGTGGAAGGAAGAGAAGTGATCATCTTCCTTTCTTTTTTCTCCTATCTCTTTATGAAGTAAATTTGAGAACACAACATAAGGGAAATAAGAGGGGAAAAGGATCTGGGGTAAAAAAAATAGTAGTTTTGTGTATTAAAGGGAGAAATAGTAATTTTGTGTTTTGTAAAGAACTTTGATGAAAAACAGTAATTTGAATGCAGTCTATGTTTTCTTTGTTTTTCACAAAACATTTTGTGAAAAACACAATAGGTTTCCCCCAACTAAATGCACCAATATTTTTGGGTTAATTCCTCAAACAAAATATGAAACGATAACCTTTTTAGGTTCTACCTCCCAAAATATTTTTATGCTTCGGTTGATAAATCTTCTATTTAATTTAGGGAATTGATATTTCCACAGATAGTTTTGATTCATACATGGAAATTTGATTTGAGTTGACAAATATGCCCTCAACAAACTTCAAAGCCACATTTACCAAAACAAAAAAAGAATAAAAACCCATTATTAACAGCGACTCCAACTTCGGCCACCGCCTCCAAACTTCTACTACATGCTGTCTAATTCTCTTCCACTCGTAGCGGCTTACTTCCACCGGCGCGTCTGAGTTAATTTTGGCGTGCTTCCTCCGGCCCCACCACACTTCGGCTTTGGCTTCCAGCGTCGTTGCTTAATAAGGTACCTCGAAAATTCAGTCAATATAGAAAGGTCCACAATGATCCCAGCCTCCCAGGAATCGTCAACATAAACTAATAACAAGTAGCAACATCATATAACGATTTTATATGATCACATGTAACTCTGTGTTAAAAAGAAGTGAATCAAAATTTAGGTGTAGCTAAGCAGCAATCAAGGCAACAAAAGAAATCAATATCATATTATTCATTCTTCAATTTAGATGTTTTTCTTTTCATTGATTAAGAATCGCCTACTTGTTTCACGACAACAAAGCCAAGATGTAACTCGACTTTTCTCTTTCCCTGATGTGTTCGACAACAGAGCCAAGAAGTAACTCGACTTTTATGGTGGAAAGAAACCTAGATATAGCCAAGTTTTGGCACAACTAGCCACCACTAGTGGAAGAGATGGAGGATGAAACAATTTTACACTTTTGATTGTTTGACTTTTGAGGATAGAATGTCAGGGACCGTTTGGTTTATGGGTGTGAGTGGGTTTGGATTCAAAGAAAATTCAAATTAAGTGTTCGGTACATATTTTTTTAAATGACGCATGCTATAGAATGATAAATTTGATAGGAGGCTAAATTGGTATATTTTAATGATACGAACCAATAAAAATTTAGAGTTTATTTTACTAATTTTTTCTCTCTTTCATGTAGTATGTCTATATCTCTTATTTCTTTTAGTAACATAATAATTTAAATAATAGTTCAAAATATTAAAAAGCACTATTTTATATTTAATTAAATATTTTTTCTTTATCCCCACCACTTTTCTCTCTCCTCATTTTCTTTTAATGTATACCGAATCCAAATCCTATTCTAAACCTTGAGCATACCAAACGCATCCTAAAAATGAGTAATTAGAAACATTGAGGGTATAAAAGTAAATAAACAATGACTTCCCATGGATGAATATAAATCATCCGTGTATTTAAGACAAACTCCTTTACAATTGTTGTATGATTCCTCTTGTGGCCACGGAGGTTCACCTGCGCCGACTCCAGGCTATCCATAAAGGGTAGTCGTCGTGGGATTAGTTGGCTCGCAATGTCGAGTCGATTTGACAGGGTCATCGCCCTTGACGCAAACCGGCATGGTTGATTTTTTGCCGGGTCGTGCGGTGGTTGAAGCCGCACAACGTAAACGCGTCAAGTACGAGGCTAAATGCGCGGATATTAGATATGGGTTTCTCCCCTTTTCATTCTCTTCTTTTGGAGAACTTGAGAAGGATGCAGTGACCCCGCAGATTATCGGTGACTCAAGACATTGGAGCACGTACTACTGTTCATATTTTTAGTAGGATTAGTTTCGCTATAGCTAGAGGAGTGGGGGCTCAGATTGTTTCTCGGCTCTCCACTAATTTCTTGTAAATCCTATGAGTTTCTAATAAAGTGATGATGATAATAATAATAATAATAATAATAATAATAATAATAATAATAATAATAATAATAACAACAACATTACAATAAAGAAAATTAAAAAATTAATGTAAAATTTGAAAAACATATATCTACTACATTATAAAGTATTTGAGATATGTTAAATAAGGAAGATTTAAAATAAAAGACATTTGTTCACCACAAAAATAGTCACTAGGTACCCGCAGCCGTATTGCGCGAATACTTTTCTAGTAGAATCAATAATAAGTTAAATGTCGAGTAGCTTAATTTTTTATTTTTTTTTTATAACGACAATTTCATTCACACCTATACCACATATCTCGCAATATATCTCACAAATGATTCAAGCGAGGCTTGAACCAACAACCTCTAAGTTGGCGAAAATTTCACATACTATTATTATTATTATTATTATTATTATTATTATTATTATTATTATTATTATTATTATTATTATTATTATTATTATTATTATCACTTTATTAGAAACCCAAAAGATTTTACAAGAAGTTAGTAGGAAGCCGAGATACCAACTGGGCTCCCACTCCTCTAGCTATAGAAAATCCAATCCTACTAAATATATGCGCAGCAACACGTGTTTCAATGTCTTGGGTCATCGAGAACTTTCGGATTCGCTTCAGTAAGGTCACTGCTTCCTTCTCAAGTTCTCCAAAACAAGAGAAAGAGAAGGGGGGGAACCCATATCTAATACTCGCGCACTTAGCCTCATATTTGACGCGTTTACATTGCGCAGCCTCAATTACCGCACGACCTGGCACAAAATCAACCATACCATTTTATGTCAAGGGTGAAGACCCAATCAAATCAACACACACATCAAGCCCTCCGTCCCATGAGTAGAGCAACATATCAACAGGACGTAAGGATTTATCCCTCTCCCCACAAAGACCAACATCAACCTATTTACGAGCCGAAATCCCTGACCAAGAACATATGTCAACAAGAACATCACGTACTACATTATGTCGATGTTTAATACCAATAATACCCGTACAAGATACATCATGATCTCCATAAACATCCCCAGTAAAGACCCTAGAACAAGCTGAGCACGGCCTTTGAAAAGAGAATAGGGAAACACCTAGCCGATAACATAACACGCATCGGTAAGTCCTAGCGTTCATAGTCTGTCCTAACCCAGATATCGGAACCACCCTAAGCCAGTCTGAAGTGTACTCCTCCATTAGTGATTTCCATAACGCCATTTGTCGAGTAGATAAAGAAAATGTAGATTCGGCTGTTTGTGTAACACGTGTGAAATATATATCTGCCAATTTTTTCATGAGTTTGGGGGCAGCGATCTCACATGGATTACTTAAAAGGTCAATCTCCATTTTCGCATTAAAAGTACACAAGGCATCATCAAAGGAAGGCCCGAAAGTTACAATACCAGAATGTCGAAGCAACTGAGACTGCAAGCTAGAAGATTGAAGTCTAGACGCAAGAAAAGTATAATTCAATACGTCACCTGTAGAATAAACACCAAGCCCCCCGAACGCAAAGGGTAAAGTAGCAAGCCACCATTGCCAATCACCAAAACCAGGTCCAGAAGCAGTAACAATACGTTCTAAAGTAGAACGAAGAGCCACATCAAAGGAAAGCTGAGCACGCTCAAAGACCCGGGGGGAGCAAGTGCGCATAGAAAAATATAATTTTGAAATACCAGCACAAGCACGAAGGAGCAACAACTCACACTGTGGGTCATTAATCTTAGTAACAGCATCCATAAGCTCAATAGTTTTGGCAACCCTTTTCATAACAAGCCTACTACTAAAATCAAAATCCACACTAGCAGGCCCGCCTAGTAATTTAACACCGTGCAAAGGTCGGGCAATATTAGACGGGAAAACACCCGCAAGCCTGCTTCTGGGGTCTTCCTTCAGCCAAAAAACTTCAGTTTTATCAACGTTTAGGTGCAAACCACAATGAGGTCCATCTACGATGATAAGATCTAAAACCTTCCCTACAGTCAAAGTATCTCCAATAATAGTGCCATCATCCAGATACCAAGCTTGAAGAGAAAGGCTAAAGGAGTCTCTAATCTTGCATACCAAAGGATGTAAGACAAAAGAAAAAAGCAAAGGACCAAATGGATCACCTTGTTGCACACCTTGATGCGACCATAAAGTATGTTCCCCATAATATAATCTAGCTGGTCTAGAGTAGCAAAATTCCACCCAACGTGAAATAGCAGGACAACGAAGGCGAACCTCATGTAGCATAACCTCACGATCCGCTAAGTTGAAGGTGTTTTTGAAATCCACCAACAACATCGAAAGACCCACATCATTCCCACGATCTTCAATAAACCGATTCACGGCGTGAAGAATAGCCTCACCTCCTCCAGACACCCCGACACCAAACTGCAGGTCATTTAAATAACCATCCAATGAATGGCCAATCATAGTAGCACTAACCTTGGAAACTAAACGCCTCCAAACGGTCCCCACAGCAATAGGACGAATACCACCTCCCGGCTTAACTAGCGGTGTGACACGAGCACTAGCAATATACTCACCCAACGCCCTCGGGCATTTACCATCAAGAAAAAGATTAACCACTTGAGTGATAGAAACGACTAACTCATCATAAATAGCCTCTACACCACCACTAAAACAATCCAAAAGGTGTTGGGCACGAAACCATCCCGGCCACAAGAAGTACCACGAGGGAAACTCTTATTATTATTATTATTATTATTATTATTATTATTATTATTATTATTATTATTATTATTATTATTATTATTATTATTATTATTATGAGAAGAACAATGGAGAAAGAAATAAAATTGGAGGGAAAATATGTTGTGTTGAATTGTTAGTCACAAATGAGAGTGAATAGGGTATTTGTAAAGCTGTTACAACATTTCAGCATTTACAATAGTAGTCCTTCTATTTACAATATAAGACCCTAAAGTCTATGAGCTTGCACACTCCCCCTCAAGTTGAGAGTGGGACACTCCCAACTTGTTCAATAGCTTGTTATGCTGGTCTACTATGACAACTTTAGTGAACACATCAGCAACTTGTGATTTGGTGTTAACATAGGATGGATTGATCTTGCCTGCCTTCAATTGGTCTCTTACATAATGGCAATCCACCTCTATATGCTTAGTTCTACCATGAAAGACAGGGTTTGCTGCTATATACAAGGCTGCTTGATTATCACAAAACAAATCAACATGTTCTAGATCTTTGATGTCCAAGTATTTGAACAAATTCACTAACCAGGTAACTTCACAACATGTAAGAGCCATTGCTCTGTACTCTGCTTCAGCAGATCCTGGAAACCACAGCTTGTTTTTTAGATTTCCAAGACACTGGTGAATCAACCAACAAAATACAATAGCCTGTAGTAGACCTTCTAGTCATAGGACAGCTGGCCCAATCTGAATTACAATATGCCTTAAGTTCCACTGCAGAATTTTTGGCTAGTAAAATACCCTGACCTGGGGCTTGCAACAAGTACCTCAACAAGTGTTTCACAGCTTGCATGTGTACTGAGGTTGGACTCTGCATAAATTGACTTAAAAGTTAAACAGTGTAGCAAATGTCTGGCCTTGTGACAGTTAAGTATATGAGCTTGCCTATAAACTTTCTATACACTTCAAGATCAGATAAAGGTGAACCAACATCAGCTTTAAGCTTCAAATTAGGATCCATGGATAGCTTATATGGCTTACTATGCAGAACACCACCTTCTTTAAGTAACTCCGTTGCATATTTTTGTTGAGAAATGAAGATACCTTGATTAGACCTAGAAACTTCAAAACCCAAGAAATAACTCAGATTACCCAAATCTTTCATATGAAAACTGGTACTTAGCTGTGTCTTGAGAGCTTGAATCTCTAAATCATCATTGCTAGTTATCAACAAGTCATCAACATAAACAAGAATTGCAGTGAACTTTTGACCATCCTTCTTTGTGAACAATGAATAGCCTATTTTTGATTGTTTAAAGCCAAATGAAATCAATGCAGATGAAAATTTAGAAAACCAATTCCTTGGTGCTTGTTTAAGACCATACAAGGACTTTTTAAGCTTACACACCAGCTACTTATCAACTTGAGTAGAAGCCTGAATTGACTCCCCCTGACCAGCGTAATCCATAGGAACTTTCATATATACTTCTTCCATCAAATCACCACGAAGGAAAGCATTTGACACATCCATTTGACAAGTCTGCCAGCCTTTCAAAGCTGCAACAGCTAATATAGATCTCATAGTCACCATTTTAGCAACTGGAGCAAAAGTCTCCCTATAATCTACACCAAACTGCTGTCTATTGCCTTGTACAACCAATCTTGCCTTCTTTCTATCCTCAGTACCATCAGCCTTGAATTTTGTCTTAAACAACCAATGACTCCCAATAGTAGTCTTGCCTTCTGGTAGAGTTGTAAGTTCCCATGTCTCATTTTCTTCCAAAGCTCTTAATTCACAATCCATAGCTTTACACCAACTAGGATTTTGTACAGCTTCTTTGAAATTCACAGGGTCTTGTTAAGCCAAAAGAGCAATAAAAATGCTTGAAACTCAGGAACAAGAGGTGTTTGAGTTACTAGGTTTGCCTTGGGTGTGTGATTCAGAACAAAATCTTTTAGTTTAGAAGGTATAGTAGTTTGTCTATTAGATCTTCTAGTTGTTTGTGGTACAGGTTGAGATAAAGAAGGTGTAGGTTGAGATGTGGTAGAAATTGATTCAGATAAAACATTAGTCTCTGGTACAGCAGAAGTATTGTTTGGTATAGTTGGCATAGTTGACTGAGTATTTGTTACAGGATCCAAAACAGGATTGTGAGGCACTTCTTCATCATAAAATGCATTAGAGAAATGACATGGCAAAGTAGTTGGCATTGGTGACAAAAACTTATCAATACTTCCAGAAGAGTAAGGAAACACATGCACATAGAAAGTAGCATCTCTTGAGACAAAAGTTGTGTGATTTTGTAGATTGTAAAACTTGTACCCCTTTTGATTAGCAGGATATCCCAAAAACATACAAGGAACACCTTTAGGAGAAAATTTATCAGCCACTCTTGTTGGATTACTAACAATTGCAAAATATCCAAAAACTCTTAATTGAGAATATGCAGATTTTTCTCCTAGCAATATCTCATATGGAGTTTTATTTCCAAGCACAGAAGATGGAATTCTATTGATCAAGTAAGTGGCAGTAGTAACACAATTACCCCAAAACTTCAAAGGTAGATGAGAATGAAATCTTAGAGCTCTAGCAGTATCTAATATATGCCTATGTTTCTTTTCTACTCTCCCATTTTGCTGAGGCCTGTCTACACAAGAAGTTTGATGGACAATACCCTGACTTGTTAGATAGTGTCCACACTCTCCTTTTACAAACTCCAAAGCATTATCTGACCTTATTATTTTTACTTTCTTCTCAAATTGAGTGAAAATTAAGAAATGCCTTTAGTGCCATAAATGAATCAGACTTATGAATAAGTATATAAGTCCATGTGGCCCTACTACAATCATCCACAATAGTGAGAAAGTACCTATACTGTCCATTTGTTGGAACCTTATATAGACCCCCTATGTCAATGTGAATCAAGTAAAAAACAGAGGTACTATGTGACTCACTCAAAGCATATGGTAGTAAACTTTGCCATTGGACAAGACAAACACTCTGCATTAGATTTAGACACTACAACAGGCAGATCTTTCATATGTTTCATCATAGAGTCAGATACATGACCAAGCCTGATACCTGGGAATCGCACCAGGCTTTACCTCTCGAGGGATCTCGAGAAGCTTACAACCCCCACCAGGCAGTGTACCTGATCGTTGTAGTATAGTATAGTGACAAGTACCGGGGGATTGATCGTTCAACTTAGGAATAGTGTCGCTAGGATTAGAAAGCCTAAAAACTAGGTCTAGAGGTGAGAGATGATTCTTTTTGTATTTTTTATATTTTATAAAAGCAATTAAAAATCTCGGTTTTGGAAGAGTGGGCGGAATTAGTTGCTAATCAACAAACCCAATAACTAAGATGCAATCAAAATAAAATAACAAAAATGAAATGAAATCTAATTAAACTAGTGGTGTGAATAATAATAGGGAGAGTTGTGTTTACTTAGGTTTCATTACTCCCTAGATATCTTTTACAGGTTGATAGTTTGTTACAATTGCATGGATGACGGGTCGTATTCCTTAATACTAGTCGTAGGGCCGTGTACAATATTCCCTAATTCTATAGGACCCTACTTCACTCCTATGTCGAGCCGTTAGAAGCTCCTAACATGGGATCATTAGAATTCTCCTACGCATTAAATACAACCAAAAATCATAGTACACCTCTGATCATGTTTCTTAAGACGTTCAAGCATGTCACCAATGGAAGTCTGCTAGATTTCTTAAGCCTAACATCGAATACAATCATCCGTAACAACTATAAACAAACAATCAACCCATAATTAACATCTAGGTTTCACTACATCTAAGCAAACACACAAAAGATCTAGCCAAGCATGTTAAATTCAAGACAAGTGTAAGATATATTCAAACAACACATAGACATATTGAATGAATTGAAAGAGTACTTATCTCAATTGAACATGAAAGGTTTCAAAGGGTAAAAACCCTTGAAAAAGCTGTAATATATGGACTAGGGTTTCTCTCCAAAGTTATACCCTAATTGTTCCTTTTTTAATGAATGAAAATTGCAAAACTATATATAGATTTTACAGGGTGACGGCGTCAAGAAGGAAATTCTGACGCCGTCAACTCGCCGCCCATAATGAAATCGGATTGCCTAGATCCACTTTTGACGCCGTCATGTCCCTAGTGCAAAACTCTTCTGGATCGTCACGGACTTTATCCACTTCCACCTCTTGTATTACTCTTGACGCCGTCACTTGAGAACTCTTGACGCCGTCAGGTACTGTTCCCAGCAAGGAAAATTAAGACTTTGCCGTTTTCTTCACTTTTATGATCCAAAAATGTCCCAAATGCTTCCTTTTCCAGAATTCACTCCAAAAGTACCTAAAATGACAAAAGGAACGATTTAGGGCATTATTTGATCAAATAAATTCGAATCCGGGCTAAAATGACCCCCTAAAAATGGTTCATTTTTCGCCTCATCAAATACCCTTACACTTGAGATTTGCCTGTCCTCAAGCAAATGCGCTTTTATTCTAATCAAAATACAAGTTAGGGGTCATTTAACACTAATATAAAAGTAATTACAACAAATAATCGTTCCACTAAAGACCAAAGACAAGCACGGAGGTCATACACTAGCACCTCACAAATAGTGTTTAGATACTCACATCTCTCGGGTGTAATAAAGTATATATCACAATATGGAAATGGAAAACATCTCTCACTACCTGTCATAGCAAAATACATTACCAAAGGCTTGGGAAAGGATCAAACATCCACCACTTGGCGTAAGCACCTAGGATAAACTATCAAAGAGGTCTTTCAAAGGGATATAACGTTAGGTGTAGGGATATGGAATACACGGTTTTGTTGGATATGGCGTTGCTAAGCCAAAACTAGACTCGACTTAAGCTAATAAATCAAAAATAACAAAAACATAAAATAAACATAGAATGAAACGGGATGATAGTCCGTATGTTTTTCTCTTTTCTCTTTTTCTATATATATATATATATATATATATATATATATATATATATATATATATATATATATATATATATATTTTGCATACACTCTTACCCTACCATCCAAAATAATACATCATAGGGAATGAACATTCCCTTTACACTTGAATTTTTACATACTTTACAATAAACTAATCTAATGACTCGAATCAAGATAATCAAAACACTTGGAGTACTTTTAAGATTAACGCACATATGGGGGTAATAATATGATGTTCTTCCCCATTACTCCATAACACAAGTACTTTACCCATGAGTCCCAATCGTCCTGAAACAATATGTACAAGATATGACTCGAAATCAATTAGATAATTAACTAAGGTTTTAAACATGTAACAATAATGCACTAAAGATGAGTGCATACACGGAAGACTAAGGCGATTTGGGTGTACATTTAAGTGGATTGTAACAAATTCTTCCTTTAAGTAAAATGCTTAAAGTTAGAAACGAAAAGATAGGCTCGGAGGGGTGTACTAGGGGTTTCGTGTACTAAAAATGAGTACAACGCTAAGGTGTGGGAAAAATTAGTTGACTTTAGTAGCCAAGTAATATGACTTAAATGGTCAAGTAATTATGATACGGGTTTAACACAAGGGTGATCCTAATGCCTCTTATCATGTAGTAAATCCTACTACACGAATGTAGTCTCACTAGCGGTCTCGGGATGCATCACTAACACAAGTTCTAGAATCTAAATGCTACCGGTACACTCATAAGCACTAATAGTGAATGCTTTTCCTATCAAATCTAAATGCGAACCTCACATATTTGGGTGGAAAATTTGTCTGAATGGTACGGTTTTGTGCTAGTCATACGACTCCTATCCATGAGACGCTTGCTATGGCTAAAGTTTCACTCCTAAATGTTGTAAAAAATTTTAAATTTGGCGCTAAAATTACGCTAACAAGTATTTCTCTTAGTTTTATTACACACCTACCATCAAACAAACAAATTCAAGTGCAAGTGTATCCTATAAGGTATCATCATTTACCCTCCCCTTACACTTAGGATGAACATTGTCTCCAATGTTCAATTAAAGAATGTAAAAGTGAAATAGGTAAAAGAATGAAATCAAATACTCCCCTGATTCGTTCGGTGTGGATAGTGTGGTAACAAGGTTAGATCTTCCTCCATGAAAATGAACAATCAAAGCTTCCCTTCCAGAAAAATAAATCATCTTCTTGTCATATATAACCTGTTAAACCTGAGAAAACAAACAAGGCAACCTCACATAAAATCGGTGGCAATCTATATATACTAATAAGTCCTAGAAAACAATGTAAGATATAATGCTTGTGGAATGAATGTTTGCAGATTTCCTGGAGTTTATAAAACTAAAGATTTAACAAAAACTTCAAGACTCCGTTAGAAAAATAAAACTAGCAAAATTTCCATAATTTTACACATGACGCCGTCAGGAGTTAACTTCTGACGCCATAAGAAGTGACCTGCAAAAATCTTTACGTTAAGTTTCTGGAAAATTTCTGGAAAAACTTATGTCCTACTTCCTGGAAAATCCTGCAAAATATCATTATGACTCGATACAAGCATTTGACTCTAACAAATACTAATACACATGTTCATTTAATATTGTGGAGAATCATGATCAATTTCGTTTCTTAAAAACATATTTGGGGTTTCCCCTTACACTTATCTTTTGCGAAATACCTTTGTATGAAGTTAAGACAAAGTCAAATGACAAAATAAAGTATTTTCACAATTTTAGTTTTGAAACATGATCTACCAACAATAAAAATAAAGCATGCATACGGAAGCAAATAACAATCAAACAAATAAAAATCACACAAAACATGGGTTGCCTCCCAAGAAGCGCTTTTCTTTATTTTATGAGTCTTGTAGCTAGACTCAAGGTCATGGGCAATTACGTTATTGGGTGAGTTCCTCATTGAGGACATCTTCAGGATCAAACTCGGGTTTCAATTTCCTATCGGTTTTCTTGGTACGGTATGACCTTTCAAACTTTTCTCCATCCAGATCATATAGAATCATCTTCATATGCCATGATCCGTCACTTTCCTTAGGTGGCTTGTCCCACCTCCATTTACACTTATCCCTCTCTCTTTTCCACTTGTTCATCTCTATGTTAATAGGCATTACGCATAAGAACTCAATCATTTTCCTAAAGACTAGGGGGTCCTCAAAAGGGTCTAGCTCCTCATCTCTAGCTATGAGTTGTTCCACCGAATATGTTTTATCGATGAAATCTTTTTCTAGATAGAATGGGCGTTGAGGTCCTATAAAGTTTCTTTCTACCCAAGGTCCATATCTAGATGGTCTCCTGTTCATCTCTACCCAATGTGGTGTCGGTTCATCCTTACAATCGTAGCTATGCTTCTTAACATCATATACCAACCAAGTATCGCCCTCACCTACCGCTATCTTAGACTCCTTACAATCTATCATGGCGCTAGCGGTTGCTAAAAATCCTCTTTCTACTAACAATGGGCATGCAGTATCACTAACCATATCTAGGACGTGAAAATCCGCTAAAATAGTTAACTTCCCTACGTGAACAACTACATCCTTGATCATCCCAACCGGGTGGGCAATACTCCCATCTGCTAGACTAATTAGTACCTCCATTTCCTCTAACTTTCCTAGCTTAAGATTGGTGAAAATGGATAAGGGAATCAAGTTGAGGCTTGATCCTAAATCGGCTAGTGTGTTAAAAGCTTCGGATTTTCCTATCTTACAAGGCAAAACAAATATACTCGGATCATCAAGCTTCTTAGGCAACTTGTTTTGAACGAAGGCGGTCCCATTTTTACCCAATTTGAACTTCTCATATTTTTCTAGTAGGGCACTATAGTAGGGAGCACGGGCTAAGACATCAATGACGGGGCGTTCAAGGTGGAGCTCCTTGAATTCATCGTCAAGGTCTTGTGTAGGAAGTGTTTCAACTTTATTATTGACCGGTTTGATATTGAGTGTTTCATTCGATTGGCCCTTTTGAAGAATTTGGTTTTGCTTGAAACACGTGCTCATTGATTTAACCGAGTAGTATTGGGGACAAGAAGTGGGTAACGAAACCGATGATATGGAATTAACGTTTAGTTTTGGGTTCTTGACCGTGTCGCTTGGGAGTGCTCCCATTTCTTGGTCATTGAGAACTTTCAACAATGTGTCAAATTTGGTGGTCATCTTGCTTTGCTTTTGTTTGAAATCGGCTTCAAACTTAGATATGCGAGCTTCTTGAGATGCCATAAACTTGGACATCAACCCTTCAAGATTATTGGTACTACCATAGTTATTAGAAGGATTGTTGTTGAAAGTACGGTTGGAGGGTGGACCGTTTAGTTGGTAACGATTAGGCGGATTGGAAGAATGGTTTTGGTTTTGTTTCCACCTAAGGTTCGGGTGATTTTTGCAAGAAGGGTTGTAGGAATCACCGTAAGGGTTTGGCTTGGGTTTGAAAGTGTACCACTTATCTCCCACTTTGTCGGTACGCGAGGATGCGTAGTCCGCAAAAGCTGTTCCGGGGAGTTCCACGCAATCACGAGTGTCATGGGGACCACTACATAATTCGCATAAAGAAGTGATTTTGTTCACTTGGCTTGAAGGCTTAGGAGCTTCGTATGATTTCATGAGAAACTTGACTTGGTCCTCAAGTTCCATGATCCTAAGGTCTGGAGTGCTAGAATTGTTCGAAGGCAAAGATATTGCCTTGACCGTTTTGTTCAAATCACGGGGATCATTCCAACATTCGTTATCATAGAGAGCAAGATTTTCTATGAGTTCCCATGATTCTTCCGCACTTAGATCACGTAGCTTACCACCGGCCGATTGGTCAATGGTTCGCCTTCTGGAGAGATCGATATGGTCATAGAAGATTTGGACTTTGAGCCAAAGATCTATGCCATGATGAGGGACTTTTTGGAGTAAGTCCTTGAAACGAGTCCGTGCTTCATATAGAGTTTCACGTTGACGTTGTTGGAACATCAAGATATCATTTCTAAGCTTGGCAGTTCTCCCCGGTGGGAAAAATTGAGCAAGGAAACGAGTGGTAAGATCATCCCATGAGGTGATGGATCCCGCGGGTAAACGTTCAAGCCATTGACTAGCTTGATCACGTAGAGAATTGGAATAGGCGTAATCGGTTCGACTCTCTAGTTGTAACATCAAGGTCTATAGAATCTATGATTTTAAGGAAATCCTTGAGATGTTGGTTAGGATCTTCGGAACGAAGTCCAAGGAATACACATCTGCTTTGCACCAACCGGATGGTGTCGGATCGCAAGGGGGACACATTGGCTCCTTGAGTGAGCTCAATAGTGTTTCGATAGCCTTGGTGGCTAGGACGGGAATACTCTCCTAAGGTTCGGAGCCTAAGAGGTTGGTTTGCTAGTGGTGGGTTTTGTGGGTGGTTTTGTTGTGGTGGGTTGATGGGTTCAAAGATGTTACCACCTTCCATGATGTCGGATGGTAAAGATTACGAACAAAGATACGAAGAAATAAGATAGACTAAAGAAAACCTAAAAATAAAAATAAAATCTTACTAGAAAGGAATCTAGCAAGTAGACCTAATAAAAAGAAATCCTAACCTAGACAATAACTATTCCCCGGCAGCGGCGCCAAAAACTTGATACGTGGGAATCGCACCAGGCTTTACCTCTCGAGGGATCTCGAGAAGCTTACAACCCCCACCAGGCAGTGTACCTGATCGTTGTAGTATAGTATAGTGACAAGTACCGGGGGATTGTTCGTTCAACTCAGGAATAGTGTCGCTAAGATTAGAAAGCCTAAAAACTAGGTCTAGAGGTGAGAGATGATTCTTTTTGTATTTTTTATATTTTATAAAAGCAATTAAAAATCTCGGTTTTGGAAGAGTGGGCGGAATTAGTTGCTAATCAACTAACCCAATAACTAAGATGCAATCAAAATAACATAACAAAAATGAAATGAAATCTAATTAAACTAGTGGTGTGAACAATAATAGGGAGAGTTGTGTTTACTTGGGTTTCATTACTCTCTAGATATCTTTTACAGGTTGATAGTTTGTTACAATTACATGGATGACGGGTCGTATTCCTTAATACTAGTCGTAGGGTCGTGTACAATATTCCCTATCTCTATAGGATCCTATTTCACTCCTATGTCGAGCCGTTAGAAGCTCCTAACATGGGATCATTAGAATTCTCCTATGCATTAAATACAACCAAAAATCATAGTACACCTCTGATCATGTTTCTTAAGACGTTCAAGCATGTCACCAATGGAAGTCTGCCAGATTTCTTAAGCCTAACATCGAATACAATCATCCGTAACAACTATAAACAAACAATCAACCCATAATTAACATCTAGGTTTCACTACATCTAAGCAAACACACAAGAGATCTAGCCAAGCATGTTAAATTCAAGACAAGTGTAAGATATATTCAAACAACACATAGACATATTGAATGAATTGAAAGAGTACTTATCTCAATTGAACATGAAAGGTTTCAAAGGGTAAAAACCCTTGAAAAAGTTGTAATATTCGGACTAGGGTTTCTCTCCGAAGTTATACCCTAATTGTTCCTTTTTTAATGAATGAAAATTGCAAAATTATATATAGATTTTACAGGGTGACGGCGTCAAGAAGGAAATTCTGACGCCATCAACTCGCCGCCCATAATGAAATTGGATTGCCTAGATCCACTTTTGACGCCATCATGTGCAATTCTACTCTGGGCCGTCACTCTTATTTGGACCATGACGGCCTATGGTGACGCCGTCATGTCCCTAGTGCAAAACTCTTCTGGATCATCACGGACTGTATCCACTTCCACCTCTTGTATTACTCTTGACGCCATCACTTGAGAATTCTTGACGCCGTCAGGTACTGTTCCCAGCAAGGAAAATTAAGACTTTGCCGTTTTCTTCACTTTTATGATCCAAAAACGTCCCAAATGCTTCCTTTTCCAGAATTCACTCCAAAAGTACCTAAAATGACAAAAGGAACGATTTAGGGCATTATTTGATCAAACAAATTCGAATTCGGGCTAAAATGACCCCCTAAAAACGGTTCATTTTTCGCCTCATCAAAGCCTATGGTGCCAAAGACCGTAAGAGCTACTATCTACCTTATTCAAAGAAGCAGAGAAAGAAAACTTAGGCAAAGTAGTTTTTACCAAATCCTTGAACACATCATCAAGCTTTTCAGAAGGCACATTCACTAGATGATATAAGCCTGATTTCTTCTTACCCAATCCTGTCACTTTCCTGGTTTCCAAGTCTTGAACCACATAAAATTGTGGATAAAAGGACACAAAACACAGATTATCCTCAGTCAATTTTGGGACAGATAACAAACTGAACTTGAAGGAAGGAACTACCAAAACATCCTTGAGTAAAATATCATTATTTAGTCTAATTTTCCTAACATGTGAAATCACTGAAGTACCACCATTAGGCAACTTTATTTGTGGTTTAATCTTTAGTGTATAAGGGTCCAAGATTTCATCATCATCAGGTGTCATGTGGTCTGTGGCCCCAGTATCATAAATCCAATTTTCTAGCAATTCTAATAAGTCAATTTTACTCATTAAACAGGCAATACCTGTTGCAAAATCATGAGCAAACTCAGTATCTTCATCTGCAGAGTTCTTCAATTGTAAGCTTTTAAGCAACTGATCAAATTATTGTGGAGTAAAACTCAAATTACCACTCTCAACATGTGCTGCAGACCTCTGAAAACTATTACCCTGAGTTCTTGCTTGCCCATCTTTTGGCTTGAATTGCTTACTGAGATTGTACTTAGGATGCCATACAGGATACCCCACCTTCTCCCAACACTTTTCTGGAGGGTGCTACTAAAAACCACAAATACCACACTTATCTTGAAACTTCCCTTTACTTAACAAAGCTATTGACTCAAGAACACCATTACCAAACAAAGCTCTTTGAGATTCTTCCTGTTGTAACAAAGAACATGCATTTTCTACACTTGGCAAAGGCACAGTCATTAGAATTTGACTCCTCTGATTACTATAGTGCACATCTAAGCCATTTAAGAACTGAAACAACCTCTGATCCTCTTTCTGTTTACTCAAAGCAGCCAAGAACACAGAAACTTCTTGAGAAACAATAGAAATCATAGGCAACACATTTATACTATCCAATTCTTCCCAAACACACTTCATCTTTGTATAATACTCACTAATTGAACCACCTGACTGCTTAATCTCATAAGTATCCTTATTCAACTTATATTTTCTAGAACCATCACTTAATGCAAATCTCTTTTCTAACTAATTCCAAATTTCACTAGCAGTCCCAATGAACATTGTAGATCTTGCAATAGCCTCATTCACAGAACCAATTAGCCAACAAATCACCATATTATTGCAAGTATCCCAAAGTTCAGCAAGATTAGGATTAGTAGTGGATCTAGGAACAGTACCTTTGATAAAACCTAATTTCCTTTTAGTAGAAAGACCAATTTCAATCGCTCTGCGCCAAGCCCTGTAATTTTGTGCACCATTCAATTTTTCTTGAACAGTCAATGAATGTGGACCATCAGAAGGATGTAAGTACAAAGGATTTTGAAAGAGTTGAGGTTCTGTTAGGTTGTTAGCAACAGGTTCAGCCATAGTGATTGATCAAGAAACCAAGAAACGAATGTGATTGGTGAAGAGACAAAACAACAAACAGATGCTATGCGGAAACGTGAACACTACAAGATCTCACACACTAGACACACACTAGCACAATCGTGTGAAGATTTTGATGAATTTTAGTGGTCAGAACTCCATTGATAGAGCTCTGATACCATGAGAAGAACAATGGAGAAAGAAATAAAATTGGAGGAAAAATCTGTTGTATTGAATTGTTAGTTACAAATGAGAGTGAAAAGGGTATTTGTAAAGCTGTTACAACATTTCAGCATTTACAATAGTAGTCCTTCTATTTACAATATTTATAATATAAGACCCTAAAGTCTATGAGCTTGCACATAATATTATTATTATTATTATTATTATTATTATTATTATTATTATTATTATTATTATTATTATTATTATTATTATTATTATTATTATTATTATTATAAACATCACTTTATTGAAAAACAAATAGGATTTTACAAGAAATTAGTGGGGAGCCGAGATACTAACTGAGCTCCCACGCCTCTAGCTACAGCAAAACCAATCCTACTAAATATATATGGAGCCGCACGTGCTCCAATGTCTTGGGTCATAGAGAATCGTCTAATTCGCTTTAATAAGGTCACTGCATCTTTTTCAAGTTCTCCAAAAGAAGATAATGAAAAGGGGAGGAATCCATATCCGATATCTGTGCATTTAGCAGCATATTTGACACGTTTACGCTATGCGGCTTCAATAACCGCCCGACCGGGCATAAAATCAACCATACACGAACGTGTCAAAGGTGACGATCCTGTAAGATCAACACAAACATCACGGCCACCATCCCAAGAATAAAGTAATATATCGGCCGGACGTAAGGTTTTGTCCCTCTCTCCACGAAGCCCAATATCTACCTCCTTACGAACTGAAACTCCAGACCGAGCACATATATCAACAAGAACATCACGCACAACATTGTGCCGATGTTTAATACCAACTAAGCCTGCACACGATACAGCATGATCTCCAAAAATATCTCCAGGAAAAACCTTAGAACAAGCTGAACATGGCATCTGGACAGTAAAAAGAGGAACACCCAATTGGTAACACAAAACACATCGGTAAGTCCTGGCATTCATAGTCTGTCCCAATCCAGATATCGGTGCCACCCTAAGCCAATCTGACGTATAATCCTCTTTTAATGAGTTCCATAAAGCCATCTGTCTAGAAGATAACTGGAAAGTGGATTCAACCGTTTGGGCAATATGCGTGAAATGTATATCTGCCAATTTCTTCATAAGTTTGGGGGCAGGATCTCACTAGGGTTACTCATAAGGTCAATATCCATATTCACATTAAAAGTACACAATGCATCATCAAAAGAGGGACCAGTCGACACAATACCAGAACTACGGAGAAGCTTAGTCTGTAAGCTGGCAGATTGAAGTCTAGAAGCAAGGAAGGCATAGTTCAAGACATCACCTGCAGAATACACACCCAGTCCCCCGAGAGAAAAAGGTAGGGTGGCGAGTCTCCATTGCCAATCACCGAACCCAGGTCCAGAAGCAGTGACAATACGTTTCAAAGAAGAGCGAAGTGCTGCATCAAAAGAAACCTGAGCACTCTCAAAGACCCGAGGAGGACATGTGCGCATAGCAAAATACAACTTGGAAATACTGACACATGCACGCAGTAGCAACAACTCACACTGAGGATCATTAAGCTTAGCAACAGCATCCATAAGCTCAATAGTTTTAGCAACCCTTTTCATAACAAGCTTACTACTAAACTCAAAATCCACACTGGCGGGGCCCCCTAATAATTTAACACCATGCGAAGGTCGAGAAATATTAGGGGGGAAAACACCAACATACCTGCTCCGTGGGTCTTCCTTTGGCCAAAAGACCTCAGTTTTATCAACATTGAGGTGTAAACCACAACTAGGTCCATCCATCATAATCAACTCCAAAACTTTCCCCACAACCAAAGTATTCCCAATAATAGTACCATCATCAAGATACCAAGCTTGAAGAGAAAGAGTGAAAGAGTCTCGAATCTTACATGCCAAGGGATGTAACACTAAAGCAAAAAGAAGAGGCCCAAGCGGATCACCCTGTTGCACCCCTTGGTGCGACCATAAAGTATGCTCACCATAATATAACCTAGCGGGATTGGAGTAACAGAATTCCACCCAACGTGAAATAGCCGGAACACGAAGGCGAACTTCACGTAACATAACCGCACGATCCACCATATTGAAGGCATTTCTAAAGTCCACCAACAACATAGATAACCCCACATCACCCCCACGGTCTTCAATCAACCGATTCACAGCATGAAGGATAGCTTCCCCACCTCCCGAAACACCCACACCAAATTGCAAACCGTCAAAATAACCATCCAAAGAATGGCCGATCATAGAAGCACAAACCTTGGAGACTAAACGCCTCCAAACAGTCCCAACAACGATAGGACGGATCCCACCTCCTGGTTTAACCAGGGCGTAAGAGGAGCACTAGCAACATACTCTCCCAACTCCCTTGGGCATTTACCCTCAAGAAAAAGGTTCACCACCTGGGTGATAGAAGCGACTAACTCATCAGAGACGGCAACAGCTGCACCGTTTAAACAATCCAAAAGGTGTTGAGCACGCAAACCATCCCTTCCACAAGAAGTACCACGAGGGAAACTCTTAATCATATCAAGAACCATAGCAGGAGATGCCAAAAGGTGATGATGATCAATAGGTATATCTGGTAAAAGGGGAGCAGATTGAAAAGGGTGCTTAGCTTTTAGATCCGCGAGAGTAGTATCATCATAGGCCGCAATACCCGAAGAAGAAAGAACTCTAACAGCAGCAGTATAATGGCCATCACAAATCTTCCTCTTACACTGCTTGATATTACGGTCACCCAAGTCCAGGTTTTCCTCATCAATATTAGACCACAAAGGGGGGGGGGGGGGGGGGGGGTTGGCTAAAACCTCACGCACAACTTGTAAAAACCACCAGGTGTGCCCCAAGATGAAATGGCATTAACAATATACTCTTCCTGTCGCTGACGTTTAGTAGCAGACCTACACTCTTGATTACTCCTCGGGCAAAAGGTTTTAAGCAAACAAAGAGGCAAGACTAACAAACTAACCCAACAGGAAATGTCATCAGGCGAACAAACCACCTTATCAAGGGCTCCTTTCAAAACCCGAGAAAACCCCAAACGACATTTAGGAGGAATAGACTTGACAGTACGCAACCCCTTAGAAAGTAGAGTATCAAGGAGATGTAAATCAAAATCACCAAACTCATCAGAAACCAAATCCTCAACAGGAGCAACATGAGAAGGGCCATGAGGTTTGTTGAGATCATGCAACACGAACCGAACAACACCATCACCACAATCAGGAGGTGACACAAAATCAGACCCCCTACCATGCCGACACTTAGCCCGGAAAGTATGCGTTTTGAAACAACCACCACACAACCACAATCCCATACGCTTAAGAGCAACCTCAGTCCTTTCAAAAATAGCCAAATCCGACGCGAGAGACTGTCTAGTAATAGCTTGCGCATCCCCACTGAAGTGTCGATCACGAAGATGTGTGATCAAATAAGTTTTAGTAATTATTATTATTATTTCATAATTGGCATTGAATATTCATGAATCTCATATGATAGCCGGCTGTAGACGGTTTTGGCAGGTGGCAAGACGACGTCGAATAGAACTTTGTAACACACTAAATTTATTATTTTTTGAACAAACACGCTAAATTTATTAGAGCAAAGTCCGAAATATATAATGTTGGATGTTAGAGCAAAGTTCGAAAACGATTGAGTTCGATCATATTTGGTCTGAAAATGGTAGAGTAAAAATCTTTTTTGGTTTGTTGTTTTTTATTTGATTTGGTAATCGTTTTCTTGATTTTAGGAAATTGCATTAGAAATTCGATCATTTTAAGTCTCCAGTTTTGTTTTAAAAGTTAGGGTGTGTTTGTTTTTGCCAAAAACGTCTGAAACGCCTCTAACTCTTACTCAGTCAGACGCGGTCATAGAAGAGGTATGTTTGTTTTTTTATGTCGAGTCAGACGCGGTAAGATGTAAAGATTTTGAGTAAGAGTTGGTGATTATGTCTTACCGCCTCTTAACCCTCGAAAATCTTTAGCCACCTCTCTTTGAAACCATTTTTTTCGTAAAAATATGTAATAAAGAAAAAAATATATATAACATAAACAACAAAACAAAGATCTCAAGTTCTTTTTCAAAGTATTGTTCACAAAATCAGTAAAGATTTTAATAAAGAACCCATCATCGATCCATAAAAAATCCATAGCAAGAACTTGTTCTTTAAAGCAAGAAAACCAACAACCTGTTTCAACATTTTTCAAGAGGTTTTGTGTTTCGTGGTTTAGTGATCGCATCTGGTTTAGGTGTGTTTTTAGTGTCAAGGAAGTAGAGCAAGATATGTGTTAAATTGGTGACTGCAACACATATGTTATCAGGGTTGAGATAGAATAAAGTTGTGTTATATATCTAGGGTTAGTTATAGTTTTAGGTTAAATTGAAAAAGGGCCTGTTACATAAAGCATTGTTTGGGCTGTATATTTTCGTTTTATGTATGGATATTTTTACTTGTGGCCCGAGTGAGATTATAACTTGGCCAGCATTTCAAGCTTGTTGTGCTGGAAAAAAAATGTTTGTTGAAAAAAAATTTGACTTTGGTATAAACGTATTGATGACTGTCATAATAGTCCTTATTGATCCCATTGTGTCTGGTTATATTTTTGAAATGTTATAAGAAATTATATGTTGGCTTGTGGTCATCTATATAACAAGTACAAATACTTTTTCAGTATGTTATATTAAGGATATGTATTAAGATAATTTATTTAGTTTATTATTGTGTTAAATTTATAATAAAAATATTTTGTTTTATGTTTACGCAAACTATTTAATCATCGTATTGTGATGGTTTAATAAATAATTAAAAAAAATAGATAATTAAAAATCATTCAGACAATTCTACAAAAACAGACAACATTATTTCATTCAGATTCAGGCTTTATAACCACCTCTTACCAGTAAGATATTGTAGTCAGATTCAGACCCAAAACGTTTTAATGAAACAAACACCCCCTTAGTGTTCGAGCTTTTAGTTGAGGTTCTTTACTATATTTTCTTGAGTTCAGTTTTGGAAAAATTTGGGATAAATTTTTCTTCATATAAGAATGGAAGGAAAGTAAGATTTTGCATGTCAAAAGATAAATTTGTCTTTACTTTTTGAACTTTAAACCTTTTAAACATAAGTATATTGTAAAATGTAAATTGATCATTTTTTTTTTTTTTTTTTACTTTTTCACAGCTTAAAAACACAAAAAATTATTTATTTTCTTTCAACTCAAAAACAAAAATATTTTTACAAACTTTTTTTACTTTTTTTCTTTTTCTTTTTCCTCTAAAACTCAAGAACTCAACTTTATAGTCTCTCATGAAAAAATTTGCTTGTTTTGCCTTCACAGTTAAATTGAGATGGCCGTTTTTTAAGTTTGAATGAAGATGATTCTTAATCATCTTTGGGTAGCGTGTTTCATCTTCAAAGCTTCATCTCAAGTTTAGAATAATGGTTATTATTTTTGCAGCGGAGGATGCTTAGTATAGATTGCAAAGCTGGTTAGTTTGTTCAAATCAAGCGGCTATTTTCCCTTGAAGTTGTATAGTGTGTTCTTAATATTCGGTGGTTGGTTTTTTCTAGGGTAATAGTTATAGACAATTCATATCCGTGAGTGTTATGTTTTTAAGTCATTGCAACCTTATCTTTAAGCTTTTAATATAACTAGACAAGTACTCGTAAATAGCGACGAGATTTTATAGCGGTAAATAATTATAGTTGACATATTTTGTTTAGGTGTTTGGTGTAACGTTTATACATATAACGTAAAATAATCAACATATAACTGTAAAAAGTTATAGCATACGATAATTAAACTCAAAGAACATTGTTTAAATGTATAAATACATTTTGTGAAATTGAAAATGAAACACGACAACAATTAGTTAAAACATTCATCTTTTTCTACATATTTTAATAGCTTTTTCTACATGATGTTTTATTAATGTAGTTGAAATAAAAGTAGATATATTAGATATTAAATGAGCAACCTGTGATCATAAAGGATTTCAAGTTTAAACTTTCCTTTTAATATTATTTTCTAAAGGGTATTATAAATATTATACAGTACCCATGCATAGCAACAGGATTTTATAGCGACAGATAATTTATTGATGAAAAAAAAGTTTATAGGTTATAAAAAAATAATAATAAAAGTTTGAAGATTTGGGGATTAAACATAATGTTTTAAAACCCGGTTCAACCCAAGTGGTTAAACCGGTTGAACCGTTCCAGTCGAAAAATGGGTCAATTTAAACCAGTTCAACTTGCTAAGTTGGTCAAAAACGGGTCAAATTAAACCAGGTCAACCCACCGGGTTTGAAGCGTCCCAGGTCAACCCGGTTTGTGATTTGTATTAATAGTTTCCTTTTGAAATATACGTTTTCAACATTTCCTTTTTTAGTTTCAACTTTTCACTTTTCAGTTTTTCCTTCAGGTACCCTGTGACGATTAACTGGAGAAATAGATCTCGATGAAGCCTTGGTTTCAACGGGTCCTCTATGGTTCGTTTTCGAATGTCTTTATTGGTTAGCCGAACTGGTGGCGACACCAGTTCCCGTTTGAACCCGTTGGTCCCGTCCAGTTTTCAAAACTATATGCACCATCAACTTGTTAGGTTGTATGAATATTTGTGTGTTTTATTAATTTGGATAATGTGTATAATAACATTTACTTTTCATTTTAGGGTTTTTAAAAACAACATTAATTAGTGTGTTTAATTATTTTATATGGATTATGTTATTTAAATTGTATATTATGAAAATTTTATTGTACTTTTTAGTAAGTGGTATTTTAATTAGTTGTATTTAATTAGGTAGATATGCTTTTAATTCGTTGTACAATGTGATCATTGTACTTTTAAGTAAATGGTATTTTAATAAGAGTATTAATTACGGTATAATTCAGTTTTAGGAAACAATTATGATTAATAACTTTCTCTCCTCTGAATCCGCCACTCACTCTCTTTCGGGTAGTGTTAACAAGAAAGTCAAAGCAATCTCCTCAACCTAGAAAGAGAACTCCGGGATCTTATTTTTCTTCTTAAGAACCCGAAGGCGAACTAATTCGTCTTGGTGCAGCTCCTATTGATCAAGTGTTAAAAACTCAACATTTCACTTGACCATTTCTTTATTATAAGTAGTTAAGATTAAACATTACTCAAATTTAAGAATTTCAAGTTTGAGGAAAATTATGCATGCTTTATAAGCGGCGAGGATTTCCGTATCTTTAAAAAATTTCAGTGAGAAATTTTCAAATTTTCCATAAAAGTGTGAATTACGTATTTAGAAATACTTGCACTTTTCTTTTTAACTCGGTATTCTATATGTTTGCATTAAAAATCTTAAAAACATGTATTGCAATAGATACTAACCAAATATCAAAATCAAAAAACAAATGAGTTATGTCACTAAAATATCGCATTGTGCATAAAGTTAGCACGATCTTGTCTTGTCGATTCCATCTTAGGCCAAAGAGAGTGGTCACGACCCCCTCATCATGTACATCATCACCAACTCTAGCATGATCTTGTCTTGTCTATTCCATCTTAGGCCAAAGGGAGTGGTCACGACCCCTTCATCATGTACATCATCGCCAACTCAGCTGATGACGTATAGTCTATATATGGGCCACGAGCCCAAATGATAAACATTACTCGGCCCAAACCCACCATGAGTGGGCTATCATAACGAATGACGGGCCATAATAATAACGGCTTGGGCTCACGAAGCCCAAAGCCCAACTAAACTAACCGGGCATGTGATAAGGATCTTCTATTTACGGAATAGATATCCTTACCCCGGATAAGCACCACGAGTGCGAAGAGTAAGGAGCAAGAAACCTACACGGTTTCAGCCCCTATATAAGGAATGACATCTCTCATTCAAAGGTACGATATACAAACCCTAACTCTTTACGAGAACCCTAAATCGATTACTTAATCTCACGCCGGAGTCTAATCGTGGGAGACAATCCCACGATAAGCCTAACGGTGTTGTTTATTTTCTTAGTGCGCAGGTTACAAGTACTAAGAAGCGAATTGGTACGAGAGCAAGAACCCATAATCAGGAACGCCCAACTTTTGTATCAACAAGTGGCGCCATCCGTGGGACCATACTAAGAACTAAAGACTAGAATGACAAAGAATAAGAATTCAAGCCAGCGGACCCCGCAGTCAGAAATCCTCCTACAACATTGGCGTAATCCGGGATCCCATAATCTTCTTTGAATTGCAACCTTCACCTTTTCCTTCTTTCGTATTCCTTTGCCTTGGACATAACACACATCATTCTTCCGTCTTCCGCTACACACGCCATAACACTCCTCACACCTTCAAAAATCACCTTGCCCTCAAGGTGATACGAAGAATATACAGATTGAGAATCCGCTAATTCCTCACTTAAATTCAAATTTATTTCGCCCAAATTAGAAAGAGGATCAGAGGAAGAATCAACAAGATTTGACCTCTAGACAGGTCGCTGGAACAACCAGCGCACCTGGTCACCAAGAGGCAGGGACTACCTAACCTCTTCCAGCGGTGGAACTACATATAAGGACTACCCAAGTCACCACAGTGGTCCCAAGCGTTGAGGAACTCCAGCGCACCCTCTTCACTACTCCTCACCAAACTGTACCCACAGTAAACAACACTGTGCCACCAGACGCGCCTAACCGAGATAGGGTGCCTAATGCTGAGGCAGATATTCTTGCAACAACTGAGGATGCACCCAATCTAACTTTGGGAAATTTTGTGTCCCAAAACTATGAAATTTTAACCGCCCTCATGCAGGAAGAAGCAAGGAGAAGGGCAAGTACGAGCTTACAAGCTCGACTAAATTTTGGTCCTGAACGCGAACCATCACCACTGCGCCACCCACGAGGAAAACGCGCAGAACGTACCACTATCCATGATAGGCTGGGTACGATATCTGATTCACAATACTCAGAAGATAGCGAGAGGCGCACTAATGTTCACTCCAGACTTGGCAGTCGGGGGATACAAGACCGATTAGGACCTCAACATTCGCCAAGCCAAGGATCCTCCAAACCTGGAAGCAAGAGGACCCAAAACAGATTGGGGAAAAGAAGATCCCCAAGTAGAGATTCCTCAAGTTCTTCTTCTGAAAGAAGCCGGCGCAAGCGCCGAAAAAGAGACTACTCCTCCAGTGACTCCTCGGACAACGAGGATAAAGAGACAGGACACTGGAAGTCAAGAGGAAGGCGTCGCGATGAAGAGAACGAAGATATGTCTCTTCCATAGCGTCGCCAGAAAGTTGACGCGTTTACACGGCGCATCAGCGATTACTCAGACCGCAAACGCAGGCGCATGCCCACTAACGTGAAAACATATGATGGAACAGGTGATCCGGATGATCACCTAAAAGTTTTCGAATCAGCCGCCACTATCGAAAACTGGCCACAGCCTGTGTGGTGCCACATGTTTAATTCTATGTTAGTAGGAAACGCGCGCACATGGTTTAGCAAACTCCCACGTAGGAGCATCGGTGGGTTCGAGGAATTACGGAAAGCATTCCGTCTCAACTTCACCCAGCGAAAGAAGTACGCTAAAAACCCTGTTGAGCTAGCAAGAGTGAAACAGCGTCAAGGGGAATCAACCAGTGCTTTTATGGAACCCTTCAAGGATGAGTGCATACAAGTCAAAGCATGTCCTGAAATCCTAAAAATTTCAGGGTTCATGAATGGGATTAATAACCCAGAACTCATCCGAAAGCTAAACGACAAAGTTCCACAGACTTTCGATGAGCTAACAAAGCGCACTAGATCCTTTATACAAGGAGAAGCAGCTGCTGCGAACAGCAAAAAGGGTTATTCGAACTATAGGCAGCAAGAGCAGCCTCGGAGACAATCCAATGATCAGAATAACAACCGCAGCAGGAATTACCGCAGTGGAAGAGACAATGACAAATATACCCCTCTTACAAAAACTCCGAGGGAAATATTTGTTACAGAAGGTGCAAACTTCCCAAAACCACCACCAATACGCACTGCAGAGGAAAAGCGCATAGGGAGCGGATACTGCGAGTACCATGGTCAAAAAGGCCACACAACTAATGAGTGCATCCAGCTAAAACAACTAATTGAAAAGTTAGTAAGAGAAGGCAGGATGGACCACCTTGTAAAACACATTAAAGAAGGGAAAGACAAACAAAGGAGCGGAGGTAAGAAAGAGACCCCCAAAGAAAAAGCCGATACCATATACATGATACAGTCATGGCAGCACAAGATAAAGCAAAAAGTCGACCAAAAATTCTCTCCAGAAAAAGAGATATTTTTCCCTACTTTAGCTGCGGACAACGCAGTCGTAGAACCTCTGACCATTGAAATACATACGGGAGGACATGACATCCACCGCATGTACATTGACGGAGGAGCATCCGCAGATATCCTGTATGATCATTGTTTCAAGAGACTGCGACCTGAAATCCAAAATCAATTGATACCAGCGACAACGTCATTGACTGGATTCACAGGAGAAAAGATCTGGCCCATGGGGTAGTTACGCTTGCTAGTGGTCGTAGGAGATGAACAACACTCAACCGCAACATGGATAAATTTCATGGTAATAAAATCTCCCTCACCATACAATGGTATCATCGGGAGACCTGGAATATCATCCATGCGCGCAGTGTCATCCACAGCGCACGGAATGCTTAAGTTTCCAGTGGAAGGAGGAGTTGTCACCCTCTATAACACAACAGTACCACCAAGAGAATGCAATGCGGTAACAACTGAAGCAGAAACTATTCCAGAACAGCGCGCTGAAAAAACACCAAACCTGAAAGTCGCTATTCATCCCGATTACCCGGAACAACAAGTTTCGATTGGTGGATCTTTATCAGACAAAGGTAAAGCAGCCGTATGCGCACTCTTGCAGAAAAACCTGGACATCTTCGCATGGGAACCAAAACACATGACATGAGTGCCACGTTCTATCACAGAGCATAAGCTACAAATCCGACAAGGATATCCCCCAATACGACAAAAGAAGCGCGGCCAGGCCCCAGATCGTGCAAAAGCTATTCTGGAAGAAGTACATAAGCTCGTAGACGCAGGCATCATGCGCGAAGTGTACTACCATGACTGGCTTTCTAACCCAGTCATGGTAAAGAAGAGCTATGGCAGTTGGAGAATGTGCGTGGACTTCACGGACCTCAACAAAGCATGTCCACAGGACTGCTACCCACTGCCAGAAATAGACTGGAAGGTAGAATCCCTGAGCGGATACCCTTTCAAATGCTTCCTAGACGCATACAAAGGTTATCACCAAATTCAGATGGCAGTCGACGATGAAGAAAAAACAGCTTTCCACACCAGTCAAGGAGTGTACTGCTACACAAAAATGCCTTTTGGCTTAAAGAACGCAGGCGCAACATACCAAAGACTGGTGGACACAGCTTTCGAAAAACAAGTAGGCCGCAACTTGGAGGTCTACGTTGACGACCTTGTCATCAAAAGCCACACAGAGGATGAATTGGTGCGCGACATAGAGGAAACGTTCAGAACATTGGGACAAATAAATATGAAGTTAAATCCCAAGAAGTGCACCTTTGGCGCAACCGAGGGTATGTTCCTTGGATACTTAATAGAACCCGATGGAATCAAGCCTTGTCCTGAAAAAACAAAGGCTGTTATTGATCTCCCCTCACCGCGCACACTCAAAGAAGTCCAGTCATTGAACGGAAAGTTAGCAGGGCTAAACCGTTTCTTATCCAAGTCAGCAGACAAATCCCTTCCTCTCTTTAAAACACTCACGAAGTGCACTAAAAAGGGAGATTTTCGTTGGACCGAAGAAGCGGAGGAAGCTTTCCAACAACAAAAACACCATCTGGCGTCTCTTCCCAAACTTGTCGCACCGCGACCAGGGGAAGAGCTAATCATGTACTTATCGGCAACCCACGGAGCAGTTAGTGCAGTGCTATTGATAGATAGGAACTCCGTCCAGACGCCCATATACTTTGTAAGCAAAGCCCTGAAGAAGACAGAGATTAACTACAGCGCTATGGAAAAGCTGGTCTTAGCCCTCGTATTCGCAACCAAAAGGTTGCGCAGATACTTTCAAGCGCACCCAATAGCTGTAATCACTGATCAGCCAATCAAACAAGTTATCTCTAAACCTGACGCATCATGACGCTTACAGAAGTGGAGTGTACTGTTAAGTGAATATAACATCTCATATAGACCGCGCACTGTAATCAAAGGACAAATCTTAGCCGATTTCATTGTGGAAAAGCCAGATAACGACAGTCCAACATCTGCAACCAAACCAGATCTACAGGAACCCTGGATCCTTTTCACAGATGGATCCTCATGTGTAGATGGATCAGGCGCGGGCCTTATTCTTACAAATCCAAAAGGTATGGAATTTACCTACGCGATGCGCTTTGAATTCACAACCACAAACAATGAGGCAGAATACGAAGCCCTACTAGCCGGACTACGCATCACAATCTAAATGGGTGTACGCAACCTGTAAGCGAATGTATATTCTCGGCTAGTTGCTAACCATGTGCTAGGTGAATATGAAGCCAAGGATGAACACATGATCCAATACCTAGAAAAGACCAAGTCCTTAATAAAAAACTTTGACAGGTTCACAATAAAACAGGTGCCCAGAGGAGATAACAGGAAAGCAGATGCGCTCAGCAAAATCGCATCCACAAGCTTCGCGCACCTCTCAAAATAGGTATTGGTAGAAACCCTAAAAAACAAGTCAATCTTGAAAATGGAGATATCCACAGTGATAGAAGAACAAGATCCTACATGGATGACGCCAATCATTGAATTCATCAGGAAGGGAATCTTACCACAAGATCATAAAGACGCTCGAAGAGTGCGGCGCACAGCGCAACGGTTTGAACTACGAGACAACATACTCTATCGACGCTCTTTCTTACAACCCTGGCTCAGATGTGTTGGACCTCTTCAAGCAGACTACGTACTCAGAGAAATCCACGCTGGATCATGTAGTATGCATTCAGGGCCACGATCTGTAGTGGCAAGCGCTCTAAGGTCAGGGTATTATTGGCCAACTATGCATCGCGAAGCACGCAATCTGATAAAGAAATGCAGCAATTGTCAAGTACATAGGCCAATCCCGCGCCGACCACAACAAGAGCTAACACCTATTACCTCACCATGGCCATTTTATAAATGGGGCATTGACATCGCAGGACCCTTTCCTGTAGCAGCAGGAAGAGTAAAGTTCCTCATCGTAGCCATAGACTACTTTACGAAGTGGATTGAAGCAAAGGCGGTGGTGAGCATCACAGGAAACCAAGTCAAACGCTTTGTCTGGGACAACATTGTCTGTCGCTTCGGACTACCAGGAGAAATTATATCAGACAACGGAAAGCAATTCTGTGATAACCCATTCAAAGATTGGTGCGCGCAATTGAACATCACGCAACGCTTCGCTTCCGTGAAACACCCACAAACCAATGGCCTAGTTGAGCGCGTAAACCGCAGCCTAGGCGAAGGAATAAAAGCGCGCCTTGACAGACATAAAGGAAGATGGGTGGATGAGCTCTCGCATGTCTTATGGGCGCATCGCACAACAATCAAAACCAGTACTGGCGACACGCCATTCTCCCTAGTCTATGGAACAGAAGCCGTCATACCAGCTGAGATAGGAATGCCAACTATACGCATAACAGAGGTCAATGTCACAACAAACGACGAGGAACGACGCATAGATTTAGATTTAGTAGAAGAAAGGCGTGAACGTGCAGCTATACGCGAAGCAAAGGCTAAGGCAAAAATGAAGAAGTATTATGATGCAAAGGTGAAACACACTTCATTCAGACCAGGAGACTTTGTTTACCGCGCTAATGATGCAAGCCACGCAGAAGACACAGGCAAGCTCAGACCAAAATGGGAAGGACCTTACGAGGTCACAGATGCGCTTGGCAACGGCGCATACAAACTGCGCGACATGGAAGGTCACGACCTAGCGCGCACTTGGAACATCTGCAATCTCAAAAGATGTTACTTTTAGGCTACGGCCACCACACAGACACCTTTGCATCCTACGAGATGCCCAATAAGTGTTTGTTTTCCTTTACTTTCCTAGGAATTGTATTTTTCTTTTTTCAAAAACTTGCAAGTATCAATAAAAATGTTATGGTTTCTAGCTAACTCCATAGCGTATTTCACTTTATTACATACATACTTATATATGTCAATATTGTTATCTTATATTTTTGCCTACATGGCGTGCATGCACTAATTAAAGACCCACGAAGGCATAAAGGATGAGTTAACCTACTAATCCACTCGTTGAGTAAGAGGGTTGCAAACCTATCAACATTGGATCACGCATCCTTGCTAAGCGCTTTACTTTTGAGACGTCGAAGTAAGTTTCACGTGCGCATCTCACGACGGGTGCGCAAATATTAAGTACACCGTACAAGCTTAGCAAATAACGAGCAAGACACTTGGTCAAAAATAATAAAACTTAGCAAACAATGCAAGTATATTCCTTAAAGTCACGCACTTAATGAGCCAATACACTTGGTCAAATATAAACAATGCAAGTATAATAACGCAGCCAATATACTTGGTCAAAAATAATAAAACTTCGCAAACAATGCAAGTACATTTCTTAAGTTATGCACTTAATCAACAAAAAGGTATCTTATTCAAAATTACAAGGAATGATACATAGTACATATACAAAAAAGCCTACACGCTATGGCGATGCTCAGGGCTCTCCTCCGGAGCAGCAGAACTCCCCGCCTCCTGCAGCTTCCTCAGAATCAAAGCGTCCTTAAGAGATACGGTAGGAACACTTACGGGCACACCGTCAGACCTAGGGATGTGCGCAGCGCCCACGCCACACAACACTGCCATGCCCTTGATGCCCTTCTTCTGAGCAGCCCTCTGTTCATGACGCTCCAAAACCTCTTTCAAGGGAATCTCCCTTTCAAGAGCAAACGGGTTAAGGATATCACGAGGCTGTGCAAATACAGGAATCTGCAGCTACGACACATCAGGCTTCAGAAAGTAATCTGATTGCCCCTCTGCATTCTCTCCAAGGTGGCGCTCCAACGTCAACCCCGCCATAAGTACATCTATGGGGTTGTCTTGGTCGCGCTCCAACTTCCCAATGTGCGGCAGCTCGAGGACCTTTAACCCCGCCATAGCCTGCATCAGCTCATCATACGCAGCAGCACTATACCCAGGGACTTCCGCCAAGTCCTTCTTCAGCAGCTTGGCCTCATGGAGATCCTCCATAGCCTGCGATCTCCCACGAGCTACCGCGCAGTGAACAACCTTCCCAAAGGCCTCTAATACCTCCTGGGACTCAAGAGTACCCATTGCTGCCAGGCGCAGCCCGTGGCTAATCAACCACCTACATCAACAAAGATAAGTTGTGTTAGTAACAAGCATAGCAACAAAAAGAATTATGAAGGAGAAAAATACATAAGAAATACATGCGCTCAGCAATGGTCGACATCAAATGAGGATATAACTCCTCGTCGTACTCAATGCTCATGCTGCGCAGCTTGTCCTCCTGCAGCTGGACAATCTTCATCATATCCTCCTTGAACTTAGCAATATTAGCAAAATGCTCCACTTTCTTCTCCTCCAAGAAGCGCACGGCCCAAGTCAAGTCAGACTTATAATGATGAAGTTCTCCACGCGCCTTCTCCACCTCAGCCAAGGCGGACAACTTCTCATGGGTGATCTTCTCAGTATACACCCGCGAAGACTCCAACTCCACCTGCGCATCCGCCAACTGCGCACGGAGCTTCGCTAGCTCCTCATCCTTCTGGGCGAGAGTACTGCTCTCCCCAGCATACTTCTCCCTCAACTGAGCCACCAGCTCAGCCTGGCGAGCAGCAGTCACAGCCAGCTCATCTATCAACGGCTGCGCCTCTCCACCCTCATCTACCTTAGCTTTCCCCTCCTTGTTTTCATTCTGCGGAGAGGAAACCACATCCACGAAGACTCCATCATTCTTCGCGGCATCATCCCTACAAAAACATAAAGAAGACAGTTAATAAATATTGCGACAAGTAATATACAAGAAAATATAATACAGATGCAGACACTTACAGAACAGGAGAGGCCTCAGCAGCCTTCTTATCCACGCCAGACGCAGATGTAGCCTCTGCAGACGACTCTGCATCCCCAATGAGGTAGCTTCGTCTCTTCTTGGGGCCACTGGTCTCCGCCTCCCCTTTGCGCTTAATATTCTGCGCCACTTCTTCCTTCAGCACCTCCTCGGGCTTTAGGATCTCTATGCTGTCGGACGACTCAGCGCGCGCCTCTTCTTGCGCCACTTCAACCTCAGGCGCTACGCTTTGAACAGGCGTCACCTGGAGCGGTGGCGTGTTCTCAGGGACAACCTCTGGCAGCACGGTCAAGCGACCCTCAGTCGCCTCCAATAGTGACTGCTCACCCTCTCTTAGAGGGCGCACCCCTATCGTCACCTGCTTCGGCCTGTCCAGCTTCACAACGGCAAATAGATCCATCTCTGCGCACATAAACAAAACAACAAAGAAGAAAGGATTAGTTATTAAAGGTGCGCATACAAAATAGACTTACAAAACGTGAAGAAGAAGGGACGAACACCCACCCCGGCCATCCTCACTAATAAAGGTTGGCACCTCGTCCGCAGCGCCGTAATAATTGCGACTCAACCCCATGTGAACCAAAAACGCCTCCGGATAAGGGTTAATGGACAGGCGGTTGGCATCAAGAGTCTGCGCATCAACCAGCCTATAGGAACCGGGTGCGGGGCGCCCATCCCTTGGCAATGTATCCTGAGTATAAAACTCATAGGGCGATGGAAAGACCACATCATCAACCCAGAAAAAATACTCCCTCCAATTTCTTAGGGAGTCTACCTTATCGGTGTAACACTGAAGCGCCCCCGGGCGCTTCGCAAAAGAAACCCATCCATTTGACCACGTAGTGTGGTAAAAGGAGCGGAACAAGGCTATGGTCGGCTCTATCGCAAGTAAACGGCAGTTTACTTCAAAATTCGACACCTTAGCCGCACCTATACAGTGCAGCTGTGAGATGTGGAGGAGATAGTGGTTGAGCAAATCGCTCAGAAAAATAGAAATTGGCACGCGGTAATTCGCATACTCAAAGAATTTTGTGTATAGCCCTATTTTCCCTTCGGGGAAATCAGCTATACACGCGTTAACGTCTGGAGCCTCTGGACGCACGTCCAGAGGAATAAAATAGTCAGATGAAAACTCAGTGACATCCTCAACTGTCGTCGCAGAGCGAAAATCCCCCAACTGGGCAACCATCTTCATTTATTCACTAGAAAAACGCACCTACAGAAATGCTTTTTTGCGAAAAGATAGCTTTCAAGAAAGTGAAAATGTTGAGTGTGTGTTTTACTGTGTGTAATTGTAAAAAGGGGGCCGGTAACTATTATATAGGGAGGAAGGAAACCCTAGATTATCCCCACGTGGATCCCACTAACAAAAACGTGTGGCTGGAACTGAACCGGTACATGCACTTTTTCCCGATTTACGAGGGCTACGTGGACACTACCCCCAATTTTCGAGGTATACGTTTGAAATACCTATGACTAGGTGCATTGCACTTTAAATGGGCGGCAATATTTCAATGTTTTCCCGCCACGCTTACCGCTGTTAATATTAGTCTAGTATCCGCGGCTACGAGCCGCGCATACTAGACTGGGGGGACATGATGACGTATAGTCTATATATGGGCCACGAGCCCAAATGATAAACATTACTCGGCCCAAACCCACCATGAGTGGGCTATCATAACGAATGATGGGCCATAATAATAACGGCTTGGGCTCACGAAGCCCAAAGCCCAACTAAACTAACCGGGCATGTGATAAGGATCTTTTATTTACGGAATAGATATCCTTACCCCGGATAAGCACCACGAGTGCGAAGAGTAAGGAGCAAGAAACCTACACGGTTTCAGCCCCTATATAAGGAATGACATCTCTCATTCAAAGGTACGATATACAAACCCTAACTCTTTACGAGGACCCTAAATCGATTACTTACTCTCACGCCGGAGTCTAATCGTGGGAGACAATCCCACGATAAGCCTAACGGTGTTGTTTATTTTCTTAGTGCGCAGGTTACAAGTACTAAGAAGCGAATTGGTACGAGAGCAAGAACCCATAATCAGGAACGCCTAACTTTTGTATCAACATCAGCTTTCTCTTTTCTCTCACATCTTCTCATGCTCTCTCACTTTTCACCCGTTTTGATCACCTCCCCTCATCTTTCATTAATATGCAATTTATACAAATATACCCAACTAAATATCTCACAGACACTCACAAAACAAATAAAAAACATTATTTTTGAAATTACCCTCCACATTTTTTGCACTCTCACTATGGTGAGTCGGTCACCATTAAAATGCATATCACTTGTGTTTCCCGTTTTTGTGCTCACGTGTGACAAAACTGGTCACCGAATGCATGTCACTACCACATTCTTTGGTCTTAAGCTTAACACCACAGGTTGTTGAAAAAAAAAATAAAAAAAAATAAAAAAAAATTATATGATCTAATCTATATATCTATATACTACATATAAAACATGCATCCTATTTCTTGAATCTTGAATTCCTTAAACTTAATATTGACGTTATTAAATTTTGAGCCGAATATTTCATATTAATGGGCCACAAACTTTCATATCTCAGTTAATAGTTTCAATGATTTGGTAGGAGACTTTTGAAACTTTTGAATTTATTGACTTATAGATGCATATTTGAAACTTGCCGCAAAAAAATCCGTTGCTATGCACGAGTATTCGTCTATAATTTAAAAAACAAATTGAAAAAAAAAAAAAAAAAAACATTGCTATGCAACCATGTTTTTTGCAATTTACTCATATTCGGGAACCCGAATAGACCCGACAAGAACCCGACTAACCCGAGTTCAAATAGGGTCGGGTTCGAGTATGCTATTTTTAGCTTGGACCCGACTTTGACATGACCCGAATTGACCCGAACCCGACCAGATTAACACTCCTGGCTGCGAGTACTCATAATGCGGCCAATACCCTCTTGCACGGATGCAATCCAAGTCGTGACATGCTAAAAGGAAACGTAGCTAAATCATACGTGCGGACGTGCCAAAATGTTCTATTCAAGCAAGGGTACTCCACATAGAAGTCGTGATTGGGAGATTCCTCTTCTGCTTATGTGAAGCATTCTCACTGACTAATGATGCATTCTGGGGCACTCGTATCTGAATGTTACTATTTTATGAGGTAATCTCCGTAACATGATATTTTCTGCTATGACATGAAAAATATAACATACTAAAAACATGCATAATCTACTAATCATGTTATGCTAAATCTGTTACTCACCTGAAAAACATACTTAAAACATGTCTAATCTACTCACCTGAACAATGAAATGCAAGTTGAATGATTTTTTTATTATTTATTTTATTTATTTATTTATTTTTTTGCAAAGGGGGAACTTGTAGATTACAATAAACAACAAATTACAACAATCAAGTAAGAAGGAATAGACATGCCTATCCTTCTTTTATACTAACAACACAATACAACTGAAAATACAAAGTATCTCTGATACTTCCTCCTAGGGGTGTAAACGATCCGAGCCGAGTCGAGTTTTGGCCTAAACGAGCTAGGCTCGTTTATTAACAACTCGGCTCGAGCTCGGCTCGAGCTCGAATAAACTTTTAAGAATTGGCTCGAGCTCGAGCTCGAATATTTTTTTGTTGTTCGAGCTCGAGCTCGAAGCTCGTTTAATATTTTTAACCTTTTTTTTTTGTAATCCTATAATAAACTAACTTTCAAGTTTAAGATGCTCGTATAGAAGATCGAACTTGATATGCTCGTTTATTTACTCAAGCTCGAGCTCGACAGCTCGTTTACAATTACAAAATTTGTTCTAATGCTTAATCTAAACTAATACTTATAAACTTGAATGAAAAAAGAAAAGAAAAAAGATTCTATTTCACATCCCACATTGGATGAGTGAAATAAAAGGAAAACAATGTGAGGTCTATAAAAACAAAAGCTCAAGCTTACTAGTTAAATTTTATATTTTATATATAAACTAAAGTGTAGATCTTTGATGTGATTGAAGGTTAACATATTATTAGTTTTGGTTTTAAACCTATAATACTAATAGTAATTAAAAAATTATAATTACAATATTTTGTAACTACATATTTAGCTCGATTAGCTCGTTCGGCTCGTTTAGCTCAAGTAACTCGTTTGGCTCGTTCGGCTCGAATAACTAAACGAGCTTTCGAACGAGCCGAGCTAAATACCAGTTTTGAAAGCTCGGCTCGTGAAATTATTCGAGCTCGACATTTTGTTTGAGCTGGACTCGAGCTCGAAAATTATCAAGCTCGACTCGAGTTAAACGAGCTCGAGCTCGAGTAGCTCGCTAAAAGCTCGACTCATTTACACCCCTACTCCCTCCATTTCAAAATTATTATCCATATTTCCTATTTTGGATGTCTCAAAATTATTGTCCACTTTCTTCTTTAAGTAAAAATTAGAAAATTTAGTGAGAGAATATTATGTTTGAGTGGTTGAAATTAAAATGGCCCTATTTTTATTAAACTATGTGATTTTTCTCTCATGACAATAATTTTGAGACGGATGAAGTACTACACAAGGAACTATATCGGACAAAACTAACTATCCATAAATCTGACAGATTATCCAAACACTCTAACAAATCGCAGACATCACATACTTTGTTATTGATTCATCAAGTTGAATGAATCTTGATCATGCCTTGACACGTAAAACATGATATAGTGAGAAAAGGGGTTTCACTATATTATATTTTCTTTCTTTATTTCTTTTGCATGTAAAACCCTCCTCAGTTCTGGTCAGATTCGCAATCTCCGGTGAACAAAAGACAGTCATCAGGTAAACATTATTATTATATATAAGTTATTCTTATTATATTAGCCTTTTGTTCTATATGGTTGTTGTTCATTTCCATATATTTGTTGTTATGCCTTTTGAATTTTCAAACATAAGATAGAAAAACATTTTTATATGTGTAGGTGTTGTCGAGCAATATGATTTTAAATGGTTACTCTATACATGGGGGGCATTACAAGACCAAGCCCTTGAAATCAACGTCTCACTCGGTTTCGAGAGTTACGAGTTCTTTGAGTTCATTTAAGGAGCCTACGTCGTTCTCTTCACGAGGTTTATGTTGGTTACGGTTTTGAAATGAGTAAATTGGTTATGAATTTGTTATGAATTGGAATTGTGAATTCATACGGAGCTATATGAGATGGGTTTGTTCTAAACATGATAATATAGTTATTAATGCGGGTGTTGTATTCGTTAAGGAATCGGGGTCCCCGTTGGTTTTGGATTTGTGTTGATACTTGCTTTTGAATTAAGGGGGTGTTTGGCTAAGCTGCTTATGGCTTATATATCATAAGCTCATAAGCATATGGTGAGTGTTTGGATTGAATTTTGCTACAACCACAAAAGTTTTACAAAAAAAATCCACAAAATGATGTGGCATGACTTTTGGCCACTCATGGGAGAGCATTAGTTGGCCAAGTGAGAGCATTGAGTGGTCAAGAGGCATGCCACATCATTTTGTGGATTTTTTTGTGTAAAACTTGTGTGAGTGTAGCATATCTCGTTTGGATTAGCTTAATGTTAAATAAGATGATAAACTCAAGTATTTGGTTTCAGTTATGTTGGTAAAAGACAAAAAGGGACATAGGTTAAGAAAATATGAACCTTAGATTGAGTATAATTGAGGGTAAAATAGGAATTGTAATCAAGCATGCTATATAAGCCCAACACTCTTTAAAAAATCCACAATTTTATAGCTTATCAAAACCCCTTTTATTATCTCATCAGGCCACTCATATAAGCTTAGCTAAACACTTGGTTTGGGCTTATTTGAGTCACATAAGTAAGCCTATCATATAAGCTTTGGCCAAACACCCCCCAATATAAAGGCTATGTTTGGTATGAAGTTTTTATAAGCGTTTAGAATTGGAAGTTCGTTTCCCTTAAGCATATAGCGTTTTTTCTTTCAAAATAACGTTAATTTTCAATTGCTACTTAGAGAAGTGTTTAACCTTTTACATCGGTTTACACTTTTGTAATCACAAATACAACACTAGAACGTACCAAAAATAGTTTAACCAAACATACCTAAAGACTTCCATTGAGACCAAGACCCCGTAAGAAAGATTTTGTTTGGATTCAAAATCATTTGTTTTCATTTTGAAAGGCAAATAACTATCTCGCACCTATATACACCGCAAATCGATCACACTCACACATGTCCCAAACGGGACTTGAACTCACAAATACTTGTTGGGGAGCATTCCCACTCCACATGGGGTACCGATAGGCTACAAGCCTTTTAGTAGACTTAAAAGCATTTAGTATTGAGTAGATTGAAACCAATAGCATATAGGCTCATCTTACTATGCCAAAATCATGTACGTTTGAGTAAGTTCAAAATGATGACCTTTGACCAAATTCTAAGATAGACATGGCGTAAACGCTGATATAGTAAAAGTATTTTGTGTGTAAAAATCTGGGTGTATTTATGTACATTCTTTCTAATTATCGCACTCTTAATGTTTTGCAATTTTGATCATTTAGTATGCTCCTTTAACTTTTTTAAAATTATGCAAGGTCTTAAATTGGTTGGCTGTAGTGTAGGACATTATTGTGACATGACTTAAATATACAAGTAACAAAGACGGATCGATATGGGTCTTTTACTATTTTGCATACTTGACATTGTCTTTTTAATGTGAGAAACCTTATATATCTGTTATAAGGAAGCATGGAGCAGTTGTAACTACGAATTGTTTGGCCGTTGGAGTTCTTCGAAAATGAGTTCTAAAGCATAATGTTAAACTTTATATCACAGTTCTTCAAATAGTGATATATTATATTTATGTTTTTTCGCGTTTTTGCTTCTATTTAAAGTTTCTTTTATGGCAGTTTCTTGAGCAACGATGATCTTATCGATCGAAGTCAACAACGTGTCTAAGTTGGACTGTGTGGTACCCAAATATAATTTCAACAACGCGTGTTGACTCTCAACTCTACATATAGTTGACTGACAGTAGCTGCGATATTGATCGGTAATAAACGCGACAAACATGTATTGATAACCTTGCAGCCATTTATTCAGATATGAAGAAATATCTGAAAAAACAATGGATTAATAAAGTAGATAAATTAATTAAAAAAAGTCATTCATGTACTTATTTATTAAATAATAAAAACAATAAACTAATAAATAAGTACCTGAATGTTCGACCAATAACTGTCATAGGTGTTTGTTGAGGCAACATGATCAACATCTCTTTATGTTTTAATGATGACAAACAAACCATCGAAACAACATAAAATAACAAACGTTAGCTCAAAATCGCCGGAGCCAATGTCTGCTCCTGGCGCTCCCCGCGCGTCAACGCGCGGGTGACGCGCCAGGAGTCTGTATGGTTCCGGGCGAATTTTGAAAGTCGGCTTTCCCCTTACCCGACAAATGTGGATCTTTCAATACAGGTATGAATATGTTATATGCTTAATTGAGAACACTCGAAACGAGTTTTGAGATTTGAGAAATCCCATTTTTAATACATCCATTTACGGGAAAACGCCAACTCATGTTTTCTAACTATCGCCTCTAGCCAAGGCTTTTCTAAACTTAGGGAGCTTACATATTTCACGTGACATCGTGTTGAAGCATCCATATGCTCATATCTCGTGCTTACGTCTTCTCTAATTACGTAACGGGTTTACTCCCTTATTCACTACTAGAAAAAAGGGCTATCCTTGACTCCAAATGCGAGTCAAGAAGAGGTCTTATGACGCGCAAATGCGAGTCAAGGAAAGACCAGTCATAAATCTTCATGACTCGCATTTGTGCGTCATCCCTCTATGACGCGCACTTATGACCCACGTTTTATGACTCTCCTTTTTGCGTGTCATAACCTAATTTTTTTTTTTTAAAAAATTAATTTTTTCCAGTTCCTAATTTTCTATTAAATGACAATTAAAAACCTGATAATACAAAATTAAAAACACAAATATCAAAATAACGCATTTCATATATTAAAAACCTGATAATACAAAATTAAAAACACAAATGTCAAATATCAAAGTCAATGAAACACAAATAAGAGTTCATATCAGATACATAAGTCCACATTATCATGCCTTGCTAAGTGATGAAGATGCCACTGAGCGTGCTATCTTTGCTGCTTCAGCTTCACTGCCTGCACCAGTTACCGTCACCTACACAATTGGCACACATACCCCTCTGTTACCGTAGCATTTGTGTTCAACATCTTTCATCAATTTTTTTTACATTTTATAGAAATATGAGCCTGCATTAAATTTTTTGTGTGGATAAGAAAGAAACATGTGTTAAAGTGAAGCAACAGAAAACAAAAGAGATGGTCACCTGTCCTTGCCGTCATGGTTTCAGAACTTACATGAACCCGTTGCACACCAATTCTAACATAACAAAAATGCCCCTGTTGGGTTCTTTTTTCACACCAAATAGACCAACAAACAAACAATTAGCTAGGCCTGTTGGATGGGGCGCTTATCTGTGTGACAACAACCAAACCAAATGCACCTTTTTGCGCAGAAAAATCAGCAACAAACGTACCCTTTTTAGTGCAGAAAATCGGCAGCAAACGCACCCTTTTTAGTGCTGAAATTCCAGCAAACAAACACTCCCATTTGGTGCAGAAAATCAGCACACAAATACCCCTATTTGGGGCTGTTTTGCAGCCACTAAACGCACCCCCTTTGGATGGACTTTGTAGCTAATCCTAACAACAAAATAACAGCCTCTTGGCTGTGAATGTGGACTGAATCAACACACCCCCTTGGGTGATTTCCAATCGAACCAAAAAATAAACCAACACACCCTTGTGTGGCTTTCGGTGATGGGTCGAAACAAATCAAACGGACACCCTCTTTGGGTTGGTATTTCCAGCCGAGTCCAACACAAAACAAAATAAGCTCGTGAGCTTATTAGTAGACCCCAAATAAGCTATAAAATGAAATAAGCCAAACGCATAAGCCTAGGATAAGCTGTAACAACAAGTCAAATAAGCATATTCATATGCGACCCATATACAAAAGAAATGAATAGACCGGTTTAAACCCGAAACAAAACCGAGAGCAGCTACTTTAGGCTCTCGGTGGTGGTCGAAGACCAAGGCCAAGAGAAGCAAAAACACCCTCTCGTGGGTGGAGTTTGAATCGACACAAAAGACACCCAAAATAAATATTCTCATATTTTACACAACTAATAATAAGCAGATCCGAACACAAACCGAACCAAACAATATCCAAAACCACAAACCACGAACCAACGATGACACTAGTCGTTTACAAAACAAATTTCTAATCCGTTCTATCATTATACAATTTTCAGTTTTATAATTGAATAATAAATAAAAAGAAAAACCTCATTTTGAAATCTTGAAGAGTGGGCAGGAGAGAAAGCATCAACGGTGGTGGCGACACAGATGGTTGTGGCATCGGCACAAATACAGAGGGGGCAGAGGTGATGGATGATGGTGGCGGTGATAGAGGCAAGAGTGAGAGAGGGAAGGGAATCGCCGGAGCAAAAGAGAGAGGGGAGTGGGTTGGATTGAGGGTGCGTGAACTGATTTTTTGGTTAGGGTTTGATTGATAAATGTTTTTGGGTTTTTTTTGGTTTAGCGGGATATATGTTTTGTTGGAGTGGGAAATGAAAGTTTAGTCCGTGTTTTTTAAAAAATTTGAGATATGACACGAATTTGATGACACACAAAAATGCATGTCGTCTAGCCTTCAGATTTTACAATTTATGACAGTTTTTTTATGACTTACAATTTTGCGTGTCATTATATTGTGTGCGTCATAAAATGCGAGTCAATGATAGACCTTTTTCTAGTAGTGATTGGTCAAACTAAGTCAAAGGTCACTTTGCGTAAACGCATTCTTTCCCACTTGGGTTATGCTTTACATCAAGGCAAAGCACTTAACTTGTTTGAACCAAAGTATTAGTTGAGAACGTCGAGTCGTGGAAAGTCACGAGATATGGACCTATGGATTCTCGACGTTGTGTTACTTGAACTTATAAGTAACCTATGATTTTCTCAACTTATAATCTTAATTGTCTAAACCTTTTCTTCTTAATGACAATTAGATTATGTCTTAATCCTCTCTTAATCCCATTTATACAAAAGACAAAACCAATCATATCTAATCATATCCAAATCAAATATTCTCTTACACAATCTTTTACACAATCTCTTACACCCTTACATATTCCCTTACACACTACATCTCAACCATCCATTCCCTTACAACACATCTCAACCCTTTATTTTCAACACATGGGGAATTGTTTGAAACCCTAATGAGGCTCCTCCCGTCCTAGCCATTGAATTCAAACTAAACTCATCTCAACCATCCATCCAATCTCATCTCTATATCACCACATGGACTTGATCCTAACCATTGAATTCAAATCAAGCATATCTCAACCATCCATCCAATCCCTCTTCCCTATACCACCACATGTGTTAGATCATAGTCATTGAATTCAAACCAAAACCATCTCAACCCTCCATTTCTCCTTTCCCCCCAAGCAAAGCATATTCCTTGGAATATCCTCTTCAACCCTAACCTAAGCATGTTTGATCTTAGCCATTCATTTCAAGTGAACTCATCTCAACCATTCACATTCCACACATGCCAAATTGTTTGAAGAACCAAGGGAGGCTCCCTTTGATCCTAGCCATCCTATTCAAACCATTTCATCTCAACCCTCCATCTCATTCTTCCCCCCAAGCATTGGAATATTCCTTGGTATATCCTTTCTCTCTTTTCTATGCCATGTGAGGAGATACACTTCTACCCCTTCCAAATTACCCTATCTACACTTTAAACCCTTGGTAATTTGGTTTCTCTTTAAACACTTCACAAAACATTTTCCAAATTGGCTATTTGAGTTGGCAAACCTTAGAATAATTAATGTTAAGTTTTAGTGTGAAGTACAATTGGGGGTTTAGCAAGGATAGGTATTTATAAGATCCAAACACCCAACACTTGGGAAACATTTACAGACGCCTGGCGCGCTGCCCGCGCGTTAATGCGCGGGTGACGCGCCGGCCTCGGTAAAATTTCCCAAGTTTGGGTTCTTGGCCTATAAATACCACCCTTGCCTCTTGTATTCCTTACCCCTTGCTATTATTCTTTCTCTCTAGATTCTTTCTCTCTAAACACTCTCAAAGCTCTCTATCTCTCTATCTCTAATCTTGTGTTCTTGATTTTCATACTAACATCTTTGAAAGAACACATATCTTTGCAAGGGAAGAATCACAAGAACCTAATCAACTCTTGTGATTGTGTCGAGGGCCTTCTTTCTTATACCCTTCTATTACAATCGAGTCTCTAGGTTAGGTTAGGACTTGATTGAACAAACATTCATTTATTCATTCAGTTGTTTGTAAGGGAAGTCTTGTGTCTTGGTGACCAAGCCTAGATCATTGGGGATCTAGTTGGGGTTTGATACTTCCGGGTGGAAGTCATGGTAGTGATCTTTGTGATCCTTAGGTGAAGTCGAATCGCGAGATTCTTTTGGGTGGTTTCCGAGGGCGGAATACCGGTGGTGAGTAACTCCTTCTTTGTGAGCATCGATATTGGTGAATATCGGTGGAGTAAATTGTAACGGTTTATAGTCCACCGAAAGGATTATACTAGTGAATAGTATCGGAGTCGCGGATTCGCAACTGGACATACGGATGGTATAAACCCCCCATCCCGAACCAGTATATATCGTGGTGTCTTTTACTTGCTTTATATACTTTGGTTGTGTTAGTGGTTGTTGGATTATTATACAACCACTTGGTGCTATCTTTGGCTTAAAGTTTTTAAACATCTAAAAAGCCGAAGAAACCGTATTCACCCCCCCCCTCTACGGTTTTACAATTGGTATCAAAGCGGTATACTCAAGTTTTTGAGCATTAAAGCCTTCCCGAGAAGTCGTTTTAAGTCAAAAACTTCTTTCCCAAAAATCTAAAATCCTAACTAAGATTTTTGGTAAAGTAGAGTATAGATCCATGGCTCAAGAGAACTACGTAGAGGGATGTTCTATGCAAAGACCACCTTTGCTAGAAACTGAAGGGTTTTGTTTTTGGAAAACCCGGTTTGAGACCTATGTTAGGTCCAAGGACCTTGACTTGTGGGAGGTCATTCAAAACGGAGACTTTGTTTTCATGATGCTTGATCCTGAAACCAAGTTGATGGTTGAGAAGCCATATTCGGAACTCAAAGAAGATGAGAAGAAGAAGATTGTCAAGAATCAAGAGGCTAAGATGATGATCTACAATGCTCTATCTCGAAGGGAGTTCGAGAGAGTCCATGTGTGCAAAACCGCCAAGGAGATTTGGCATTCACTCATCATCACTCATCAAGGGAACTCACAAGTTAAGGATTGCAAGATTGACTTACTCATTCAACAATATGAGAAGTTTGTAATCTTGGAAGAAGAAACCATTGACAATGGTTATACACGATTCAATGCTATTATTATAAGCCTCACGGCATTGGATCTGAGCTTTTACAACAAGAATCATGTTAGAAAATTTCTTCGTGCTCTTCCAGTGAAGTGGCGACCTAAGGTTACGGCTATTGAAGAAGCAAAGAACTTGGTGGAGCTTCCTCTAGATGAGCTTATCGGGAATCTCAAAGTTTATGAAATGATTCTTGAAAGTGACAAAGTTGTGACCAAAAACAAAAAGGAAAATGGGAAATCTTTGTCACTTAAAGCTAAAGTCACTAAAAGTCATACAAGTGACGTTGGTGGTAGTCTTGAAGAAAGTGATGAGGAAGAAATGAACAATGAAGAATTCAACCTCATGGCTAAGAATTTTAGAATGTTCTTTAAAAGAAGTGGAAAGTTTCAACGAAGGAATCGGCTTGATAACCATACTAATGATCATAGAAACAAGAATGGTCAAGGCTCAAAGCGTGATGATGGATGCTTCAATTGTGGTGAAAAGGATCACTTCATTAGTTATTATCCAAATCCTCTACATTACAAAGCATTTGTTGGTGATGTATGGAGTGACGATGAAGAAGGCAATCAAGCAAACAAGGAAGCAACATGTCTTATGGAGATTGAGTCTCATGAGGTACAACATAACCCTACTACTAGCAAAGCTTCTTTTATAAATGAATTGCAAGAGGAAAATGAGGAATTACTTAATAACTATGAGGAAGTATTTAGAAAATTAAAATTAACTATGAAGGAAAAACACTCTTTTCAAAAGGAACTTTCTAAAGCTCTTCACAAAAATAATGAACTTGAAATTGAAATAAAGAGACTTGTCACTCTACATGAGAATGTTGAACCATGTAAAGATTGTGAAAACCTCACACTTAAGGTTGTCTCTTTGAGTGAAGAAGTCTCGGAACTTCAATAAAAGTCATTAAATGTTGCAAAACTTAAAAAGAGTGAAAATGATTTAAATGAGACGTCCCAAAATAAGGAAGGTCTTGAACTTGAAAATAACGAGAAAACCACTTCCAAAAATATAGCTAAACCTCTAAATTTTGAGAAAGTAAACGAAAATAAAACTTTCAAATCCTCCGAATCCGACACGCTGGTTGACGCGTCAACACGCCAGAAGCGCGCCAGGATTCTGAGACAAAGAGGTATTCAAACTAAAAGTTTTATCAAACCTATCAATACTCAAGTTCCTCTTGCAAATAGTCAACATAATCAAAGACCCATTGTATGGAGAAAAAACACAAAACCATACTACAACCCTGGTACATACAATGGTCTTAAATATATTCACACTAGAATTGACCAAAGACCTCTCCTACCGACCCCAAACATGAGACCATATTCTTTAGATCAAAGATATGAAAGATCCAACTTTCAAAACAAAACATATTTTCGAAACAATCCTTGGTCTACCCTTTCAAAATATGGAATTGAACAATTGTATTTATTCTTTCAAGACCCAAGATTTTTCAACTTGGGCTTTTTATGTGCTAACCATATCGGACCCAAGAAACAATGGGTACCAAGATTTTGAGATGCACTTCAAATGTTAGGTATGCTCTAAGGAAAGGCCACTTTCAAGATCTCAACCTTGTAATGATGTTGACGTTATGCATACCTTACTCGAAATCATCTCTAAGGAAAAGGATACAAAACTAGGTAATGTGTCTTGCAATCACACTATTAATCTTGCATCCATTGTAGATAATTCAAATTTGTGGCATATGAGATTAGGTCATGCTAACATGCGATTAATTCACAACATTGCATCTAAGGAATTAGTTAGGAAATTACCTAAAGAAAAATTTGATAATCATTTTTGTGATGCATGTAAAGTAGGTAAGCAAGTCCATGCAAGTCATAAGCTTATAAACATGATTTCTACATCAAGAGTTTTAGAACTATTACATATGGACTTGTTTGGACCATCCGCTATTCAAAGCTATGGAGGAAACTTCTACACTTTGGTAATAGTGGATGACTACTCAAGATTCACTTGGACACTATTTCTAAAAACGAAAAATGAAGCAATTAATAAATTCAAAGCCTTAGGGAAAAATTAGCAAAACCTACTTGGATGTTCAATTGTTTCAATTCGAACGGATCATGGTAGAGAATTTGATAATGAAATTCAATTTGGAGTCTTTTGTGATAAACATGGTATATCTCATAACTTCTCGGCTCCTCGCACTCCTCAATCTAATGGAGTAGTTGAAAGGAAGAACCGAACGTTACAAGAAATGAGTCGCACTATGTTAAATGAACAATCCATACCTCAAAAGTTTTGGTGTCATGCCGTACAAACCACATCTTACATACTTAATAGGGTCTTGATTAGAAAAATCATTAATAAAACACCTTATGAGATTCTTAGAGGTAAAAGACCATCCCTAGAATACTTTAGAGTTTTTGGTTGTAAATGCTTAATCTGCAACTCATTAGAAAACTCTAACAATACTAGTAATTACAATGGGATCTTTCTAGGTTATTCACTAACATCAAGGGCCTATATAGTGCTAAATAAGGAAACCTTAAAAGTTGAAGAATCATATAATGTAATCTTTGGCGAAACTCCCCCAAAATCTAGAACATTGCCTTTAGTTGATGATGACATCATAGAAGAAGATGCATGTCAAAATAAGATTGAATTGTCTAATAATGATCTAGAGGAAATACTACCTAGAGTGGAAAATATTAAGGAAATAAGAGATGATCCCATAGATCAAGTCATAGGAGAATTAGATGAAAGAACCCTTAGGTCACATGCCCAAGACAAAAGCAATGACTTTGCATTTGTATCAACCATAGAACCTAAGAACATTAAGGAGGCCATAAAAGATGAAAATTGGGTCATGGCAATGCAAGAAGAACTAGATCAATTCTTAAGAAATGATGTATGGATCTTAGTCCCATGTCCTAGTGGTTACACTATTATAGGAACCAAGTGGGTCTTTAAAAACAAACTTGACGAAAATGGTGTAGTATGTAGGAACAAGGATAGGCTAGTAGCTCAAGGTTATAACCAACAAGAAGGTATTGATTATGATGAAACATACGCACCCATTACCCGATTAGAATCCATAAGAATTTTGCTTGCTTACGCTTGTAGTCATAATTTTAAACTTTTTCAAATGGATGTGAAAAGTGCATTTTTAAACGGAGTCATCGAAGAGGAAGTGTATGTTGCACAATCTCCCGGTTTTATTGATTTTCAAAAACCTAATCATGTTTATAAGCTCAAAAAGGCTTTGTGTGGACTTAAACAAGCTCCTAAAGCTTGGTATGATAGGTTACAATCTTTTCTCTTGCTTAATGAGTACAAAATGGGTATGGTAGATAATACTTTGTTCACTAAAAAAAAAGAACAACATCTTATTATTATTCAAATCTACGTAGATGATATCATTTTTCGGTCAACATGCCAATCGCTTTGCGATGAATTTGCAAACTTAATGCATAATGAGTTCGAAATGAGCATGCTGGGTGAACTTAGTTTCTTTCTAGGATTACAAATCAAGCAATTAAGTGATGGGATATTTTTCAATCAATCTAAGTATATTGGTGAAATGCTTAAGAAGTTTGGCTTGGAAAATTCTAAGGCTACAAAAACCCCTATCTCTAGAAAAAGAGTTCTCACCCTAGACAATGACAACAAATCCATTGATAGTACTAAGTATAGGGGTATGATAGGAAGCTTGCTTTATCTAACGGCAAGTAGGCCCGATATAATGTTTAGTGTTTGCCTTTGCGCTAGGTTTCAAGAAAATCCTAAAATCTCCCACTTAGAGGCCGTTAAAAGAATATTTAGGTATGTTAAGGGAACTCAACATCTAGGTCTTTGGTATCCAAAGGATTCAGGGGTAAAAGTATTGGTTTATGCCAATTCGGATCATGCGGGAGATATAGTTGATATGAAAAGCACTAGTGGAATATGCACATTTGTAGGTGCTTGTTTAACATCATGGTTCTCTAAGAAACAAACTTCCTTCACCAACTCCATAACGGAATCCGATTACGTTGCGGCCGGAAGGGCTTGCCAACAAGCGTTATGGATGAAGCAAGCGTTTGTTGATTACAACGTCATATTAAATGAAGTACCTATACTATGTGACGATACGTGCTCTATCAATCTAAATTCAAGCCCAATTGATTACCCTCGCACGAAACACATTGAAATTAGACATCACTTTCTAAAAGACAACATCACTAAGAACCATATCACCATAGAGAAAATTCCTTGTAATGACAACATCTCTAAGATCCTAGCAAAACCCTTAGATAAAGATCAATTCAATTATTTAAGATTAAGATTAGGAATGAGATTACTAGAAGATGATGAGGATAGAAATGATAAATAAGAAATGGTGGAAGAATCTTTAGTACAAGTCTTTAATTATGATCCACCAAACTCCTACTTTTCACAAATAATCATACAACCTTTTGTATTAACCATTGGATAATAACCCCTTTTCACATCTTCATCCTCTTTTAAATCTCTAGAGACTTATCTTAGAACACATAACTTCCTCCACGATACTTTAGTAAATAACACTCACAATAGGAATCATGTCTCATTCGGAAGGGTCCGTTAACAATAATCAAGGAAATCAATACCCGGAGAGCTCTAAGAGATTGAAAAGGTCATTCATGGATATGATGAAGAAGGAAGGTGATGATAGGATTAAGTTTGAGTATGAGTTAAGGACATTTGCGGAAAGTGAAGTGTGGGACTTAATCAAGGAACCATTAAGTCCAAGGTTGTGTGAAGATGACTACTCCATTTGTTGTGAAAGCACCGCACACATGGTCAATGCTCTCAAAGAATCAAGGATTGAGTTTAGGGTAATGCTCTTGTCCATCCATGAAGGAATCATGGAATTGCTTGCCACTATGTCCAAAATGAATAGGAAGTTGGAAGATGATAAGGTGAATGGGAAAGGGAAGATAGTGAAAGAAAAGTTCAACCTAGGCACAAACCTAGGAATCTAGTCATCACATCTTTATGTTGCCATCAAGTACTTGTATAGTGCTTTTAGATAAAAGTACTAGGATAGTTCTTGTATAATAAAATGTGTAGCATATTTTGTTCATGTATGCTTGGAATGAAATGCAATCTCTTGGAACTTATATAACTTGTCATATTATCGTGGACTAACCCATGTTGCAAGTCTCCAAATGGTAACCTAACCCATTTTGAAAACTTTCACATGTGAGGATTTCTTTGTTGGTTGCATGTCGTGATTTCTACGTGTAGCTAGGCCACCGCAAAGGTGAGGCTCTTGACCCATGGATCCCTGCCTTAAAACAAGGGGAGCAACGATCTAGGGGGAGCTATGTTCAAGGGGGAGCACATTCGGGTGCACTTACAAGCTTACCCATTTGTCCCGCCTTTTTTATTCGACAAAAGGGGGAGAAAGAAAGCAAGAGGAGGTGTGAAGACCATTCTAGAAATGTTAAAGGCTTCACCAAATTACAAAGGCGGTCAAGACGCAAGCTACACCAAAGGCGCGCTTTGTCTTCGCTAAGTTTGGTAATTTTATTTGCTTTCGGTTTTTATTTGTCATCATCAAAAAGGGGGAGATTGTTGAGGCAACATGATCAAGATCTCTTTATGTTTTAATGATGACAAACAAACCACCGAAACAACATAAAATAACAAACGTTAGCTCAAAATCGCCGGAGCCAATGTCTTCTCCTGGCGCGCTGCCCGCGCGTAAACGCGCGGGTGACGCGCCAGGAGTCTGTATGGTTCCGGGCGAATTTTGAAAGTCGGCTTTCCACTTACCCAACAAATGTGGATCTTTCAATACATGTATGAATATGTTATGTGCTTAATTGAGAACACTCGAAACGAGTTTTGAGATTTGAGAAATCCCATTTTTAATACATCCATTTATGGGAAAACGCAAACTCATGTTTTCTAACTATCGCCACTAGCCAAGGCTTTTCTAAACTTAGGGAGCTTACATATTTCACGTGACATCGTGTTGAAGCATCCATATGCTCATATCCCGTGCTTACGTCTTCTCTAATTATGTAATGGGTTTACTCCCTTATTGGTCAAACTAAGTCAAAGGTCACTTTGCGTAAACGCATCCTTTCCCACTTGGGTTATGCTTTACATCAAGGCAAAGCACTTAACTTGTTTGAACCAAGGTATTAGTTGAGAACGTCGAGTCGTGGAAAGTCACAGGATATGGAACTATGGATTCTCGACGTTGTGTTACTTGAACTTATAAGTAACCTATGATTTTCTCAACTTATAATCTTAATTGTCTAAACCTTTTCTTCTTAATGACAATTAGATTATGTCTTAATCCTCTATTAATCCCATTTATACAAAAGACAAAACCAATCATATCCAATCATATCCAAATCAAATATTCTCTTACACAATCTCTTACACAATCTATTACACCCTTACATATTCCCTTGCACACTACATCTCAACCATCCATTCCCTTACAACACATCTCAACCCTTTATTTTCAACACATGGGGAATTGTTTGAAACCCTAATGAGGCTCCTCCCATCTTAGCCATTGAATTCAAACTAAACTCATCTCAACCATCCATCCAATCTCATCTCTATATCACCACATGGGCTTGATCCTAACCATTGAATTCAAATCAAACATATCTCAACCATCCATCCAATCCCTCTTCCCTATACCACCACATGTGTTTGATCATAGTCATTGAATTCAAACCAAAACCATCTCAACCCTCCATTTCTCCTTTCACCCCAAGCAAAGCATATTCCTTGGAATATCCTCTTCAACCCTAACCTAAGCATGTTTGATCTTAGCCATTCATTTCAAGTGAACTCATCTCAACCATTCACATTCCACACATGCCAAATTGTTTGAAGAACCAAGGGAGGCTCTCTTTGATCCTAGCCATCCAATTCAAACCATTTCATCTCAACCCTCCATCTCATTCTTCCCCCCAAGCATTGGAATATTCCTTGGCATATCCTTTCTCTCTTTTCTATGCCATGTGAGGAGATACACTTCTACCCCTTCCAAATTACCCTATCTACACTTTAAACCCTTGGTAATTTGGTTTCTCTTTAAACACTTCTCAAAACATTTTCCAAATTGGCTATTTGAGTTGGCAAACCTTAGAATAATTAATGTTAAGTTTTAGTGTGAAGTACAATTGGGGGTTTAGCAAGGATAGGTATTTATAAGATCCAAACACCCAACACTTGGGAAACATTTACAGATGCCTGGCGCGCTGCCCGCGCGTTGACGCGCCGGCCTCGGTAAAATTTCCCAAGTTTGGGTTCTTGGCCTATAAATACCACCCTTGCCTCTTGTATTCCTTACCCCTTGCCATTATTCTTTCTCTCTAGATTCTTTCTCTCTAAACACTCTCAAAGCTCTCTATCTCTCTATCTCTAATCTTGTGTTCTTGATTTTCATACTAACATCTTTGAAAGAACACATATCTTTGCAAGGGAAGAATCACAAGAACCTAATCCACTCTTGTGATTGTGTCGAGGGTCTTCTTTCTTATACCCTTTCTATTACAATCGAGTCTCTAGGTTAGGTTAGGACTTGATTGAACAAACATTCATTTATTCATTCAATTGTTTGTAAGGGAAGTCTTGTGTCTTGGTGACCAAGCCTAGATCATTGGGGATTTAGTTGAGGTTTGATACTTCCGGGTGGAAGTCTTGGTAGAGATCTTTGTGATCCTTAGGTGAAGTCGAATCGCGAGATTCTTTTGGGTGGTTTCCGAGGGCGGAATACCGGTGGTGAGTAACTCTTTCTTTGTGTGCATCGATATTGGTGAATATCGGTGGAGTGAATTGTAACGGTTTATAGTCCACCGAAAGGATTATACTGGTGAATAGTATCAGAGTCGTGGATTCGTAACTGGACGTACGGATGGTATAAACCCCCCATCCCGAACCAGTATATATCGTGGTGTCTTTTACTTGCTTTATATACTTTGGTTGTGTTAGTGGTTGTTGGATTATTATACAACCACTTGGTGCTATCTTTGGCTTAAAGTTTTTAAACATCTAAAAAGCTGAAGAAACCGTATTCACCTCCCCCCCCTACGGTTTTACAATGTTCATAATTGTGCAAGAATATTTCGCTTGTCGGAGCTTTAACCATACAATCCCATGTTCCTTTAATGGAATCATACTCTCTCATTGTACTAATTCTTGGTCTACAATACTGAAGCACATTTTGTGAAATATGCCATCGACAAAGTAATTTGTTAGAGTTCGGGAATTCTCCTCTACATGCCACAATCAACGCTAAATCTCTGTCAATGACGATAACACGCGGGTAATATTCTTCGTCTATCACCTTCTTCACACATTGCAATACCCATCGAAAATTAGGTCCTTTTTCGCAGTTTAAGCAAAACGCCATCGAAAAATGTTTTGTTTGTTGAAGTAACTCTGACAATTTCAAAAAAGGGCAATTTAAACAACGTGGTGTCATATGGTTTAAGATTCTTTTTTTTTTTTTTTTTTTTTTTTTTTTTTTTTTTTGAAATCGTATGGTTTGGTGAAAATTTATGCTTGTGGTTTCTATTGATTGGTTCGTTTTAGGTTATGGCTGTTTGGTTGATGGTTTGATATTATTAGATCATGAAATTGTAAGTTATGGTTGAAAGTTTTGTAATTTTTTTTATTTATTATTTTTTTAAAGATCTTGTTAGATTTTGAAAAAAAATGGTGGTTTCTAATGTTTTTCTTGTTAGATCTTGAAAAAAATGGTGGTTTCTGGTGGTTTCTTGTTAGATCTTTTTTCAAGATCTTGTGAGATTTTGAAAAAATTGGTGTTTTCTGGTGGTTTCTTGTTAGATCTTGTATACGATTAAGCAGTTGAAAATGCTTATCTTGGTTTCAAGATCATGAAACTGTTTATTCAAGCTGCCTAATTTGCTAAGCTGTTTTTGGTTTTCTTGAAACTGCTTAATTTGATAAGCTATTTTTGGTTATTGAAAAAACTTGATTTCTGTTAAAAAAACCGAGATAAGGCGATGATTTTAAAAAAAAAAAAAAAAAAAAAAAAAAAAAAAAAAAAAAAAAAACTTGTGTTAATTCGCGTGACAAAACCGAATTGACCGTAAAGTGAGATTTTTTCCACTTTGCAACCTTTAAATTTGCAGCCATATTATAAAACGATAATAATCTGAGCCTATTAAAAATCGTGATTTGTTATATTTTTTATAAACGTTTACACATTTTTGAAAGTAATATATGTAATAGCGTATTCATCGTAAACTTTTATAAACCCGTTACTACACTTGTTGCTTACTTAAATCTTCGTATCAACTTGTTATTATTATTATTATTATTATTATTATTATTATTATTATTATTATTATTATTATTATTATTATTATTATTATTATTATTATTATTATTATTATTATTATTATTATTATTATTATTATTATTATTATTTATTGTAGTTTGTGAATGTGTTCGTGTGTTTGTGCAATCTGTTGCAGTTTATAACATCTCGAATACAAAACATATGGAATCTTCACTACTGAAGATTGATATACCTAATACAAAAACACATTTTACATTTCACAAACTTTATAAATAAATGACTAAAAAAAAAAAACTGACTCAATTCTGATATTTTTAGGAAAAAAAAGTGACTTTTTTTTGGTAAAGAAAAAAAATAAGAAAAAGAAGAAAAAAAATGTGACTTAAAAAAGTGGTAAGGAAAGATGTTAGGACCCCTGGTGATGTTAAGGTCATGGGGAGGAATGGTGAAAATATTGGTTTTGTGCAGGGGAGGTCGTCTTTTGCATCGGTTCTGAAGTCTAAGTCAAATAGTCCTGACATTAATGTGACAGGAAAGGGTCCCCAAATGCCAAAAAATGGTTACCAGACTACGTACTCTTCTACAGCGGCACTGGTTTTAGATGATACATGTGTGATGGATCATGATTTAAGGTGTCATGTGATGGGTAAGGTGAAAGCTATTGAATCAATTCAGAATATGCGTAATATATTATATAATGAAGGTTTTCCTAAGGTGAAGTTGTCTTACCTTGGTGGATTGTGGGTGCTGATCGAGCTTGATAGTGAGGAGATGAAGAACAGCTTGTTGACTCATATAGGAGTGAATTCTTGGTTTGATGTTATGCAGGAAGCTTGTTGTGATTTTGTAAGTGATGAGCGGGTTGTTTGGATTGATTTGGAAGGAGTTCCGCTCAATTTGTGGTCTAAGGAAACGTTCAATAGGATCAGGAAGAAATGGGGTCTGATCCAAGACATTGAAGATAAACACGGAGTCTCGTTTGCTTGTAAGCGTCTGTGTTTGCTCACTAATCACCCGGAGTCTATACTGGAATAATTCAATATCATCTATAAAGGCAAGGTATCGAGGGTTCGGGCGAAAGAACTTTTCACATGGGTTCCAATTTTTTCAGAACTTAATATTGCAGAATCCGATAATTCATCCACACAAGGTAACCATAGGCCATTTGAGACGCATAATTCTGATAATGAGATTGAGAACGATGAAGAGAGTGATGTAGAAGGTGTCGCTGAAACGATATTTGGTGATAAGTCGGCTTCATTTAGTGCTTCTTCGGAACTTAATGCAGGGGTCCTGAAATCGGCAGATCCGTTTGGTTTGTATGAGTTGCTGAATAAACATAAGAAGGTTGAGGCTGATGCTGATGTTGATAGTCCGTCCCCAACATATCCTCCTGGTTTTACGCCAGTTGAATGTGAGGCTCCTAAAGAAGACAATGTTATTGTTGAGGAGGATGTAGTGGATGATGGGGGAGTTAACGTCGAGGAGGGGGAATGTTCACCTACTGTTAATGCTAAAGTTATGAGTAATTCATATGTGATTCCGGAAAATACAAGTAATACTAATTCTACTCATTCTAGGCATGTACAGAATGGAGGCTCTATTTTAGATGTTTTGGAAGATATAATACGTGTAGGCCATTTGATGGGATATGAATTGGAAGGATGTATGAAGGACATAGAGGGTATAATTGGTGCTCAAGGAGGCAAATATGGTTTTAAATGAATATCTTGTCTTTAAACATCCAAGGACTTGGTCCGAAGTCCAAAAAGGAGTAGATCAAGGAGCTCAATATTAAACATCATGTTAATTTTCTTGCCCTTCAAGAAACGAAGATGGAATGTATTAATCAGATGGACGTCAAATTCATGTGGGGGAACTCGAATTATAACTATGCATGTAGTGATTCAATTGGAAGTTCGGGCGGTATTCTTTGCGTTTGGGAGAAATCTGTTTTTAGGAAAGAAAATGTTACTATTTCTGATAATTTCATCGCCATTTATGGGACTTGGATCCATAGTAGTCTTAAAGTTCTTTTCATTGTTGTGTATGCTCCGCAACAGTTACAGGCTAAAAGACTTCTATAGGATTATATCTCTTTTCTTATTAACAGTTGGTGTGGTGAAGCGATTGTTATGGGCAATTTTAACGAAGTGAGATGTATAGATGAAAGGTATGGCTCTTCGTTCAATATGCTTGGTGCGAGACGATTTAATGATTTCATCAAGTCATCAGGTCTTGTGGACATTAAACTGGAAGGTTATAAATTTACGTGGTCTCATCCGTTGGCTTCCAAGATGAGCAAGTTAGATCGGTTTCTAGTCACTGAAGGTATGCTGGTTAATTTTCCTTCTCTGGCGACTGAGTGTCTTGATAGACATTTATCGGATCATCGACCTATTTATTTACATGAAGTTGTCATAGATTTTGGGCCGATTCCATTTCGGTTCTATCATTCGTGGTTTTTTCTGACGGGATTCGATGAGATGGTGGAAAAGGCGTGGCGTTCATTTTCTCATACGGATTCTAATGCGATGGTTCGTTTCAAGAAAATGCTCCAAGACCTGAAATCTATTATAAGAAGTTGGGTTAAAGAGAGGAAAGCAGAACAATTTGGGAACAGGAACATCATTGTTAAGGAGTTAGGAGATATTGATAAATTATTGGATGGGGGTAATGTTGATGATGAGGTTCTTTTTAAAAGAATGGAGCTGACTCGACAACTTCATGAGATGAATAATATGGCTTCCCGGGATGCTAGGCAGAAATCTAAAATAAAGTGGGCTATTGAAGGAGACGAGAACTCAAGATTCTTTCATGGTATCATTAACAAAAAGAGGTCTCATTTAGCAATTCGGGGTGTGTTTGATAAAGGGAATTGGTGTACCGAACCTGCTGTAGTGAAAGAGATTTTCAAGAATCATTTCCAATCTAGGTTTGATCAGCCCCATCAATCTCGCTTTAAAATCAATTTCCAGTTTGATAAACGATTATCTACAGACCAGATTATGGACTTGGATAACATGATCTCTCGTGAGGAAATCCGTAAAGCCGTTTGGAGTTGTGGTGACAATAAATCACCTGGGCCGGACGGTTTTACATTTGAGTTTTTTCGTAAGTATTGGAATTTCATTGGTCCAGATTTTTGTGGTGCAGTGGAACATTTTTTCAATAAAGGTTCTTTTACGCGGGGATGCAACTCATCATTTATTGCGTTAATTCCCAAGAAATCGGATGCTATGTATGTGTCAGATTATAGACCGATTAGTTTGATTGGTTGTATATACACGGTTGTCACGAAAATTCTTGCTATTCGTATGGCTAATATTCTTCCAGATATTATATCTGATACGCAATCTGCTTTCCTGGCTAAGAGGAATATTCTGGATGGTCCTTTTATTTTAAACGAATTACTTAGCTGGTGTAAAAAGTGTAAAAAGTATAAAAAGCAGGCGATGTTTTTCAAGGTCGATTTTGCTAAGGCATATGACTGTGTGCGCTGGGATTATCTTTTGGATGTTATAAAGTCTTTTGGTTTTGGTCCGAATTGGTGCAGATGGATTCAAGGAACTCTAAATTCGGCAAAGGCTTCGATTCTTGTCAACGGAAGCCCTACAGCCGAGTTCTCATTTTACAGAGGCTTGAAACAAGGCGACCCGTTGTCCCCGTTTCTATTTATTTTGATTATGGAGTCATTACATCTATCCATGGTTCGCGCTTCCTCTAATGGTATGTTTAGGGGATTATGTCTTAATGGGTTTCTTTCTGTTTCTCATCTCTTCTATGCAGATGATGCCATGTTTATTGGTGAATGGTCTCAAGATAATCTGGAAAATGTTGTCAAAATTCTTCAATGTTTCCATGTCGCACCTGGTTTGAGTATCAACATCCAGAAAAGTAATCTGCTGGGTGTGGGTGTGGGGCGGTCTGAAGTTGATCAGGCGGCTGACAAGATAGGGTGTTTGGTTATGGGTAATTGTTTCCGTTACCTAGGGGTTATGGTGGGAGACTTGATGAATCGAAGGGCAGCTTGGGTTGAGGTTATTAACAAACTTCGATCTAGACTTTCTGATTGGAAGGTAAAGACGTTATCCATTGGTGGTAGGTATACTTTGTTGAAGTCAGTGCTCGGTTCTTCCCCCCTATATCATATGTCAATCTTTAAGACTCCTAAAGGTGTGCTGAAAGAAATGGAAGGTATTAGGGGCAAGTTTTTTAACGGTGCAGATCCTAAGGAGAGAAAGATTGTGTGGGTTGCATGGCAAAAAGTGTTAGCGTCTAAGAGTCACAGCGGTCTTGGAGTGTCGAGTTTTTTTGCCCTTAATCGTGCTCTTTTGCTTAAATGGTACTGGCGATTCCTAACCAAAGACGGGTCCCTTTGGTCTAAGGCTATTCATGCTATTCATGGGGACAATTAGGAATACGCGGGTAATTCTCCTTCTTTATGGTCAACCATTATCCGTGAAATAAATTCCCTTAAGGATATTGGCTTCGATTTCATGTCTCATTGCAAGAAAAGAATTGGTAATGGCTGTGATACTAAATTTTGGCTGGATAAATGGGCGGGGGACGTACCTTTTCGCGATAGGTTTCCGCGGGTTTATGCTTTAGATATGGAGAAAGATATTTCGGTTGCTAATAAACTAGGTGGTTGCTCGATCAATGAGTCTTTTCGAAGGAATGTGCGAGATGGGGCTGAACGTCAACAATGGGAAGCTCTTCTTGATGTTCTGGCCAATGTCTCTCTTACACCTAATGCTGACAAATGGGTTTGTGATTTAACTGGTGACGGGAACTTTCGGGTTAAAGAGGTTAGGAACTTCTTAGATGACTTGGTGCTTCCTTCTTATACCGAAAGTACGAGATGGGTGAAATGGGTCCCTATAAAGATTAATATCTTTGTTTGGAGGGCTCATAGAGATTGTCTCCCAACTCGATATAATTTATCACGTAAAGGAGTGATGATGGATACGCTAGTTTGTCTGCTTTGTGATCATGGGGTGGAAACGACTCATCATGTGTTATTTCGATGTCCTATTGTGCGGAGTGTCTTTTACAGAATTTGTAGCTGGTGGGAGTTACAAGGGCAGGATCTGGAGTCTTTCTCGGAGTGGCAGAACTGGTTTCTTTCCATTCGAATGCCTGCTGGTACGAAGAATTTGTTGGATGGAGTGTTTGCTACTTTCTGGTGGTACGTGTGGGGTTTTCGCAATAAGACTATTTTTGAATCTTCCCCTCCAAGACGTTCGGTGATCTTTGATGAGATTGTAACTTTGTCATTTAATTGGGTTTCGAGTAGATGTAAAAAGTCTTTTACGTGGGAGAGTTGGCTTAAAAATCCCCACTTGATTTCCTTGTAATGTTTTTGTTGCTAGCTTCTTGCTAGTCTTTTAATAAAGTCGCCGTTCTAAAAAAAATACATCTTTCACGGAATACTAAAACAAACATGTAACTTGTATAGGGTGTTTGTATAGCATGATCAACATGATCCATCGGCAAAAGTTCAATATAAAACTCATATTTGTCTTAAAAATAATGAATAAATCCTAGCCATTCATTTTCTTTTTTTTTAATCAAAATAAAAAAATAAAATTTCACCCTTTTTTAAAAAATTAAATATTTAGCAAACTGTTAATCGTAGGCAAAAAAAAAATCATACCATCATGACAAGAATTAAATTATTTTTCTATAGATATGCAATTCTATATACTTTCGACGAACTTTTTTTTTTCTCGACGATTTTTTTTTTTTTAAATTTCCGCCCAAAAAAATCACATGTGATTCTTAAAAATCACATGTGATTCGTAAAAATCATATGTGATTTGTAAAAATCAAATCATATGTGATTTTTATGAATCACATGTGATTTTTCTGGGCGGAAATATTTTTTTGAAAAAAAAGTTCGTCGAAAGTATATATAATTGCATATCTATAGAAAGATAATTTAATTCTCGTCGCGATGCTGTATTTTTTGTAGCTTGAAGATTTACAGTTTGCAATATATGTTGTTTAAAAAAAAGTGAAAAATGGTTTTTTTTTATTAATTTAGATAAAAAAAAAATTGATTGCTATGATTGGTTTATTGGTTATATGACAAATATGAGTTCTATATTGATTTTATCTCATGACCCATCACCATCCCATCCCATGGACAAAAATATAACATACGGGTCATAGATTTTATTAGTAAGCAAAAGAGATGAGATTAATATAGAACTCATATTTGACATAGAACTAATGAACCAATAATAGACATCCATTTTTATTTTTCACATTTTTTTAAAAAAACAACATATCTTAACTACTTATAATGGAGAAATAATCAAATGTGAAAAGTGAAAACTGAATTTTTGGTCAATGCCCAAAATACCCTTATCAATTAATTGTGAAAAACTTAAAAAGTCAAACTAATTATAAACTGAATTCTGATTACACGGCTGAACTTTCAATCACACACTTTAACCTAATTAAAACCTCCCATCTTCACATCTAATAATCACCTCCACCACCACCGGAATCCCTCCTCCACCTTCGGAATCCCTCCACTCCCGAGACCCCACCACAACTGAAGCCCCATCAGCGGATCTGTGTAGCCGCCGCCGCCGGATCTTTGAGGTTTCTTTGTTTTCTTCGTTTTGAAGTTTTTTTTATTGATTTATGTGTCTTTAGAATCTACGTAGATGCCGCCGCTCCATTCTTCATTATAAACAATTTATATAGTAGTAATCCATTTTTTTAATTGATTTATATATTAGGTTTTGTATCACTTCATAGATCAAGAGGACTAAGAAGATTGTTTCCAACACAATGAGAATTGCATGTAAGTGATTTCATTTAACTTTGTTTTGGAATATATATACTGTAAAAAGTTTGTATTGTAATTTTGTTTTAGAATTTTAGCTTATATTTTTGATAATAGATTTCTTTTGAAGGTTTCAATTTTACATTTAATTGGGGTGTTTCAGTAATTTATCGTCATTGTGTTATGCTCTTTTGTAACAGAAAAGATGAGGAGTTTGAAGTGCTTTGTTTGTAAATTTGAAGCGAAAGCCGAGAAAGATATGGTCACGGTTTAAGATATTTTTTGCTTGTAAATTGATTTAATTGTGTGTTTTGTATTATATGCAGTTTTGGAATTACGCTAATGTTTATCAGATATGAATTTCGAGAATGTGTGTTTTTTTACGGGGCAGATTAGGGAAGATGATGGGACGATGAAGAGTCGAGGTTGGACTGAGGAGAACGAGAGAAATTGATGTGAGATTTAAGGTAGTAGTTATCATTTTTGTTGCGAATTATTATGACATTCAGTTTAGTTTATGTTGCATTTCCATTAAAATTATGTTGCATTTGTGTTATGGTTGATTGTTGTGTGTATTATATGAAATGACAGAGATGTGAGGTGTTGTTTGTTATGTCGAAGTGGTAGATTTTAACTTAGTTTTGTGAATTGTGATGAAAGTTATGGTTTTTTTTGTCTAAACACGAGGATGTAATTTTCGAATTTTGTTTATTTAATTGTTTTTTTGTTGGTTGTAGGCAGTTTCTTATAATGGCGATTGTACCGGGAGGGACTACTGGGTGGCAGGGTGGCGAATTAAGCCGCAAATAGTGTCCATAGGTGCTTCCTTATGTCGTTGCCTCGGTGTGTACGGCTGTTGCTACAGTTTGAAGTTCAACTACTGTGTTTATTGACTTATAAGTCTTAAAAGTGGCCTTACCCAGTAGTTAGATATTTTTTTAAGAGCATTTAATTTTATGCATCTGTGTCGCTGAATTGGAGTCATGTAAAGATTCTATTGGCTAATTAGTGATTCCATTTGAATAGGTGAACCGACGCTCAGGTTTTGCTTGAACTTCTGTTGGGACCAAGAGGTGAACCGGCGCAATGTATTATAAGAAAGGTTAAGCTAGCTTCAACCGAGGTATTGGTGCACTTCAATTGCTAATGGAACTTAGTAGTGCTTGGATGTGAGTTATAGGGGTGGGCAAATGGACCGGATGGACCGGACCGACCGACAAAACCGACGGGACCGGACCGGACCGAGACCGGACCGACCACATTCGGTCCGGTCTCGGTCTAGGGTTTTTCATAATTTCGGTCTCGGTCCGACTTAAAAACTGGACATTTAGCCTATCTGGACCGAGACCGGACCGATCACATAGATTTTTTGCCGGTCTCGGTCTAGGGTTAACATTCGGTCCGGTCTTGGTCTAGATTTTTTGCCGGATTCGGTCTCGGTCCGGTCCGGTCCGGTTTTTGCCCGATGAGCACCCTTAGTGAGTTATAGGACTAACTATTATGATCTGATGTCGTAAAAATGAGTTTTAGTCTTTGAATAAATGTGGTTCTAGCTATTATTATAAATTAAGTATGTACATTGTTTCATTTGTACCAATTTTTGCAATAAGTTTTAACCAGTTTCCTCAATGCAATAAAAATGACTCAAAAATAATATTAGTTGATGGTTGTGACGGGTTAACAACTCTGCTAATGATGAAGTTATAGCTTCTGTTTCGTTCAAGAGTGAAAGGGAAACAAAAGATGCAATTTCTTCGGCCTACGATGCTTTTACCTGTATGATTCTCTTTGCTAAATATTGTGGGTAATAAGATACAAACTAATAATTTACATTCTTGTGAATAATTATGGGTCTGCACATTTATGTATTTCAGTGGTTTGAATGCTAACATTTGACACATTTTTAAATTCTAATTTTACTATTAGTTAGGAAATTAGTTTATGTTTGAGAACACTCGGTTTATTTGTGTAGTACTTAATGTTTATAACTTGAAGTTAGGTTGTGTAAGAATGTCATCTATCGTACTTAATGTTGGTGATTTATAAATTAGGTGCAGCGTGTAAGGACATGTAACTATTAGTCTCCAAGGTTCACATTTATCAACCACATAGACATGTTTTAGCCGCAGAATTTGATTTTTTTTTTTTTTTTTTTTTTTTTTTGAAGATTTATGTGTATTCTTTTATAAATTTATGTGTTTTTAACTTTTTTTTATAGATCTATGTGTTCTTTTTTTTATATCCGTTTGTTTGTTTCAGATCTCGCCAAAATTTGGGTTGTCGCAGCCGGAATATACTTAATCCCCACCGGAAACTGCATACCCGCGCCAGAAAATGCATACCCACCCCGGAAATTGCAGATCGGAATCTGCTTTCATGTCCACTCCTGCAACCAGAAACTTCTGCAATGGCCGGAAAATGTTTGGTTATGTCTTAATATTTGTTGGTATTTTTGTTACTACAAGTTTTTGTAAAGTTTGTAATAAAGTGTGTGTATTTTGAATGTAAATTTAATTGTGCATTTTGGTGTGTAAATTTGTTTGCAAGTAATTTGTAAATTTTGTATTTATTGAAATAATGCTTATATTTTTTTTTATAGTTTTTTGGAAAATTTTGTTTTCAAAGTGTGTGTAAATATTTTTGGTAAAACTAGACGAGTACCCGTGCATAGCAACGGGATTTTATAGCTTCAGATAGTTGTAGTGATATTTTGGTTACACAAAACACTTAATCAAAATATCATTACAATTATATGCCGCTATAAAATCCCGAACAATTATATGCCACTATAAAATCCCGTTGCTATGCACGGGTACTCGTCTAGTCTTGCAAACGGTAAATCTTCAAGCTACAAAAAATATCATCGCGACGAGAATTAAATCATCTTTCTATAGATATGCATTGTTATATACTTTCGACGATTTTTTTTTTTAAATTTCCGCCAGGAAAAATCGTATATGATTCGTAAAAATCATATATGATTTGATTTTTGCAAATTACATATGATTTTAAAAATCATATACGATTCGTAAAAATCACATATGATCTGATATTAACGAATCACATATAATTTTTACAAATCACATATGATTTTTCTGGGCCAAAATTTTGAAAAAAAAAATCGTCGAAAGTATATAACAATGCATGTCTATAGTAAGATAATTTAATTCTCGTCGCGATGATATTTTTTTTCATGTAACGATTTACGGTTTACGAGATATTTAATTTTTAAAAAAAGAGTGAAAGTTTACTTTTTTATTTTGATAAAAAAAATGAGTGACTAACATTGCTTGATTGGTTATATGATAAAAATTGGTTCTACACAGATCTTTTGACGGGAAAAGGACTAGCAATCAATCCTTAGAGCATGGGGTACGCATGCCTGGTGGCTGGCGCCATCACCACCAGCCAACCAAAACCGACGGCGCACCGTACCGGTGGTGGCGCCGTCGGGGCTCGCGCCGCAGCCACGGCTCAGCGCCGTCGCATTTTTTTTTCTTGGATTTTTGGCTTGAATTTATGATCTTTTGTAAAAATGAGAGCATGGTTAAATAACTTGTAATACTTCTTTTATAAGATTTCAAAATAAGTAAATAAATAAATAAACTAAAAACTTAATAAAACATTAATTTCATTAATAAAAATGTAAACATTACATAAACACCATACAAAGTTAACATGATTACAAATGATACAGGAAACAACTAATCACGATACGAAAAACAGAAAGAAACGAAGCGGAATACTTAACATAAAAGATCATTACTCATCGTATCTGTGCCATGCCCTTGTGTTTCTCAGAGTGAACCACACTTGTGGGTAATGTAGCTCTCTCCCATAGCGTTCATAATAAATTCGGTTTGCATTGGTGAGACGATTGGAGTCTTGACTGGTACACTGCAACTCTTTGTAAATAGCATTATATCTACGACATTCAATGTTCATTCTATTCCATTGAGCCGTAATACTATTCTTTGTAACACCCCCTAAATTTCAACTAGAGCAGCGGAAGACTTTGTGGGGTATTACTTAGAGGATCGAAGTCAAGTCATAGAAAACGGCTCAAAGAGACGTTTTAAAATTTATGTTTATCATTCATTTAAAAGCAAGTTTTCAAATACAGAAGTTGTTCCATTTGTTTTAACATATCATAGAAGATATGAGTTATTAAAAGCGACTGACAAAACATTTTATTTAACACCCGTATAGGGGTTTAATGCCCTCTTCATGCCTCGAGCTCCTTCGCATTAATTTCCTGAGATAAACATGCTAAAAGTCAACAAAAGTTGAGTGATATTCATAGGTTTAAGTTTAGTAGTTGAACACAAGCGATAGTGATAATTGCATCGATTTACAATTATAAGTTAAAAATCATTTATATTGCGTTAAGCTCATGACACTCAGCCGATTAACAGATCTCATCATAAATGATGGATTATAGTAACAGGGGGCCCTCGGGATAGGTCCTTGCCAATAACCTATTAGATTTCAAATAAAGTGCGTTTGGTTGTTTTTTCAACGCCCAAACGGGGATTGTCAATCCCTAATAGATCTATCCACAATTATTTACGTTCACCTCTCTGGGTGACTAAGGTTCATGATATGAGGGGCTTTTGGCAAAAAGGGACTTAAGCAATAACAATTTCAGGCATAATATAAGAAAATACTTGTGTTCAGATTTTTAAGTATGTATCTCCCCACGAAAACAGTTTTATAAAAGTGGGCTATGAACTCACCTTAGTGGTTTAGTGAATAAAAATATCGATACTCAGTTTGCAAAATGGGAACGGCTCCACACACGACCTAGATAATATTTGGCAATTTTTAATGTTTGATAGTCTTAATGTTTTAATCGCGAGTAGTTTTTGAATACGTGATTTGTTAATTTAACGTTAGTAAAACTTTTAGTTTTATAATATATTGTACGATTAGTTTAGTTATATGTATATAAATATAACGTAACGTTTATTAATAATAATAATAATAGTTTGAAATATAACGTAACGTTTAATAATAGTAATAGTAATAATAATAATAGTAATAATAATAATAGTTTGAAAATAAACGTACGTCGTGACGTAAACTCGTAAAAAATGGGAAGTAAAAATGAAAATATTAATTTTAGTATACGGCCCTAGTATTTTCCAAAAATTTACATTTTTTACCCTAACGGCGTTAGCGTTACGCCGTTAGTCCAAAATTAAATATATTTACATTTTACGTCCAAAACTTTATATTTCTTACACTTTTCACCCTAAAGTTTATAAAAATCAGTTTTTATCCTTAAGTTGACACTTTTAACCCGATTTTCATAAAATTTGCAAATTTAGTCCAAACTTCACTAATTTCAAAACTTAATGTTTTCATTTCTTAAATAGTTTCAAAACAGCTTATTGAGCTTGTTCTAACATCTTATTAGTTCGAAAAATTAGTTTGATAGCTTATGGGCTTTTAACGAAAAATCTTAAGCCCGTTAGTGTTTTTAAATCCAATGGGCCTACGAGGGTTTTGGGCTTTGTTTTGGGCTAAGGTTAGGAATGTGAAAAAGTTGTCCAACAGCTTATAGCCTCAGCTTATTCACTCGGCTTATTTTGAAATGATTGGGCCTTAAGGCCCAATCGGTACTACTTAATTTCCAAAAACAGCCCCTATGTCTATTTAGTTTTGGTCGATTACTAGGTCCAAACGTGATTTTCATTACAAAGTTTCTATACAAAATTGATTGTGTGTCATGAGGTCTATTGGTTTGTGAAATAAAAAGGCATGCTCGTTAAGTAAATATTAAAGTTATACGTGCGTTTTGGGCTAGCATTGGACGAGTTTTTATAAAACAAAAGACTTAGAAAATTTTTAGAGTTTTTCATAATTGTTGTGGTACGCTAGGAATGTACTTCAAAATGGTTTTTACGTAGCGTTTTAGTTTCAAAACTTTACATAGCTTATTTCTTGAGGTGTCAAATATATAGATGGACGTAAAATATATATAAGTCGTTTATCTAGTTTTCGAATAATGAAGTGTGTTTGTGTGTGTCGCGTAAAAATATAATGCAAATGAATGTATATCAAAAAGAAATGAAATGAGTCGTTAGGGACTTACGACACCAAATGGTGGGGTGAATGGGACGTAGAGTCAAGAAGTAAGTGAGATGAGTGCGTAGTGTGTTAGTTTGCTCGACCAAGGTTTACAAACAATAATTTGCTTCTCCTAGACCCACACGAATCTCTTGAATTCCTACCCAAAGCTTCGACCCAATGCCTAGTTCATTACTTAGAAATATTTGGTGGATTTTTGGTTTGCATGGAAGTAGAAAATGCAAGCATGCATGCATGCGATTTATATATGGTTCCTAGGGTGTTCTAGTGTATAAGTTTTAAAGTGATTGGATGGTTACGTGATTTCAAAAGTCCTAAAGTTGTAAGAGTAACACTAGTCACTCAAGGTTTTGGTTTCTTGTGGTCGACATCCTCACAACTCAAAGAAAAAATGTGGGCATTGGACTTTTACAAACGAAATGTACTTGTGAAATACATTATAAAAGGTCAAGGTACTTTCCCTAGTGAATAAAATATGAAATTGTGCGTGCTTGATTTAAGGGAGTACTAGTTTGGTTTGAATCATGAATGTCGACTACAATTTATTTTGTGAACCGATTTGTAAATCGGTTGGGACTTGTGGGATTTTGGTAACTTGGAAATATTTAGACCTTAGTTTGAGTTTAGAATGAGTTTAGGATGTTTTAGAAACAATCGTGGGTTAAAACGGTTGAGTTTTTGGATATGTTGACATTTTATAAAATCGTTTTTGGGACAATTACTTTGCCTCGTAAAATCGTGTCTAGACTCAAAGTGAGAAGCTAAAAATCGACACTCTAATTGTTGGCTAGGGGAGGAACGAGTATGTGTAAAAATATAGGGGTGTCGTGTGTAGGATTTGAGCGTACGAAGCTCGTTTCTAGTTGGTGCTAGTCGAGTGAAATGAAAATAAAACAAAGGAAATGGACTTGATTTGGTTTGGGCTAGGAATAGTAACAGGCCGAAACTTGGTTTGGGCTTAGGGAAATTAAGGGTCCGGTTTAGAGGTAATTAAAATTAGTAAAATTATTAATTATAATTTGTGAATAGTTTAGTATTTAATTAGTGTGACGTTTACGTGAGTCCGGACGTTGTCGAACGCGTTTAGTTAAAATATGTTACGTAAGTTCGTAAGTGGTAAAAATTTAATATTCTCGCGATTGTTAGACTATAGTGGTACATGTGTGAGCATCGTTCCGGGGAAAAAGGATTTTAAGTATCGTAGTGATTTCGAGTAACATAGCATATTTAAATAAATAAAAAAAATTGTTATAGGTAAAAAATGTTATTAATTAATGTAATGATATATTAATCTTTGATTAGCTTTACTATTCATAGGGAAATTTTACGGGAGATCACAGTACCTACCCCTCATTCTGAATTCCGTCCCGGAATTCTAGTCTAAGATGGTCGTCAGGGGTGTCAAAGAAAATAGATAGGGGTATTTGGCACGAATTTGGTCCTCGCGTTCCCAAGTGTATTCTGGTCCTCACTTAGAGTTCCATCTAACCTTGACTATGGGAATACGGTTTTGTTTTAATCGTTTGACTTCCCGATCCATGATTTCTACTGGTTCTTCTGTAAAGACAAGTTTATCGTCGAGTTGAATCTCCTGGAGTGGGATCACTAGAGATTCATCGGATAAACACTTCTTAAGGTTTGACACGTGGAAGGTAGGGTGTACTCGGCTAAGTTCTTCTGGCAACTCTAGCTTATATGCCACTGGTCCAATCCGTTCTAGGATGCTAAATGGTCCGATGTATCTAGGGTTTAACTTTCCACGCTTTCCAAAGCGTATCATTCCTTTCCAAGGAGAAACTTTCAACATTACCCTATCTCCAACCTGAAATTCCATAGGTTTTCGTCTTATGCCGGCATAGCTTTTCTGCCTGTCTCTTGCAGCTTGCAGCCGTTGTTTGATATTAACTATTTTCTCCGTTGTCTCATGAATGAGTTCGGGCCCGGTGAGTTGTATGTCACCCACTTTGGCCCAACAAACGGGTGATCTGCACTTTCTTCCATACAGTGCTTCGAATGGGGATGCCTTAATACTAGTGTGGTAACTATTGTTGTAGGAGAATTCTACCAATGGTAAGTGTTTGTCCCAACCTTTTCCGAAGTCGATCACACATGCTCGGAGCATGTCTTCTAAGGTTTGGATGGTTCTCTCACTTTGTCCATCAGTCTGAGGATGGTATGCCGTGCTCATGTCTAACTTAGTTCCTAGGGCTTTCTGCAAAGATTTCCAGAAATGAGACGTGAATCGACTATCTCGATCAGAGATGATAGAGATAGACACTCCATGTTGGGTAACAATCTCTTTTAAGTACAACTGTGAGAGTGTATTCATTTCGTCGGTTTCTTTGATAGGCAGAAAGTGAGTGGATTTGGTGAGACGATCAACGATGACCCATATGGTATCATATCCTGTTGACGTCTGGGGTAGTTTGGTGATGAAGTCCATTGTAATCCGTTCCCATTTCCACATGGGAAGTTCGGGTTGTACCAACAATCCTGATGGTTTCTGATACTCTGCTTTTACTCTCGTACAAGTCAAACATTTTCCGACATACTCTGCTATGTCGGCTTTCATGTTTGGCCACCAATAGAGTCTCTTAAGATCCTGGTACATCTTGTCGGAACCTGGGTGGATGGAGTACTTGGATTTGTGCGACTCATGCATGATGAGGTCACGTAATCCTCCATAGAGTGGAACCCAACTTCTTTCCTTAAAACAGAGCATTCCGTTTGATCTCTTCACAAAACCATTTGAGTTCTCCGGCATGCCGTAGATTCTTTCATTTGGTCTGTTCTCTTCTCGAAGAGCTTCGGATTATGCTTGAAGTATTTGCGATGGAAGAGGCGAATAAACCGTCATTCCTAGGGATCGAACCCTGAGAGGTTTTATTCGTTCTTTCCTGCTTAAGGCGTCTGCCACGACGTTCGTTTTTCCCGGATGGTAGCGAATCTCACAATCGTAGTCGCTAAGCAATTCTAACCATCGACGTTGCCTCATATTCAACTCCTTCTGATCTAGGATATGTTGAAAACTTTTGTGATCTGTGTATACCGTGCACTTGGTGCCATACAGATAGTGTCTCCACATCTTAAGAGCAAATACTACTGCTCCTCATTCCAAATCATGAGTTGTATAATTTACTTCATGCGTCTTAAGTTGTCGTGAAGCATAAGCTATCACTTTGTCTCTCTGCATCAGTACCGCACCTAAACCATGGTACGATGCGTCGCAGTACACTACGAAGTCTTCACTTCCTTCCGGTAGTGCTAAAATCGGAGCTTTACAGAGTTTCTTCTTTAACAACTGAAAAGCCGATTCCTGCTTCTCCTCCCAACTGTACTTCTTGTTCTTTTGTGTTAACTCGGTCAAAGGCTTGGCGATTTTTGAAAAACCTACAATGAATCGCCTGTAGTAACCGGCAAGACCTAAGAATTGGCGTATTTCCGTAGGGTTGGTAGGAGCTGCCCAATCCTTAACGGCCTCAATCTTTGCCGGATCCACATGGATGCCTTGACTATCGATAACATGACCCAGAAATTGTACAATTCTAATCCAGAAATCACACTTAGAGAACTTGGCGTACAACTCTTCCTTTTTGAGCAGCTCTAAGATGATCCTTAAGTGTTCTGCATGTTCTTTCTCGTTGCGAGAATAGATTAGGATGTCATCTATGAATACAATCACAAATTTATCTAAGTATGGTTTGCATACTCGATTCATCAAATCCATAAACACTGCGGGCGCATTGGTTAAACCAAATGGCATCACTTAGAATTCGAAGTGTCCGTATCGAGTCCTAAAAGCTGTTTTGGGAATATCTTCCTCCTTAACTCTTAGTTGATGGTACCCTGACCTCAAGTCGATCTTCGAATAGACACTCGATCCTTGTAGTTGATCAAACAAATCATCGATCCTGGGTAGAGGATACCGATTCTTCATGGTTAATTTGTTTAATTCTCGGTAGTCAATGCACATTCATAAAGTTTCGTCTTTCTTCTTAACGAATAGGACTGGAGCTCCCCAAGGTGATGAACTTGGTCAGATGAAACCCTTATCTGACAACTCTTCTAGTTGTTCGGCCAATTCCTTCATCTCGGACGGGGCTAACCTATAAGGTGCTCTTGCCACCGGTCCTGCTCCAGGCACGAGATCTATCTGGAATTCTACTTGGCGGGTGGGTGGAAGGCCAGGTAAATTGTCACGAAAAACTTCTAGAAATTCCTTGACGACGGGAACGTCCTCAAGTCGTTTTTCCTTTGATTTATCTTCTGTTACTCGAACCATGAATACTTGACACCCTTGATTCAAGTATTTCACGTTCGGATGTACGAGATGATACCGTGTCGTGGTTTACTCTTATCGCCTTGGATAACTAGAGTTTCCCCGTTAAATGGAATGTGGACTGCTTTCTCATCACAAATGATTCTAGCATGGTGTTTGGATAACCAATCCATTCCGACGACGACATCAAAACTACCTAGCTGTGTAGGCAGGAGGTTGATGGGAAAGGTTTCGTTTTGTAAGGTTATGGTGCAATTCTGAATTGCGGTGTCTATGCCTATTAAGTCTCCGTTGGCCATTTATATATCATAGGCGGTATCTAACTTAGAGGGTGCTATGTTAAGTAAGGGGGCAAAGGAAGTAGACACAAAACTCTTATCGGCTCCGGAGTCAAATAATACTTTAGCACTATGATGATTGAGTAGGAACGTACCCGTGACCACGTCTGGTTTCTGTGACGCATTTCCTTCTCCCATCACATAGGCTCTCCCACGAGCGTTGTTTGTCTGACCATTTCCTTTGGTGCATTGGTTCTTGTAATGACCAATTTCTCTACAAGTGAAGCATGTTGGGGTCACAGGTTGCAAATTGCTCCCGGTAGCAGGGATCTTGCAATCCCTAGCTTGGTGGACCACCTTCTGACACTTTGGACACTTAATGGTGCACTGCCCATAGTGGTGTAACTTGCACTTGTGGCATTGGGGTTTTGGACCCGCATATCCCCCGCTTCCAGTGGCGGTGTATGCTTTGGCAGTCTCTTGCCTAGGGTTCTGTTGACTGTTGCGATTGTTGTAGTTATGGCGGTTCTGATTGTTGTTCCTAAGGTTGTTGTTGGAGTTGTTGTTGTAGTGGTTGCTACTGTTGGTGTGTGTGGTCCTTTTATCATCAAGCTTTCGCTTGAGTTCTTTGTTACACTTGACCTCTCGGTCCAACAGCTTCTGAGCAAGAGTCATTGCCACTTCTAGAGTTGGTGGGTTTGATGAGGTAACATCTCCTTCGATGCTCCGAGGGAGTCCCTCGACATATTTCTCCAGGGTTCTTTCGAAATCTGGCACCATCGTGGGGAATAGTGCTGATAGTTCTTGGAACCTCCTGTTATATGTCCTGAGATCGATCCCTTTCACCATTAACTCGTGAAACTCATCTTCCAACTTCCTCAGCTCAGCACGGGGGCAGTACTTTCTCAGTATTTTTGCTTTGAACTCGGTCCAGGTGAGTTGGAATGCTTCAGTCATTCCTATAGTTTGGGTGATAGAAGTCCACCAGGACAGGGCATCTTGCAAAAGGGTTCCAGTAGCAAAGGTAACTTTGCAATCCTCCGAACAGCCACTCCTCTGAAAGACTGTTTCGATTCGCTCGAATCACTGAGTAAGTCCAGTCACTCCTTCTGTACCCTTGTAAAAAGTTGGTTGACATCCTATAAAATCTTTATAGGTACACTTGCGGGGTACAGAGGTTCCACTTCCTCCTGGTGGTAAACTGGTGCCGCTATTTCGTGCATTTGCTTCCAACCCAGCGGCTACACCGTCAGCAATTGCTTTCTCGATATCAGTCGGGGTCATAGTCGGTGTGGACGTTTCGGTTACAGGGGTTGCGGTTTCGGGTGTTGTAGTCGCAGTCGCTTTCCTTGTCCTTGCCATGGCTCTATCAATATCATATATATAACCATGTTATGTTGAGAATTTATCGCGTAAAATTTATAACATTATAAATAATCATCACGACATGCTTGAATAAATCACAACACACAATAGAAGTATAAATGATTGGTTTGGTTTGTATAGACTGACATTCCCTGTGACAACATATATATATGAGAACACAACAACGCATAAAGATACAACCATAGAAAACAAAGATAAACATCAATATATTACAAAGTAACTGACAACATAATATTAATAATGTCTCATTCATTCGTTTTACAAGAAAACATAACAATACAAGATTTCTTTAATAATGCCACATTGGCAGGCAAAGATAGTCCTTAGCTATAATGATATGTCCCTGATCTATGGATTCCCTGGTGCACCTCTGACTCTGCGCTGAAGGTCTTCAATCATAGTGTTAGCATTAAAACATTTATATATAGAAGTGATGGTCATTCTCATATTGTAACTTTGTGTCGTTTGTTAAGATTAGTAATAGTTTAGTCATTGGGCCTTGGACTTGGCAAGCTAATATGTCATGTGCTATGTTTCATAAGCCTTGTTATCTAACCAAGTAACCAAGTCCAAGCCCAAGCCCATCAAAGCCTATGTATGGAACTATAAAAGGCACCTTACCTCTCATTTGTAAGGTGTGCTTGTGTGTGTATTTGTGTGTGTTTTCTTTAATAAAAGCTCTCATATTTCTTATCTCTCTCTCTATATACGAAATACATATACATACATATCAAGTCACCATCTGTCATCTCTTCTTCATCTTTGCTTCTATATTGGTGTGATACAGTTGTGATATTTAAGGTCCTACAATTGGTATCAATCGCCTAACAATGATTTAGGAGGGTTAAGGGGTTGTTTGTTTCATGTTTTTTAAGCTTTTATCACGTTTTGTTTTCAAAAAATCATCTTGTTTGTTTTGTGTTTTTAACACTTTTTTTATTACAAACTAGTGTTATAAACCTTTCCCAACAAGAAAGTTTCAATCTTTTGAAAGATCTTTGCTTAAAAACTCGTTGTTGGTTTTTGTACTTGTTTTCTAGATCACGAAAAAGTTTCATAAAAATCATCAAGTTTTGAACTTTCTTCAAGTTTTGGTGTTTTTTAGCCTAGAAGTACAAGAATCTTGGATTGCAAAAGTCATTTGGGTGTGCTTTAAGCGTATTCAAAAAACTGTCATAATTTCGAAATCATCCTTTTAATTTCGAAATCCCTTTTGACAAGTTTTCGAGAACACAAGAAAAGGCTCCGTTCGTGCTCACCATTGGATACTCGGTATTTTCTCTCTTGTATAAGAAAGAAATTACTTCGACTTTTGGGCTAAATTTCGAAATTGTATAATTTTGAAATTTGTTTGTGTGACTGGGTTTCCGAAAAAATTGCAAATTTCGAGAACAGTGCAACATTTTCGAAAAAATTTGCAAAATTTCGAGAACACTACATTTTCGAAAAAATCAAAATTTTCGAAATCACCCAAGTTTCACAAACACAGAAGTCTCGCAATCCACAAGTTTCGAGATCACAGAAGTTTCGCAAATCAAAAGTTTCGAGAACACAGCAAAGTTTCGAGAATTTTGACAAAAGTGAGGTTTTTGACGACCAAACTTCAAACGGCCATAACTTTTGAACCGTAACTCCGTTTTCGACGAATCAGCTGTCAAAACGACCATGTGACAGAGGAGAACGACACGCTAAATGATTTATCGATTTAGGCGAAGTTTCGAGGCCTAAAAATTCTCCGTGAAGAAGTTATTGAGGTTTTAAGGTTTTAAGTCAAAATTTTCACCATCCAAACTTGCATCAACTCACTCTAAACACAACTCCTATTTCGTTGGAACGATCCAAGAATCAACTTTATCCATCTACAAATCATCAATGGCAACTCAGCAAGACATTCATGCAGCCGGTGCCGAAAACCGACCTCCCATGCTGTCAAAGGGTGGATACTCACAGTGGGCTAGTCGTATGATGCGCTATCTTAAGAGCAAAACAAATGAAAGTCTTCTCATCAAATCCATTGTGGATGGACCCTTCAAACCAGCACAAGTACTAGACCCTGGTGATCCAAATGGTACCCCCCCAGTACAACCATACTACAGAGAACAGAATGAGACTGAATACACTGTGGAAGACATAAAACAGATTGAAGCTGATGATCAGGCATTTCATTTCGTTGTTCTTGGTTTACCTGAAACCATCTATGCAACTGTTGACAGTGAAGTAAGTGCTCATGCAGTTTGGGAAAGAGTCAAGAGGTTAATGTATATGACAGACATCGGGAAACAGGAAATGGAAACACAACTGCTTAAGGAACTTCGCAAGTTTACTTCAATTCCTGGTGAATCCATAGAGACGTACTACCACATATTCTGTAAGATCATGAATGATTTATCAAGACACAACCTCAGTCAGACAAATATTGCTAACAACACCATTTTTCTGAATGAGTTACAACCAGAATGGGGAAGATATGTCACTATTGTTTATCAGACAAAGAATTTGCATGAAGTTACTTATGATCAGGTGTATGACTTCTTGAAGCAAAATCAAGATGAAGCTAATGAAGTAAGAGCTGAATTACTAGCTAAAAAGCATGATCCTCTAGCATTAATGGCTAATGCACCAACACCTATACCAGTGAACGCACAACAACAACCATCATCATCTTCCACTCACAACTACATGCAACCATCCTACATTCAACAACCAACACTGGTCTACCAATAACAGTTCTACCCACAACAACAACAACATCTTATTCCACAACAGCAATACCCACAATTCCAAGAACCAGGATTCACTGAAAATGATGAAACTACTGCAGCATTGACATAAGCGTTTGCTTTTCTGTCAAAGGCATTCCAAGGACGCTATTCCACACCAACAAACAACAACCAAAGGATTTCATCGAACACTCGCAATAGGCAGATCGCTCAGCCGAGTTTCAATACGGGCAACGGAGGCCAAATGGTTGGAGTTTATGGGAATCAGCAAGGATATGCTACTGGATTTAACATGGGTAATCAGAATATGCAGAATCAGAATGCAGGTCAGTATGCAGGGAATCAGTACGGTCAGTATGTAGGGAATCAGATGGGTCAGGTTGTTGGAAATCAGAGGGGTCAGAATGTTGGTAATCAGGCAATGGGTAATCAGAATAGAAATGTTGCAGCTCCAGTAGTTGGGAATTTGGGAAATGTGAATCAGGGTAATCCGGTAAAGTGTTTCAACTGTCAGGGTGTAGGTCATATGGCAAGGAACTGTCCTACTAAGCCGAACAAGAAAGATCTAGAGTACTTGCAGAAAGCAGTGATGTTGGCACAAAAGGCAAAGGCAGGGTTTCAGTTGAATGCAGAGGAGAATGATTTTATGGCTCTTATGGATGACATGGAAGATAGAGAGGATATCGATGCGAACTGCATATTCATGGCGAATCTTCAGGAAGCTAAGTATGACATGGATTCTGACACACTTCCTGTTTATGACACCAATGCATCATCTGAAGTATCTACTTTCAACACATGTCACAGTAATGATATATTTGATATGTCTCCTCATGAGGAACAACATTTTGAGAAGCAAACATCCACTTATGATACATACCTGGACACGCCAAGTAGTAGCAATACTTCTTCAGCAACTCCAGATGTGAATCATAATGGAGGCTTCGTTTCACAGCATGCTGAGAATGATGAGGAAACACGTGCTTTATTTGAATCATTATTAAATAATTGTGGTATTGAAATCGAGAAAGTGAAAAAGGTCAATCGCGATGTTAAGGCCGCGAATGTGAAATTGACCACTGAGCTTGAGAGATACAAGGAAAATGCAAAAAGTTTTCAAATTCACAAGGAACGCGAGTCAGAATTTGAAATTGGTTGTAAGAAGTTACTTGTTAAAGATAGGGAATGGAAAAACAAGTTTGCTATTCTTGAAATAAGTTCAACAAAAACCATTAACTCTTTAAAACAAGAAATTTCTGAATTAACAAACCAACTTTCAAAACAAAAAACAGCTTATACCAATCTTGAAAAAGAAAGGGATGAGTTGAAAAAGGACTTTGCAATGAAAGAAGATGAACTTTTGGAAGAAATCGTAGAGTCAGAACACAAGATTGCACATCTAGAAGAATTAGTGGTTAAGTCGGGTCAGTCAAGTCAAACAATGAAAATGATTTCAAACCAAACTAATTCGATTTACCATACGAAACACAAAATGGCTCTCGGTAACAACAACCCTTGTAATCTCAAGAAAGCTCAGGAAGAACAAAATGTTTTGTATAATGGTAGTGTTTTTTACACCAAACATGATCCTCCCGTCATTCGGGATTCTGTGCAAACGATAGAACATGTCGAAGAGAGCATTATTAAAATGAAACAAAAGGATTTGAAACCCATTGATTACAACAAATTGAACAAACTTTCGGGAATTACTTTTGTTCCACAAAAAGAACCATCTGTGTTTTCCATAAAACGACCATTCTCGAAAATGTTTTCTAAGAAAGTAGTTGCTTCCAAATCGCTTTCAAACATGGAACAGATGTCTTCAAACAACACTTTTAACTCAAGTGCTGCCAGAGGATATCTTGATGATCTTAAAACAAGAGTTGGGCAACTTAAAACGACTTTAGAATCTAAAACGAGACTTAATGAGATTAACTGGAATTCCACAGTTCATTTACAGCTTAAAAAGATTCTTGAAAATGAATTTTCTCCTCAAATTAATAACATTCATGCTCGTGTAATTCACTTTGAACAAGCATTTTTGAAAGAAACAGCTGACTTCGTCACGGATCACAAATCCCTGATAAAGAAGGCTAATGAATCTTTTGAGCAAATCAATGTTTTGGAAAACCTAAATGATTCTCTCTTCGAAGCTGTTATGACTACTGATATTATGTCCATCATTTTACAAACATATTCTGTTCAAGATGATGAACGACTGAGAGCTGAGACCTCCAAAATTGTTTCAAAATATGAAAATGCTCTTATAAAGCTTGAAAAAGAAAATGTGTCATATTTTAAACAACTTGATCGAAAAAAGGAAGAATGGAAGTACAACAAATTGTTGTATGAGCATGACTTAAAGAAAATGAAAGAGCAAAATGATCTTTTAAGGGCTCAGCTTGTAAGTCAAAAAGGAAAGGGTGAGGAAACTAAGTTTGCAAAACCATTGACTTCGGAGAAACCAAATGTTTCTAACACAGTTCAAAAACCAAAAATGTCAATTTCACGGTTTGCTCCAAAAGTTGATGAGAAAAAGGATTTGACAAAACCAGTCACTCCAATACCCTTGCCCAAGAAAAGTGAAAATGAAAAGATTGTTGATAAAGGAAAAGCAGTTGTCGAAACACCTAAAGTGTTAGCACCTGGCCTTTTTAGGATTAGTCCCACTAATGCGTCTGCCTCAACATCTAAGACAAATGACAAGTGCATAAAGGCTAATTCTAAAGAATCTAGGGATGCTAAAAAGGACAACAATATAAATCCTAATGTGTGTGCCTTACCTTCTACAGGATTAGAAAGCACCTCTAGGAGCAGCAGACTAAAGCCTAAGAGCAATACAAGGAACAATAGAGTCTCGCCTGCATCTAAGAGTAGTAGCAAGAATAAAGTTGACGAAGTAGAAGAACACCCTAGGAATTTATTGCTTTGTAATAAGAAACATGATTCATCTGAATGTAATGTTGAAAGTATTGGTTCTAATGCATGTAATGACTCTGTTTGTTTAATATGCAAGAAATGTTTAACTAATGATGTTCACGATGAATGTGTTTCTAAGAATGTGAATGTTACGCCTGAACAGAAGAATGTTCCAAAAAGACCTAGTGCTAGATCCAGATCTATAGAAAGATTAGTTGCACGATTTAGGACTACCACTATTAGTCGAATGCCTAGGAACTATCTTAAGTTTTGTATGTGGATTCCGACGGGTAAAGAGTTCACTCTTCAGGACGGCAAATTAGAAATAGCTCAAGCTAAACAAGTAGCAACTGTCTATGAGTGTGATTTAGATTTTACTCCTAACCCCATGGAACCAAATTCAAAACGGTTTCCAAATACAAACTCTTCTGTTCTTGGCAGGTTATCGAAATATGTCTTTGGATCATCGACTCGGGTTGCTCCAAGCACATGACCGGGAATTTAAAGCTGCTGATCAATTTTGTCTGGAAATTCATGGGAACTGTACGATTTGGAAATGATCATGTAGCAGCTATTCAGGGTTATGGAGATCTTCAATTTGGGAATTTTTTAATCACTCAAGTTTACTATGTCGAAGGGTTGGGACACAACTTGTTTTCAGTTGGGCAGTTTTGTGATGCAGATTTAGAAGTGGCATTCAGAAAAAACACGGTTTTTATAAGAAATTTGGTTGGTGATGATCTCTTAACTGGAAATCGTAGTACAAACTTGTATGCTATCGACATCAACCAAATGCTTCTACATCACCAATTTGTCTTATGACAAGGGCAACCTAAACTAAGTCCTGGCTGTGGCATAGACGTTTATCCCATCTCAATTTTGACACCATCAACAAGTTAGCGAAAGACAACATCGTCACCGGACTTCCTAAGTTCAAATACACCAAGGAACACTTATGTCCATCATGCGAACAAGGAAAAAGTAAAAGAGCATCATATAAACCCAAAACCGTACCTAGTTCGGAAGCAAGGTTACATATGTTGCACATGGACTTATGTGGCCCAATGAGAGTTGAAAGCATTAATAGGAAGAAGTATATTCTTGTTATTGTTGATGATTATTCAAGATATACTTGGGTAAAGTTTTTGAGATCAAAAGACGAAGCACCAGGCATCATCATCACCTTTCTGAAGCGTATTCAAGTTCTACTTCAAGCTCCAGTAAGGATTATAAGAACAGACAATGGCACAGAATTTACAAACCAGGAGTTAAGAACTTACCTTGAAGATGTTGGAATCACACACCAAACATCTGTTGTTAGAACTCCACAGCAGAATGGGGTAGTTGAAAGAAGAAACCGAACTCTTGTGGAAGCTGCTCGCACAATGCTAATTTTTTCTAGTGCACCACTATTCTTATGGGCTGATGCTGTAGCCACTGCTTGTTTTACTCAAAACCGATCCCTAGTCCATCCGAGATTCAATAAAACCCCATATGAGCTAGTGAACAACCGTAAACCTGACATCTCTTACCTTCACGTGTTTGGCGCTTTGTGCTATCCGACGAATGACAGAGAAGATCTAGGGAAGTTAAAAGCTAAGGGTGATATTGGAATCTTCATTGGATATTCAGAAAACTCGAGGGCATTCAGGGTGTATAATAGACGAACAAAAAGGATTATGGAGACGATGAATGTGAAGTTTGATGAGATTTCACAGATGGCTTCTGAGAGATACGCTCTAGAACCCGCGCTTAATCCGATGGCTTCTAATCAAAACAGATTAGGACCCGCACCAAACCAGCAGACTTCTGGACACATCAGTTCAGGACTCGTACCTCAAGGAGCTCAGTCAACAAACACGGATAAACCTTCAGAACAAGAACTGGAAAATTTCTTCGAATTAATGTTTGATGAATACTATGGTGGAACTTCGACAAATGCATCTCAACAACATTCCGCTGCACCCGCTCAAAACCATCAACCACCACCACCATCACAAGATGCATCTACAACAATCGAAGCTGAAGCACCAACTACATCAACATCATCTACATCTACTCAAGCAACTCCAGTACTTAAAACTGTTCTACCAAGAGTTGATGAGCAAAACCAAAACACAAATTTTCAAGAAGAACCAACAAATAATTCAAACGATGTTACGTTAGAAGAAGAAGAAGAAGTATTTGAAAACCCATTTGCAACAGACTCTGCTGAATCTTCTTCAAGGTTACAAGAACCATCTAACACACATTCGTTACACCCAAGGTACCCTTCTACGTTTCAATGGACAAAAGACCATCCAATAGAACATATTATTGGTGAACCTTCAAAGCCAGTTCAAACAAGGAGACAACTTGCCACCGATCTCGAATTGTGCATCTACCTTTGTTCAATCAGCCTCAAAGAACCAAAGAACATTTGGGAAGCAATGGCAGAAAACCCTTGGATTGAAGCGATGCAGGAGGAATTTCTTCAATACCTGTTACATGATAGTTGGGAACTTGTTGAACGACCACTTGATAAACGTGTTCTTGATATCAAGTGGTTGTGGAAGAACAAACTGGATGAGGAAATGACTGTTATTCGCAACAAAGCTCGTCTCGTGGCTAAAGGTTATCCACCAGAAGAAGGGATAGATTTTGAAGAATCATTTGCGCCTGTAGCTAGACTTGAAGCAGTCCGGATTTTCTTAGCCTATGCAGCTCAAAAAAACATCACAGTCTATTAGATGGACATTAAGACTGCTTTCTTGAATGGAACTCTGAAAGAAGAAGTGTATGTGAGTCAGCCAGAGGGATTCATCGACAAAGATTATCCAGACTACGTCTACAAGCTTAAGAAAGCAATTTATGGTTTAAAACAAGCTCCAAGAGCGTGGTATGACGAACTATCATCTTTCTTGCTCAAAAACAATTTCACAAAAGGAACGGTTGATGACACCTTGTTTATCAAAAAATTCAAAGATGAAATTTTGATCGTTCAAATTTACGTGGACGACATTATTTTTGGATCAACCAATCCTAACCATTCAAAACATTTTAAAAATCTCATGAAAAGTAAATTTGAAATGTCCATGATGGGGGAACTAAAATTCTTTCTTGGTTTACAAATCCATCAATCCCCTCGTGGTATTTTTATCAATCAAGCTAAATATACGATAGAGATTTTGAAAAAACATGGAATGGAAAATTGTGATTCTGTTGGTACACCAATGGTCACTTCACCAAAAATAGGTGCTGATTTGTTTGGGAAACCTATCAATCCGAAAAAATATCGGAGTATGATCGGTTCTCTCATGTACCTAACTGCTAGTCGACCCGATATACAATTTGTTGTTTGTTTATTAGCACGGTTTCAGGCAAAGTCTACCGAACTTCACCTCAAAGAGGTTAAACGGATCTTTCGGTACCTACGAAGCACCATTAACTTGGGACTTTGGTATCCGAAGGATTCGGAGTTTAATCTAACAGCATTTTCAGATGCAGACCATGCTGGTGATCAAGTTACAGCAAAGAGTACATCAGGTGGAGCACAATTTTTGGGTGAAAAGCTAGTAAGCTGGTCATCAAAGAAACAGGATTGTACTGCGCTATCAACCGCCGAAGCCGAGTATGTATCTCTATCTGCGTGTTGTGCCCAAGTTCTTTGGATGCGGACACAACTCACAGATTATGGTTTTACTTTTGACAGAATACCTATGTATTGTGACTCAAAAAGTGCCATAGCCATCTCGTGCAATCCCGTACATCACTCTAAGACGAAGCATATCAAAGTCCGCTACCATTTCATCAAAGAACACGTGGAAGAGGGTACTGTTGAATTATTTTTCGTTAAGACTGATTACCAACTCGCCGATCTATTCACTAAAGCCCTTCCAAAAGAACGGTTTGACTATTTAGTTCGACGAATTGGCATGCGAAGCCTAACTCCTGAGGACCTAGAACGTCTTCTCGAATCTTCTTGAAAAATGATTTCAAAATCGCTTCGCTGTAAATATTTTTGAAAAAAAAACAAAATACAAAATTTGAAAAACCAACAAAAACAAAATACAAAAATATAAAATTTTCAAAAATACAAAAACAATATAAAATCAAAAAATCCAAAAATATTCTTCTCACGACATGTCTCTCGTATAAATCAATATTCTGTACGTTTCTAGAAATGTCATTCAACAATGATACAGACATGTGCAGATGCTTGAGCGGGAGTTCTTTTTAATGTTTTTCTAAAACATGTCGTTTCTCAAAAATTTCTTCACTATGGCTTTCGTATACTTCAGTACGAAACCCGTACTTAAACAATGACTTCTGATTATTTTCAAATCAAGGACTCGTACGTTCAATGACGAACTCTTTTTCAAAAAGTTCGAGTCTAAACAAACGAAAAAGATTTCAAGCATAAACTCGTTTTCAAACAAAATTCTTGAGCACTTTTTCAAGATTGTTCAAAAGATTTCTCAAAATTAGTGCTCAAGATAACTCCCTCAAAACCCTTAAGTAATTTTAAATATGCTATCATTAAGGGGGAGTACAAACACTAAAATGTTCCGATTTCATGCAAAATCAAATCTGTCTTTCTCTCCAAAAAGCTTTTTATTAATCAGTTGATATAAAAAATATCACGTTATGCTATTTTTGAGGGGGAGAAGACATGATTAAAATGTGATCAAAGATGTTTAAGATTGTGGCTGAATCTCAAAAGAACTCGACTCAGTAAGTACCAATGAATCGACAAAGCTTAATATGTCAGTAATCGAAAAGACTTGTCCTGGACGGGTAATAATTTCAAGCTAGTCTAACTAGTGATGTAAGCGTGTCTCGAATAGGACTTGTCTGAGTAGAATGTACCGTATCGAGAGACTTCCTTTGGACTTGACCAGGACGGGTAATAATTTCAATCTAGTCTAACTAGTGATGTAAGCGTGTCTCGAATCGGTCATGTTCGCTGAAAGTGGATCAATTCTAAATGTGCAAACTCCTTCCACATGTGCAAATTTCTTAAATATCCATGAGCACATGTGAAGGGGGAGTCCTTCAAAAGAAATGCAAAACTCTCGAAGTGACAACAATGTGTTTTATTATTATAAACACTTTGAGAGATTTTCTATAAATGGTTTTATGGCAATGATAGGATAGTCAAGGAGTTATAAGGTGACTAAGGTTAGGAAAAACCGTCCTATGATCCGCCAGAGCCGGAGGGATCTACCCAAGGACAATTCCAATAGATTAGAATTAGAAGTCCTTATGTATGATTGAAAAAAGGAGAAAATGAGAAAGGAGAAATAAGGGGTTAAAGAATTAAAAAGAAAAGTTATGAAAAAGGGTGAAAAGAAATAGCCCTCCAAATGTTCAACCTTAGGGCAGACACCGGGTTCAACTCATATGCTACTGGTTGTTACTAAGATGACACCGGTATTGAAGACAAAGACGTCATGGACCCAGTGACGCACTGCACTAAACCTTCCTAACCACTCAAGTTCTCTTAAAAGAGCTTGTTTCATTCTCACGGGGAACCGGTGTAATCTATCGACTTGTCTCTTAGAGATAGTTGATATTGAAGCAGGAGACCTCTCCCTAATCTCCGCATAGGAAACCAAATGTGCACTTATCGAGTCTAGAGCCCCGAGATTCATCAAAAGATCTCATAGGAACACATGATATTTCTACACTGGTTGTTCATCATTAAGGACGCCAGATGTAAACTTAAGAGTCCTACGCAGATCTTAGCAATCTGCTAGAACATTTATGAGAAGATTCACTTTTGTGATTCTCAATGATTGAATGGAAATTCCTGCCAGGGTCAACATCAAACAGCCCTGACAGCAGGTCACTTCGGTAATTCTTTATGGGTTACGCTTAGTGTTCGCGGTGGTTTCAAATGGTCTACAGTCGTGGAGTGATCCCCAGCGACTCACCCAGTCATTGAGCTACTTAGTAGGTCTCGTAAGCTCTCTCGAGAGTATCCGACATGGGAACGGCCTTGGTAAGGGTTAGAAGGAGTCTTCACACTATGCTGTTGACGATCTCTAATTCGAACCTGTAAGTACCAGTTGATTTATTGCTAACTGTTTTCATGCAGCTACACATCACCTCCATGACGACAGATGCCGCATGCTCATACATACATCTGGAAGTTAAAGAAAGCTCCCTCAAAGATCTATACAACACAAAGTTCAAAGAAAGATTCTACGCCAAAAAAAAGAATCTACAAAGTATAAAGACTAAAGATCAAAGTGAAAGAAAGGGAACTACGTGCATATGAATATCATAATCCAAAGATGTATGAGCATGTTGGAATGGCAAACAACCACCACAGACGCAGAAGTGACGAAAGGCAGATAACTCCACATCACAAAGGAACAAAGAACGATGAAAAATCAGTTATCAAAGATCACAAAGCATGAAGGAACAAAGACTAAAGACTATTCTACAACGACACAGAAAGTTAAAGACAAAGAACACGGAAGACCCACTCACGTGGAGCATCATTCGAATGACCACCCCTTAGGGGGAGATTGTTAGCATTAAAAAATTTATGTATAGAAGTGATGGTCATTCTCATATTGTAACTTTGTGTCATTTGTTAAGATTAGTAATAGTTTAGTCATTGGGCCTTGGACTTGGCAAGCTAATATGTCATGTGCTATGTTTCATAAGCCTTGTTATCTAACCAAGTAACCAAGTCCAAGCCCAAGCCCATCAAAGCCTATGTATGGAACTATAAAAGGCACCTTACCTCTCATTTGTAAGGTGTGCTTATGTGTGTATTTGTGTGTGTTTTCTTTAATAAAAGCTCTCATATTTCTTATCTCTCTCTATATATATGAAATACATATACATACATATCAATTCACCATCTGTCATCTCTTCTTCATCTTTGCTTCTATATTGGTGTGATAAAGTTGTGATATTTAAGGTCCTACACATAGTCATCATGGTCTCTGTAACACCTAAAATCTGAGAACATGTGAAATGACCAAAATGCCCTTACAAGTTTAAAAAAATTATTTAAAAGCTTATTAAGTCTCCAAATAAATCCCAAACTCCTAACAATGCATAAGTTATAATACCAAATATTTTTAACAATTACATTTAACATTTATACAAGTTGCAAAATTACCAAATTACCCCTAAAGGGCCGAATGTCATATTAATGATATTATTTTGATTTAAAAATGGTTTAAATCTTTTAAATATGGAAGATAATCACAAATTTTGTTCCTCAATCAATATGGCCGAAATTTTGGCTCAAACCCTCCCCTAGGATCGGCTCCCATCATTAAAAAGTCAATCCATGCACTCCTTCTCCAAAAACCCTAGCCGATCCAAGAAAACACACACAAAACAATTCCCTTAGCCTCCATTCGACCACCCCATAATTCCTAAGCAATTTTCTGTGATCTATCATCATCCTAAGAAGCCAAGAAAAATACCCTTTTGTATTTTTGAAGCTTGGTTCGATCGTGGCACAATTTTCCTTTTGTCGAGCCCTATAAACAAGGTAAATTCGTTTTGATTCATTCAACCTCCACAAAAATTATTTCTTATTTTTCTGGTGATTCTTACATCATATACAACCCACGAAAATTGGTTTCAAGGTTGCTAGGCCTTTGGTGAAGTCGTGACGATTTTTGGAGTGTTTTGGCCAATCGAGTATACATCTGATCGAACTGCTGTTTCCACACGTTCCAGAATTGATTTGGTATTTTTCTCAGACCCTTTATACCTTATATACATCAAATAAATTGTTGGATTCGACCCATGCATGCTCGACATCCCTTTCGTGATTTAAAACCCTAAAAACGAGTGTAATTGTGTAATATACCTTCCGCTCCATAACAATTCCTAATAAAATTTATTTACACTTGTTATAATGTAATATGATCTGGAAAATTATTGGAAGAATTATCATGGCTTAAATCATGTGTTTCGAAATTATTCTTGTTTGTGTAAATCGTATATAAAAGAAAAAGAAAGAAATAAGTCGAGGGCCTAGGGTTTTGGTTTAGGGCTGGAAATGGTGTTAATTAATGATATTAATGATGATGTGATGATTGAGAATTGATTAGAAGGATTAGGGTTTCTAAAATCTATGTTTTTGGTTTATACGATTTGGCTAAAAAGGTTTTGGGTGAGTTTTGTGAACTTTAAAACTAAAGGGTTAATTCTGAAACTTTATTTGAGCTGTACAATATTCGAATAAAATATATAATGAGGGTGCTAAGTGTAAGTTTTACATTTAAATGGATTAAAATGTATTTTAAACCTAATTAGGGTTTGTTTTGAAAATAATTAAAAGAGAGGGACTAAACATGTAATTTCTGGAAACTTGGAGCTGTTTTGAGTAAATTAATATATTCAGGGCTTTATGTGTCACTTTGGTAATTTAATGGCCTAATATGAAATTAGTGGTAATTAAAAGTTGAAATTGTAAATTAAAGGGTTAAATATGTAACTTTTATAACTTGAGGGACTTAAAGTGTAAATTATGAATAATTGAGGATTCATTTGAATAACTTAATAAAATAAGTGCTCATTATGTAAAATGGATAAGTTAAGGGTTTAATGTGTAACTATGAAGACTAAAAGGTTTAAAGTGTAATTTTGGAATGTAAGGGTATAAAGGGTAAAGTTGTGAAACCCTAAGGACCAAATGTGTAAATATGTTAAAAGATACTTTGATTCCATTAATAATGACTCAACTTTCTAATTATGGAAACTTACTATTTATGGAAACCTGCTAAAAGTGGAAAGTCACTTTAAATGGAAAGTTACTAAAACTGGAAAGCCGACTAAAATGAGAAATCTGAATTGAATAAGTTATTAATAATAAGCCGATCATTAATTCGTGTAGATTCGCTGAAGAAGGAGTTTTGCTTCCGACCTTTATGTTTTCTGTCATGTTTGCACTTGCGGTTTAAGGTACAGATATTCTGACCTTTCTCAAAAGGTTTCTCATGATCTCTTTCATATTCTGATCCGTTAGTTCCCGAATTGATGCCATTGCTATGATCCCCTTTACTTGAACCTTCTCTGTTGATCCCACTTGATATGACCTCCGTTATGAACCTATGCTATGAAAACCTTCTTAATGATACCATGGAAATGTTTTGAGAAGAACTGATTTGAAAAGATGTTTATAAATGATGCTAAATTTCTTTTTAAAAGAAAGGTTATTTAACTTTCATGAACCCTATATTTTGAAAGACCATTTTTATGAAAACTGTTTTAAAAGATTATTTAAATTGGACTTTTAATAGAAACTTTCGAAACGGACTTTTGAACTGAACCATGAATTGATTTTGAATATGAACCTTGACCTGATAAACTCTGATTGGACCTTGAATACTATTTCTGATATGAACCCTTTGTTATGAACTGCTATTATGAACCTTTGATATGATTCTGAGGTACACCTTTGCTATATGACCTTTTGTATGATATGAGACCTGACTCTTAGTTTGATACCCGAGCCATTTCTGTTTCCCTACCTATGGAGGTACCATAGGCGTGTCTGTGATGCACCACTGGCATGACTAGTGTGTGGCCCTAGTGATTTGGCTACACCGTCCCCTTTCTGATATATGATATGCGCGCTTTATGATATGATTTGTTATGGCCACTATGATTTCTGCGGGGGCGTATGGATGCATCCTAGATCTGTTCTGTTTAGTGGATTTAACTATGATTATGATTATGATATATGTCTGGTGACTGGTACTGTGTGCTATACATGCCTTTCACAATTTCTGGGAGTTCGCTACTCCACCCATTTGAAGAATGAGGACACCCCTCATATTATCTGATTATCTGAGAGGACTCCCCTCTATATGATTATGAAGAATTATGGTATTGACGGCTTATATGATATGATATGTTTCTGGGCTCGTGGTAGATGACTATCCTTTCTTCTTTCTATTCTATTACTCTTTTATCTATTCCTTATTCTATTTCCCCAATGCACTATATTTCAGTTCTGTTTCATTATCATTGCTTTGTATATGTATCTGTTCACTGGGCTTTTTAAGCTCAGCCGCATTTCCTTTTCCTGCGGCAGGTTTTAGTAGGAAGCTGGGTTATGGGAAGAGAGTGTGACTGGACTTAGAAGACTATGCTTTGGACTAGAGACGATTAGATGAAGTTTCACTTTATTAGACATAGTTTTTATTGTTTTGTAACCTTGTAGTTTCAGATTTTCATTTGTAACCCTGAATTTCGTTGTATGTATGAATCATATGCTTGTGTTTGTTCTGATATGTCACTGTAATGTAATACTTCTACCCTTATCGGGTTGGGGTGTTACAATTATGGTATCAGAGCCCAGGCTGCGATTCGTAATACATTTACCCTTGACCTGTGAAGTTTGGACCCCTAAGTTTCCACTGTAGGCGCTCATAAGACAACCTTTGAAACTTTACATTAGGATTCCCCATAGGAACCCAAGTTATTACCGGTGAGGAATGGGTAGACTAAGACATTTATGTAAGTATCATTTGCTTCCGTATCACTCTGATCGTGCCTTTGCTCTTAGATAAGCCTTATAAGGACCTTTGTTTCAGAAGTTAGAAGTTTTGCAACTTAAGCTTAGTAACCAAGTAAGTTTGGAATACCTCGGGAGGCTACCTGGATACCTTACACATTTAAGTTTCACCTTCGGATTTTGATCTCCGCCTCCGATTTGTTTGATAAGCTGTTTGACACCTTTTCGACCACATCGTAGGTCATTCAACCACAATGTGTTCGACACATTCTGTAAATTCATTACTCATGCTGGGTATGAATGTATCATCCGATACTACTTAACTCTGTATGATCCATTACTACTCCTATGAGAATTTTGGTAATTATGAACCACGAATATGAGAAGTTTTGTTTCCTCTCTTTGAATGATGAACCTTGTTCTGCCTACCGTTTCCTTTGGAAGGGCATGATGTAAATACTATCTCTATATGGATTTGTTAACTAAGCATGATGATGCTGATAACTGAGATTCTGTACCTCTCTCAATTGACGATTATACGACATTCGTATTACCAATGATACACATCCTACCTGCTACTTATGCTAAGAAGCTAAACGAAATTCCCACACATTGAACTGATCGTTTATCCATCCCAACATTTTGTTGAACCATGTACTTGACTCTGATATATGAACTATCTGTATGATTTGACGACTGTATTCACTCCATGAATCCTTTGACTTTGAGATGTCTGATTGTACGGTCTTTTGAACTGAATGACTATTCGTGAAGATACCATAGACTACCATATCTGAAATGTGACCTAAAAAAAATCTGCTTCACCCTATTCCATTATGATGACTCTCTACATCTGCTAAAATTTCTGTCACTATGGAAACACCTACCCCAAACTCATGTGATTACCAAGTTTTCCTGAAAACCATTATTATCAACCCTTGGAAAGTTCTGCTATTGGGAAATATTTTGTCATACGAAGATTTTCCGGTATTCTCTGATGAACCTTTTGGTACTCCTTCCTGCTTAGGAAGTGGAGTGGGCATTGAACTGATCTCAGTTGAAGAAACCATGGTGCTATAGAAGTTGAGTGTTTGAAGAAGCCGATGGAATATGATTTTTGTTAACTTTGGTGATTCTCTTTAGATGCTCTTGTTGTTTATGAAGAAGAACGAGAGAAGTATGCGATGACGTATCGACTATTGTGAACTTAAACGTACCACTATCACTAATCATTATCTGTTTCCGCGTATCAATAATTATTTGGTCTTCCTTTGAAACTCCGCATCTGATTGCCTCATTTTAGATTTGAAGGACTGGAGAAGCAACCACAAGAACTTCTAAGAATGGGGTGAACTAACCGAGAGTAACCTTTGTGAAGTATTTCAGTTCTTGAAGAAGAAAGAAGGCGATGTGAAAATTTCCTGAGATGATTTCTGGAGTTGCCTTTGCACTCGTTATAACATTTATGAGCTTGAATGATGCCAATGGTGCTAGCTAGAATAATCATGTTTTTCGCATGTTTTGGACAAATTGTCATAGTATGACGTGGTGTTGTGTTCTAAAACGAAAGAAGAACATAGAGATTAATTGGTGAGACGACCCTTTGTTCTGGAAGAAAATTTTGATTGACGTTCAGAAAGCATAGTAGACAACCCTACCCTGTATAATGTAAAGACAGAGCGTTCACAAGAGGGACCAAGATTGAAGACCGTTATCGGAGTTTGAAACCGGGTGGAAGAGTAGTAGAAGATGGTTGACACAAGCAATTCCATGGAAGAAGCATACAAGAAGAAGTGAGGAACTAGGATAGTGCTCAATCATGCATCATGCAACACGTGAAGATTTCAGTTTGGGCATCAAGACAACCAGACCAAAGAAGACGAACCATTCAACACACAACCTGGAGTCGACAACAACATCATGTACCTTAAAACCTGGAGCTATAATAGAAGACCTGTCGAAGACACGCAGTCTTGTTTCTCTGTTCATTTTAGTTGTACTAAGATGAATTGAGAGCAGAAGCAGACCTGCAGATGGAGGGATGCACAGTAATCACGTCAGAGACTGCCGTTACGATACCACACTACCAAGAAGAGTTGCTGAAGGCTTGAGGAACCAGACTCGAATTTTAAATTCTCTTAATCATGAGGTAAGATGGACAAGAGTAAACATACTACTCCAACTTGGAAGAAATTTTGAAATTTGTATTTGAGTGGACAGATTTTGAAGCGGACATTGTGTGGACGAGATGATTCTGAAGGATTGACGCTATTGATGACGTACCTTAATTTTGAATGACATTCTCGGATTTCCGTTACTCTTCGAGTAATTTCGTTCTCTTAGTTATGTTGTTTGATTCTGGTGACCTCTGTGACTGTAGGTGGACTAGGTGGATTTAGATAAGTTGTATTGTTCACGACTTGAGATAAAATATGACCATCATGAGGGCATATGTATATGATGCCAGTATTATGACGCCTGGCCAACGTGATAATACTTACATCATATAACGTGCACTTATGGTGATCATAGGATATTTCGAGGAGTGCCTTAGAAGCTTTAGAATTCTGTCATCCGATCAAGATCATCTGAGTTTAGTGAGACTTTAGGTTCATTCTACCTATACGTTTGATCTGTTGTCCTTGTTATACGATTCGATACGTTTGGACTCTCGACACGTGTTTTGCTGATCTTTGCAACTTCTGATAAGGATCTTAGGTTCCATTATGAAATGTCTGCCGTTGATGATATCTAACCATATGCTTTCTGCCCGTATACGTTTCGCATTCGTTGAAGTTGTTCATTATGGTCTGCCATGAGTAAAATATGTGATTGTGGACTTTGAGGAAACGAGATCTGTTCGTTTATGAGAATACCTTTGAAAGGTCATCTAAAAGCCGAGACTATCTGAGAAGCTGAAGAGTTAAACCTTATATCACCCCATGTTTGTGATAATTCAATGTATTCTCATCTGATCCGCCTAATCTATTCGATGAAAATCCTATGTGATTTTTATACCTCTTCTTGGAGAATCCGATTATCATCCGTTATGTTTGGTACATTATCCTTTTGATTCAAATTCAATATGATATGCCCTTCTGAGAAATCTGGAACTGTTTTTGACAATAACTACGAGTCAAGAGAAACCAGTTGGTCGGAATATCTTTTGGAAGAACCTCCCCGGACGTGAGGATGTTTGTGACGACCTATTGCGGTTTACTACGACTTCGTCTAACTTTGCGACTTCAAATTTCGAGGACGAAATTTTCTTTTTAGAGGGGAAGAAGTTGTAACACCTAAAATCTGAGAACATGTGAAATGACCAAAATGCCCTTACAAGTTTAAAAAAATTATTTAAAAGCTTATTAAGTCTCCAAATAAATCCCAAACTCCTAACAATGCATAAGTTATAATACCAAATATTTTTAACAATTACATTTAACATTTATACAAGTTGAAAAATTACCAAATTACCCCTAAAGGGCCGAATGTCATATTAATGATATTATTTTGATTTAAAAATGGTTTAAATCTTTTAAATATGGAAGATAATCACAAATTTTGTTCCTCAATCAATATGGCCGAAATTTTGGCTCAAACCCTCCCCTAGGATCGGCTCCCATCATTAAAAAGTCAATCCATGCACTCCTTCTCCAAAAACCCTAGCCGATCCAAGAAAACACACACAAAACAATTCCCTTAGCCTCCATTCGACCACCCCATAATTCCTAAGCAATTTTCTGTGATCTATCATCATCCTAAGAAGCCAAGAAAAATACCTTTTTGAATTTTTGAAGCTTGGTTCGATCGTGGCACAATTTTCCTTTTGTCGAGCCCTATAAACAAGGTAAATTCGTTTTGATTCATTCGACCTCCACAAAAATTATTTCTTATTTTTATGGTGATTCTTACATCATATAAAACCCACTAAAATTGGTTTCAAGGTTTCTAGGCCTTTGGTGAAGTCGTGACGATTTTTGGAGTGTTTTGGCCAATCGAGTATACATCTGATCGAACTGCTGTTTCCACACGTTCCAGAATTGATTTGGTATTTTTCTCAGACCCTTTATACCTTATATACATCAAATAAATTGTTGGATTCGACCCATGCATGCTCGACATCCCTTTCGTGATTTAAAACCCTAAAAACGAGTGTAATTGTGTAATATACCTTCCGATCCATAACAATTCCTAATAAAATTTATTTACACTTGTTATAATGTAATATGATCTGGAAAATTATTGGAAGAATTATCATGGCTTAAATCATGTGTTTCGAAATTATTCTTGTTTGTGTAAATCGTATATAAAAGAAAAAGAAAGAAATAAGTCGAGGGCCTAGGGTTTTGGTTTAGGGCTGGAAATGGTGTTAATTAATGATATTAATGATGATGTGATGATTGAGAATTGATTAGAAGGATTAGGGTTTCTAAAATCTATGTTTTTGGTTTATACGATTTGGCTAAAAAGGTTTTGGGTGAGTTTTGTGAACTTTAAAACTAAAGGGTTAATTCTGAAACTTTATTTGAGCTGTACAATATTCGAATAAAATATATAATGAGGGTGCTAAGTGTAAGTTTTACATTTAAATGGATTAAAATGTATTTTAAACCTAATTAGGGTTTGTTTTGAAAATAATTAAAAGAGAGGGACTAAACATGTAATTTCTGGAAACTTGGAGCTGTTTTGAGTAAATTAATATATTCAGGGCTTTATGTGTCACTTTGGTAATTTAATGGCCTAATATGAAATTAGTGGTAATTAAAAGTTGAAATTGTAAATTAAAGGGTTAAATATGTAACTTTTATAACTTGAGGGACTTAAAGTGTAAATTATGAATAATTGAGGATTCATTTGAATAACTTAATAAAATAAGTGCTCATTATGTAAAATGGATAAGTTAAGGGTTTAATGTGTAACTATGAAGACTAAAAGGTTTAAAGTGTAATTTTGGAATGTAAGGGTATAAAGGGTAAAGTTGTGAAACCCTAAGGACCAAATGTGTAAATATGTTAAAAGATACTTTGATTCCATTAATAATGACTCAACTTTCTAATTATGGAAACTTACTATTTATGGAAACCTGCTAAAAGTGGAAAGTCACTTTAAATGGAAAGTTACTAAAACTGGAAAGCCGACTAAAATGAGAAATCTGAATTGAATAAGTTATTAATAATAAGCCGATCATTAATTCGTGTAGATTCGCTGAAGAAGGAGTTTTGCTTCCGACCTTTATGTTTTCTGTCATGTTTGCACTTGCGGTTTAAGGTACAGATATTCTGACCTTTCTCAAAAGGTTTCTCATGATCTCTTTCATATTCTGATCCGTTAGTTCCCGAATTGATGCCATTGCTATGATCCCCTTTACTTGAACCTTCTCTGTTGATCCCACTTGATATGACCTCCGTTATGAACCTATGCTATGAAAACCTTCTTAATGATACCATGGAAATGTTTTGAGAAGAACTGATTTGAAAAGATGTTTATAAATGATGCTAAATTTCTTTTTAAAAGAAAGGTTATTTAACTTTCATGAACCCTATATTTTGAAAGACCATTTTTATGAAAACTGTTTTAAAAGATTATTTAAATTGGACTTTTAATAGAAACTTTCGAAACGGACTTTTGAACTGAACCATGAATTGATTTTGAATATGAACCTTGACCTGATAAACTCTGATTGGACCTTGAATACTATTTCTGATATGAACCCTTTGTTATGAACTGCTATTATGAACCTTTGATATGATTCTGAGGTACACCTTTGCTATATGACCTTTTGTATGATATGAGACCTGACTCTTAGTTTGATACCCGAGCCATTTCTGTTTCCCTACCTATGGAGGTACCATAGGCGTGTCTGTGATGCACCACTGGCATGACTAGTGTGTGGCCCTAGTGATTTGGCTACACCGTCCCCTTTCTGATATATGATATGCGCGCTTTATGATATGATTTGTTATGGCCACTATGATTTCTGCGGGGGCGTATGGATGCATCCTAGATCTGTTCTGTTTAGTGGATTTAACTATGATTATGATTATGATATATGTCTGGTGACTGGTACTGTGTGCTATACATGCCTTTCACAATTTCTGGGAGTTCGCTACTCCACCCATTTGAAGAATGAGGACACCCCTCATATTATCTGATTATCTGAGAGGACTCCCCTCTATATGATTATGAAGAATTATGGTATTGACGGCTTATATGATATGATATGTTTCTGGGCTCGTGGTAGATGACTATCCTTTCTTCTTTCTATTCTATTACTCTTTTATCTATTCCTTATTCTATTTCCCCAATGCACTATATTTCAGTTCTGTTTCATTATCATTGCTTTGTATATGTATCTGTTCACTGGGCTTTTTAAGCTCAGCCGCATTTCCTTTTCCTGCGGCAGGTTTTAGTAGGAAGCTGGGTTATGGGAAGAGAGTGTGACTGGACTTAGAAGACTATGCTTTGGACTAGAGACGATTAGATGAAGTTTCACTTTATTAGACATAGTTTTTATTGTTTTGTAACCTTGTAGTTTCAGATTTTCATTTGTAACCCTGAATTTCGTTGTATGTATGAATCATATGCTTGTGTTTGTTCTGATATGTCACTGTAATGTAATACTTCTACCCTTATCGGGTTGGGGTGTTACAGTCTCTATAGTCAAGTATTTGGCTCTCTCTCTGGCCTGGGTGTCCTTAATCATACTCCTCAGGGTTAGGACCTGAATGCTAATCCTGTCGATCTCGTCATCCTGCGAATTGATCTCTCCTTGCATCATGATAGCAATACCTCCCAAGGTACGTATCGTCTTAATAGCCCCCTCCAGATGGGTGCTCATCAGCTCAAAACTCTCCTCCATTGCTAACTGACCAATCTTAAGGTTTCCTACATCTTCTCCTATAGCCTCTATCTGCTCTAGTGGGAAATCATCGATAACTCTAACAATGTCATCAAAACGATCCTCATGGCGGGCTATCCTGGCGGCTAGTAAGGGTATGGTATGGTGGATGGGTTCTCCGGTAACTGGAAGAATCCTAGAAGTAGCTGAGGATGAACTCTCTCCTAGTTCCCTAGTACTAGGAGCACCTTCCTGAGATCTCCAATACTGAAGGATTGGAAGTAAGAAAGACCATTTTCGAGCATCGACCCTCCTACGGGTCTTAGGGCGGGAAGTAGTCTCGGTTACGGTTTGCTCACAGGGGTCAGATAGGGATGAAGCTACAATACGTGGCCTCCTACGAGGTGGAGCTAATAGTGAGGTAATGGTTGGTGAATCAGGTGTTGGTAAGGGTACAGTGGTGGTTTGTCAGTAAAGGACGGTGTTTGGTGGAACTGGGGATAGTCGTATAGTCCTAGGGTGCTCAAGGGATGAGGATGGTGATGGCCTAATTCCAGTCATAGGCGAGGTGGGAAATATCACTGGTGATGGTGATACGAGTGGAGTAGGTAGAGGTGGAGATGGTGGTGGTATACGTGGAGTAAGTGTCGCATGCACTTGTTTCCGAGGGGTGTGTTTACAGACAGGACCTCCTCCGTAACGTCAGAAAGGTTGACCAAAGGGTTCTGGCTCGTAAATCTGGAGTTGACGTACATGCCTATGTCTACGGTTTTGGGTAGGTGAGGGGGTGGTGGTATTGGGAGAGAAGTTTCTGAGTCTGAGTCAGATGAGAAGGTGATAGGATGAGAAGATGACGACATGGTAATGTATAAATCCCGAATAGTAAATGCAAGTCATTAATATAATCATAAACTACGTTAACATTATAAAAAGCTCATATGATAAATAACGTTTTCTAACCGTTGATGGAGCTGTGAAGGCACGAAGGGCGTAACATGACTTTTGTAAAAATGGTCCGTTTTAAAAGCGTAGTTATAGTCCAGTGTTTTTAAAATACACCTGGTTCTCTATAACCTTGGCTCTGATGCCAATCTGTAACACCCCCTAAATTTCAACTAGAGCAGCGGAAGACTTTGTGGGGTATTACTTAGAGGATCGAAGTCAAGTCATAGAAAACGACTCAAAGAGACGTTTTAAAAATTATGTTTATCATTCATTTAAAAGCAAGTTTTCAAATATAGAAGTTGTTCCATTTGTTTTAACATATCATAGAAGATATGAGTTATTAAAAGCGAATGACAAAACATTTTATTTAACACCTGATGCGTGGGAATCGCAACAGGCTTTACCTCTCGAGGGATCTCGAGAAGCTTACAACCCCCACCAGGCAGTGTACCTGATCGTTGTAGTATAGTATAGTGACAAGTACCAGGGGATTGATCGTTCAGCTTAGGAATAGTGTCGCTAGGATTAGAAAGTCTAAATGCTAGTTCTAAAGGTGAGGGATGATTATTTTTGTATTTTTTTTTATATTTTTATGAAAGCAATTAAAATCTCGGGTTTGAAGGATTTGGGCGGAATTAGTTGCTAATCAACTAACCCAATACTAAGAAACAATCAAAATTAAATAATGAAAATGAAAATAAACTAATTAAACTAAAGTTGTGAGCAGTAATTGGAGAAAATGTGTTTACTTAGATTTCACTACTCCCTAGATATCTTTTACACGTTAATTACTTGTTATAATTGCATGGATGACGGATCGTATTCCTTAATACCATTCATGGGGTGGCACACATAACTCCCCAATTCTATGAGCTCTTATCTCCTCCTACACCATGCCCAGCACAACTATAGGGATTGTAAACAGTGGCTCATGCATTAAATACAACCAATAAAGACCTAGTGCGCCTCGGTTCATGTTTCTTAAGACGTTCAAGCATGTTACCATTTGGAGATCTGCCAGTTTTCTTAAGCCTAACATATAAATCACTCATCCAAGACAAAGATAAACAAGTAATCAACACATAATCAATATCTAGGTTTCATTAGATCTAAGCAAACACAAGATAGATCTAGCCTAACATAATGGAATTGAGACAAGAACAAGATATAGACAACCAACACATAGACATATTGATTGAATTAAAGGAACACTTATCTCAATTACAATGCAAGGTATCAAGGGTTTGGAACCCTTGAAAAACCTGTAAAAGTTGCACCAAAATCGTACTTAGGGTTTCTCCAAAACTTCTCTTTTATGTGTGAAAATTAGAAAACTATATATAGAAAAATAGGTTTGACGGCGTCAAGAATAAACTTGTGACGCCGTCACCTCGCCGCCAAAACTCTTCTCGGACTGCCTAGATCTACTTCTGACGCCGTCAAGACTTATACATTTCCAGGCCGTCACGACTCTTTTACTCTTGACGCCCTTCCTACGTGACGCCGTCAAATCTGTTATGGGTCGTCATGGAAATTCATGAAATTTGCTCTTGACGCCGTCAAGCTTTTGCTCTTGACGCCGTCACCTACTGTTCCCAGCATGGAAAATTAAGACTTTGGCGTTTTCTTCACTTTTATGCTCCAAAAACGTCCGAATTGCTTTCTTTTCCAAATTTCTCTCCCAAAGTACCTAAAATCACAAAAGGAACGATTTAGGGCAATATTTGATCAAATAAATTCGGATTCGGGCTTAAATGACCCCCTAAAAACGGATCATTTTTCGCCTCATCAACACCCGTATAGGGGTTTAATACCCTCTCCATGCCTCGAGCTCCTTCGCATTAATTTCCTGAGATAAACATGCTAAAAGTCAACAAAAGTTGAGTGATATTCATAGGTTTAAGTTTAGTAGTTGAACACAAGCGATAGTGATAATTGCATCGATTTACAATTATAAGTTAAAAATCATTTATTATTGCATTAAGCTCATGACACTCAGCCGATTAACAGATCTCATCATAAATGATGGATTATAGTAACAGGGGGCCCTCGGGATAGGTCCTTGCCAGTAACCTATTAGATTTCAAATAAAGTGTGTTTGGTTGTTTTCTCAACGCCCAAACGGGGATTGTCAATCCCTAATAGATCTATCCACAATTATTTACGTTCACCTCTCTGGGTGACTAAGGTTCATGATATGAGGGGCTTTTGGCAAAAAGGGACTTAAGCAATAACAACTTCAGGCATAATATAAGAAAATACTTGTGTTCAAATTATTAAGCATGTATCTCCCCACGAAAACAGTTTTATAAAAGTGGGCTATGAACTCACCTTAGTGGTTTAGTGAATAAAAATATCGATACTCAGTTTGCAAAATGGGAACGGCTCCACACACGACCTAGATAATATTTGGCAATTTTTAGTGTTTGTAGTCTTAATGTTTTAATCGCGAGTAGTTTTTGAATACGTGATTTGTTAATTTAACGTTAGTAAAACTTTTAGTTTTATAATATATTGTATGATTAGTTTAGTTATATGTATATAAATATAACGTAACGTTTATTAATAATAATAATAGTTTGAAATATAACGTAACGTTTAATAATAGTAATAGTAATAATAATAATAATAGTTTGAAAATAAACGTACGTCGTGACGTGAACTCGTAAAAAATGGGAAGTAAAAATGAAAACATTGCGTGAGGGCACGGCAATACCTTAGTCTGGGGGATTTTGATGAGTGCTTATTCACTCATCCTTTTCAGGCCTTATTTCAGACCAAAAACACCAAATACTAACCAAAAATGCCAAGAGAATGTTTGTTTTTGTATTTGTGTATGTGCAGGTACGGATATGAGAAAAATGAACAAAAACGAAGCCAAAACCGACAAAAACGAGCACGAGAATGGAAAAAGGTCAAAAGCCGGAGCCGGGGAAGCAAAATGATCAAAGAAAGCTCACAATGTTCAGAAAAGTCCTCAGAGATTCATCAAAGTTTCATATTTGGTCCCTGAATAAAGTTTGAGAGAAATGGCGAATTTAGCCCCTGCACTTTCAGGAATTTACATTAATGGTCCTTGGGAATAATATCCGAAGAAAAGTCAAACTAGGTCCTTTATAAATCGAAGAATGACAATTTATGCCCTTGGATTACATTTATGAAGAATGGCAGTTTGGGTCCTTGCAATTTCAGATTTTACAAGAATCATCCTTGGAATTTTACCTAAACTAAACCTATTACTACTATTATCTCAACCCAAGTTACCCATAAGCCCATAATAATCAACAGCCCAGTCCTCCTATTATTAGACCCGGTCCACCATTTTAACCCAAGTCAACCCATTCCCTTAAAAACCAGTCAACGCAAACAAACAATAAAAACCCACACAACACTTCCCGCCCCCCAATTTTATTACCAATACCCAGATAATTACTGTACATAGAACCCTAACCCCCACCCCATCAAAATTACCCCTTCCAAGTAACAATTACCTCATGATTGAGATTCTAGAAGGTGTCAGGGTAAGTCAGGAGACGTCAGGGACACGTGGACCAGTTAGATTACACACGGAGGATCAATCACATCCTATCAATCAATCAAACGGTGGAGATTGAAACTTGGGGGACAAGGGCAATCATACGGCTATTAAGGACTCAGAAGAAACACAAGGTCGTGGATAGGTGACCTGGCATATCTCCTCATCTGCCTATAAAAAGCTCCCCCTCACTCACAGATGGATTCATTAGGAGTAGGGATTAGATTAGGGTAGGAATAGGTGTAGCTTGTAGTTTCAGTTTATTGTATTTCTGCTTTTCAAGTTGTACTTAGATTTCAAATTTTAATATAATTCTCATTTTTAGTCAATCTCTTTGCAATTTAATTTCAAAATCTTAGTTACTTTTAAATCTGTTTTCAGCTTAATACATTCATTTTTAGTATCAATAATAATTGTGGTAAGATTAGTTTGGTTATCCCTGATTTTCATTATCCAAATAATTCAAGTCAAACAAAGTCAAGGTATTTGCTTATCCAGCTTATTTGGGAGTTGACAGATCATAAGGTGACCAATGGCCTGTCTTAGAGATAGGCTAGCTTAGTGATCCCCCTCTGTTGAGCTGAGGGGGTTTTGAATGGTAAGATCTCGTTTAATTTTCACTCTTATATTGCATTTATTAATATTAGTGTTTTCTATTTTGATCATTATGCTTATCATCTGTTACTTGAATGATTTTAGCCTAGTTCTTGTTTACTTCTTTGTTTAGATCTGAGTAGTACTGATTTGGTTTACTTCTGTTTCTGTTTAGTATTCCTGTTTATGTTTGAGTTTACATTCTGAGTTTAGTTTGTTATTTTAGTTCCTGAGTTTCATTAGCTTAAGTGATCATAATTGATTTGAGTTTGGTAGATTGGATTGCCGTTTCACCTTGTTGCTTCACTAGATCATATAAACAGATACTTTAGGGGGGTGTTTGGCTTTAACTGAATCTGTGTGTTCCTTGTGTTTAGTAACTGAATACTCTGCACACTTAGATTACTTTAGGAATAGCTAATTTAGTTCAGTCATAAACCATATATGATACATAGCAGTAAGTCACTTGGGTGATGCAGTGAAATTCTCAATTTAATAGAATCTGTCATTTCTAGGTTTTTTTTTAGTGGTTTGAACATCTGTGATCCCTCCAAGCTGTTAGGTTTAGTATAGATTTAATTCAATCAAGAAGAATAGTGTCTCAATTCAACATTTAGGGTGAGTTTAGTGCATTGGAATTTCATCTTGGTCAAAGTAGAAGTGCGCATAAATAGTCAAAATCCTGCTGCCATCAGGTTCAACACCATCTTTTCTCAGGTCTTATTGAGGGAGCAAATTTGATTTAGAATACATTTGATTTACTGTTTTCTAAAGATTATCAGTTTGAAAAGTTATTTTAAAAAGAATTTTTAGATTCAAAGTTGAATTGCTTATCGAAAAAGCTTTTGGAAATGACTGATTGACTGAATTAATCCCCTGCAACATCAGTTTTAGTGCAAGTTTAGATCAATCATTTGCTACTCAAATCAGTTTGGAAATCAAAGTTATTGGTAGATTCATGATCTCAGCTGGTTAGTTGACAGTTTTGCCCCACAATTTGCTTTTCTCAGCTTATTTGCTCCATCTTATTTGCTTATTAGTTGTAAGGATTGAACTAAGAATCTGTTTTCACATATAGGGCTGCATTTGTGCGTAGGCTGTTCTAACTTGAGTTTTGTGGTGCATACTAGTTCATCTATACCTTATATTGCTTTATCCATTTAGCTTTTGTCATATTGCTTATCTTTTTAGCATATAGCTTTTTCATTATAGCTTATTTGCACCTGTTTGTGCCCATTCTGTGTTTATGAGTATGATTTGGTCTCAAAACTGTTCCTACAAGCTTTATTTAGTCAAATATACCTTTGGTCAAAGTTTTGGTCAACTGGGTCAAGGAGTGCTTATAAATAAGCACTCCCAATAAGCTGTTTTAAGCCCAGTAGCATTTCTAGAGCTTATTTTCCAACTTTTAAATTTTTCTTAGGTTTAAAATATTATTTTTGATTTTCCCTGAAATTTTCATAATTTTCTGAACTCATTTACTATTTTTCTTATTTTATTTTCATTTTTAATCACTTTTTATTACTTTTTAATTACTAAAAAAATCCAAAAAAATCAGAAAAAGCCAAGAAAAATCCAAAAATATTTTAGAAAATTATTTTCATTTATTTTAGAATTTTTGAAATTTATTTTTGCATTTTTCCCATTTATTTTCAATTTTATTTGAATTTTAAATAGTTTTTAATTAGATTAAATAGTTTTTAATTTCCAAAAATTACATAAAAAGCAAAAAAAAAATAGTTTTTAGTTTTAAAATTACTTTTTAGTTATTTTATAATTTTCAAAATTTATTTTTCATTTTTCTCTCTTTATTTGTATTTTCTTTTAATTTTTAATTAATTAATTAGTTTTTAATTCATAATAAATAAATAAAAAGTCAAAAAAATATTTTTTTTTCTCAAAATTTTCTTTTATCATTTTTAACTTTAGAAAATTATTTCCAAGTCCGTAGGAGTAGCGTAGCTTAAAAGTCGCGTTTTATTTCGTACGTTAACGTTTATTTTCCGTTTTAGCTTACGTTTTTCGTTTCTACGTTACGTTTCTAGTTGCCTTACTTGAATTACGTGTTTAGTTGATTATTTGTGCTTCATTTACTATTTCATTAGTATAATCTCATTCAAGTCACTTTTTACCGTTTTCACGACACGTTTCACGAAACGGGAATTCGAAATTCCATTCACACCTTCGCTGGGACACGACCCGGGGAAATACTTTCCTAAGCATTTCTTCGGAAAAAAAAACTATACCATAAAACGATTTTATCAAAAATTTTGGCGCCCCTGCCGGGGAAGGTTGAAGTGAATTTTTCGTTTTCGTTTTTCGAAATTGTGTTTTGAAACCTTCCTTGTATATATTTTCTATAAAAACAAAAAAAATTGAAAAATCAAAAACACTTTTCCTAAAGTGTTTTCAAAAATACCAAAAAAATAATAAAGTTACAGCCTCGTCTCGACCGAAAGGAAGAGCGTTGTAAACCAAATAAGCTTAACAATATAACGACGCGTGAAATTAGTTGCTAATCGGATTACTTTGATTCTACGACCGAATAAGCGGAAAATACGGAAGTTTTGACATTAAATTGCAAGCTGAAGAGAGATCCATTCTTCTTTCCCGTTCCATCGCGAGTAGATTTAAAGGAAACGGTTTACGATTAACGTAACGTTTGAAAAACAAAAGAAAATAAAAGTTTTAAGTTTTTGAATTTTGTTTTCCAAAATGAAAAACACAAAAAGATTTTCCTTTTCCATTTTATGATAATTAAAAAACCAAAAATAATCTTCTTATCCTCTTATCATTTGATTTTTTTTCTTTAACCCTCTATAACAATAATTCTTATGGATTCGATGTGTTTTAAATGTGGTGAACCGTTCTTTGAAGGTTCATGTGTTTGGTGTACGTGCGAACAATGTGGTAACAATATTCACGATGGAGTTTGTTTGTTTTGTAATACTCCCGAGTATGTTCGAAACACAATCTTTCAAAACGATACCGATTACTATCCAACACCACCGCCGTCTCCGTTCACTTGCTTTAATTGTGGAAATCCATCCGACGAGGGATTACCGTGTGGGCAATGTTTTTGTAATCAATGTGGATACACGAATTGTATGTGTTACGCCCCGAGTACTGAAACGTCTTACGCTTGTGATACGAGTTTTGATAATTATCCTCAAAATGATTTCAATCATCCTTTTCAAAACTTTTATGAGCAAGTATCGTATTTTAATGGTGATTCATCAAATTTTGAAAATTGTGGGGGATCGTTTGAAAATTTTTATGAGCCGAATTCGTGTTACGATTCTCATGGTTTTAACCAACCCCCACAAAATTCCGATTTTATTTGTGAAATTAAAACCATGATCGAGAAGTTAAAAGAATTGGTGGCTAATCGTTATACGCATATTTCCGAGCCTCAAGTGAAATCGATGGAAGAACTTCTTGCCGAAGAACGAAAATCTAAATTTTGTGAGTGTTGTATGTACGACGACGACGATGATTCCACGATTACAATCGTTCTTAACCCTCAAAAAGAATCTATCTCTACTTCCATAGAACCCGAGGACTCTCTAAAAATGGGGGACGAGCATCTTATCACTATTCCGGCAATGGAATCGGACGAATTCAATAAGTCAAGTGCTGAGAACCTCGTCCCAATCCCAAGTGAGTCCGGGGAAATTTCTAATGGTGATTCTGAAATTGTTTCTGATCCTTCTTTCATACCGGTTGAGTGGAGTGATGTCTTTTTAGATGAAATCGAGGCTTGTCTTGCTAACAATGATCCTAATCCGACGATGGTTGATGATACTAATTTTGATCCTGAGGAAGATATCCGTTTAATTGAGGAATTATTGAATGAAGAACCGTTAACTTCTCTCCCTCTGATGAACAATGATGATTATGAAGAAGTCGAAAGTTATTCCGATTCTCACAATGAGTATACTACGAGTGATGAAGATTCTTGTGGAGATATCGATGATGCGGAAATTCAAGATGAAACTCTTCGTGAGAAATTATCCAAAGTTTATCTTCTCATTTCTAAGATCGAGGCGTTGAAAGATCCTCTGACTTTTTCTCCTATCCCCGTTATGGATAGTGATTTCTTATCCAAAGTATACCTTATATTGCTTTATCCATTTAGCTTTTGTCATATTGCTTATCTTTTTAGCTTATAGCTTTTTCATTATAGCTCATTTGCACCTGTTTGTGCCCATTCTGTGTTTCTGAGTATGATTTGGTCTCAAAACTGTTCCTACAAGCTTTATTTAGACAAATATACCTCTGGTCAAAGTTTTGGTCAACTGGGTCAAGGAGTGCTTATAAATAAGCACTCCCAATAAGCTGTTTTAAGCCCAGTAGCATTTCTAGAGCTTATTTTCCAACTTTTAAATTTTTCTTAGGTTTAAAATATTATTTTTGATTTTCCCTGAAATTTTCATAATTTTCTGAACTCATTTACTATTTTTCTTATTTTATTTTCATTTTTAATCACTTTTTATTACTTTTTAATTACTAAAAAAATCCAAAAAAATCAGAAAAAGCCAAGAAAAATGCTAAAATATTTTAGAAAATTATTTTCATTTATTTTAGAATTTTTTAAATTTATTTTTGCATTTTTCCCATTTATTTTCAATTTTATTTGAATTTTAAATAGTTTTTAATTAGATTAAATAGTTTTTAATTTCCAAAAATTACATAAAAAGCCAAAAAAAAATTAGTTTTTAGTTTTAAAATTACTTTTTAGTTATTTTATAATTTTCAAAATTTATTTTTCATTTTTCTCACTTTATTTGTATTTTCTTTTAATTTTTAATTAATTAATTAGTTTTTAATTCATAATAAATAAATAAAAAGTCAAAAAAATATTTTTCATTTTCTCAAAATTTTCTTTTATCATTTTTAACTTTAGAAAATTATTTCCAAGTCCGTAGGAGTAGCGTAGCTTAAAAGTCGCGTTTTATTTCGTACGTTAACGTTTATTTTCCGTTTTAGCTTACGTTTTTCGTTTCTACGTTACGTTTCTAGTTGCCTTACTTGAATTACGTGTTTAGTTGATTATTTGTGCTTCATTTACTATTTCATTAGTATAATCTCATTCAAGTCACTTTTTACCGTTTTCACGACACGTTTCACGAAACGGGAATTCGAAATTCCATTCACACCTTCGCTGGGACACGACCCGGGGAAATACTTTCCTAAGCATTTCTTCCGGAAAAAAAACTATACTATAAAACGATTTTATCATTGGGCCTTAAGGCCCAATCTGTACTACTTAATTTCCAAAAACAGCCCCTATGTCGATTTGGTTTTGGTCGATTACTAGGTCCAAACGTGATTTTCATTACAAAGTTTCTATACAAAATTGATTGTGTGTCATGAGGTCTATTGGTTTGTGAAATAAAAAGGCATGCTCGTTAAGTAAATATTAAAGTTATACGTGCGTTTTGGGCTAGCATTGGACGAGTTTTTATAAAACAAAAGACTTAGAAAATTTTTAGAGTTTTTCATAATTGTTGTGGTACGCTAGGAATGTACTTCAAAATGGTTTTTACGTAGCGTTTTAGTTTCAAAGCTGTACATAGCTTATTTCTTGAGGTGTCAAATATATAGATGGACGTAAAATATATATAGGTCGTTTATCTAGTTTTCGAATAATGAAGTGTGTTTGTGTGTGTTGCGTAAAAATATAATGCAAATGAATGTATATCAAAAAGAAATGAAATGAGTCGTTAGGGACTTACGACACCAAATGGTGGGGTGATGCGTGGGAATTGCACCAGGCTTTACCTCTCAAGGGATCTTGAGAAGCTTACAACCCCCACCAGGCAGTGTACCTGATCGTTGTAGTATAGTATAGTGACAAGTACCGGGGGATTGATCGTTCAGCTAGGAATAGTGTCGCTAGGATTAGAAAACCTAAATACTAGTTCTAAAGATGAGGGATGATTATTTTTGTATTTTTATATTTTTTAGAGAGCAAGTAAAAATCTTGGGTTTTAAGGATTTGGGCGGAATTAGTTGCTAGTCAACTAACCCAATACTAAAGATGCAATCAAAATAAAATACTAGAAATAAAAATAAACTAAATTAACTAAGGTTGTGAGCAATAAGTGGAGAAATTGTGTTTACTTAGATTTCACTACTCCCTGGATATCTTTTACACGTTAATTACTTGTTATAGTTGCGTGGATGACGGATTGTATTCCTTAATACCATTCATGGGGTGGCACACTTAATTCCCCAATCCTATGAGTGCCTACTTCACTCCTATGTCGAGCCGGCTAAGAAGCTCCTAACATGGGATCATTAGAATTTACTCATGCATTAAATACAACCAATAAAACCTAGTGCACGTCAGTTCATGTTTCCTAAGACGTTCAAGCATGTTAACATTTGGAGATCTGCCAGTTTTCTTAAGCCTAACATTGAATTCATTCATCCAATACAACCATAAACAAGTAATCAACACATAATTAACATCTAGGTTTCATTAGATCTAAGCAAACACAAGATAGATCTAGCCTAGCATGGTGGAATTAAGACAAGAACAAGATATAGACAACCAACACATAGACATATTGATTGAATTAGAAGAACACTTGTCTCAATTACACATGAAAGGGTTCAAGGGCTGAAAACCCTTGAAAAACCTGTAAAATTCGTAATAGGTTCGGCCTTAGGGTTTCTCCAAAACTTCCCTTTTTAATGAATGAAAATTAGAAAACTATATATAGAAAACTGAGGCTGACGGCGTCAAGACCAAATAGGTGACGCCGTCATCTCGCCGCCAAAATACTTCTCGGACTGCCTTAATCTTCATCTGACGCCGTCATGTGTTATGGTCTTCCAGGCCGTCACGTCTTTTATTCTTGACGCTCTACTTGTGACGCCTTCACGTTTGTACTGGGCCGTCATGCAAATTACTCTTGATGCCGTCAGGATGTTGCTCTTGACGCCGTCACCTACTGTTCCCAGCAAGGAAAATTAAGACTTTGGCGTTTTCTTCACTTTTATGCTCCAAAAACCTCCGAATTGCTTCTTTTTCCAGATTTCTCTCCTAAAGTACCTAAAATCACAAAAGAAACGATTTAGGGCAATATTTGATCAAATAAATTCAATTCTGGGCTTAAATGACCCCCTAAAAGTGGTTCATTTTTTGCCTCATCATATACCCTTACACTTGAGATTTGCTTGTCCTCAAGCAAATGCGCTTTTATTCTACTCAAAATACAAGTTAGGGGTTATTTAACACTAACATAAAAGTAATTACAACAAATAATCGTTCCACTAAAGACCAAAGACAAGCACGGAGGTCATACACTAGCACCTCACAAATAGTGTTTAGATACTCACATCTCTCGGGTGTAATAAAGTATAAATTACAATATGAAAACGGAAGATATCTCTCACTACTTGTCATAGCAAAATAGATTATCATAGGCTTGGGAAAGGATCAAACCTCCACCACATGGCGTAAGCACCTAGGATAAACTATCAAAGAGGTCTTTTAAAGGGTTGTAACGTTAGGTGTAGGGATATGAAATACACGATTTTGTTGGATAAAGGAAGTTTTTACTGGTGGCGAGTTAACAATCTTGGTTAATTACACGTATAATATGGCGTTGCTAAGCCAAGACTAGACTCGACTTAGGCTAATAAATGAAAAATAACAAAAACATAAAATGAACATAGAATAAAAAGGGATGGTAGTCCGTATGTTTTTCTCCTTTTCTTTTTCTATTTTTTTTTTTTTTTTTTTTTTTTTTTTTTTTTTGCATACACTCTTACTCTACCATCCAAAATAATACATCATAGGGGATGAAAATTCCCCTTACACTTGAATTTTTACATACTTTACAATAAACTAATCTAATGACTCGAATTAAGAAAATTAAAACACTTGGAGCACTTTTAAGATTAACGCACATATGGGGGTAATAAATGATGTTCTTCCCCATTACTCCATAAAATAAGTACTTTACCCATGAGTTCCAATCGTCCCAAAATAATATGTACAAGGATATGACTCGACTTAGCAACCATGTAATCAATTAGATAGTTAACTTAGGGTTTAAAAAATAACAATAATGCACTAAAAATGAGCGCATACACGGAAGGCTAAGGCGATTTGGGTGTACATTTAAGTGGGGTGTAACAAATTCTTTCTTTAAGTAAAATGCTTAAAGTTAGAAATGAAATAGGCTCGGAGGGGTGTACTAGGGGTGTCATGTACTAAAAATGAGTACAACGCTAAGGGTGTGGGAAAAATTAGTTGACTTAACTAGCCAAGTAATATGACTTAAATGTTCAAGTAATTATGATACGGGTTTAACACAAGAGTGATCCTAATGCCTCTTATCATGTAGTAAATCCTACTACACGAATGTAGTCTCACTAGCAGTCTCAGGATGCATCACTAACGTAAGTTCTAGAATCTAAATGCTACCGGTACACTCATAAGCACTAATAATAAATGTTTTTCCTATCAAATCTAAAGGCGAACCTCACATATTTGGGTGAAAAATTTTTTTGAATATACGGTTATGTGCTAGTCATACAATCTCCTATCCATGAGACGCTTGCTATGGCTAAAGTTTCACTCCTAAATGTTGTAAAAAATTTTAAATTTGGCGCTAAAATTGCACTAACAAGTATTTCTCATAGTTTTATTACACATCTACTATTAGACAAAACAAACTCAAGCGAAAGTGTATCTGTAAGGTATCATCATTTTACCCTCCCCTTACACTTAAGATGAACATTGTCCCCAATGTTCAAGTAAAGAATGTAAAAGTGAAAAAGTAAAAAGAATGAAATCGAATACTCCCCTGATTCGCTCGGTATGGATAATAAGGTGGCCAGGTTAAATTTTCCTCCAAGAAAATGAACAATCAAAGCTTCCCTTCCAGAATATAAATCATCTTCTTGTCATACATAACCTGTTAAACCTGAGAAAACAAACAAAGCAACCTCGCATAAAATCGGCGGCAATCTAAATAAGTTACTAAATACTAGAAAAAAAAGTAAGATATAATGCTTGTGGAATGAAGTTTGCAGATTTCCTGGAGATTATAAAACTTAATAATTCACAAAAACTTTAAAACTCCGTCAGAAAAACGAAACTGGTAAAATTTCCAGATTTTACATGTGACGCCGTCAAGAGTAATCTCGTGACGCCATCAGAAGTGACCTGCAGAAATTCTTATGTTAAGTTTCCGGAAAATTTCTGGAAAAACTTGGTTCTACTTCCTGGAAAATCCTGCAAAACTTCATTATGACTCAATACAAGCATTTGACTCTAACAAATACGAATATACATGTTCACTTATTATTGTGGAGAATCATGATCGGTTTGTTTCTTAAAAACATATTTGGGGTTTCCCCTTACACTTATCTTTTGCAAAAATACTTTTAGGTGGAGTTAAGACTAGGCCATAACAACAAAGTAAAGTATTTCCAATATTTAATTTAGAAACATGATCTACCAACAATAAAAATAAAGCATGCATACGGAAGCAAATAACAAACAAACAAAATAAAATCACACAAAGCATGGGTTGCCTCCCAAGAAGCGCTTTTCTTTATTTACGAGTCTTGTAGCTAGACTCAAGGTCATGGGTTACTACGTGACCTCATCATTGGTTCCACTCTCTAGGTCGTCTTCTAAACCAGTTTTGTATTCCGGACCTAGTTGCAAGCATTCTTTGTAGAAACCAAGCGTCCTATTCTTTACATACTCTACTCCTCTACGTCTATCATCATCATTCCTATAATAAGCCGCTTGCTTGTGTTCCTTTTCTAAATTAGAGAGGAGGCGGTATTGCTCAATTTTGTAGGGCATTTGGTAGGCAACCTCATCATTCTCTTCCTTAAATCTAACTATCCCTAGAGTCAGATCATAACTCATCCTAGTGGCTTCAACAAATGGTTTTCCAAATATTATTTGGCTTAGGCAAGCATCTATCACCGGACGAGTGTCTTCTACTATCATAAAATCGATCTCATAAGTGAGATTGCCTATAATCACATGTAATCCCTTCACTCTTCCTACAAAATTACTTATCAAATTCCTATTGGGCATCATCCTAAAATCGAGTTGTTTCTTCATCACCCAATTGTAATAAGTCCTAGTCATGATGTTTACAGGAGATCTAAGATCGATGTAAGCTTTCCATATATGCATATGCCCTATGTTGCATGGTATGTTAATGTTAAAGGGGTCTCCCATTTTGATAAGGGGTGTGCCAAGGATATATGGTCTCTCGGGACTATCGAATAAATCCTTATGGTATTCCCGTTCTTCCTTGGTGGGCGTCTTATCAAAGTACTTCTCTATCGTTTCTACTCCCTTTAACCCCTTTTCCTTATTAACCTCAACTCCCCTACTTTCATCCCTAGTCTCGGTTTCAACTCCAACTTCATCCTTGTCACTTTCTTCCATCTCCTTATCTATTGGCTTAATGGTGACAACATTAACAAAGTGGACATGTTTAGATGATGAGGGGTCCTTAATTTGGATTCCGTTATTGGTGTCCCTAGTGTCCTTCCTAGGTGTAGTTAACGCTTGGCTGTTGAGGGCTTTCAACAAGTTGTCTATCTTGTTGGTCATCTCCATTTGTTGTTGGTTGAATTCGGTTTCAAACCTAGCTATGCGAGCTTCTTGAGATGCCATGAACTTAGACATCAATCCTTCAAGATTGTTGGTACTACCATAGTTGTTAGAAGGATTGTTGTTGAAAGTACGGTTGGAGGGTGGACCGTTTGGTTGGTAACGATTAGGCGGATTGGAAGAATTGGGTTGATTTTGTTTCCACCTAAGGTTTGGGTGATTTTTCCAAGAGGGGTTGTATGAATCACCGTAAGGGTTTGGCTCGGGCTTGAAAGTGTACCACTTATCTCCCGCTTCGTCGGTACGCGTGGATGCGTAGTCCGCAAAAGCTGTTCCGGGGAGTTCCACACAATCACGAGTGTCATGGGGACCACTACATAATTCGCATGAAGAAGTGATTTTGTTCACTTGGCTTGAAGGTTTAGGAGCTTCGTAAGATTTCATGAGAAACTTGACTTGGTCCTCAAGTTCCATGATCCTACGGTCGGGAGTGCTAGAGTTGTTCGAAGGCAAAGATATTGCCTTGACCGTTTTGTTCAAATCACGGGGATCATTCCAACTTTCATTGTCATAGAGAGCAAGATCTTCTATGAGTTCCCATGATTGTTCCGCACTTAGATCACGTAACTTACCACCGGCCGATTGGTCAATGGCTCGTCTTGTGGAGAGATTGATATGGTCATAAAAGATTTGGACTTGGAGCCAAAGATCTATGCCATGATGAGGGACTTTTTGGAGTAAGTCCTTGAAACGAGTCCATGCTTCATAAAGAGATTCATTTTGACGTTGTTGGAACATCAAGATGTCATTTCTAAGCTTAGCAGTTCTCCCCGGTGGGAAAAATTGAGCAAGGAAACGAGTGGTGAGATCATCCCATGTGGTGATGGATCCCGCGGGTAAACGCTCAAGCCATTGACTAGCTTGATCCCGTAGAGAGAATTGGAATAGGCGTAATCGGGTTGTCTCTCTAGTTTCAACATCTAGGTCTATGGAATCTACGATTTTAAGGAAGTCCTTAAGATGTTGGTTTGGATCTTCGGAATGAAGTCCATGGAATGCACATCCGCTTTGCACCAACCGGATGGTGTCGGATCGCAAGGGGGTCACATTGGCTCTGGTGAGCTCAATGGTGTTTCGGTAGCCTTGGTGGCTAGGTCGGGAATACTCTCCTAAGGCTCGGGGCCTAAGAGGTTCTAGTGGTGGGTTTTATTGTGGTGGGATGACGGGTTCAAAGATGTTCCCATCGTCCATGATGTCGGGTGGTGAAGAGTTACGAACAAACACACAAAGAAATAAGATAGACTAAAGAAAACCTAAAAATAAAAATAAAATCTTACTAGAAAGGAATCTAGCAAGTAGACCTAATAAAAAGAGATTCTAACCTAGACAATAACTATTCCCCGAGCTGCGGCGCCAAAAACTTGATGCGTAGGGATTGCACCAGGCTTTACCTCTCAAGGGATCTTGATAAACTTACAACCCCCACCAGGCAGTGTACCAGATCGTTGTAGTATAGTATAGTGACAAGTACCGGGGGATTGATCGTTCAGCTAGGAATAGTGTCGCTAGGATTAGAAAACCTAAATACTAGTTCTAAAGATGAAGGATGATTATTTTTGTATTTTTATATTTTTTAGAAAGCAAGTAAAAATCTTGGGTTTTAAGGATTTGGGCGGAATTAGTTGCTAGTCAACTAACCCAATACTAAAGATGCAATCAAAATAAAATACTAGAAATGAAAATAAACTAAATTAACTAAGGTTGTGAGCAATAAGTGGAGAAATTGTGTTTACTTAGATTTCACTACTCCCTAGATATCTTTTACACGTTAATTACTTGTTATAGTTGCGTGGATGACGGATTGTATTCCTTAATACCATTCATGGGGTGGCACACTTAATTCCCCAATCCTATGAGTGCCTACTTCACTCCTATGTCGAGCCGGCTAAGAAGCTCCTAACATGGGATCATTAGAATTTACTCATGCATTAAATACAACCAATAAAACCTAGTGCACGTCAGTTCATGTTTCCTAAGACGTTCAAGCATGTTACCATTTGGAGATCTGCCAGTTTTCTTAAGCCTAACATCGAATTCATTCATCCAATACAACCATAAACAAGTAATCAACACATAATTAACATCTAGGTTTCATTAGATCTAAGCAAACACAAGATAGATCTAGCCTAGCATGGTGGAATTAAGACAAGAACAAGATATAGACAACCAACACATACACATACTGATTGAATTAGAAGAACACTTGTCTCAATTACACATGAAAGGGTTCAAGGGCTGAAAACCCTTGAAAAACCTGTAAAATTCGTAATAGGTTCGGCCTTAGGGTTTCTCCAAAACTTCCCTTTTTAATGAATGAAAATTAGAAAACTATATATAGAAAACTGAGGCTGACGACGTCAAGACCAAATAGGTGACGCCGTCATCTCGCCGCCAAAATACTTCTCGGACTGCCTTAATCTTCATCTGTTATGGTCTTCCAGGCCGTCACGTCTTTTATTCTTGACGCTCTACTTGTGACGCCTTCACGTTTGTACTGGGCCGTCATGCAAATTACTCTTGACGCCGTCAGGATGTTGCTCTTGACGCCGTCACCTACTGTTCCCAGCAAGGAAAATTAAGACTTTGGCGTTTTCTTCACTTTTATGCTCCAAAAACGTCCGAATTGCTTCCTTTTCCAGATTTCTCTCCCAAAGTACCTAAAATCACAAAAGGAACGATTTAGGGCAATATTTGATCAAATAAATTCAATTCTGGGCTTAAATGACCCCCTAAAAGTGGTTCATTTTTCGCCTCATCATGGGGTGAATGGGACGTAGAGTCGAGAAGTAAGTGAGATGAGTACGTAGTATGTTAGTTTGCCCGATCAAGGTTTACAAACAACAATTTGCTTCTCCTAGACCCACACGAATCTCTTGAATTCCTACCCAAAGCTTCGACCCAATGCCTAGTTCATTACTTAGAAATATTTGGTGGATTTTTGGTTTGCTTGGAAGTAGAAAATGCAAGCATGCATGCATGCGATTTATATATGGTTCCTAGGGTGTTCTAGTGTATAAGTTTTAAATTGATTGGATGGTTACGTGATTTCAAAAGTCCTAAAGTTGTAAGAGTAACACTAGTCACTCAAGGTTTTGATTTCTTATGGTCGACATCCTCACAACTCAAAGAAAAAACGTGGGCATTGGACTTTTACAAACGAAATGTACTTGTGAAATACATTATAAAAGGTCAAGGTACTTTCCCTAGTGAATAAAATATGAAATTGTGTGTGCTTGATTTAAGGGAGTACTAGTTTGGTTTGAATCATGAATGTCGACTACAATTTATTTTGTGAACCGATTTGTAAATCGGTTGGGACTTGTGGGATTTTGGTAACTTGGAAATATTTAGACCTTAGTTTGAGTTTAGAATGAGTTTAGGATGTTTTAGAAACAATCGTGGGTTAAAACGGTTGAGTTTTTGGATATGTTGACAATTTATAAAATCATTTTTGGGACAATTACTTTGCCTCGTAAAATCGTGTCTAGACTCAAAGTGAGAAGCTAAAAATCGACACTCTAATTGTTGGCTAGGGGAGGAACGAATATGTGTAAAAATATAGGGGTGTCGTGTGTAGGATTTGAGCGTACGAAGCTCGTTTCTAGTTGGTGCTAGTCGAGTGAAATGAAAATAAAACAAAGGAAATGGACTTGATTTGGTTTGGGCTAGGAATAGTAACAAGCCGAAACTTGGTTTGGGCTTAGGGAAATTAAGGGTCCGGTTTAGAGGTAATTAAAATTAGTAAAATTATTAATTATAATTAGTGAATAGTTTAGTATTTAATTAGTGTGACGTTTACGTGAGTCCGGACGTTGTCGAACGCGTTTAGTTAAAATATGTTACGTAAGTTCGTAAGTGGTAAAAATTTAATATTCTCGCGATTGTTAGACTATAGTGGTACATGTGTGAGCATCGTTCCGGGGAAAAAGGATTTTAAGTATCGTAGTGATTTCGAGTAACATAGCATATTTAAATAAATTAAAAAAAAATTGTTATCGGTAAAAAACGTTATTAATTAACGTAATGATATATTAATCTTTGATTAGCTTTACTATTCATAGGGAAATTTTACGGGAGATCACATTCTTATTACGTTGAACACCATTAGTCTGCTCCTTAAACTTTCGTGTAACGACATTCCAAAAAGAACGTTCATTCAAAGGTCTGTAGACTCTTGAACTTCTAGCCATACGATAGCTAGCAAGACTTCTTCATCCATTAACCAACGATTATTCATTGTGAAGAAAAGTATTAGATAGCGGTGCAGAGGTGTGTGAAGAAAAGTATTAGATAGTGGTGAAGAGATGTGTGAAGAAAAGTATTAGATGGTGTGTTATTTATAAGGGATTTTTAAAATTTTCAAAATTTAAATTCTGATGCAGAAGCGGGATTCTTTTAAACGTTTAAAATTCAAAATTTGAAATGAATGGGCGGGATTTTCTTTAATAAACGTTTAAAATTCAAAATTTGAAATGAATGGGCGGGATTATGTTTAAACGTTTAAAATTCAAAATTTGAAATCAATGGGCGGGATTTTTGAGCTTATTTAACACCATCTCATTTCACAGTTAATTCTCACTCAATTCACACATAATTTTCAAATACTTCTCTTAAACAATGTCTCGCAAAGATTTCTCTCAACAATTTCCAACTCACCGTGACTTCTCCCAACAATTTCCCACTCACCGTGATTTTTCCCAGCAATTCCCAAGTGATCATGATTGTGGCCAGCAATTCCCAAGCTCCAGCATTCACAATTTCCAACTCACCGTGACTGCACCCGTGAACACTCCACCGGAAGACATCTTTCCGGTATTCACACCGGATAATGAACCGGTGCCTAATCCACATGTTGTTCAACAACAACCCGATCAACCGGTGAACAATCTACCGGTGGAAAACCAACCCATTTGGAGAGGGTTGACTGATGAAGAATTTGAAGAACAAAATATGCAAGAATTGTTACGTGTTGAAGCAGAGGAAGAAAGGGAAACAAGAGCTCGTGAGCAGCGAGCAAAAGCCAAACAGGATCGTCGAAACCGTCGAGCAGAATGGCGATGGGTAAATGGACTTCCACCTGTGCCATCCAGTGAGGACGATTCAAGTGCCTCCTATTCGAGTCAGGAGGGCTACGTGTCGGATGATTCGTTTTATTGAATCGTAGTTTAGTTTAATCGTAGTTTATGTTTAAGTATCTTAATTAGTTTGTATTTTTTTTTATTGCAGTGTGTGTTTTTTTTTATTTGTGATATTTGTTTTTATTATTAATGAAGTTTAATTAATTTATAGTTTATATATTTTAATTTAAAAAAAAAAAAAAAAATGGCCGACGGCACCAGAAATTCTGGTGCCAACGGATACCCCATGAATGTGGTGCCATCGCGTTTCTGGTGCCATGGAGTTTTTTGCTGACGTGGCAGTACTTTTTGCCCACGGCACCACTGTACCCGGTGCTCTTAGCCTTGCAACTCTTGTCCCCATCGCCATAACTCTTATTAACGAGGTTGTGCTAGTTTAAGGTCTATACCACACGATTTTTTGGAATAACTAATTATTTCGATCTGCCTTTTGCTAGCTACTCTCTGACATGCATATGAATTCACTTGATTGTGAAAACAGCTTGACTAGCAATCAATCCTTAGCCTTGCAACTCTCGTCCCCATCACCATAACTCTTGATCGAGATAATTGTACGTTTCCTTCGTCCCCATAACACCCCCACCCCCAGTACAAGCGTTTTTAATCGTTTAATGTATGTCTTGTTTTGAAGAGTAGTAATTTAGTATATTCGTAAAAACATAGCAAATGCATGTCGTCCAGTTATGTCAAATGCATACATAAAAATGTGCGGGCTGCATTGTAGTCTTGAACTCTTGATCATACTCCCCAATATATTGCTAAGGAGCTGCATGAAGTTTGCTCATGATGGAAGATAACAGCAGTGATGGGTCTAGGAACAAGAGCTACCAGACGAATTTTATTAAAGGATTTTTTTTTTTTTTTTAATAGACGAATTTTATTAAAGTAAACAAGACTTATAGCACAAAACCTTTGAACGTGTTGAATTATTAAAAAATATAGCTTTCTTACTATATTTTACATGATAAATCAATGTGGTTCCCGACAACCAACCTAGGCTCGACCTGCATGATAGTGAATAAGGTGGTCCAAAATAATAGTTTCTCTTAATAGCTCAACACAATTTATTTATTTTCTACTCCGTATTATATTATATTACCCAATTTTGGCAAAAGAAGAAGAACAAAGTTGTAGAAATATATTTACCAATTATGATGATGGATCTCACATAAAATGACTCCATACAGCTACAAATTAACAAGAACCTATCATACCTTCTTTTAACAACGTGGGAAGAACCCAAGTAAAAGCATGACACCTTTTACTCACGTTATCACACTGTCACTGATCGACTCAAATGTATGACACCTTTTTACTCACCTTATCACACTGAAAAAAATAGTTCAATGTCCAATCTACACTTTTATTTCCACTTAAAGATGTCTAAAAGATGATTGCATTAACAAATGTGAAAAAAATAAAAATAAATAATAAATAAATAAATAAATTATAAAAATTATAAAACAATATATTTTACACATTTATAGTATCAAAAGAAAGTTCACTCAATTATACTATTATACATTTGACAAACCAAAAAAGAGGTGACTGACTGTTCTCAAGCTGTCGGTGAGAGAGGCCGGCTTGAAGGAGGAGTGTGAGCCACTCAAATTGATACGCCTCGAGCTTTATGTCATGTTACATTTATTTAGGATATGTGTTTGTGTCGTATTAGGAAACTGTCATTGTTTAGATATATCTTTATGTTTGGCTTGTTTTACAAGCTAGGGTTATTCTGTTATATATACCGAATCATTATTATGAATAATTCAATCAAGTTTTAAGATCAATAATTCTCTAGTTTTTCTCTTCTATTTCTTAAGGAGCTCGCACACGCTAAAAGTGGTGTCTTATCCCGATACAACCCCTAACCGGGTCGTATCAATTGATGCTTTCATTGAGAGCTCTCGTTGAGAGGGTTTTTGATTAGGGTTCCAATCTTAAGAAAAAAAATGTTCATCGAGCACTGTTCATCGGGTACTGTTCAGAAGTACTGTTCATCGCGAGTACTATTCATCAGAAAAAAAAATTTTGAGTTATTAATCGCTTGAGAATTATTCATGGCATCAAGCGGCAGCGATCAGGACGCGAAATGCGCACTCTCTAAGCTCTTGCAAATGGGTACGGTGGCCGAATATGAGAGTGAGTTTGTGGTACTTGCAAATCTAGTAACGATGATCTCGGAGTCTTTACTTATGTCGTTTTATATCTCCGGACTTAAACTGGATCTACAATGTTTACGCTTACGGTCAAATCCCAAAACTTTAGACGAAGCTTTTTCATTGACCCGTGCGGCGGAAACACGCTTCGCGAACCTAGATATTTGGGAATTTTTGAGGTCAAATCCTTTAACTTTGAGAGAAGACTTCTTCAAAGCTCGTATCACTGAGGGTCATTTTGAGACGATTTCAAAGGACGAGAAAATAGATGTCATTCCACCATTAGAGGGTGAATTTGCTTCACCTAAGGCTGAAGGGTCATTGAATGCTGATGAGTATATTGGAGTTGAAGAGGTTGTGGGTGGTGGTGAAGTGCTTAAGGTTGGCGAGGATGAGTTGAATAGAGTGATGTCGACACATAAGGATGGAGGTGGTGAATTGGATAGTCGTTTGGATGACATAAATTTGAATTTAAGCGAGGAATTATCGGACTCTCAATCTGCATATTCTTCGTATCACCTTGAGGGCAAGGTGATTTTTGAAAAAGTGGGGAGTGTTACGCCATGGGTAGCGGAAGGCGGAAGAATGGTGTTGTGTTATGTCCAAGGTAGTGGAAGGCGGAAGAGGAAAAAGGTGTTGGTTGTGGTAGCGGAAGGGAGGAGAACTACGGCAGTGGAAGACAAGACTAGAATTAAGATATGGGATCCCGGAATCAAGAGAAATTTTTCAAGACTATACCTTGAGGACAAGGTGATTTCGAAGGAGTGGGGAATGATACGCCCCGAGCTTTATGTCATGTTACATTTATTTAGGATATGTGTTTGTGTCGTATTAGGAAACTGTCATTATTTAGATATAAACTGACGTTACAAATAGAACTGTTGAGGGCAAGGCCTACAACTTTAGGAGAAGCCTTTTCCTTAGCCCATATAGTCGAGGCTCGTTTTGAGGCAATTGAAGAAAATGAGAAAGAGCATATAATTGAAAAGAAATCAGATACCATTCCATCATTACAAAGTGAAATCGCTTCACCTGAGATTAAAAGGTCGTTAGATGCTGATAAATATATTGGTGTTGATGTGGTTAATAACGCGATAGATGGTATTTTCGATGTTGGTGAGAGTTTGGTTGTTATTCTAAAGTGGGTACAGACCGGCACATCAAGGACATTGCTATTATTGGTAACTTTTGAAAATATGGATGTTGCCATGGGAATGGAGGCTAAAATTCAAAGAAGAACATGGGATCCCGGAATCAAGATTTTTTTTTAGACAACACCTTGAGGACAAGGTGGTTTTTGAAGGAGTGGGGAGTGTTACTCCCATGATTACGATACGTGTCATAGTTTACTATGTTTAGGATAAGTGTTTGAGTCGTATTATGATAAGTCTTCGTGTTAGGATAAGTCTTAGTATTTGTGTGAGATTATCTCATAACTAGTATTTAATGTTTTACAATGAATGAAAGTCATTAAGCTTTGTCAAATAAAAATATATCTTGTCTTCTGCATCTTTAATTCTTAAGGAGCTCGCTCCCGCTTGAAGTGGTGCCCTATTCCGATACAACCCCTAACTGGGTCGTATGACACATTGTGGAACCGGTGAATTGAGTCGCACTGTTCACATGCTGAACTGAGCCAAATCAAAACTATCGCAACATTTTATATTATACACTTATTCCTTTGATAAAATTACACACAATCTAAACTATCGCAACATTATGTTTCTATTTGGTGGTATTTTAGTAATCTTTTCAATAATGAATTAAAAAAAATACAAATATCAAATTTTGTTTACTTAAAAGTTAAATTGAGATAATAAGTAAGCAAAATCAAGTGTGTGTCGATGATCATAATATTTAACCATTGGTTATCCTAGAAGTTATGTTTACTAATTTTCGGCCCATGCAGAAATAATACTCAGATTCTTTAATTAGATGAAATCAAATATTCATGAAACAGACAATATTTTACAAGGGTGAAATAATATGGAACTTACACATAGCACATGATTTTATTCCAAGGAAAACAAAGCCAGAATATGATGAACAGATGAAAGCTATTATTTCTAGACCTAGACCGAAAAGTACTAACTTTCATTGTTGTTACTTAGGGGATTTTCTCTAGTTCACTTCGAGAGATGATAATAAATGCCTCCATTTGTTTAGCGGGAAGAGACAACCCAATTTCAAGATCATCAGGCGATTCTGAGCATGCGTTAACAGAAATAGAACCATGTTGATCGATTGATATTATTTCATACTTTTTTGGTCTCCCCCACCCAAAATCTATGTCGTATATCTTGATCTTTGGTGTTCCAGCCACCGCGATTGCTGGTATTGGTTCAATCCCTCTCTCTAACCACGTCTTGGCATCTTCTAGGACTCTATCTTTATTCTTTAGAGTTTCACTTATAGCTTCTCCAAGTAATTCAACCGCGGTAAGGAAACCTTGATTTCCTGATAGTATCATGGTTTTTATTTTAGCAGTGTGGCAAAACCCCACACAATTCCCAAAATAAGTTTGAGGGAGTGGCGGATTGAGTCGAGTCCTCCAATCCACAGTACACATAAATTTTTCTAGATCATCCACACCTATTGTTTCTCCAATTTCAACTCTAGATTTTGCTATGCAACTCCATACATACGCGCATGCCACCGAAAATGTTGATATATAATCTAGTGTTGGCTTTTGAATTGATACCAATTTCTTAAGCCTATTAATATGTGTTCTAGTCAAGACAAGAGTAGCCCGAACTTTATCTTTACTACTAAAGGGATCTGAAGGCTGATAATTTTCGCCAATAGATTCAATCCCTGGATGGTTGAGATAGATTTGATCTAGAGAATCTGAATATATGATAGCTCTGTCATAAAAAGGAAAACATCCACTAGCTAAGAATAACTCATCCGTACCATGTTTAGCAATCGAACTCCACGCCTTTAAAAAATCAATCTTTGAACTCGCGTCGCAAAGCTGGTGATAGTTCGTGATCCCAATGGAGATCCCCGAGTTTGGGAAAAGTGTCACTTGAACACAAAAAAGTGGTAAGAGCAAATTGTCGGACACTTTTCTTGCAGGTCCTAGTCTAGGTACAAGAGGATAAAACTTGTCACAAGCTCTAGGGTGGTTTCCTACAAGATCATGAAAATCTAGATCACATTCTGCAAAGGTAAGTGCTATAGAATCACCTTCAACATGACGGATTTCGGGTTTTCTAGCAACACTTGAATTGTTCGGTTTAGGATACATAATTAAGTTGCTTGCAAATGGGAAAAAGTGTTGAAGAGTGACGGATAACGAGTGTTTAAGATTTGGAATGATGTTTTCGATGAAATGTGCTCTTGAATGAGGGAAGTTATAGAAGAAAAGTTGGTTAACGGATAGTTGTAGCCATATTATGTCGAAAAAGGTGAGTTCCAATGATCTCTCGCCAATGGTGTTGGGTGGCGGAGAAATGCGGCAGTTTTCTAGAATTGTGATCGACATATCACCCTTCGGCTTTTGTTGAATGAAGTGGTTTTGGTTTGCAATATTACCTACGGGTGGAACATTATAAATAAAGGGAGGGGGGTTGGCTCCTTTTTTTTTACTTGGATGTGTAAAAAGGTAAAAAAAAATGCACAGAGTATTTAAAACGTTTATTTTTCATGTGTAGGGACTAGGGACCAAATTGCAAATGTTAAAAAAAAAAAAAAAAAAAAAAAAAAAAAAAAAGGAATTCCATTTGCTAAACAAGTCCAACTCAATATAAGTTAAGAAAAAAGAAAAATATCCAATTCGTTTAGACTTCAATTTAAGGTATGGTTATAGTTTTTTATTAGATTTGTTTTTGTTTATACTGTAGTTGATTTATGTTTAGTATCAAACCATAAACTCTAATGAGAAAAGTTCTTTATATAAGTTTAACACTCTTTAAAAAAACCACAGTTCTGTAACTTATCAAAGCCCCCTTATATAAGCTCATTAGCCAACTCATATAAGCTTAGCTATTGAGTCATACTCCTTCCGTCTAAAAATTATTGTAATGAGAGAGAAATTACAAAGTTTAATAAAACGAACCACTATAAATCTCAACTACTAAAACATAATATTCCTTTAATATATTCTCTAGTTTTTACTTAAAAAGTAACGTGAACAGTTATTTTAAGACATCCAAAAAGGAACGGAGTGAGTATAAGTTTAGCCTAACACCCCATATAAAGGCTTATGTTTGGCAATAAGTTTTTGTACGCATTTACAATTGAAAGCTCATTCCTGGGAGCATATAGCGTTTTGTCTTTCTAAAAAACGCTACTTTTCAATTGCTACTGAAGTGTTTAACTTTTACATCAGTCTACACTTTTAAAACTTTTATAATCACTGAATCACTGATACAATATTAGAACCATACCAAAAATAGTTTAACCAAACATATCTAAAGACTTTCATTGAAACCAAGACCTCCTAAGGAAGATTTTGTTTGAATTCAAAATCATTATTTTATTTTCTGAAGGCAGACTAAGTAGTGACTAACTATCTCACACCTATATACACCGCAAATCTATCACACTCGCACATGTCCCAAACGGGACTTGAACTCACAAATACTTGTTGGGGAGCATTCCCACACCACATGACATGGGGTACTGCTAGGCTACAAGCCTTTCAGTAGAGTCAAAATCATTTAGTATTGAGTAGATTGAAACCAGTAGCGTAAAGGCTCATCTTACTATGCCAAAATCATGTATGTTTGAGTAAGGTCAAAATGATGACCTTTGAACAAATTCTAAGATAGACATGGCGTGCAAAGTTGCAATATAAACACTGATATAGTAAAAGCATTCTGTGTGCCTGTGTGGTAAAACATGGGTTTATAACTTTATTTATGTACATTCTTTCTCCGTGCTCTTAACGTTTTGCAATTTTGATCATTTAGAATGCTCCTTTAACTTTTAAAAATTATGCAAGGCTCTAAATTGGTTGAAACCAAGTATGTTGACTGTAATTCAGGACATTATTGTACATGACTTAAGTTCAATTCCTGCTAGGTGCAAACAACCTTAAGTGGCCACGCCAACCTCCTGAAAAGGGAGAGTTTTACCTGGTTTGAGTCTGTGTGGCGGTGGGTTCAAACCCTGTGGATTAGTCGGCCATAAGGTCGGAAATCATGGTTACCAAAAAAAAAAAAAAAAATCAGGACATTATTGTACATGACTTAGATATACATATTGAAGATAATATATACAAGTAACAAGGATGGATTGATATGGGTTTTTTTAACATGATTGCATACTTGACATTGGCCTTTTAATGTGAGAAACCTTATATTTCGGTTATAATTATAAGGAAGCATGGAGTATCTGTAAATTGTAATTGCAAATTGTTTTTTTATAATGTTCCTTTTATTTCCGAATCTAAGAACAATTTCGAGTTCATTTCTATAGTGAGACGTGATTAAACAAACCGCAAACATACATCTTGTTAGTTGGGAAAAAAGCTCTAACTTTGTTGGGTCTGCCTAAACATATAACAGATTTGAGCATATCTGTATGCACAGTTTAGATTTCTGAGGTAATACTTAAAACTTTTTCAACATTAGAGACGGTTTTTTAACAAGTTTATATATATTTTAGGACACTTGGAGTTGAGATAGTAAATGTTTACGTGAGCCGATGTCTAGCAACTGATATTAAGGTTTATTTAACTGGAGTTTGAATTGGTATTTATTAGCAACTGCTTAGTGCCTGGTACACAGGGTAATAATGCTCAACTTAGATATTGAGGTGAACTGGAATTTGGAAGGGGGGGGGGGGGGGGGGGGGGGGGGGGGTTGTAGCCCAATATCGCAATCTGATGTAGCATAGGACAACGACTATGAATGAGCAGAGTTTCTACAAGGATGAAAAATACCAATTCAGTCCAAAAATACTTTCCGTCTAACGTAGCATATTAAGATCTAATGAAATTCACTAAAACTTTGATATTGTTAACTGAGTTACAAAAGCTTTGTCACTTTTTGTCTTATGTTAGCATCAAGGCTTCATTAACTTGCAAGGTCTTTACTTCCAAAATATCCTTCTATCGAAGGTTTTGACAAAGCCAGATACTTTGTCTTTCCCTCATCTTCTCCTTTCGTAAACCTCAAGCCAACAGTTTTTGCAGTTTGATTAACCTTTCTGTCTCACTTTTTAGTCAGTATTTCCTATAGTCTGATAATGTTTCTTGGAGAATATACTTGATTAAACTTTTTGGAAGTTAAATTTGCTTCTAGGAGTACATTGGCATGTGCATCTGTACAAAAGTTCTACATGTGTGTCAGACAATACTCGGGAAGAAAACTGAAAGGACTATTCAATTTATGCTCACAATTTATGGGTTTGAGAAGGCTGAGTGTGAAATCTGCATATCTGAATCTCAATGACAATGGGGTCCCATTTTTTGAAAGAAAAGAATATATATTAGTACTAAAAATTGTATACGCAAAGAAAAGTATAAAGCTGCAATCACAGGAATTGCTGTTAAAAGGGCTGAGTAAAAAGGAGGACCAGATTCTTTTCCCTCAGCTTCTCGTTTCTTCAACCTTAGGCCAACCGTTTTTGCAGTTTGATTCACCTTTCTTTCTCACTTATTTAGTCAGTACTGCCTATTGGGAAATACCTTAATTACACCAGGCTACTGCTAAACTAAAGGCCCATTGGCTATGTTCCTTGCGTAATTAAGTTAGGGTGCTTGACCCTGCTAGCTAGAGTTGGCGGCCATGACACATTGACACATCTCCTTATGAATGAGCCCATACTGGTTTCTTTTTATCTTAAAATAAATTGAAAGTCCCCGCAAGCTTATCTTATATGCATACAACCTCAAAGATCGTTTTTATCACTGTCATAAGTTTTTATTATCACATCTGAAAGATTAATGAAAATGCTCTAAAAGTGTTCGCCTATAAGCCTTACCTGGCCCTTTCACCCCGTATTAAAAACTGGCCCACTCCAACCTGGACTTGTTTTAACCCATTTTACTTGCAATGTTCCATATATTTTGTTTTAGCTTAATGCATGTTTCTATTCTTCTTTTCTTGTTTAACGTTTCTCTTCTTTTCATCATTTTTAATTGGCAGGGGCTCCTTTTGTTCATCTCTCTGCTGCAACATCTCTATCATGTGGGCAGTTAGGTCAATTCACATACAAAACACCATTGAAGTTATCCCGAAGCCGTCAGTCAACTGTATGTCCAAGAGCATCAAAGGATGCTGGTGCTTTTAGTTACAAGTTTCCCCCAATAGAGAAAAAGCCGAGATGGTATTGGAGGACTTTGGCCTGCTTACCCTACCTAATGCCACTTCATGAAACATGGATGTACGCAGAAACCGCATTTCATCTACACCCTTTCTTAGAAGATTTTGAATTCCTTACATACCCTTTTCTAAGTGCTCTGGGGGGTTTACCGAGTTGGTTTTTGATTGCCTATTTCATAGTTTCTTACCTGGCAGTCGTTAGAAGAAAAGAGTGGCCCCACTTTTTCAGGTTTCATGTCGTGACTGGGATGCTTCTGGAAATTGCTCTTCAAATGACGGGAACTGTGTGGCGGTGGTTGCCTAGTGCTTGGTATTGGGGTAAAGCCGGGATGCATTTCTGGACTGCGTTTGCGTTTGCCTTCCTTTTCACAGTTCTGGAGTGTATTCGGTGCTGTCTTTCTAGGATGTATGCTGATGTCCCGTTTGTTTCTGACGCGGCTTATATCCAGATTCCATATGAATGAGGTGCATGTATCGACTTGAATCTTGTTGTTATTTAGTTAAGGTTCTCTTTTTGGTTTTCTTAGAAGACTAAGGTGATATAGATCGTATATGTTCATCTATGTAATCAATGGTTTCCGAGTGCTGAATCTGCATCTAAGCTAAGCCATTGTTTGATATTTAACCATGATATCCTGGCTGAGTAGCTTTATGAAGACCGAGAGCAGCACATGTGCAATTACTACTTACTAGTAGATACTAGAAATTACAAGAGGTGTTTCTGTTAGTTTTAACGGATAATAAATTAATATATCATGACCGGACTCGAACTCGAGACTTCGGGATTGCACACTTTACGTATGAGTTTCAATTAATTAATAATTATTGTTTTAGTGACGAATAATTATTAAATTCACGAAATGAGCATTTAACGGTACCTAACGACCGTTGGACGAAACATGAAGGACTAGATTTGGACAAGAGTGAAAGTTCGGTTCGGGTTGGGCTTTTTGTACCCAAGGCCGGCCACCCTCCCTCCCATAGGGTTTGGGATGGCTTTTGCTCCAAGTTTATTGAATGCTATATAATGAGACCTCCTCTCATTCATTCATTCATCCCTTGGTTCACTTGCAAACCAAATCTCCTTCTCTTTCTCCTCTTGAGTTAGAAATCGAACTACACCCTTATAGGGTTCCTACTAGATTTCTAAGCTCAAACCATTCTTGTTTAGTTGATCAACTACACCCTTCTAGGGTTCCTACGCGATCTTCTAAACATTATGTTTGGATTGCTTGTGAATTAAGAACCTAGCTTTTCTTATTGAAACGCTACTAATACGTGTGTTCAAGAACGAAGTGTTGGCATACTTTTGCTAACAAAGTGATTTGCCCTATTCGACTAACCCTAGTCGATCCACCATTAAACCCAATTAGAGTTTATAGTTCTTGTTCCATTGGTTTCTTGTTCTTGCTAGAAATCACAAAGAGGTACGCATCCATTTATATTCGGTTAATTTATTATTTGTATTTGATCTATTCCGCTGCGTACTCTTTGATGTTTATATGTTTATTATTATTCATATATTCCAACAGTGGCATCAAGAGCCGTTAATACATTATAATGAATTACCGAAACACATAAAAATTGAATCGTTTGATTAATCACATGCTTGGTGTTCTTATGTTTTTATATTTTTCATAAACCCTAGATTTTTTTTATTTTTTCAAAATTTATTTTTTTTATAAATGTCGAATTTTTTTTTTATTTAAAAAAGGAAATTAGGGTTTGATGAATTATGTGATAAAAACTTATAGAAACCCTAGGTTGCATGTAATTTATGTGTATGGATATTGTTATATGCCATTTGGTTGCGTTCCTTGATTGACATGATTATTTGTATAATATGTGCTATATGGACATTCATGACACACTATGCATGTGTTGTTATGGATTATGATTTGTTTGATTTCATGCTTATTTATGCGATTTTATTATAATTGATAAATTGTTTAGTAAATATTATGTACAAAGATTACTAAAATTTGATTAATTATAATATTAGGGAAGACCCTATTAATCGTGTATTAAATCAATAGTGTGTTTTATATTGATTTTGATTTGCATGACCATTATTGTTGTTGTTTGTTTATTTTATTTTATTACTTTTGTTTTATATGTTTTCAACATGATAGTAACAAAGGGTAATTTCAATAAAATATTAAACGGACTTAATAATGGTGAAATCTTGTTTTGAGCTTACTTAATAAATCTTGGACTTTTGGTTGATTGATCGCGACTGTATTAAGTGGTTGAAAGGTGGAACTAATTATGACAAACTATTAAAGTGGGTATAAGGATGGCTACGCATTAAATTGCGGCCTTAGTGAGCCTCCATTCTGGCTTACCGCTCGCCTGTGAGTCATATTTTAGTCTTTACCTAACATCCATGATAACTACGAAGCACTTAAGGCAAAGTTGTAAGTTTCTCAACGCCTCAATCAAAAGTTTGGAGATTTAAGCTCGTAAAGAAACTTATGAGTAAAAGTTTTTTTTTTTTACATGAAACATATGCTACAAGATGAATGCATGACATCTTTGTACATATATTTTGATTACACACATCAAAAATACTACCCTTAAATTTAAGTTATATGCCATCCAATGAAACGGAAACACCTGAAATTGGATCTACGCCAGGGCGTAACCTGACTAGATTGCAATGGAAGGGCAAATTACATGATTTCATCACTAGCAGATCAACTGGTGTGGTGTCATTATGTAAGTTTGTTGTTTCTTAAATTGGTTAACTTAATTGAGTTGATAGTGGGAACTGATCACTCAAGGCATAAGAAGATGGGGATAAAACATGCTTACATTGCAACTGCGGTTGGCAATTAATGTAAATCCCATCGATTCTAGGAATTGCAATTGAATATTGGCAATTGGGACACGTCTCATACCTTATTGAATAACGTCATCACTAGCAGATCAACTGATGTGATGAACTTATGTCAATTTGGATCCTAGTTTTTCAATGTAAAATTAAAATGGTTATATGATTATGAACCATGGGTATTTAATTTTCTTGAAAATTTAATTATCGAAAATACTAAAATTGAATTTTGTAATTCTTTTTAACGTATTAATGCAACATTAAAGCCGTAAACGTGGTTTGGTCTTAAATTGGTAAATTGATATAATTCTGCTTTCAAACATAATGTTTGATTGAGAAAAATTTACCGAAATGTAAGAGTCTATTTTCCATGAGAAAAGAATAAGACTCAATCCTATTCCTTTTCATGATTGAGAAAGGTATGATAGGAACATAAGAATAAGACTCAATCCTAAGTCTATTTTCCATGAGAAAAGAATAAGACTCAATCCTATCCCTTTTCATGATTGAGAAAGGTATGATAGGAACATTAGAATTGTCTACATTCTAATATATAACTCAAAGCAATCTTTAATATTTAAGGATATAGCACATCTTATTTTCCATAGAAATTTCATTACTCTTATTTGGTGAATGAATTCTTCTATAACAAACAAGGCATTTGGTTAAATGGAAAATATGAGTTATTAGAAGCTGGACAAATTACCGCAAAATTGGTAAAAGGCAAAGCTAGTATTTTATCTAGTTGTTGTGCTTTAAAGGTGCTACATACCATTATGGGGATGGTAGGCCTATTAAGGAAGAAGCTGCATGCTCAAATTCTTCAAGTTAATATCATTGTTTTCACTGGTTATGAAACACGTACAATGTTGTCAAATCCAGTGGGAGCTTTGTGTTGTTTACTGAATATAGAGTTATTGTTATGTTCTCTAATTCAGTGGGAGCTACAAGAATTAATTTATGTGTAGTAGCCCAAATTATCTTCAAGATAATTACTTTCAAATTGTAGATACTCATGTTCTTAGGATAGCCATATGCGTTTCCTGATAAGACAAAGTAGTCCTACATCTACTTATGACACAAATCATATTGAAATCACATAAACAAACTTATGTTGTGTTGTTTATATACTACATGATATTGTTCAATGCACAAGTGGGAGAATTGTTCATTGTGTGCAAAGGAACAATACATAGAAATATGATGATAGGATTCTCTTAATTGCAAGGTAGGAGATCAATGTTCTAATAGGACTTATACATTTAATGTGTAAGATTATCTTATGTAGAACATGTGTCATGATTATAAGACTACTTTTATGTCTTATGATATTCAAATTAAAAGAAACACTTGAATTTACAATTTACGTCAGGGTGTAACCTGCCTAGATTGCAATAGAAAGGTAAACTACATGATTTCATTACTAGCAGATCAACTGATGTAATGGAATTATGTGAGTTTGTAGTTTCTTAAATTGGATAATTCATAAAATGACATAAGCAAATGAAGTAGTAAATTAACTTGAAATTACTATTGAAACCAAGTGATGGTGTTCACAAATACTTTAGTTATTTATGTTTATATCTTCTTATAAACATGAAGTCTTTTAACTATTACAAGACTTATAATAAAGTAAGACGTTAAACTTGTTATGTTTCAAACAAGAAATCATTGAGTTGATCAATGATGTACAACGTAAAGTGGGAATATAACAGTTTATGTCTTCTTAAGACATGAACATGAAGTAACTTGTTCAAAAGGTACTTATATTATATAGCATGCAATTGGCTTGGAAATTCTATTGTACCATTAAGTTGACTTAGTTGGTAAATAGGTAAGCCAAAGGGAATAAGTTTATCTTACATATTGTTAGTTTGTCTCACAATATTAATTCTAATGAAACATCACAAGTTGGTGGTGTGTTCAGTTAGGAAAAATCAAACTCTTGTTATATTGTTTGATTAAAAGATAAATATGACTTCTTTTCTTCCAAAAGTTATCAAGGTTAGAAAATTGAGTATGGATTGGATATACTCAATAAGACTCCAACCTAGAAGATTAAATAAGACATTATGAAATGTGATGAATCATATTAAAGTCTTAAAATGAAGTTCTGATTTTGTTAATAAGTAGTTTTAACAAACAAGAGTCACGAACTATAAAATAATTTTGTAATATCCCAAATGAGAACGATTTAGTGTTGCTCATCTTGCTAAAGTATTTATAAAATACAAAAGGCAAGTGGGAGTTTTGTTTAGATCTTGAAAGATCAAAATTACAAAATATATAATCTTCTAAAGCCACACTAGTGAAAATCATGATGAGGTTTGAAATGTAAAGGTTAAATCTCAACATGATGAAACTCTCATTCATAGATCCGTAGGGATGTCTCAGATATTTAATTAATATGCTGAGAATTATGAATTACAGGATCAAAGTAAGCCTGTTAATCATAATGACGCATTTACTAATTATGGTAAATTGCTCATACTATGAATGTTAAGATGCTGTCCATAAAGATAAGTCAACTTTGAAAATTTGGTTTATCTTAATGAAGATGAGTTTCTGCAAGAGAAAAAAAACCCTAGAGGTTTAAATCTTTGCATAAAGAATCATATGGACAAAATTGTATACATATTTTAATGTATGTCTTATGACAAGATTATTAATCATACTTAAGTAATTAACTATGATTGAATATTCTTTCCTAAGCACATTAAAATACAAAGATGGTAATTGTCATACTCATTTTTATGAATATGAAATTTGACAATGGGTTATAAAACCTCTTTCTTATATAATTACTTAAGCGAGGACGATGAGTAATTAAGAGTTTTATGAATTCATTTAATCTTTGAAAGTATACAAAATGCAAGAATCCAAGTATGGATAGATGCATGCATCAAGAAGATAAATCTTATGTTTAAATATTAAATCTATGTTTTGATTTATAAAATAAGATAACTCCTAAGTAATTCTGAAAGCTAGTGAGAGTATTATGTTTACTTATTTAAATCATATATGTTGTATAACATATAGAAAGTAACATTCTATATAAGTTAAATGGTAAGTCATAACTTGGAATGAAACTTTACTTGAAAGATTTAATAAGTAAAACATACAACCTTGAATATATGTTTATTGATGTAAACATGTGCGGTAAATGAATCTAATAGAACATGATATATCATTTAGAAAGTTTAAATGGATATGTAGTACATGAATGAAATTTAGTTGGACACGAGAATTTTTCATGTACATCATGTTGTTGTTATATCATGCTTTGATAAAAGATGATTTGACAACATTGATATCTAATGAAAGATATTAGATAAGTTGTGTAATGAATATTCTAAAGGAATATATTTGGATATAGAATCACATCCTCAGCCTGGAAAAATTTCTAGATTCTATAAATGAACAATTTGTAAAATTGTCATAGCCAACAAACTTGAAAGTTTGGATGGAATAAAACATTACACATTGAAGTTTACGGAAAAGAGCATATTATTGTTTGCATACAATGATGCTAGTATAAATTGAGATGACACTCAATACTAGTCATGGAAGGATTTCATCCTTGTTAATAGCCATGTGTACTAGTTATGTTTAACGGAAAGCATAGTTGCATTATATGTTAAAGAATAAGAATACTTTAAACTTTAAAGGTTTGGAAGTTTAATTATCATAAATTGTATGTTGAGGATGTCATACACATTTTATGATGTATTATGTGGTTATCAAATTATTTGAATGCACATATACAAGAATTTCATTATTGAAATAAGTATTCTCAAAATTCTGATAGATCAAAGTTAGTTGAATAATGCCTTGTTAACAAGTATGATTATCATTACTTGGGCATAATTGTCAACAAGTATGATTGGTATTACTTGAGACAAAATTCATTAACGAGAATTTTCATGCATTGATCTATTTAGTATTTGGATAAGGGATGTTAAGCAATTATTATTTAATAATGAATTAAAGTACTGAGTACGTTTGTTTTCATTAATAATAGATTGTATCCCATATTTGCATGTTTAATCCATGAATAACTTATGTTATGTTATTCTAAATTGTCTGTTGTCAATTAATGATATGGGAGTATCATTGAACTAAGACAAATGTGAGATTTGGTATAATATATAAATTATATTGGTGCGTAGACACGCCAAATTCACATGATATTCAATACTGGATAAATTGGATATAGGACAAAATCCCAATTACATGATTGTACTTATGGATGTTGTCATTATAGTAAATCATGAATATTTATCCTCAGACTTGAGATACCAGGTAACTACTGTGGATGTAGCTCATTTTCTGTGAGATAATCTAACGCTATCCGTAACTGGTAGTTATAAGGATTATTTTCAGATGTGATGCGAAGTTCATAGGTTATGCTTGTAGTCAATACGGGATTTGGTTCCTTCAAATTTGTTTTGAAGTTTAATACTGTTTGGCCACTCGTAGGATTAACAAGATGTTTGCATGGCCATGCACAAGGTTTATCTGGAATGCGTTCAGATGAATTGGTAATCTTGCTTGATCATAAATAACGAGAAACACTAGTTAATTATGGAATGACTTCGATCCATATCCATATTAACATAGTATTAGAATCAAAAGGATAAGTATGATGATGAATCATCAAAGGTGGTTTTTTCCAGGAAACCATACTCGAGATCGTTCTGGGGACATTGGCGTGTTATGCTAGACTAACCATTGTCATTGTTACATTAATCTATACCCGAGTGGGAGCTGTTAGTTTTAACGGATAATAAATTAATATATCATGACCGGACTCGAACTCGAGACTTCGGGATTGCACACTTTACGTATGAGTTTCAATTAATTAATAATTATTGTTTTAGTGACGAATAATTATTAAATTCACGAAATGAGCATTTAACGGTACCTAACGACCGTTGGACGAAACATGAAGGACTAGATTTGGACAAGAGTAAAAGTTCGGTTCGGGTTGGGCTTTTTGTACCCAAGGCCGGCCACCCTCCCTCCCATAGGGTTTGGGATGGCTTTTGCTCCAAGTTTATTGAATGCTATATAATGAGACCTCCTCTCATTCATTCATTCATCCCTTGGTTCACTTGCAAACCAAATCTCCTTCTCTTTCTCCTCTTGAGTTAGAAATCGAACTACACCCTTATAGGGTTCCTACTAGATTTCTAAGCTCAAACCATTCTTGTTTAGTTGATCAACTACACCCTTCTAGGGTTCCTACGCGATCTTCTAAACATTATGTTTGGATTGCTTGTGAATTAAGAACCTAGCTTTTCTTATTGAAACGCTACTAATACGTGTGTTCAAGAACGAAGTGTTGGCATACTTTTGCTAACAAAGTGATTTGCCCTATTCGACTAACCCTAGTCGATCCACCATTAAACCCAATTAGGGTTTATAGTTCTTGTTCCATTGGTTTCTTGTTCTTGCTAGAAACAAAGAGGTACACATCTATTTATATTCGGTTAATTTATTATTTGTATTTGATCTATTCCGCTGCGTACTCTTTGATGTTTATATGTTTATTATTATTCATATATTCCAACAGTTTCGCCATTTACTAAAGATTGAGTTTCTTTGGATTGCGTTTTTTAGTCTCAAATGGGTCAAATAAAAAGTTAAGCCAAAATAGTAATGGGTCAAATAAATAAGAAGTCTCCCAAGTTCTACTTTCATTGCATACACACTCTTATCTAATTTGTTGAGAGATTGAGAATATTAATGTGTTATATCACTTTTAACAAGCAATAACACATTAATTCGTTTACCAATACTTTTAAAACTGACATAAAGCGCATTGCTTGTAAACCTGCTCGATCTGGGGAAATCTATATTTTGTTAGACTACTCTCTATTTCTAAAACTGATGGTAGTTATCTCACAGCCCTCTTAGAATTGCTGTCTAGTCTTTATGTCTTTGGTAACAAACCTAAACCGAAGTGGCATAGTAATTTAAAGGAACATCAGTCTCTTGTAGGCGCTAGTTGTGACTTTCTGGGTCACTTCGTGTTCTGTATGCACATACATTTACAATTACAGTGGAATGATGCTCTATTTCAGTTACCTAACCAACCCTTTTTAGCCATCTATTTACAATGTTCAGTAGTAGTTTGTATATATGTATAGTTTTTACTTTTTTACATTTTGTTGGCATTAAAGCTTGATGGTTTATTGGTCCGGAAATTTGTTCAAAACTTGATCTGATATAGTATCTGATGTCTTTCATCCAATAAAATAAGCCATTTTTTCTTAACAAAACCCTCTACCCCTAATTCCAATGGTTCAATATGATGTTGATGTTGATGACTTGTTACCCGACTTCTCTTTTCTCCTCTAATTTACTTGGATTTAGTGGTTCATTTCGAATTGGTGTTGCAGTAAAATGTCAATGTCCTGTAGATTGGTCGAGTGATAATAGAATCAATAATAAGTTAAATGTCGAGTAGCTTAAATTATTATTTTTGTTCATAATCATTGGTATTGAATATTTTGTGAATCCCATATAATATCTCTGGTAGGCCATGAGAAACTTAATTTTTTCCTATAATTGTGGGCGGTTGTAGCAGGCAACACGTTGTCCGCTAAAACTTTGTAAAGTATACACCCTGAATTTATCAGAGTGCCAGGTGTAGCGGTATATCAATAACTGTTATTAATGTTCAACAACAACATTTATCTAATAACTAAAACACCCTTCTCATTAATAATTGTTATTGATGCATGTGAGTCCAATAACAAATTACATCAAAAATACCACACTCACTCAAAGAAAAAGAAATAAAAAAACGGCGCTCGCCAATTAACCAACGATGGGACAAATGGGTATGCAATGGCACTACAAGGGTGGTGCAGTATGACATGTTGTTGGGAGCTCAAAAAATCTAAATGGCACGTTGTTGGTGCATTGCACCATGTACTCTTAGAGCAAAGTCTGAAATATAATGTTGGATGTTTTTCGAGTTATACTTATTCATTTCCTTGAATATTATTTTTGAATAGAGCTACTTGATTTCCAAAAAAAAAAAAAAAAAAAAAGTGTGAATTACGTATTTAGAAATACTTGCACCTTTTTTTTTATAACTTAGTATTCTATAAGTTTGCATTAAGAATCTTAAAAACATGTATTGCAATAGATATTAAACAAAGATTAAAATAAGAAAACAAACGAGCAATGTCACTAAAATATCCCATTGTGTATAAAGTTGGCACGATATGTCTATTCCATCTTATGTCCTATTCATAAGCTTAACACCACAGGTTGAAAACCAAAAAGAAAATAAATAAATAAATAATCTTTTTATATGATCTAATAAAGATAAAATACCATCATTGTAAGAAATTGAATAAATCTAAATCCAATAATTCGTAACATGCATGTCATGTGTTTGTATAAACTCACATGGATGTGTTGGTGTTAACTTTTGATGTAACGCAATTTGCACACCATCAAATTATTTTATAACCAGAGCCGTCTCATTGATTTGATTGGCCCGGTGATAAACTATGAATGAAACTTTTTAAATCACGAAAATTCTAACTATTTTAGAAAATTCAAAACATAGTATACTTATACATGTATAAATACTAAATTGGAGGCCCCTCACATGATATTTAAAAAAGACGGTAAAAATTTAAGTTAGACATGTATAAAATATACTTAGATATATAAAAATAGTAATAGACATATACTCGGAAGCTCCCTTGCAGAGGCCCTGTGTGGTTGCAACACTTGCACATGCTAATCACCGCTGTTTATAACATCAAATCTATGTCTTATATAATTTGTTGACGTATGTGTAGTCTTGGTTATGTGGGAAACAACTCCCAGTTATGTATCAAACATGGTCAATTTTGTTTCTTAAACACTTACGTATATTCGTGAATGCTATACATTGTAATTCTTCATTCAGGAAAATCGAATATTAAATTTTCTTGTATATATCATATTACTTACTTTTTATCATTTGCATACATATGTACGTGTACAAATATCGGAACATCTTAAATTCTTAATGACTGATTATCCTCGATGACAAAGAAAAAACTTAATTATGTCCTACTACATAATTTAAGATTTTTTTTTTTTTTTTTTTACCCCAAATACTTCAACTTAGGGGTGTTTGGCATTGTTTATTAGAAATAGATTGTATGTTTTAAAGAAAAAAAAAATAAACGTTGTTTTGAAATTTAGTGTTTGGTTTCGCTTATGCTGTTTTATAACGCAATAATCACATAATCAGGTTCTTTTAGTGTTTGGTAAAACAAATTATTTAAGGAATTATATTTAAAATGACTAAAACATACATTGTTATAAATTATTTAAATCTGATATTTTATAATTTAGTTTTATCAATTGTGACAATATTTTGTACAAAATATGTTAAATATATTTAGTATTCTATAGTTTTTGGATCATTTTAAATTAGACATTTTATATGTTAATTTTATGTATCTAAGCTACGTAAATGTTAAAAGCCACCGTACCAAGACCAACTTTCTAAAAAAATTAATATATGAAAATCTCTAAACCAAATGTATAGAATGGAAAAAACTGAATTTAATAGAATTATGAGACAGTAGAAAAAAACTTGAAAGGATATTGGGTCTATTATTTTTCGTTGTTATCGTAAATTTTCAACGCAATTATTGCTCTACAAGATCTGCGTTTTTCAAAAGCATGTCTCTGTCTACTTTTGTAAAACCACGTTTTGGAACTCTAGAAACAAAAATAAGTGATTTTCACTTGCGTTTACCAAAAACACTTATTTTAAATTATCTCCATTTTCAAAACGCAATAAGTAGATAAGCAGGTTCAAAACGCAATCCCAAACACCTTCTTTAGACTGAATAAATGAACCTTGTGAGTCGATAATAACCAAATGACCAATTCTACATTTTGAAATAAATAAACTAGACGTCAAATCTTAAAGAAATGTAACAAAGATTATTATTGTTCATCACGACTCCAAAATCAGCCATGTATTTGGCCACTAATTGAAATCATAATCATGCACGTTAAATAATAACAAAAAGAACACATAAATCATCATTCATGGTTGGTGTATTTTTCACATTACAAAGGTCTATTCTTAGCGACAAAATATTTTATAGCAATCATTAAAAAAAGCTTTAAGCAAACTTAAAAGAGATACTACAGTTACATCATGAAAATCGAGTGTCAGATACAATATTACATTTACTGTGTTCTCAAGTTTTTATTTGAAGAAAGAGTCAAGGGCACGTTTGGTAGGGTGAAATTTAGATAAATGAAATGAGGTGCAGAAATTAAATCACAGAAATGAATTCTCATAGAAATTCAGTATAAATTCCAGTGTTTGGTAACATCAGAGAATTGACTCAAGAAAAATCAATATTATTATTATGATTATTAATATTTTATTTCATTATTATTATTATTATTATTATATTAATACATTATTATTATTATTATTATTATTATTATTATTATTATTATGAGAGAATTCATTTCCATTACTTTGTGAGTGGAAATCAATTCTCCACCTTTTGCAAAGGATCCATTTTCAAAGAGTTGTAATTCTTCACTTTATTTTTTCATATGTGTACCAAACATTAGAAATGATTTCATTTCCATTTCTCTCATCTCAATTCCTCCTACCAAACATGAAGTGAAGGAAAGTATAGAAAGTGGTAATGAGAAAAAAAAGAAAAATTGTTGAAAATTGGTTTTAGTGTTTTTATAATTGTAAGAAAAAAAGGAGTAAAGTGATAAAAAAAATGTTGTTAGACAATTATATCTTTGATAATATCTATATTTAATTGAGTCTCAAGTTAGAGAAATAAAAGCCAATTTCGCCATAAAAATTATATCACTTTTGTTCCCCCCACTTTCATCCAAAATAATAATAATAATAATAATAATAATAATAATAACAACCTTGAGAACACACCCCATGTTTTTGTTTTCTTCATTTTCACTCCAAAATCAAAACTTGAGAACACGCTGATACAGTTGTTTAGATATGTTTTTGGAACCAAGTAGTTAAGATAATTTATGAGTCTTACAATTTCACCTTCTAGAGTAACAGTGAGTCAAAAAATAATGGATGGTGGTTGGTGGGTCCCATATTGACTACCACAAAGTCTTTCTATTAGCTTGTAGGGTTATGAGTTTTTCTTTTCTTTCATAAATTATTTAAACTAAAACAGAAGTTCATCATACTTTAAAACAATGTTGCAAAAAAAAGATCTACAAGGTCGATTAATCGCCGATTAGGTGCTACAAGACCACCGACCTTTCTGATTTATGTAACTGGGTCAAACAAATAGGTCAACCGTGGTGAATGGTGGTCAATAGTGGTCAAATTTGACGGAAACCTATAAATCTTGCCAGAAGTACCCAAAACTCACTGTAAACTTATTTTAATCACTTATAGTAACTGTTTAAGTTAATTACAAGTTGTTTTTTAGAAAATACCTTACCCGAAATACCTAAAACTCACCGGAAATACACAAAACTTGCCGAAAATAACTAAAATTTGTCAGTAATACCAATCTGATTAACCCTGCCTAGACCGATTACAAGCTACAAGGTGGTCGACCCCCCGACTACCGATTTGCGATTGTTGCAACCTTGCTTTAAATGAACAATCAAAGCACTTTTTTAATTAGCGAGTTCTTTATTCTTGAAAATTTCACAAGTTGGTAGGAAAGATGGATGAGTCTCTTATCATCTAGGGTGGAAATCCGGGTCACGTACTTATCTTGAATACACATTCTTTTAATTAGGTTGTTATACTTGTGTTTACAATTGTCATTAGTAACATTATTGCGCCAAGAAAATGGCCTTCAACTAAGGATGAGTGTTTATTAGAGTTTGGAATAGATGAACACATTAACAATTAAATGCCACTTAGATTCCATTTGGACATCAAGTTAAGTTAATGTTCACCTAGTTCATAACGTCACGTTGCCAATATTTTTCTTAAATACCAAGTTTCAAACAAAAAACACCGTACATTTTATATTTATAAGTTTGAGTGTTTACTTTTAGTTAACTATTAGTTTTAGCCTTTAGGGTTCGTTTAGTGGGACTATCAAATGTCAAATGAATAAAATAAACAATGTAACGAGATATACAATATACTACAATAATTCATTACCATTATTAATCATGTTTCGTTGATAACCCTAAATTTCATGTCGAAGGTTCGAAGGGCTCCCACCATCAATATCTTTAACCTTTTTCAAGATTCAATTTTCAAACACTTTCTTTCATTTTTCTCATTTCACAAACCAAGTATCTCTAGATCGTGACTAGATCCAAGTGGGTTGTATCCTCACATCGCTAGTACTTTATACACTTGTTTTCCCCGCATCTTACTAATCCACCGCCCGATGGGATTGGGTCGTCGGTGCCATATCTGGCTTCGATGACACTCGATTTCAAAACCCACGTTTCTTCGACAACTATCCTCGTCTTCTTTGGTTGATATTCGATGTTCTTCACTTCAGATCCAGACCTGTTTTGACCTTGAGATCCCGATGTAGCAGTTTTTGTCTAGTGTTCTTTTGAGGTCAATGTTCACTTCAAGGTCTATTTTTTTAGCCATGTCAATTCTTCTACCGGGTGTTCGCCCTAAACATGTAGTTAAGTTTTTGGTGGATTCGATTTGTTGTATTATGTTACTTTCGAATTGTTTGGATGCCCCGTGTTCATCTTTTGGTTCAATGTTTCTGACCACCAACTTCAAGGTCAAAAAAGATTACCTCTTAGTGTGGAGGATGTGGTTATGCAATTTTCTCTCGCCACATCAGCTTTTTCTCTCTCCAAACTATTTTCCTTCAACTTTTTATCAACTATTGCAGCACCTTTTCTCTATTTGATATTTTTTTATCATTTAAAAATACCCCCAAAACAAAATATCCACTTACAACACAATATATAATTATTTCTCTCTCTTATAATAACATTGATTTTCTTTGGTTTGTGTGCATTACACTCATGAATCAAGTCCCGGAATAATTTCTTTTTTCTTTCCCGCTAGAAAAGATGTGGTAAATCATGTGGTCCCGCTAACAAAAATACATTTCTTTTATAGTTTCCCCCACACCCTTGAGCCTTATGGTTGCAGTTCATCAAGGTCTTAATTCTTAGTTTTGAGGTTTGGTTTTATTTTTCAGTTTATCATATCTTTAGTTTAAAGAGAGTTCTAAGTCTTATTTTCAAGTGGGTAAGTTCAAGTGTTGGTTGTTATTTTCAAGTGGGTCAAGTGTTAGTTCAAAGGTGGTTGTTGTTTCAAGCGGGTTGTATCTTGCAACCCCTCAATTGTATCATATGGATCTGTTCATCCTGTTAATATATTGTTTTTCACTTAAAAAATAGAACATTTTTTTTTCATTCCGTTGTAATAATCCTTTCTATTTTTTCATTGATTACAACATATCAAACACTACGTTAGATTTTTATAAGTTACATTTCACTCATAATCTAAAACCCCGTTATAATGCAAGGACAAAAGAACCTTATTGATACTATCAAAACTTTGTTGATTATATGAGCATTTATGAAGATAAGATGATCAAATAAATATTCTAGAAAAAATTTAAATGATTATTTTTTGCTCTCGAGACATCATTGTTTTTTTTAAATAAAAAATCAGTTTTCTCTATCACTTAGAGAGCATAGGAACTCCAATAATTCAACTATAAATAAGTTTTGTGTAGTATAGATTATATTTCAAAGGTGGGAGTGTTTTCTCAAAACACAGTCTTCATTCTCTATGCCCACTCTCGATGCACACACATCAAAACCTTCATTCTTAGTCAATCCACATATCAACGCAATTAAACTATATGGAACTTGTATAATTAGTGTTTAAGTAAATTCTCTTCAAACCTTGCTTGAATCAAAGCATTGAGATATAAATAAATAACTCTTATATCCTAATTTATAAAGCATTAAAACAATTTTTTATTGTAGAAATCAATAGAATACTGAAAATATTGTATTATCAGATTCAATGAATTACATAGTGTAGGACCGTAAAGTTAGATTATTTATGTGGTTCAGGAGGTCTAGGTTGATCAAAGAAGATGATACAATACATCTTTCTAGTGAGATAAAGTAGAGAGGATGGAGGTGAAACAAAAGATAATTTTATGAATGATAGAATGGTTACACACCCACACCTCTAATGGAGAGTTATGACGGGTATTTATAGGCTCATCATACTATAAGTTCGCCCGGTATACATAAGTAGTCCCTACGGGTGCAACTTATTACGTATCTAGTCCAATTCAAGTGTAAGACGTTATCTTCACAAACTAGCGAGGCTAACAATCTCCCTTCAAAATATTGTCACACATGAATGGTTACAATGAGACCTATAAGTACACAAACAAAGTAAATTACAATAGTAATAAACAATGTTGACGTTGTTGAAGTGCATAGTCTTTGTAGTCTAGATACTGAGGATGAATTGAAGTTCTTTCTTCCGACAATCTCGGCATTTGATCTTTGGCGCTGACGGCACTGATCCTTGTAGCTCTGAACTTAAATTGTAATGGTCTAGTTAGGTTATTACTCCCTCCTAACTAGTGAGCCTTTTCTTTTATCTGCTTCCTTCTGAACTGACATCCTTTTTTCATAAAATCTCTTTAGTCTTCAAATCACACAACGGAATATGCATCGGATAAAGTAGACACTAGACTGTAGTACAATGGTTGTTGTTCGGGGAGCATCAAATCAACATAACTCACATAAAATGCTTCACAGAAAAAAATCCATACGACAAAATGATACAACCAAAGTGACAAGTTGAAGAACTGATCATTTTTGCAGATGTCTCTTCGGCATAAATCATTAAGCTCGATCACGTGAACCTGTTGTGAGTCTCTGATGTATACATTTCTTCTTTCGTAAGGATTAAGTTCTTCAATAAAAGCCCCGATATACACATTATTGGTACCTCTATGGTTCCAGATTAAGCGCAATTCCCTCAATCAGCCAATCACGGAAGATGAAACAATAATACCCGTCTTTCTACCAGAAAAATCAATGGTGTATATGCCTATAGCCCTTCTTCATTGACCCGATAAATCCCCATGCACACTACTTCTCCATACTAATGGTTGCGAGTTATCGGAATCATCATAATGTTGTGTACATGCCATAAAATCAAATGTTTAAGCATATTTTCCGTGAGAAGATGTCGATAAATACTCTCAGTACACTTCTCTCAAACCAACCTATAATCGAACCTCCTTTTAATTCACCCGGCTAATAGTAATGACCATAAATGGAGACAACCCGATATGACCAACTTGAAGAAGAAGTAAATACCCAACTTTATGACTTAATGCTTGTACAAAAGATAATTGTGACTTAGAACTTATACTGAATAGTACAACGTACCTCAAAGTATGAGATGCACAATTGATAAACGCCTAGACAAGTTATCTTGAGACCATCGACATATCTCAAAGATAAATAAGTACACCTGTGAAACGTTACTTTAATCCTAAATAAGAAATACCGTATAAAAACTTCGTAGTCATTTTGTCAAATTATAACAATTCTAGCCTTGAAATAAGTATCCCAATAAAAATTATATGTCTAAAATACCACTCTTTTACCAATAGTGTACCACAATTAACACAATGTATTAATAAACACATTGGTAATTAATTAATCTCAGCCCAATCCACTAGTCATAACAGATTTCAGCTCGAACCTAATTAATATAACTTGTCAGCTTGTAAGCCACGAGCCTTAATGTGTGTCAAAAGCTTTAAATTTATAATGCTAGAAATACCGATTAATCGACTAAAGACACAATACGGACAGTGTACCCTTTCGAGTGTACTATAGCCTAGGTAAGTCCAGGTCGTCCCAAGAGAATTGTAGTTTTCTCAGATTGTTTACAAATGATGCTAAGGTCAAAATGATTGTCACTTATCAAATTAACCAAACGTGTAAATAAACAAGATTACTAGTAAAATGATTAAGGTTGAAGCAATGGATTAAAACGAGTTTGTTTAGGCAAATGATCACTAAGATATAGAGTGTTTAGAACAATGACTATCACTTAACATATCAAGACAACACAAGTCACAAATAACGCTAGTCATAGAAGCGACAAGTATGTATATCGATTATTTAACAAGAATCCGTTCGGCCTCTAAACTCGTCAAAACCAATATGATAAGTGCAATGATAACAACGAATTAACTAGTGATCTTGTGACCTATACACATAGATAATCACATTTAACCACTTCATAAATGAGCAATAGTCACAATTCAAAACGCTCCATAATAATGATCACATTATGCCAAAACAAACACAAAACAACTACTCCATATTAGAACACATGGCACATATAATCAAACTTATAAATTCAGTAAGTAGAAGCATAAATTTAATATAGAAATACCAATAATCCGCAAATGGAAGTATTATGAGAACAAAAGATCATATAACCAAACAACCGACTAATATCCAAAACCGAGAATCAAGCTAATGATTCTAACTTCAACAAAATACCCAAACACTACTGAGATAATCCAAATATCATCCCCGGCTTCTGGAAATCAGCACTTAATAATGGTGTAATAACAGGGGTATTTGGTAACGGGTTTTATATGGAGTATTTGAGAGAATTATGGTTGATTCTCAAAAGGTATGTATTCTTACGTACTGGAAATGGATGAATGAGGTATTAGGAAGGTGTTTAGCTACTGTAAGTCATGGTTGTGTTGGTAGTGATGATGGTGTAGTGTCAAGGGTGTTGGATCAAAGGTTTGTCAAGCCTTTTTCACCAATATCCTTCTTCCAAGTGGTGTACTTGGGTAGAGATGATTATGTAATGATGAGATGCAATCCTCTGTGTTTTTGGTGCTATTTATAGGCTTTAGGAACACCCTTGGGGACCAAGGGAAGAGATATAATTGGCTAGAGAGTGAATAAGAGTCATAAATGTGACTAGTTGCTAGATCAGACTTGAAGTACGCCGCTCTTTCTAGAAAGTATGGCAGTTATAGGGCTGATTCAGCTACTGAATCCAAACCAAAGTTTTAGATAATTTTCTTAGCTTTCCGTGGCCATGAACGGGAGGTAAAACCGAGTCCGTATGCTCCAGATATGGCCAAAACAGTGGACAGGTGTCGGGAGATCTTTAACTTAATTTTGTTTCCTCGTTTAAGCTTCATATCTTCGTGTATTCTTCCATTTCTTCCACGACACGCACCATGAACCTACATTATCATATTTAATCTATTAAGTATCGAAAGTTCATATAAATCATCAGGGCCGGTCCTGAGTTTGAGTTTTTTTCTACCCTGGGCGAAACAATTCTTTGATGCCCTAAGCGTGACTATTGAAATTTAATTAACTTTAATTAATCTAGTTATTATTGGCTTTAAACATGTTGTATAAATTTTTATAATCCCTAATATTCTAAACAAACATTGCGCGCTCTATCTTCCAAGGATACAATCTTCAAACAAAATCCTTATATCAACTCAATCAAACCTTGGACAAGGTTTTTTTTTTTTTTTTTTTTTTTTTTTTTTTAACCACACGAGCTTTTTATATTAATCTAACAATTATTGGCTTTAACATGTTGTTGTATATCTATTTATAATCCCCAATCTGAGTTAAAAACACTATCACATACATATTCGACCAACATTTCAATTAAAATTATATGTCAAACAATTTTAGGAGCTAAAACTAAAATCAAAGCACTTTACATGTACACAATTTTTTTAAAAAAATGTAAAAACTGACTATTTATTTATTTTTATATTTTATTATTAGTATTTTTTAATGTTCACGTATTAATAAAAATCATGTTTTAAAACAACACAAAAACTATAAATAAAAGGATAAGGCTACTTTGTAATAAAATTAGTATTTACTTTTTATATTAAAGGCTTTAAAGCCAATCAAAATAACTCCAAAAATATAAAAAGAAAAAACAATTAGCTGGCAATTACCTTGAAAATAACAATATAGTTATTATTACTATTTCACATACTCCGAGTTTTTTCTTTTAGCAAAGTCTACTACACGTACTATTTTTCTAGATTGTTTCTCTCTCATAGTCTCATGCTCTTCTCTTTCAATTCATTTTCCGCCATGGATAAAAAACAAAGAACAAAGACTAGAGATCACGAAAGCATAAACAAAATTTACACACAACACCATAAAAATGATGCCCCCTGTTTGTGGGATGCCCTGGGCCATCGCCCGCACCGCCCATAGCCAGGGCCGGGCCTGTAAATCATCAATATATAAGAATAAAAGCATAGATAACGTGCATAGAAATATGTATAAAATGAGTGTTATCAAGCCCAAAAGAAAAAATAAGACCGGATTCATTATTTGTTAAGCCCAAATCCACACAAAACAACATGTATTAATAAGTCACACCCTAATTATTTTCTCAGTTAACCCTAAATGTACACACATCTTAAAGTATCCGCCCCATCTATACGCACCTCTCACCAAACTTCATTTCCCATCTCATCAAAACTCAGATCTCATCTCAACACAATCATGAAAATCGAATCTCATACACACAAATCAAACATCAAGATCTTTCTATCAAAGATAAATCATCACTTTTTTGTTTATGTCGATTAAGCACGAGTCAAGAAGGCACGAAGACCAAAGTATTGTGACTTCAAGATCCGTTGGAGGGTTACGGTAGGTTCACTTTTAGTTTTCTTATTTTGGTCTTTGAACAAATTAAAGAAATGATTATAACAAGATTGTTATAACTCTTTCTTTGTAGTCGGATATATAAATGAAGCAAAGCTTCAATATGGATCTATGATGAGTTTGTTCAACTAAAAACATCTTTTAAAGATTGGAGAAAAAAGTTGAATCAAATCTGGGATTTGTTTTAATTTTGTTTGTGTTTGCATTAGATGAGAGTTATTGGAGTGATGTGAGAGTATGATGGTTGTGTCTAGTTTAGGATTTTTTGATTTTGGTTTGAACTCATTTACGCTCGGTTGTTATAATTTGTTGCTCAATTCGTTTTCAATTTTTTTTTTCTTCTTCTTCGCTTGGACTAATGATGTTATACAACTGAAGTCCAAAGAGTTGTATTTTGGTTATAGTCAATAGTCCTTCATCTTCATCTTTTTTCTTTTGGTTACCTGGTTACAAAGTTCGATAAGTGGTTTGTAGACCAAGTTCGATAAGTGGTTTTTAACCAAGTTTGATAAAACCTTATCAAATTTCTTTCCAATAAATCCGATACCAAATTCGATGAAGTCTATCGAATTTCTTTCCAAGAAATTTGATAACTTAGGATGTTGTGGTCAAATTCAATAAACCCTTCAAATTCGATAAACCCTGGATTTCGTACTTTTCTGACCACGTTTTTACCACAAATTTCACGGTTTGGTACAAGAAGTCACAAAAGATAAAGTATACATAAAACCTTTATCGAGGTAGAAGACCACAAAAAGCAGTTTATACACAACATGAAATAAAGCATAGGATTTGATACTTAAAAGGTGTATAAAAACTGTTTACCAATTTAAAGATAAGAAAAAAAATCCGAGTACAAAAAATGGTATAAAAACAGCTTCTAAACTTGTACGAACCACAATAAATCAACCAAATAACACAATCAAGGCTCTGATGCCACTTGTAGGACCATAAAGTTAGATGATTTATGTGGTTCGGGAGGTCTAGGTTGATAAAGGAAGATGAAACACTACATCTTTCTAGTGAGAGAAAGTAGAGAGATGATGGAGGTGAAACAAAAGATAATTTTATTAATGAAAGAATGGTTACACACCCACACCCCTCATGGAGAGTCATGAGGGGTATTTATAGGCTCATCACACTACAAGCTTGCCCGTGTACATAAGTAGTCCTTACAAACTAGCGAGACTAATACATAGATTACATGTGTAAGATGTTATCTTCACAAACTAGCGAGACTAATACATAGATTACATGACATTAAATAGAAAACTAATTAACCTAAACCTAGCAACTAACGGGCCAAACCCAATGGGCTTCCGGGCCTTTATTATCTAACATATCCTCTCAAACTCGCAATGCTGCAACGGTAAACATTGAGAGTTTGCCAAATAGAAAATAAAACAAAACCAATGATAAAGGCATGTGGACAGATCCGAACAGAGGTAGACGAAGAGAAGATTCACACACATAAATGCAGATAGAGCACATTCAGGCGGACATATGCAAACAAATAGATGCGGATTCAGAAAGGCAGATTCAAATTTAGATTCAGATTTAGACAAAACCAAGTGGAACCAAATGCATAACCACATGTAAAACCAAAACAAGTTGTTAATGTTGAGATGCTACACATAGCTAGTCAAGACATAGTAGCTAAAACTCTAACATCACCATCACCATCACCATCACCAATACCAATACCGAACAAATCAACTATAACCCGAACAAACATAATCATTATTACCAAATACCGATACTAATACCGATGCAAAACCTAATTTACTAACAAACACTTCACACCATTATTACTCTTTTTTTTTCTTCTCATCAACAATACCTTCCAAGAAAGAAACCATTATTCCTCGTCAATAGTATCAAATCCATTGTTAATCAAAGCAACCCATTAAAATCACCATCCAATCAAAATAATTCTCTTATTATCCAATCGAACTACACAAATGCAATTTACTTTCGACGAGTGTTAATTCGTATACAGTAAACATACAAACTTTTTTTTTTCTTTTTCATCTTCGACCTAACTCTGATACCATGTAGAAATCAAAGGAATACTGAAAACACTGTATTATCATATTCAATGAATTATATAGATTACATGACATTAAATAGAAAACTAATTAATCTAAACCTAGCAACTAACGGGTCAAAACCAACCGGCTTGCAGGCCTTTATTATCTAACACTTATATAATGTAGATATGCTATTGCCATGCCAAATTAATATCTAACATTTTTCTTTCTAGTTTGTCATAGTATTTATTTTAAAATTGAATTAATCACGTTTTATTATTGCTATGAGCTTCACTTTATCACGAAATCACATTAAGGGTCCGTTTGGTATAAGGGTATGGGGAGGTTTAAAATCAAAGAAACTTCATAGAAGTTGTTTGGTACACTTTTTTTACTGGGTCTACAAGTATTGAATGAAAGATTCATTTCATGCTACATTAGCATCTTTTGTTAAATTCAACCAATTAGAGTTTAGGTTTTTATGTTTTCTTCTCAACCACATATTTACTTATTCTATCTTTTATATTTTATTTTTCAATTTTCAAAATAACATATAATATCTTAGTTTACGTATCTCCCCCTATATATATTAGCAATACCTGCCAACTAGAAAAAGCCACTTGGACAAAAAGAATGCCACGTTAAAGCCACCTGGAAATCCAGCTCAGCAAAACACGCACCTTCCTCACTTTCGCTCTTATCTTCAATCAGAATTAAAATTTCAGCCCAATCAAACCTATAATCACGCCTCCTATCACTCAATGCTAAATCAAATCCATAAACATGGACGCCCAATCAATCAATTCCATCTATATCAAACCTGTGTTATTAAAATTCATGATGTGTGCTTTAAACGGCACATATACGAACCCTAATTTCACCCAATTGAGATTGACTCATCAATTAATTAATTTCAGAAAATACGTAATCGATGGCTTGACTGAATCGGACCAGGGTGTTTGAAGGTAAATATGAATAATCAATTTTTTGAAAACTTTTATATGTATTAACCATGTGTGTTTGTTATTTGTGATTTTGATTCTAATTTTTTATATATAAAACATTAGGAATTTAAAAATCCAAACTTTAAAATCGTACGTTTAGGATTCAAGTTTATATGAACATCAATGAATTGAAACTTGAGAATCTTATTTTTGTTGTTTTAATTTTTATTTGAGCACCATTATGTAAAGATCTATATTTCTAAATCATGTTGTTGTGAATTTACCGTATAAGTCTAGATACTACCTATATTTTGAACTATTTAAATTGCGTTCTAAATGTGTAGGATTGTATGTATAGAGTGTAGACCAAGTGTTTGATGAAACGCCTAACTAAGTTGCGTGTTATGTGTTAAAATCAACGTGCAGCGTGTCAAGGATGCAACAAGCTGTCACAATGCAGACATTTAACTGAAAGTAAGTGATGGTATTAATTTATTGTCCTAAGTGCAATAATTTGATAAAAACATCAAAGGGTGTTTGATAGAAGTCTTGACCTAAGATAATGATACTAGACATTTGGTTAATTAAGTAACAGACAATGATCATTTATATTTGGGTTGAGGTTATAAATTATTATTGTTTGCGTTAGCTGAAAATTCAATTAGAGGAATTATAAAAAAATAAGAAATTATTATGGTTCTCATTAGATGTATTGACATGAATACATGATATATTATCATTGGTCTTTGAATTTTGTGTGCAAATTTGTGGACTGAAAGTAGATACTCGATGTTCAGTATACAAAGCGTGTGTCAGCTTTAGGACAGACACACAATATGCCTAAAATAATGAATTCATTAGCATGTGTTTGATAGTAATCCCATATTCCATGTTATTAAGTGATGAGGCAAAAAGTGTACCGCTTTTAAGGGGTCATTTAAGCCCGAATTCGAGATTATTTGATCAAATATTGCCCTAAATCGTTCCTTTTGTCATTTTAGGTACTTTTGGAGAGAAATCTGGAAAAGGAAGCATTTTGGACGTTTTTGGAGCATAAAAGTGAAAAAAACGGCAAAGTCTCAAATTTTCTTGCTGGGAACAGTACCTGACGGCGTCAAGCCTTTGTACATGACGGCGTCAAGAGTTACAAAATAGGTGGAAGTGGAAAATACACGTGACGATCCAGAGTATTTTTAAGCTTAGGACCTGACGGCATCACCAAGGCCGTCAGGGTCCAACTACACATGACGGCCCAGAGTATTTTTGCACATGACGGCTTCACAACTAGATCTAGGCAATACGATTTTATCAAGGCGGCGAGTTGACGGCGTCACGGGCTAACACATGATGCCGTTACGATGTAATATCTATATATAGTTTTCCAATTTCATTCATTAGTGTGCAACTTTGAGGGAATAAACTCTAGTCCGAATTTTATCAGTTTTTCAAGGGTTCCAACCCCTTGATTCTTCCATGTTCAATTGAAGATAAGTATTCATTCAAATCATTCAATATGTCTATGTGTTGTGTGATTATATCTTACGCTTTTCTTCTCTTTAACATGGTCGGCTAGATTTTTATTGTGTTTGCTTAGATGTAGTGAAACCTAGATGTTGATTATGGGTTGATTGTTTATTTATAATTGTTACGGATGATTGTATTCGATGTTAGGCTTAAGAAAACTGGCAGACTTCCATTGGTAACTTGCTTGAATGTCTTAAGAAACATGATCGGAGGTGTACCATGATTTTTGGTTGTATTTAATGCGTATGAGAGTTCTAATGATCCCATGTTAGGAGCTTCTAACGGCTCGACATAGGAGTGAAGTAGGATCCTATAGAGTTAGGGAATATTGTACACGACCCTACAACTAGTATTAAGGAATATGACCCGTCATCCATGCAATTGTAACAAGCTAATCAACCTGTAAAAGATATCTAGGGAGTAATGAAATCTAAGTAAACACAACTTTCCACATTATTGTTTCCACCACATTAGTTTAATAGCTTTATTTTCATTTCAATTATTTTATTTTGTTTGCATTAGTAGTAAATTGGGTTAGTTGTCTAGCAACTAATTCCGCCCACTCCTTCAAAACCCAAGATTTTTACTTGGTTTCATAAAATATAAAAATACAAAAAGAATCATCCCTCACCTCTAGACCTAGTTTATTAGGCTTTTTAATCCTAGCGAAACTATTCCTGAGTTGAACGATCAATCCCCCGCTACTTGTCACTATACTATACTACAACGATCAGGTACACTGCCTGGTGGGGGTTGTAAGCTTCTCGAGATCCCTTGAGAGGTAAAACATGTTGCGAGGGTGCAATCCCCACGTATCATTAAGATCAACAACTTAGAAGAATGAACGTAAACCCTGATGATCCACTTGCCATGGCCAACATACAAATAGTGACGTTTGATGTGATCATGCAGGGGAACATATAATGGATCAACCAGAAGATTTCGGAAAGCATCATGCTGCAGCTCAAGGGAATAACTAGTATCAATCCACCGTCATCCTGAAGGCAAAAAGCTGAGTCAAATCTGTAGGATGGAGCACTCAACATGGCATATGGGTGCTTACTGCTGTTATTCAGTGAGTTTGGATATTTTATTTACATGGTTCAATGTTAGTAGATTGTTCAAAGAGTTATATGCAAGTAATACTAAAACATCCCTTTAGTAATGTTTAACCTAATCAAGTGACATTGTGATTCATAGGAGCCATTGACTTCGGTAAGTAGTGTAAGTTTGATTCTATACATTTTTTATATGCAAGGCATAGATGATAGATTAACTCAATATGAACATGTATGTTAGGATTCTGTAAACGACACACAATTTTTTAGAAAGCAGTAAACGAATGTTTGTTATCAAAAAATTTGAGGATGAGAAATTCTATTAAAATTCGACCATAGCATCCTTTACTTATTCCTTAATGTGATGTCCATCACTAAAGCTAATAAAATGTTTTTCAAGAATCATTGATAACATTACTTTTAATCTTAATACAATGTGTCATCCATGAGTTGGAATAATGGTACTACGTGTATGAGAATACCCTATGTTAATTCGATGTGATAGAACATGCATTATTACAATAACTATAATAATTAGGGAGTGTTTATGTAAGATATTGTCACATAAACTATATGTGCAGGTACGTATGATAAAGGCATTTTAGAACAAGGACATTAGACTAGGGGGGGGATCATAAATGTAACTTTTTGACAAAAATGTTGATCGTTAAACCTTGTCATGAAAAAAAATTAGTGTATTTAATGCACCTAATGCTATTGTCATGAAAAAAAATTAGTGTCTTGGTATGAGATTTTAGCTATTGTTATGAATGATACCATGTCAAAAATTTCCCAACTTATGTGAAAGTTTTACTTTGGATAAAATTATTTAAATATGAGTACACAACTTAAATAACATATAAATATGATTTAGGAACTCATATGCTATAAAAAATACTTGGTCGAATTTGGACCCGCTCCGACCACCTGCTCTCTTTTTAGTTATATATGTATCTTAACCATTTGAGGTTCACTTAAAACAATCCAACCATTCATAACTAATTTTTGTATATGATTTTTCGATTGAACACACAAGCTACTTTCACCTCCCAATTTCATGGTCTATTAATCAAAATAAATAGATGCAAAGTAAGTTTACGGGTAGCTGCAATGTCTGAATGTGTTTTTTGTCCAACAACCATTGAAACTTTTTATACCCAAACAGCCCCTTAACAGGTTTTTTCTGTTCAAACAGCCCCTAAAGTATCCATATATGGGAATGCTCGACTGGCTATAGACCAAGTAGGAATGAGCCAACACAAGTGATTCCATCACTAAAAGTATTCATATCCAGGAAGCTAAAGGACGTAGCAGCTGCAAAGTACAAGAATGTTGGCGTTAAGTAAGGAAGATATATTGTGATACATGGCATAGAATCATATTAAGAAGCCTTTATTCAGTCTAGCAGTGCTACTAATAGTTTACCACCACCTCCTATATCGGCAGAGACAGCTAATTCGATAAGGTGATCAAAACATTATATGTGTAAATTTTTCTCAGAAATATATAGATGTGACATTATTATTGGAAAAAAAAATGTGGACATACCTTCTTCACTTAATTATCATCTTTATAGATACCATAAAGTGCGCTAAGTTGCTATTTTCTACTAAAAAAACCAATTTTCTAAATTTCCGTAATCTAACATTCTATGTTTGAAACTTTGAATAGTGGAAAAAGTTAAATCAAAGAGATGCTGGTGCGTAGCTGTTACTTTCTTCCCATGTGTAAGTGCAGAAGGTTGTGTTCCTTAGCACACGTAGAATGTGGAAGAAACCTTCAAAATGTTAACATGTCAGGTAAGTTTGTTAGGTTTTATTGAATTAGCTACTTATCATTTACTTGGTTGAATGTGTTAATTTGTCTCAACCCGGGTTCACTCGTAATAAAATTGATAACACCCAACCTGCCCCTTTGAGATTATTTCACTTTGATGGGACAACTTTAGTATTTTATGAAAAAAAAAATGGAAAGTTGAAAATTCACGATATAAATAAGAGTAGAGTCATCTCTTTTGTCTCCTGCAAAAGAGAAAGAACGATGCAATGCGAAACGCTGATTCATTTTGTGTTATCATTTTATATCTATTGTATATGTTTTTGTTGTACATGATCAGAGGTGACACTTCAAAATATTTAGACATAAAGAAACCAATTCAGGATGTGGTTTTACTATAATGGGTCTCATAAGAGAGCGGAAAATGGCTATGTAGAAAAAGGGTCAAATAGTTCAAAAGTGTTTACAGTTACATATGAGATATATCTATAGACGTCATAGTAATGAGATTAGGACACGGTACTTTTTTATTTTTTAAATTAACCAGGGTACACATCCGATATATTGATTATGTTGTTATAAGTAAATTGCTTGAACGTCAACTCTTTGCAAAATGTACTTGCTTGCATACTTTGTAGTATATGTAGGAAGATGTCCTGATGTTTGTAAATGATGAGCGTGTACTATATGTCCCTTTGTATTTTTTACTTGAATACAATTCCTAAGATACTTCTATGTAAGGGGTTGTTTGACTAGGCTTATGATGAAAAAGGTGGGAAAAAAGGCTTAACAGCTTACATAAGCCCATAAGCCACAAAAAAGAGGTTTAGAAGCTCAAGGGCCTATGCTTATAAGCTCATCCAAACACTTCAATGGATCCTTTTAGGCTATATAAGCTAATAATCCCCATAAAAAAAGCTAAAAAACACTCCCTTAAAGTAACTCGAGTAATTAACTTCAAAATTTTACATAATACAAGAACAATTATGTATTAACATGCATAACTCACATCACTAATTAGGCTTCAGGAGGTCACTCGATGGTCTTATTCATTTGATTTTATCACTGTTCGTTTTTGTTCACTCTACAATTGTAGGATCGGGTGGCCTTGTCATTAGTGGTTGAATATATTGGTTGTAGGCTTTGGAACATCCTTATAATTTATGATCAATTCGCTACATGCATGCTAGAAGTGGCAAACTGAGTGGGTTGGTTAACGGATCAAAACGGCTAATTTTAAAAATGGGTCAATGCTCAAACCAGGCTGAGTTGACATGCTATCATTTGTTTTCCTAATTATAAATAGTTAATGTATCATGATTGAAAACTGTAAATGTTTTAAGGTAGTTGTTTGTAGTCTATTTGTTTGAATAGTAAGTTTAAACAGTTGAGTAAACCAACTATTACACTTCGGCTCCCTGCGATCCGCTCAACTGGTTTGGCATGTTTCATAATGAACCAAGTTTATAAGTTTAGTTATTTGATCTGTTACATATAAATTATAATTCAACTATTTTCTGAATAAATTCATAATTAGTGCTCTTCTTATATTTACATCTTCATATTTGTGAATATTAGATGATGTGAGTGAGAGAGAAGTGTCTACACTAAAGGCCGAGATCAAGTGCATCGAAGATCATAAGCTTGAAGGTCAGTACCCATTGGCCCCACTTCAGAAACGGATACTTCAGCTCGAGAAAGCGAAGGCAAAACTCGATCGACCATTGTGCTGTGATCCCGTAAGTTTTCAACTTTACTTAACTTAAAACTTGAAATCAACTGAAAATGATTATAATATTTTGGTAACTTGTGTCCCAGATTTCCTGATAAGAATGTCGAACAGTTTCCAATGGCATATGTCGTGAGGAAAAGTGAAAGTAATTTATCAGACAAAGAAGTTATGGAGTTTGTTTTTAAACATGTAGGTAGTAGCTAAACCTTTTTGGTATATATAACTTACATATTTTGAACTAGGTTGTTTAGACTTGCTGCTAGTTTTATAACATGAGATGGATTTATACAGGTGGCTCCATACAAGCGAATAAGGCGAGTGGCTTTCATCAGGTCTGTCCCAACGCGAATGAGACAGATTTATACAGGTGGCTCGATGCAAGTGTAGCTCCATGTATCAACTAATACTTATCCTCCTCATATGCCTTCATTTTGACAATTTAAACTTGCAATATAGTGTTTTCATTTGGATTTATTTGTTTATCACAAATCAAATGTTTATCCTTACATACTGTGTATGATTACAATACTTATCATAGTACCTATTTTTGCTAATCAATTATAAATAATAAACAAGATATCACATGAAGCTTGCCCGCCCATCGGACGGATCATGAAGCTAGTAAACAATTTTACATATATATATATATATATATATATATATATATACATTTTTTTTTATCTCTCATCTTTTTTTTTTCAAACTTTTCTTAAATCCGAATCCAATTTCAATCCCACTTACAAACCAAACGGACCCTAAGATTGTGTACAACTTAAAAGGATGCTTTTGATATGGGAATTGATTGGCACACTCAAAAAATTGATTGGGACACTCAATGTACAACCATTTAAAGCAGATTATATTTACAGTACAACTGTTTAATGCACTGTTTGGAGTGTCCCAATCAAATATGGGAGTGTGCAAATCACCTCCCTTTTGATATTTATGTATTAAACATTGTCACAAAATTGTAAATAAATATTTTAGTTTTAGTTTTACTTTTACTTTTAAATATATATACAACTCTTATTGTTTACGAAAAAGTAGATATTGTTTTTTCAAATATTTACATAAATAGTCCTTAAAATTTATCTACCATTGCAAATTCATTCTCAAGGATCAAATATGTAACCAAAATCTGTTCTCGGGGACTAGACATGTATTTTAAATTACATAAATAGTCCCTTTAGGTTACCCGCCATTGCAAAAATCCTCCATAAACTTTTGTCTTTATGTAAAAATGAAATTTTATATAAACAGTCTTTACCGTTTATGAAATTTTATATAAACTTTTGTCTTTATGTAAAAATGAAAATTTATCTACAGCCCATAATAAAATCCAAACAGCATCAAGAAAGTTGTCATCACCTCCATCAAACTCAATAATACCTCCATCTCAAACTCAATAATTCTTTGATTGACACTCATTTCTCTTTCTCCTCAACACACAAACCTTATCAATCTTCAAAAACAAAAACAAAAACAAAAACAAAAAATTTTAAGATCTTTTTATCCTTTCATGGGTGGCAGTCTTGACAAACCCACTTGTGTTGCTGTTCCATGGCTAATTCATTCACTTACTCTCACTTCATTTCATCTTCATTAAAACCTCTTCTTAAATTACCCATCACTCAGTTTCATCTTCTTTTAATTTTCTTGCATACCCTCTTATAAAACTCATCACTTTCAATCAAAAACCACAAATTTAAATTGTGGGTTTTGTTGTTCAGCCAAAAGGGTCCTCAAATATATAATCAAAATCCAAAATTTTCAAATTTTATTTGAACACCCTTTTATAGAATTCAATCAGATCATCATAAAAACTCAAAATTGAATTGTGGGTTTTGTAATTCAGCCAAAAGGGTACTCAAATATATAATCTTTTTCACAAATTTCATACTTTTTAAAAAAGTTTATTTGCATGCCCTGTTTTAAGTTTTGTCGAATTTGCTAAAAAAACTGAAAAGTGATTTGTGGGTTTTGTAATTTAGCCAAAAGGGTACTCAAATATATAATCTTTTTCACATATTTCATACTTTTTTAAAAAGTTTATTTGCATACCCTGTTTTAAGTTTTGCTGAATTTGCTAAAAAAACTGAAAATTGAATTGTGGGTTTTGTAATTCAGCCAAAAGGGTACTCAAATTTATAATATTTTTCAGTTTTTGACTATGGCATCAGTGTTTTTGTATCATGTGGTTGGTGATCTGACAGTGGGTAAGCCTGAGATGATTGAGTTTACTGAAAATGAGACGGTTGAGGCCGCGATAAGGGCGATAGGTGAATCGACAGAGTGTGGGATTGCTGTTTGGAAAAGAAGATCAGCAGTGCAAATGGGTATGATTGAAAATGCAGAAATGAGGCATCAGAGGTTTGTTGGTATATTGAATCCACTTGATATTGTTGCTTTTTTGGCTAAAGAGGATTGCTTGAATGATCAAGATAAAGCGTTGAAGACGCCTGTTTCTGAAGTGGTTGTTCCTGATAAAACGTTGTTGAAAGAAGTTGATCCTGGTACAAGGTTAGTTTTTTTGTCCTGTTTTTTATTAGATTTGTTTATGAACATGTGATTAAGTTTTTGTGTTGATCTTGCAAGTGATCTTGTGATTTTATATTGGTTTCGTGTTTAGGAGTATTCGGTTCCAGATTTTGAAATGTGATTGGTTTAAATTGTTATTATTAGTATCGGGTTTGGAGGAACAGGCGGGTCTCAGCATACATCCCAATTGGATGTCACTGCTGGACCTGAACCACTAACAACTAACAAGCCGGTCTCAAAAAAAGTATCGGGTTTGGTTTGATTTATTCCAGTCTATTGCTTTTTGAATTTAGTGATAGATTCTTTTAGCTTTTGGGCTTTTGGGGTAAAAGTAATGAAATTGATGTTGATTTCTAACTATAATAATTCCTTTGACACTAAAAAGAGAATGTGAATCTTTATTTGGGGAGTGAGATTATGTATTCGCAATTTTGATACAATCAAATGTGGATCATAGTTTACATTGGTATAAAAATTGTCGGTGTTTAATATAGGGATAACTGTTGAATCTGCTTGTAAAGAACTACTTTATGAAAAGTTGAAAACCATGTAATGTTTGTTGGTCCCAAAGTTAATTCCAGAATGTTGGATATTAATTCCTATCCCACCCTTTAAAAGTTAAAGACATGCATGTGAGACAATGAGAGCACATCCTAGTGATCTGATTACCTTTTTCGAAGAGTTAGATATGCATGCTTCCGTGTTTTTCTCTTGGTCCAGATGTGCATTTATGTGTTATGCTAGATCTGCATGCGTTCTTTTCAATCAGATTTGCATATATTTTATATATTATCTCCTGGATCTCTTTGTTTACTTTTAGAGGTGGCATTTACTTTAATATGGGTTGATATGGTTCATATACTATCTTCAATGGGTCAAATCGTAAAATTGAAAACTTAGTTATAGATGAAATGGAAACCCAAAGTATATTTAACTGCTCATAATAATCATACTAATTTTCGTTTATAATCAATATATATAGTGTTTGTAATCCTATATAACGCATTAGCTATTCACAAAAGTCAAAAGGGGTCAAAATCATATTTATGATGCAGAAGAGAATTGGGATAGAGTTAGTTACCTGTGGTTGTGTTTCTCAGTTTTGCATATTTTAGTTCTCTTTTATTTCTTGGATCTCTTAGTTTACTTTCCAAACTTAGATGTGTTAATGTCTACCCGTTTACTTAGAGCAGGTTGCTTTGTTTTATAAATGGTACAAATGGAAAAGTTTAAAACTTAGCTATAATCAAGTGGGTGAAATGGATCAAACAGTTTATAAGTCGCTCGATGTATTCAAATGCTTGCTTTACTTGAAAAAAAATATAATCATTATTTTTAAAGTAAATATTTCTGTTGCCATATTTAACATTTTAGTTATTAACAAAAAAGAGTATTGGCACCCAATCGAGTACCGTTTCACCTATATTCACCTCTAGTAGAGGACATGATTGGCGCATGTAAATGGTATAACCGCATTTGCTTGATGGGGTTAAAATCATACATAAAAATATATCATTCATAGGTCAACTTGGCTACAGTCTAATCTTGGTGAAATAAATGGGAGTCGAAGTATAATCAAACCAGATAATCAAGTTTGAATATAAACATGAATTATGATAAATGAGAACATTTTTCCATAAATACATGTAGAGAACAATCTAGAAAGTTGTGCCAATAGTCTTGACAAAAACCCAAGTTGTCGGCTTAGCGCTCAATCACTAGGGGGTAGGGCCTGATACCTCATGAAACATCATATCATCACTCAACTCTCGTCAGATACTATCAACTTCTATTAGGGGTATCCAGATACTAGAAATGACTCATCTTATAATCAACATACCGGGGAAGTTTGAACATAAAAATATATGTTCTAAAAGTGAGTATGTGATGTCGAATCTGTGGGGATCAATCAGCGGAATAGTGTTTTTATGCGCTTCCACTGATGTGGTAATGGTTCAGATGTTTCACTGGTGTACAAGTTCTAATAATTCTACAAATTAATAGACGAAATGACCTAAAGACGTATTTATGAGTAATGAGAAGCTTGTGAATTGAGAATGGAAGTCTTAGATTATGCTAAAAGAATCGGTAAATAGGTAAAAAGAAACTACTATGATATACTAGAGTTTGTTGTCACTGATATGAAACTGGTTATTTGACGAATAATTTATAGTTGCGAACCGCTTATGCAAACACCCCTTGTTCTGCCATTAGCATATACTTACTTTCTAAGATAGAATTGGGAAACCATGCTTGATAGTGTGAACTTCTCATTAACATCCTAGTTTTTTATGCTAGATTAATCGACGCATTGGAGATAATGAAGCACGGGGTGAGGCGTCTTCTTGTTCCAAAAAGTATAGGATGGCGCGGCATGAGCAAGCGTTTCTCAATACTCTATAACGGGAAATGGCTCAAAAACATCGACAGTAATCCAAAGATTAGCATTCCCAATATTAACCGATCTTCATCTTCAACACCACCCACCATCATTCGTGACAAATATTGTTGCCTTTCAAGAGAAGACGTCATTCGCTTCCTAATAGGTTGCCTCGGAGCTTTAGCCCCCCTTCCCCTATCCTCCATCTCATCTCTGGGTGCAGTTAACCCAAATTACTGTTCAATTGAAGCCTCATCACCCGCAATCGAAGCTGCCCTTAAAATCCCTCGTGAACCAAGTGCATTTGCAGTTGTTGAACCGACACCAGACGGTCGACACAAGATTATAGGAGAGATCTCAGCTTCCAAACTATGGAAATGTGACTATTTAGCAGCAGCGTGGGCTCTTGCTAATCTTTCTGCAGGTCAATTTGTGACGGGTGTTGAGGATAACTTGTCTCCAAAGTCACTTCCTGATTTGGCAGCGGCTGGGATCGGAAATGGTACCAATTTAGCTAATGGTGGGAGCAGCGGCCGGTTCATTAGGCAACGTACTTTCAGTAGCAGGAGTATTGGGTTCTTTAATCACAATCCTTCGAGTCAAAGTTTTGGTATTAATAGGAGCATGTACAGGGGTAGAAGTGTTCCATTAACGTGTAAAGCAACAAACTCGCTGGCTGCAGTCATGGCACAGATGTTGTCTCATCGTGCAACACATGTTTGGGTGACAGAAACTGAGAATGATGACGTTTTGGTTGGATTGGTTGGCTATGCTGACATCTTAGCCGCTGTGACCCGCCCTCGTTCCAACCCTTTTCCAGAGGCCCAGTCAACATAGAAACAGATTTGGTAAAAAGGTACTCAATCTCGCAGTGAATCAAGAATGTCTGAGTTTGTACATGCTAAAGATATATAGACCCGTAAACTTGTACTTAATGTTCTCTGGTTGGTTCAGTTTTGATACATACTACTATTTGTCTGGTTGTGGTTTGTTTTAAAGTCGGAATTTTGAGTAATGCATTGTACCTTTATCGAATCCAAAAGATTCACATCTTCGAAACCTGTCATGTTTATATATATTTTGTGACTAATTTTTTAGGTTCTGTATATGGACATTTGTTAGGCCTTTGAATGGTAGCCGACTTGATCTGTGTTCTCTATCCTCATGCGAGCAAATCAGAAATTAGGAATAAAGGTAGTTGAAACACTCTGGATACTGGCAAAAAACATTCGTAGGAGAACATCATAGAGATAAAATGACCAAAAGGTATATGTACATTTAAAAATTGTACTGTAGTTATATGGGGGCTATAAAGGCCTTTATAAGCTTGCTCAAAAAAAAAAAACAAAAAGGCCCTTAATAAGCTCTCTCATTCTAAAATAAGCCAAAAAAAAAGGGCCACTTATTCTCAAATAAGCCAAAAAAAGCAAAATTTGGGCTTATAAAAACCTTCACACATAAGCTTATAAGCGTAAACTTACAAGCTTACCCTACTCAAATAATTATGTAGGCTTTTCTTAGTATCATAAGCTAACAAGCTGGTAAGCTTTAAAAAAACCCTTAGTTGCTTAAACAAACAATATTAGAAGAAGGTAGAAAACTAAGCTCATAAGCCTCTTAAAAAAGCTTAAACAAACAGTATTGGAAGCATGTGAAACGAACTAGACAAGATTCGGTATCTGATCCGAACTTGTTCTTGAGTCTATGGTAATCAAGTCTAATTTCATGGTTTGTAATCTTGGTGGTGTCTCAGATGTTGCTTTTCAATGAATTTGGGTTGTTCAGTCCCTTATTAGCATTTTATAATAAATTTTCGTCATTCCAAAAGAAGAATGTTGTAATAAAATTTATCGCAAAAACATGACTGAACACGCCACCGGCCACTCTTAAGAAGTGACTAATATTTTCTGAATGGATGTAATATTGCCATTAAAATTTCTAATGTAAATAACAACAAACTGGATAAAGCCCTTTTCATATACAATTTGAGCAAAACACTAGCACCTTGTTGCCACGAAATGCTCGTGATAACTACAACAAAAAGAATGATCATACCTATTATATCTAAAATTGCTGTTATGATTATACACCATTGTCAGCTATAATATGCATCATCCCCTCAAATTTACATCCACAAAACTTAACAACAAAACAAACTTTACAATGCGTAATGCCTGCAGCAGAAAACCCAAATGCAAAATTTTACTTTTTTTCCCTCCTGAAAAGAACCAGACTAACACACCGTACTTCATGATTGGTCTGATGAAGATGCAGAATCCTTCGATGTTAAGGCATGTATAGTAGATTGAGTGCTAACCAACTTCTCACGAAGCATCATGTTGTATTCATAGAGGTTTTTAAGGTTTTCCTGAATTTCCGCAATGCTGATTTCAGAACCAGGCCTCATTTCTGCCAACATAGAGAGTTAAAAGACAAAATTAGCATTATACAAGCGCAAGCTACTTTTGTGTTCATTAGTTACTGTATTTACCTAATGATGGTGGCAGAGGTATATCAGCAGTATCTATTGAATGCGTGCTACTAATTCCATTATTTTCTTCTTCATGTTTCACATCTAGTACAACCTGCAGAGAAGAATACAAGGAAGTTATCACATGTTTTCTAGGATTTTAACCAGCAATATGGGTCACAATAAACTGGCCTAGATCGACAAACAGATATATACCATATACGTATCCATATGTACGTCTATGAACATACTCATGTCTGTATGTATGTAAGAATGTATTTATATTTGTCGATTTTTTTCCCAAAAGGCCAAAAGGGTGAAATAAGTAATTACTAAAGGATAATGACTTCTAACTCCTTACCTTGTCACTAGGTGTGCTAACTTTATTGTTGAAACTGATATTATCATTTCGTGTTTGCTTCCTTCGGTTAAATGATGATCCTTTTGGTACCGCAAAACAATTGCAATTTGTCGTTCCCAGAAATTCCCCCTCTTCAACCGGCAATGTTCCACGACCCCATGTAAAGCTCACGTACTTCCTTAGCTAGTTTCAATAGTAATATAATCAATCAGAATTCAAGTGTTCGAACATGTTTACCCAAAGTGATTCTGTAATGTGGTTAAAAAACACGCTTCAGCTGTTTAGACTTGTTATAAATATTAGTCTTTCGAAAATTTGGATTATTTATGTACTTTATAGCTACTATGAACACAAATGCATATTTACAGAAAAAAGGAGACAGCTTTTGAAATAGGAGTGTCTATGAAATAAAGTTAAATGAATGGGTAAATACGTAACTTTAGTTTGACCATAGATAAAAAGTTTTACTGTCACAAGTATTAAACTGATTATATGACTTTCAAACGTTCAAACTAATCGTGATACTAATCTAAGACAACATACCTTATTCCAGCGTATTTGGGCTTTCCGGCGATTTCTAATACTTCTCATCACCATATCCTCGTTACGGAACCTCTTGAATCTGAATTCAAACTACAAGGATACAAAATGTGAATGGCATGAAGTACACCATTAACAGACGACTCTTTAAACCCAAGGCTGGACCAGTTTTTTCATTTTTTAAAGTACAAAATAGCATCAGAGTATATATTATTCAAACTAGAGAAAAACCAATCATGTATCCCATCTACTTTTGGAAACAAGCTCATTCTAAAGAAAAAATGAGTAAGCTGGTAACAAAACAGTTTAGAGCATTTCAATGTTTAGCTCCAAAAATTCTAGTACTGCTACTAAATGTTTGTTCAGACAGAGAAAAAGACGAGTATTTAACAGAAAAGGAATAAGAAACGTACTTGCACCATAAAGTAGAAAAAGATGCCAACACTAATGCAATACAAGCCTCCCAAATCAGCAAGAAAGCCCACTGCATTCTTCCAAAAACAAAATATGTTAGATCACTATGATTAACTCGAAATTTTGTCCAACAAAAGTGTTTGAATAAGGAGAATGTCAAAAAACCCTTAATTAAGCATGTTAACCATCCCAATTTCACTAAATAACTTGCATCTATGACTAATGGGAATAATGTAATATTAGCAGCAACCATCTATTAATCATTGCAATTAACTCACGACATCCTAGAATATAAAGTACTGTAGTTTTGAGGGATAAAACAATACATTATCCTCAGCAGCTTCATAAAAAGCAATATTCTTTTTTTCGGCAGCATCTTATAATGTATGGCAATAGCCAATTACTGAACAAGTATATAGTCAAAGAGTGTTTGACGCATTTTTTAAAAATGACAGTGTTTGGATTTGCTACTGCTGTTAGAGTTTTAAATCTTTTTATATAAATCTAAAAAGTAAATAGAGTTATATGACCAAAAAAGAATCTTGGATGAACAAATGAGAGACGTTTGTGAAATGAGACTTAACTACAATAAAAGAAAAGATATATAATCAAATAATCAATTCCAAAATGCAAAGCCAAAGACCGCCTGAGAAGAAAAAAATATAATATCAGCAATTGACTCACCAGGCCCAAGAGTGCTTTGATTGTCAATTTCCACAATGTAAGACGAAAGATAATTGAGATATAATGTAGTATTGACAAGTCCATCATTAGATCCCTGTAGAGACGCCTGCAGCTGGCTTGTCTCATTATAAGATGAACCCGGAAGGAAATCATGAAATAGAGGCTGTATGAGCCTTAGATTGTGTTTATTCCGGTATATTCTCGGAAACAAATTAAATTGCAGAACATTCGGAACTTTTCCTCTATATGTAACAAACTTTGCACTGTTAGTGCTTCCATTCCTCAAAAACCCACTAACAAAACTCACATGCTTTTTGCGAAGGCGGTCTCTTGAAGTCAACTTAAATTCAAAACCAGCAGCAGTTGCTGGTACATTCGGGAGATCAACAAACTGCCATGTGATGAATATATCGTCATTATAAAGCTGACAATCATCACATTTAAGAGATATAGTCGGACCCTTTGTGGTGTTTTCGCAAGAGAATTTGACGAAAGAGGAAGGGGGTGAGGTTCGATAGTCCATGAAACCAGGATTTCCAGTGACTATATTTCCGAGACCTTGTAGATTGGAACAGCTCATGGTGGAGATGGTTGTTATGTTGAATTCCATGTCGTTATGAAAGGAAGCTAAGTCAGGTGCATTTGATGCCACAACACTGTGTATCTCAAAACTTCTCATTGATATAACTTGGTAAAGCAGCCTGTGACGGGGCAAAATGCAAATATGTAAGGTTAAACACAAGTGAAACAAGGGATCGGAATGAAGAGACGCTTGAAAAATCATTTATACACCATACTTTCACACTTTCATATTCGATACTTGATCTAAAAGATCTAAAGGTGCATACCTACATGATGTTTGGATGTGCCTATCAAAAGTATCACGTGATACTGAATATTCAGATAATCAATTATAATTACAGGAGTTTTAAACCGTTGTGTTTGGATGCGCTTCTTCTGTTGAAAATTTGTGATAATCAGACAATCGGATGTTTCAAGTGTTTAGAAAAGTCAATAGAGACCGTTTGTAAAACCCGGAATAGATGTAATGTCACTCAAATCGGGAACAAGATGTAAATATTATATTACCTTGAATAATCTGTTTTATCAGTTTCAAAACTAATTATCCAAAGTGATTGTTTGACCCCTAAATAGTACGATGATCAGAAGCAAAAAGCATCATATGTTTATCCAAACATTAGAAACCGATATTATGACCTCAAGTCCAAACAAATCAGTTTCAAAACGCAAATCCAAAGTCCAAACATCCCCTTAAGTTACATCATTTTCGGTCAGCTATAATCAATTTAACTAACATAAATCATCAATAAATTTTTTCTCCGTCAAAGTATCCCTCTTATCCTCATGCCACGAATCACTATTTATGTTTATCTTTGATTATAACTAACTAAAAATGATGTAGATGACGTGATTGTGATATTATAGGTAGATGTAACCAAAAAGAAGTGTGAAAGTTCAGGAACGTATATGCCTATTTTCCATATAACTGAAGAGATTTGGGAAGTAGATATGAAATTTAGTAGTCACTCACGCAGCAAACAGACCAATAAAAAGAATCCAACTTCCAACTGAGAAAGCTCCACCAAGTTCAGTTTTTCGTTTCTTGACAACCTTTTGATCATCCTACATAAATCACATAAGCAACGTAGAACAATCAATATACACTGTCCAAGAAAGTACAAGATACTGGTCATATAAAGATACTTTAAGGACTGCATATTCACAATGATCATCTAGATGGGACTGTTTGCCAAGTAACGAAAATTTACCAAACCCCATTTGACACAACATATAAAAGATACTAATCCTACGTTATCCAACTCCGTATTTCAATGGACGCACATAAAAGGAGACCTACTTTAACAAGCAACATAAAATAAGTTTATAATCGCCCTTGTTTGAAAATGAACTTAAAGGTTAATTTTGAGAGGCTGAAAGCATTTGCAGTTTGCCCTATTTCTATAGACAGAATAACTTCACTGGCTTAAATTCCTTGCCCATAGATGAAGATTCATATTTGGTACTAAATTATAGAGGCTATGGGATACAGTATACCACGTTGGCCAGAGCGACAAAAACCGATCAATTTCAATTTCCCAAATCCCAACCCCTTCATATAATTCCACTAATTAACTTAATACGTAACAAATATTAGTTTCAATCACAAACCATACGCTTTTTGCACAGTCCAATTCACAATACGATGAATATTTAGCACATTTGACTCATAAAAAGTCGAAATGTAGAATCAAATCTAACAATTACAGCATCAAAACTAAAGGGTCAAATCCAGTTCTTTCCGAACTCAAATTTAACAGCATATGCACAATTTGATACTAATAAAACATTTAATACATATGACTCCTAAAAGGTTGAAATACAGAACTAAATTTAACAACTTCGACTACAAGCCACCACTCAGCATCAGCATCAGAAAGAAGAGCTAAAAGGGTCAAATCTTGATATCCAGTTGTTTCCAACCTCGGATTTAATAGCTTATGCGTAATTTCAAAGTAAATAAACAATCAAAATAAGGAACTAAATCTTAAAAATCACATATTGAATCCAACACTCAACAATTAGAAACATGAACTTCTGCACAATTTTTACCAAACTGAAGTTCAACAACAAATTAAGCCCAATTTTCAACCCTTCAGCTAATTAACCAACTGACTTCCAAAAAGTCAAAATTAGCACCAAAAAAACTTAAAAAACCAAAAGGGTCAAATCCAATTATTCACATATTCATATTTACCAAATTCAACTTTCAAAAACTAAAAAAAAAGGGTAAAATCCAGTTATGCCCAAATTTCAACCCATTAGCACATTTGACTTTTCAAAAGTCAAATTTAGTACCAAAACTCAAATCCAACATCAATCACTAAAAAAACCAAAGGCCAAACCCAATTATTCCAAGATTCAATCTTTAACAGAAATTTACACAAATTCAACTTTCAAAAACTAAAAAAAAGGGTAAAATCCAGTTATGCCCAAATTTCAACCCATTACCACATTTGACTTTTCAAAAGTCAAATTTAGTAGCAAAACTCAATCACATCTCAAATTCATCCTCAACCACTAAACAAACCAAAAGGGCCAAATCCAATTATTCCAAGATTCAAAATTTTAACAGAAATTTACACAAATCCAACTTTCAAGAACTCAAAATAAGATAATTACCAGCCAATGACGTGTAGCAAAAGTAACATCCAATCTACTAATCCACCATCTCAACCTAAACAAATTACTACTCCCATCACCAAGCTTCCCAAATCTAACAAAAACACAAAAAAACAACCAAGAAGCAACAACAACAAGTGTAGTTTCAAGAAACACAGCTTGAGATTGTGTAAACTTTTTTATAGTATCAAATGCAAAGATGTTTGCAGGTATGTTTATTGAGTAGTCAACTCCAGAACCAACCATGAACTCATTTTCTTGTCCTTGGCTACTTGTGAATGGTGAACATGTGTTTTGTGTTGTGTTGTAATAGTAACCTGGGTTGCAAGCACATAAAGATGTGTTGTACTTGAAGAAGTTGTGGGTTGGACACTGCATGTTTTGTGACACAGAGATTACCAACCAATGTGTTGTTTGTGGGTTGTGTTTTTTCTGACAAGGAAATGTGTTTGAGACCAGTTGAAGGGGTTGGTTTGACTTGGGGTTGGGAAGAGCATTTGGTTTTGTTATTTGCTTTCTTGGACTATAGTTTTCTTGCACTTTATATATAATCTCATGTTATCTTAATAAAAATACATTCTTAATAAAGACCAGATGAATATTCGCGCAAAGCGATAGCGTATAACGACAAATAATTATATTTGTAAAATCGTGATTCTGGTTCGACTGCAAAGGCGTGTGTTTTATAAAATTAATATAGTGCGTGTTTTTAAAAAACAGTCAAGTTTAGAATTGATCAAGAAAAGACATAATTTAAGTTGCTAAGTTTTTAAAAAATTGTCAAGTTTAAAGGGTACTTAGAGGTAATTTAGCCAAACTACTAAAAAAAATAGATACACTCTTTATAAGTAATAGAGATAATGCAGAGACCTCAAGATTGCATTCATTATCGTCATTTCGGCACCACCTCAATTTTCTTTTTTTACAACCAACTTTACTATCAAATTAATGTAATAAAACAAACAAATTCACCACTCAAATATACCTTATTTAGAGATAAGGTGAAGACCTTAAGATCGCATTTATATCGGCTTCGCCTCCTTATTACATCAAGTTTAATGATTAATATTAAGTTTTATATTTAGAGCAATGCTAGAATCACGAAAAAGTGTCCGATAGTAGCATTTTTATTATACACAGTATATTTTTAGGACTCATATTCTTTCTTGTTCAAAAATAAAATAATAAATAATATTAACCAATTATAAGCAAGAAGATTGAAATGATGGTGTCCACTTTACTTAAAATCAGCAAATCATTTTTTACTTGCACACACAGTATTATAGGCTTATAGCATGACATATTATGTAACCTTTACAAATAGGATAATCTCAATTTTTTAATCTAATTCTTTCTAACAACTTACTATCTCATAACATATGCAACAAATCTATCTCATATGTTTTAAAAATGACTTTAACTCACAATTGTTTAATTAAGGAGTTTCTCATATAACAAGAAGTATTATTATAACACAAGCTCTTTGATTTTAATTTAAAGATATATTTGACAAAAATAGTTGTTGTTGCAACTAAAAATGATGTTGTAGATTGAGAGAGATAAATTATAAAAAGATATTATTTTTATAAGTTACATGAAGTATCATTTGATTTTTAAATATTATTATTATTATTATTATTATTTTAATAATTCTTATAAGGTATGCCTATCAAATGAAGATTATATTTTAAGTGAATTATTTCAAAATAATAATAATAATAATAATAATAATAATAATAATTAAAATAATTATAATAATAAGTGATAGGCATACCTTATAAGAATAATAATAATAATAATAATAATAATAATAATAATAATAATAATAATAATAAAAGAATTGATAGACTCATAAAAAAAAACTTTCACAAAACACGTCCACAAAATGAGTTGTTATTTGTTGATTGACTTAATAGAAAAAAATAGAAAGAACTATACCCAAATACACCAATCAAATAATGTCAACTCATTTTATGGTAGTTTTTTTGTGAGTCTAGCACTCCTCTAATAGTAATAATCTCTCAACAATCTCATGATGACAAGCATACCCTAAATATATTGTTCACTAAACAAAATACATGGTTATAACAAATAAGATAATTATTTAACTAGACATATTTAAAAATTATTTTAACTAGTTTTGGTCTCGACACTACTAGTGTAATGGTTAGGGACATTAATCATTGAAAATCCTGGCCTCGTGTCTTTTAATCATTGTATAATGCAATATACCTCTACCATGTTGATTGTGAGACGATCAATGACGATCGTCAAAAAGGTCGGTTACCCTTTATTTTTAACTGATTTTTTTCGATATCTGACTTTTATTTTGTAGAGTACTGATCTACAAAAGTTTGTATAAATAAGGAATATGCCAGAGCTAATAAGTAAAACTTGCATAAGTATATATAATGGTAACTTAGATACAAAATGTAGGTATTGGGTGTTCTTTTCGATCTTCGCTTACTTTCTCAATAGTTGGTATTAGGGCTGAACAAACCACATGAACGGACCGGATTGACTGACAGACCGACCGATACCAAACCAGACCGATCACATTTGGTCCGGTCTTCGGTCTCGGTTTTTGGGTTAATTCGGTCTCGGTCTTGGTCGTTCTGGACCACAAACCGACTATTTTGCCTTGTTGGACCGGACCGACCACATTCGGTCCGGTCCTCGGTCTTAGCTTTTGGGCTAATTCAGTTTCGGTCTTGGTCGGTCTGGTCGGTCCGGGACCGATGCTCAGCCCTAGTTGGTATTAGTGTTAGGTTGTACTTGTAAAAGGAGAACTAGTGTCGCACGCAAATATCAAATTACGTGTCGATAAATGGGTTCAATTTTAAGGTAATCACTTTAAGTTTAAGTTTTGGTAGTAAACAGTCCTTGTTTTGCATTTTCTGGTCATTCCGGACAACTTTCGTGTTTTACACTTTTGATGATTCGGACCAGAAATGAGTCAAAATCGTGATTTAAAATCTCACGAGTTTTGATGTAAAAAAACGGATAGAAACATAAGAAAACAGAAAAAAAAAAAAAAAAAAAAAAAAAAAAAACGGACAAAAACGTAAAAAAAACGGGACGAAAACGTAAAAAAAACGGTCTAAAACGTAAAAGAATAGATGAAAACGTAAAAAAAGGACAAAAACGTAAAAAAAAAAAAAAAAAAAAAAAAAAAAAAAAAAAAAAAAAAAAAACTAACGGTGCAAATACAGTTAACCTAGAGGACTAACGGTGTAAATATTTTCTATATCGTTAGGAGATAACGGAGAAATGATTTGCGCCGTTTGTCCTTATTTTAACAGAGGGATATATACTGGTTCATTTTTACTGACGGATGGATGTATTGTTGCAACTTTTTCAAGAGGGATGTATGGTGCGAAATTGAGTAAAGCACAATGATGTATTTTGGAGTTTACTCTAAACAAATTTTTCGCCGAACAATTCATGAAATATCGTTCGGTTCATTTACGGCTTTATATTTTGCATCTTCTTGCTAGAAGCTTTTTTTAATAAAAAGAGCTCCAAATGTCAAACGCTCTTATATGCGAATTACTTTATCTATTGCTTTAAAATTGGATTTTAAGAGGTTTGAATTTAATATTTGTAATACTAAATTGCAAGTATATAAGAGCACTATCCCATTTGTCACTTGTTTTGGCACCGTAATCTTCACACACACAAAGCACACGGCACACAACCACCACCAATTTATTAAATTCAAACCTCTTAAATCCAATTTATGATAAATGAGATAATACCGTTAACCAGTAGCAAGTCACGCATAGTCAATTAGAAAATCTCACAATAAGTTATGTTAGACAAATGGCCATTATAACTAAACTTTTAATTTATCATAATACATCAAACTTGCTATATTTTCTTTTTGTATGCATTAAACTTTTAAATTTTCTATTGTATCATTCAACTTTCTTAATTTCTTATTGTAGGTCTGTAACAAGAAAAAAGTGACGTGACAATAAGAAAATTAAGAATGTTGGATGCTTACGAATATAAAAATTAAAGAAGTTCGATGCTTACAATAAGATGATTAAGGAAGTTGGATGCATACAATAGGAAAATTAAGAAAGTTGAATGCTACAATAGGAAAATTAAAAATTTAGTGCATACGAAAAGAAAATATGACAAGTTTGATGCATTTTCAGACATTTTAATGTGATTAAAATGTCCAAAATTAGAAATATGTCATTTGTTATCATTTTGTTTAAATTATGTATATGACTTTTTATGTCATTTTATATTTTATAATTGAAGCAATATAATGAATTTACCAAATATTTATGAAACAAACACACATCCAAACGACTAATTGTGTCTACTTAATCGTATTCAAACGTCTTTTGTGTATTTTATGAAGAATCATGATGCATTTCCGGTTGTTTGAAATAAACCAAACGGTTTGGTGTAAGTTACGAACATGTATCCAAACGAATGTAGTTTAATTGTTTATTTCACTTTAGTTTTTGTAACCAGAAATACGATGCATGTTTATTTTTTTTAAGTGTTCCATTATACCGTAACTAATTATTGGCTTCGTCCCTAGTTATTGTATTTTTTGGTGAAGACGCTAAGTATTGCGTAGAAAATATACGTTTGAGAATTTGAGAAATAAGCATAGATGGGAACCATAAATATACTGATGAATGTTCTTTGATCAAAGAAAAATAATCTTAAGTATAGTTACATAAGTTGCATTGATTTTCTTTGGCTTTTCTTATGACAAAAATAATAAGATTTAAAATAATCACGAAAATATATAATTTGTCAACTATTGTTAAGATATACAGTATATTTTTCTGTGTATTTAGCTGTATAGAAATATGGTTTCTGGATGGTAGCCATAGTTTAGCATCTTTCTGAAGTTAACGCATTGTTCCAATTCTTGTATTTTTACCGCTCATTTGGGAGCCAAAATTTAACATCTTTCTGAGGTTGAGGCATTCGGGATTGATCCAATCGTTGTTATAGATGAAGTTTATTTCTCGTGTTTTTGCCAGTAATTTGGGATGCTAGTTTTTGCTCTAGGTGTTCTAAAAGGCTTGGTGATCGATCTTATTGACATGGATCGGCGTCAGTGTTAAGGTTAAGACTTCAAAAACCAAATTAAGATAATCGTTTCTAAAAGTTAGAGATAGTTGTATAAATTTAGAGATTTCAAAGATTGCTTAATTGATTCAAAACAATACAGTAAGGAGATTAGCACTTAAATAAAACAGTCACTATGAATTTTTTTCAAATAAAACCTTTAATCGTATGGTATATTCTCTCCGTCTCAAAATAAGTGTCAGGTTTGACATTTTTGAGTATTTTTTTGTTCAACTTTGACCTGAAATATTTTTATTTGTGATATATGATACTTTATAAAATTTATACTAATGAAAATACATTTGAAACTCAATCTATTCATATATTTTTCATTAAGTATTATATGACTTAAATAAAAATATTTATGGTCAAAGTTAAACAATTAAAACTTTAAAAGTCAAACTTGATATTTATTTTGGGACGGATGTAGTATAAGTTAAGGGGATAACATCCCTGCTGCAAACAGCAGGGAATTACATGCTGAAATGGTCCTTGATTGTTCACTTTGCAGTTTCTCAACTTTTATGATTGCAGTTTCTCAACTTTTGTGATTGTACACAACTAGTCCTTGATTTATGCCAAGCAGCAGCAAAGACTCCCTGCTGTTGCAGCAGAAATTATTTTCCCCTAAGTTAATTTAGTTACTAAAATATAAATCTAAAGTATGTAAATCATTAAGCATTTTAACTGATATATTAAAATGAGAGCAATTACTTGAATCTTTTAGGTTAATGCCGGGCTAAGATGACCATAAAGCAATTAAGTAGGTCTTATGATTTTGACTATTAATGATATGTTCAATAGTATTTGATTGTTGTTTCGTTATTTCTTTATTTGTAGAATATGTCTTATTTCAGTTAAGGTCTCTTTCCTAACTTTTCAATGAAATCAATTAGTTAAATGTCATAGCAATGAGACTAAAGTCAATATAAATTTTGTAGGGTCTTTCAAGTAATAAATGTAGGGTATAGAACGCTTAATTATTCAAATTGACAATATATAGGCTAACATCCAAGAACAAAAATGAGCTTTATAAATTAGATAGTTCCAAAGCTGTGTGCAAATATCATTATAGTTTGCAAAATGCCTTTTAGTTATGTGCAAAGTTGTGGCCATTAATATTCTTCGCTTTCCAGAAAAAAGCAAGTTTGCACAATGGATCTAATGACTAAATAAAGCAAATGTGTGTAGGGTCTATATCTTAATGATTAAGCAACGGAATAAAGATGGTAGAAAGAACTAGATCTAGAATCTTATTATGAATAGGGATGCATTAACCGCACCCTTCCTACTATGGGGGTCCACCTATTTTAGTCAAAAAGTACGAGCATTAAAGCAAACAGTACAAGTGACGGCAGCAGTGTCGGTCAACACACCCTCTTTACAGGGAGGGTGTGGTTAACTCATGCATAGGATGCATTAACCGCATATGATGCAACACACATTTTTATGTGAGTTGTAATCGATATTATTGATGATTAATCAAGTTTTAAATTTTTAGCAATGAAGATTTATATGTTAAAAATGTAAAAGATAAGTTGAAGTGAGCCAATAATAAATCTTAAAAGTCTAATGCTAAGATGTACTTATAGGAATAATATATTTTGCCGCGAAATGCTAACAAAGCAGTCAATAAAGTATTTACCATGTGAACCCAATTACAGAAAACAGTTGTTATAGAACAAATTCTAGTTAGCATAACATGTTTTATTGAATCATTTCTTTATCGTACAAAAAAAATAGTGTTTCAGGCGAATATAACTTGTATCATGGTAATGTGATAAAAGTACTATGTCACAAAAAATGAGCATCACTTTAACTTAACCAAACTCCACAAGCAGCTGATGCTCTTGTTTGCTAATGGCGTGAAATAAATAGCCTTTTTTTATTCCGCTGTCATTTTCCTTTTTCTATCATCTTGTAGATGGTCACAAAGGCCAAAGAATTCATGTTCATGATAATAATACAGCAGGCGAATGAAGCTCTAACATGTTTGCCTCTGTTCATTGTATGTTCGGTCTTCAAACAAACGGCGATCCCTATTCAAGTAGAATATATTACAATGAAGTTGTCCTGCTATCTGTCAAGAACATACAAAAGATATAGTCTGACTTTGTGTCTGATAAACCAAAACCATTTCACTATTTTGTCCAGTAATAATCAATATTTCACTTTCATGAATATTTCATGTCACCCTCCTCAATTAAGCCCTAGGGATGGCCCCTTCAGCCAATTTACTTACTATAAGGTCGATTTAGGTTATGTTATATCTATAATAGGGCAAATGGGAAATTGTAAAAGTGTATCGTAAACAGAATGGGTCAGATGGGTTGAATGGGTCAATCGGGTCAAAAGCCTCTCAAAGTGTATTCTTATTGCAAAGGACCTCTTCAAGCTATATTGACTTAAGATATCACCTTATTATGAAATATAATAGGATTTTGTGATCATATTTGATGCAATGATTATTTACAGAAGAAAAAACTCTGGATAAAATTGTGTAGGGCAACCTAACACAACTGGCCCATAATTAAAAATTACACATTTTCATCTGAACCATTTTGACCTATTACCCAACCCGCTCAACCCATCCCTTTTGCCAAACATAAAATATACTGAATTGTTGACGGTGATAATTAAACCTTCCATACCTTGTAAAATGAAAAATTGTAAGGTAAAATGTGGTCAGTAATCTTTTCTCCTGCTATTCTCAAGATCATCTGCAAAATTGCTGCCTTCACTTTCAACATGTTCCAAGTATTTACCATACGCTGGATCATAAGTAGCTAAGATGCGCAAATACTTTTCCGCCTCATCATTGCGCCCTACATTTGCCAAAGCACTGCAAATTCAGTCTATATGTCAGTGTTATTGTGAATTGTAGATCCTTGTTATATATTAACAATGTTGTATGTCATGAATATAAAGAGAACTATAACATAGAGATTGAGACAGTCTAAAACAGAAGATAGATATTCAAAGTAGCATACACATTCAGCTCCAAAAGAATCCACATAATTTAGTAAGTGTGTTTGACCATCATTAACCTAATATCTAAAATGCCTTGGAAAGATGAAAAGAATAGAAACTTGTGGACAGAAACTAGTCTTAACTTTTGTAATGATCCGTAATGGAAGAAAAAAACTAAATTAGATTCACTTTTGTAATGATCATTCTATGTTTTTCGTCGTGCGTTTCAGGGTTTCAAGGTTTCAAAACTAGCTTTTAAGGCTGAATACAGAGTGGCCGAGTTCAAGAGTTCTTCTCAAAATTGTTGTAGGCCTCGCGGGTTTATGTTTTAATGCAGGTGAACAGATGTTGATTTTTGAGAAATCTTTGAAAAAGTAAGTTGCTATCTTATGGCACTAGCCCAAATTCTTACTCCAAATGAAATTTTTGGCATTGGAGGGAGTAATTTTCTTGTCAATAGGACATGTCACTTGCTAAAATTCTCATCAGAGGTTCAAAATGAACAAATAGTGTATTGGGTCAAAACAGGTTTGGCTCGGGTTGGGTTGAACCAGACACATTCTTTGTACACTGTCTATAAAAAAAGAACACGTTAAATGTGATTAAAGGTAAATTGTAAAGCTGATAGTTAAAATCTTTATTTAGTCAACTTTAAGTGACTTCTAATCCAATTGACCCGGTTCCTTTTTAGTAAACATTTTTTATTTAATTTACCCATTTGACCCATTTGAGAAAACAGTCCAGAAATTGACGCTTTCATAAATGAATCTGTTGAAACTGCCACATCTAATTTTTACCTTGAAAGCATAAGTAAACCATCACAATAATGGGTTTTGGTCTTTGCATCCTCTGGCTCTTTCATATTTGCTATCCGTTCAAAGTGTACAATTCCTTCTGCAAATTTACCCTGCCGAAAACCATAAACATTAGCAAAACATAAAGCAGGAGGGTATAGGCAAACTTTTTGCCACTCAACAGCTATAAAAACATAGTCCCCGAATCCCTTGGAGAAATTCACTTTAGCTTTCAACCATATAACTGATGCATTACAAAGCTACGGTACTTTTAGAACGCACCCTTGGGTTGACCCAAAACACATTGTGTCTGTTGAAGACCCTTTTACCTTTTTATTATTGTCGTATATTATCAAAAATATTTATATTTATATCAATATTCAATAATGATCTGCTTCTTTGAATAAAATGGTTTAGGAGGTCTTATGTAATACAAATACACTTTGGGCAAACTTTGACCCATTCAACTCTGGTTTCACCTGTCTGACCCATTCGAGTATAAACATGATATGTTGTTTAAGAAAAGATATTAACATAAATCAACGCATCATAAGCAAAGGGGTTGAAATTGCCACCTTTGACTTTCTAGCACAAGTCATAACCATCTTAAATTATCACGTCTGACAGGGCAAGCATAACACGTTGGAGCGGCAAAATAGTAAGCCAGGCCAGTTTGTCGATGCAATTTTACATTTTCTATTAACTAGAAAACTTCTAGATATATTCATAAAACCCATTTAAATCAATTCTCGATTCTAGATATAGAAATCTAGAGGAAAAAAATTAATAAATAAATAAATCAATGCTTTACCTGCTTTGAAAGTGCGACTCCTGACCATAGAGATGCAAGAATTAAATGATCAATCTCCTCAACTTCTGTTGGATGGCCTACAAGTAGGAGCTGCCAAAAAAGGGATAAATATTATAACAAAAACTTCCAATAAAGCTTATTAAAAAAAACAGAAGCTCGATGAATGAGTTTGAGCATCCACAATGGGTCAAGTTGTGAAAAGCTTTTCACTATTCTAAAAAGCTTTTTGAGAGGGTTTTTTGCATTGTATCAAAAGCTTGATGCAAAGCTTTTCTAAAATGACGTGGTAAACTTCAAGTCTTTCCTCCAAGCTTTATTCATTAAATGTATTATGCATTGAATGCATTAAATGCATCAAGTCATTAAGACTTGATGCATTGTAGATGCTCGAAAAATCAAGAAAATGAACTCAGCGTCTCATACTTTGGTGACAGCACGATCCAAATATTCAGTAGCCTCAACTAATTTTTCATCTTCTATCAGCAACTGCCCCATAACTACCAATGCTCTGACATACTCGGGGTCCTTTTCAAGTACCATTCTGTAATTTATATGTAATAGTTAAAGGTTAAAAATACACTAAATATATATTGAGAGAGAGGATTAATTAAAAAATAGTATTTAACAAGACGAGGCAAGGTGGACAGGTGGCTGGGTTGGATAACCTCTTAAGCCACACCGATTTTGTAAGGCTTGACCTGAAAGGCTGAAAAACTTTTTGTGCATTTGAAAACAGACTATTAATGTGTTAAATATGATTACAAAAACTATATTTCACAATATTAAATTCTTTTTTAGTGAAGAGCTTAAAGAGGCTGTAAACTTTTATTTTTTTGCCCAATTGACTTGTTAAGGATAAAACATAACACAAATCGACACACATACAAGTAAATCGGTTGAAAGTGCCACCTCTAACTTTATATTAGATAATAAATGCAATATGTTACCTTAAAAGTGAAGCTGCTCTCTCATGTTCCCCTTTGGTTAGGTGTTTAATAGAAAGCTGTAAACAGTTGCAAAAATTGCATATCAAATAACAAATCTATAAACGTAGCCTAAAATGAAAAATGTCACTTACATTAAATATTTCTAGTAATGATAATTCGTGAATAGGTTTTTTAACCAACGGAACCGTGAAAGTGGCTTCAAGACCATCCATATCACGAGAATGTCCAGAATCCACTGGAGCTAACTTGTCAGGTAACCCTAACTTCTCGCGAACAAGGGGATGCTTCATGACTAGTTGCTGTCAGATCAATTGGTCAGTTATAGTAAGCAATTCATGGTACAAACTAAAGGTGAAAGGGTGGGTCAGGAGGGTTGGGTAAGTGTCAGATCAAGTTAGGCTGACCCGCAAACACTTTCTTTATCCATTTTCTAACTCTTATAAATAGGTAAGATGTTGAATAGATACCAAAAAGTTTTTTATTACCATGATAATCCAGCCTTTTATTAAATGAAGAGATTTAGCAGGTTTCATAAATTAAAAGACTTTGGATGACTTTCGATCATTTCAACCAATTGACCCATCTTTTTTTGGTGGAATTTTTCAGCTTAGCCCGTAAAGATAAAACATAAACCAAATCGATCCTTGTATGCGTAAATGGGTGGAAATTGCAGATCTTGTACAAAACGCAGTTAACAATTTTTTTTAACTATGCTCAAATAAACATTCTAGATGTGGCAGAATTTAACCACAAACCCGATTTCAGCTTCAATGCCAAGAGCTGAATTGTTATGACTATTCTATAAATTAGAAGAGCATAGAAAACTAAAACCAACCTGAACAAGGGTTATGGAACTATTAGATGCCCAGTATATCAAACTACCCTGCAAAAGAATTACATTATAAATATCAGTTTTAATGCAAAAATTTAAATAACTTTTACATTATTATTAAATTATCAGAATGAATCCTTTTAGTGACTAGCTTGCAACAAAAACAAACTGAAATATGACAAGTAGAAACTAATATAAATACATTAGAGCCAACGAGTAGTGAGTGCAACTACACCCTAATAGGGGATGATAGATACTGGGAGAGGAAAAGTACTATAAGGTACTAGTAAAAATCATCAAACTGGGATGATTGCTTAGCAAGAAACTTATAGATAAAAAAGCATATTACACATGATAAGTAGTTTGTAAGTGTCATTATCCTATTCATAGATATTCAAGGGTAAATGTCTTAATAGTTATATTAGCCAGGCATTTGTTGTTTAACACGAAATTTCTTTAAGTAAAGCAGTAAGGTTCTATATAGCATATTACAGTCAACAACACGAAGAAAACTATAACTTTCATTAGAACATGGTTTAATAATATAAGATTTACAATGCAATCGTGTTAACGTCAAAATATAAGACCTCAAAGTACCTGGGGAAGATAAAATCCAGTAAAAAATAGAGGAATTGTGAGACAATGCAAGTAGAACCTGTAATACTGCAACCAAGAGAGATAAAGAGATTAGAATACATGTCTTGAATTGTTAAACAAGAATAAGCTAAAATAATATATGTTCTCGTTATTCATTTATGTGATATTTATCAATTAGAAAATAATCCCCAAATGAACCTAAATATTTAGAAATACAAACACGGCGAAGGTTAATCAACATTATGATCTACAATGAACTTGAATACAGGAGATCTAACAAATACTTTGATCAAGGTTACGTAACTCATTTTGTTTACATGGATACTTTCACTCACCTTTGCTAACACGCCAATTAGATTTGGGAGCATTGTCAAAGAAGACTTCTCAAACGAAAGCTGATTGAAACAAAAACATAACATTTTCAGTTACATGTAAGATAAATAAATACACATGATTGAGACATAACTATACAGCCTCTACAGGAGCAACCAAGCAATACTAAGAAAGATAATAGCTAAATCAGCAAGACATTAAACATATGGGGTTCATTATAACCATCTGCTATTAATGAAATTCACAAATTACAACAAACTCTAAAATTCCTCCATGAAAGAGGGTGAGCTTCACTGCCATAATCATAGATTCAGAAGAGTTGGGAAAAGAAGCAGGTTGGGTAACACGTCAAAATGGTTCGGTTCATACTAGGTAGCTTTATGCGAGCATCAAAAGTCAAAATAGATCATCTGAGAGACCAACCCGTCAAGACTTTTGGTCCTTTATTTGACATAAATAATATGTCACGACTCTATTGTATAAAAATTACAATTCTTTTAAATCAAATAAGTTAAAACATCGTGAACAACTTAATACATGTTTAGTGACTTTTACCCGTTTAATCTGCTCGGCCCATGACCCAGTTTCATTATTAGCAAATATCTAAATTTAACCAGTTGAGATGCATTACCAGTCAAATTCAACCCAAATTGGCCCATTTCCATACAAATAAAGTTGAAATAGCCACCTCTAAGATTTAGCAATTACCCGAACATTGACAAGATGCATTGTGGCTATTAACAAGGGAAAAATGCAGCCTGTAGCACCATGTGGTAATTCAGTCAGATTCTGGAACCAAAGAGCGCCCCCCTGAAATAAATTTGATATAATATGGGCTTCAGAAAATTATCAATGATATTCTCATATCGACTGCCTTAACCTAAGTAGTACACAAATTAATAATGCTAAACAAATGTGAAAAGGTATAACTTTGTTCTTGGCCCAACTCTGTTTCAACAATTGAATTACCATGCTCAGAGTTATAAAGAAAAAAGAAAGAGAGATTGAGATGAAAAATGACAATTTAACAACTAAAAGATGTTGATAGCATGCCCCATAGAAATTATTTTCGTTTATATGTTGCCTTACACTTTCAAAGCCAGGATAGTGATCCAGTGCCATTCGTCTGACACTTGCTGTCCCCAAGATAAAGCAAGGAATCTACAAATGAAATCAAATGAGAGAAGTTATTAATGCAGAAACATAATAAAAACTTGCAGCCAATAAAAAACCTGACACAGAGACAAATTAAATAGCAGTATAAAAAGCTTCACGATATTCAAAAGGTTTACGTTTATAAATAGTTAGTGGATAATAAACCTGAACAGACGGATATGCTAGCATCCATAAAAAAGAAGGGCAGCCAATTTCTATCCTTTTCTCCCGAAAGCGTTTGTACTGTTCTATCCAACTCTTTCCTGAGAAAGGTGGTGGCAACGGGGGTGGCACTTTAAGAAACATAAGAAAGTCAAAATAACAAGTGTAAGGTAAAGAGCCAATCTAAGAAGAATCATTTGCACTAATAGATGTCGTAACAGAACTTTCACGATTATATATTTCTACATATCATAGATTAAAGTATGTTGATACTAAGCTAAGCACGTTAATGACTTAAAAAGCAAATATTAATCTTCTACAGTAGTTCTACTTAAGTTGATGAACTTCAGCCCTGTTAAACCACTCCAGTTTTCCTCATAAATTTGTGAAACCCCCACAATCCATTCAACCATGAATCGCTACAGAGTACTGATTATTATCCCTTATAAATTGTAAAAAGGGAATAGTCCTGAATTGCAGGTTTGACATTAAGCCTATCCATTTATTGTGTCTCTGTCATCATTTCCATTATTCCTAAGATAAAATGGCAGCTTTTCTCTCTTGACCCATGATTTTGGGTGTTCTGTTTTTTTTTTTTTTAATTATTATTATTATTTATTTATTTATTTTTTTCATTGAAAACTAAATCCTATGCTGAAAGGTGCAAAGACATTGGATAGGTAACATTTGTGTATAAAAAAAGAAGTTACGGGATCACTAAGCACAAATAAAGGTCCTTATTTGCCTTGTATATATCAAGATTTAAGAATGTTGTTTAGCAAGATCATTACCAAATCCACAAATCACAACTTAAATGATGGAACACATTTTATTCGCTTCCAGTTTACTATTCTTAGTGCCTGCATGCTTCAAAATTAAGGCACACATATTCTGTAATCTCCATCTTGACATTAACATAAGAGATTAACATAAGAGATTATAACAAAATATTATTATAACAAATTGATAGCTTCACAAAATTTCCATCAAATACACACAGTAGTCATCAGACGAGCTTTCAAATTTGTTTATAAACCAGGTGACTGAATGCCAGAAAAACTCAGATCACCGCGCCCGACAACCTTGTCAATAGTTGAGCAAAAATGAAGAACACTCAAAAGGTCATTTTGTATTATGAGTAGATATTTTACATAATAACTGTGTTGTAATTATTATATCATGACAATCATATTAATAAACCAAGTACATCAAAGTGAGCATGAGCGGAAGCAATTATAATAGATCGAATAACATGTAATTAATTAATCTTTAATTTAAATAGTAAACATACCGTAGTGATTCTAGCCCGAACAAGAATCAATGCAATCTTCCGGAACCAATGAACCCTAATTAGGGTTTATAAGGATTATATGAATTACCCCTTACCGTTTTGTAATTCAATCCAAGAATCAAACAATAGTGTGTTTGATTCACGTTCTTGTACACACGTACTAATTCAAGAAAACGTTTATGCAAGTAAATACCACAAAACAATTTTGGAAGCAAGAAAAATCGAAACCCTTAGGGTGTTCGGTTTTGGTTCGACCAAGGGAGAAGAAAAGGAGAGAAAACCCAATTTGTGTGTGTACAAGTTATGAGAAAACTCTTAACCTTGGGTTTGCTTATATACTAGAGATTACTTGGAGCTCAAGACACAAAGGAGGTGGGTGCCTCCTTTGGGCCGATCGGTTGGAACATCCCAAGAGGGATCCGGAACCTTCTCTTGTTTCCAAGTATTGTCTAGTAATTAGTTTCCTAATCTTCGTTTAATAATTAATTAGTCATTAATCAATAATACTAATTATTATTTATTTGTTTTGTGTTTAATAATTAATTATAACATATTATAAATAATTATTACATTTCCTCTTCATACGTATTGTGTGCAATCCCGTGATCTCAAGTTCGATCCTAACACACGACTATTATTATTTTGTCTATAAAACCAACAGCTCCCACTTAGACATATCATAATAGTGTGATCACATCGATTAGCGTCTTGCAACACGTCGATGCCTCTAGTACAACTTGAGTAAGGCTCCTGGAAAACCTTTTAATGATTTCTCATTATTATTATCCCTTTGCTTCTAATACCACGTTAATAAGGATATGGATCTAGGTCATTCCTTAATTAACCATTCTGTTTCTCGTTGTTAGAAATTGACAAGATTACCAAATCTTTTGAACCTTTCATAAAAGACCTTGGGCGTGGCCACGCAAACACCTTGACAACCCTACGAGGGGCCCAGCAGTATTAAACTTCAAAAATTAATTTGAAGGAACAAATTCTTTATTGACTACAAGCAAAACACACAAACTTTGTAACACTTCCGAAAACAACCCTGATTACTAACATTTACGTATAGCGTTAAGTTGTTTCACAAAAATGTACTACATTCATGACCGTTATCTTGTATCTCAAGTCTAAGGATAACTTCTTATGATTTACTTAATGACAAGATCCATAAAGTAACATCATATAGTTGGGATAAGTCCTATATTCAGTATCATCGAATATCATCTGAAATGACATGTCTACGCATCAATATACTTAAGTATATTATATCAACTTCAGATTTGTCTTATTTTAATAATATTCCCATATTATTAACTGACAACGGACAATTTAGAATAACTCTTATTCATGGATTTAAACATGCAAAAATAGGACAACAATAATTAACAAATGGAAATAAACATACCAACATACTTTATTTCATTAAAATAAAAATTGTTTACAATATCCTTTATCCAAATACTAATCACAGTTATGCATGAAACTACTAGCTAATTTAAGTCCAATTCCATTGGCTAATTCATTAAGCTTTTCTTTCGCTAAAGCCTTAGTGAACGGATCAGCTAAGTTTTCATCTGTGTGAACCTTCAACAGATTTATTTCACCTTCGTCAACCTTTTCACGAACAAAGTGATACTTCCGTAGAAAATGTCTGGTGCCTCTCATGACTCCAGGTTCATTGGCAAATATGATTGCAGCAGAATTGTCACAATACATATCAATAGGTAATTCAATTGAAGGCATAACACCAAGCCCAGAAACGAATTTCCTAATCCAAACAGCCTCCATAGCAGCTTCCGAAGCAGCAATGTATTCAGCTTCTGTTGCAGACATCGCAATTGTACTCTGCTTCTTGCTCCTCCAATCTACAGCTCCTCCATTGATAACAAAGACATAACCCGTCTGAGACTTCGAATCATCTTTATTACTTTGAAAGGATGCATCACAGAAACCTGTAACACAAAGTTCTGTAGATGGATTTCCACCATATACCAAAAACATATCTTTTGTATTCCTCAAATACTTAAGAATATGTTTAACAGCAATCCAATGTTTTTCACCTGGATTCTGTTGAAATTGACTGGTAATATTTTGAGCAAACGCCACATCTGGCCTCGTGCACTTAACCGCATACATAATAGATCCTACAGCCGAAGCATAAGGAACATTACTCATGCGATCCACCTCTTCAGGTGTTGAAGCACAATGCTCATTACATAAGCCATGTTTTACTTCCATCGGCAAATATCCTTTCTTGGAATTTTGCATATTGAATCTCTTCAATATTTTGTCAATGTAAGCACTTTGACTTAATCCAATTAACCGCCTTGATCTATCTCTATAGATTTTGATTCCCAGAATGTATGCAGCTTCTCCTAAATCTTTCATAGAAAAGCACTTTCCAAGATATGCCTTAACAGCTTGTAAACTTGGAATGTCTTTTCCCATGATCAATATGTCATCAACATATAGAATTAGGAAAGTTACATTATCACTCCCACTAGCTTTGTGATACACACATGGCTCATCAAGATTTTGAGTGAATCCAAACTTTTTAATTTCAGCATCAAATCTCTTGTTCCATTGTCGTGATGCTTGCTTTAATCCATAAATGGATCTCTTAAGCTTGCAAACACGCTTTGGAAATTCTGGATTTTCAAACCCTTCTGGTTGTTCCATATAGATGTCTTCATCTAGATGACCATTTAAGAAAGCGGTTTTCACATCCATTTGCCAAATCTCATAGTCATAGTACGCTGCTATAGCTATGAGAATTCTTATAGCTCTTATGTCTGCTACAGGAGAAAAAGTCTCCTCGTAATCAATTCCAAAAGTTTGAGTAAAACCTTTAGCAACCAGACGAGCCTTATAAATGTGTGCATATCCATTCATGTCAGTCTTGATTTTGTAAAGCCACTTACTCCCAACTACCTTGGCACCAGGAGGTAAGTCAACTTCTTCCCAGACTTCATTGTCATGCATGGATTGTATTTCCCCATCCATAGCAGCTTTCCATTTAGCTTTTTGAGGGCTATTAATGGCAGCTCTATAACTAGTAGGTTCATTAAGATCCCCTAGTGTATGCTGATCGACCTCTACATTGAGACATAGACGGTCAGGAGCTTTCACAGATCTCGCAGATCTGCGAATGGGAATTACTTCAACTTCCGGTGGAGGACCCAGACTTTCCGGTTCTATAGGAAGTGTGCTAGTGTTTTCTGAAGGCAATGCATTATTTAGATCATCTTCTAAATCATATACTCTCCCACTGATTTCTTGAACGACAAATTCACTTTCAAGAAAATCACCATATCTAGCAACAAACACTTTGTTCTCAGGTGGGTAGTAAAAGTAGTAACCCATAGTTTCCTTAGGGTATCCTATGAAAATGCATTTTACAGATCTTTGTTGGAGTTTATCTTGTGAGTCACGTTTAACATACGCCTCACAACCCCAGACCTTTAAATAAGACAAGTTCGGAGCTTTTCCAGTCCATATCTCATATGGTGTCTTATCAACCTTCTTGGTGGGAACCATATTCAAAATACGAACAGCTGATTCAAGAGCATAATCCCAAAAAGACAAAGGAAGATTAGTAAGATTATACATTGATCGAACCATGTCCAACAATGTACGATTCCTTCTCTCAGATACACCATTTTGTTGTGGAGTATATGGAGATGTGAGATTCTGGACAATTCCATTCTCAGTTAAGAAATCTTTAAAATCTTGACTAAGGTATTCACCACCTCGATCAGAACGAAGAGCTTTAATCTTCTTTCCCAATTGCAATTCTACTTCTGCTTTGAAAACTTTAAATGTTTCAAACACCTCATGTTTATGCTTAAGTAAATAAACATAACCATAACGGCTGAAATCATCCGTAAAAGTTAAGAAGTAGACAGCACCTCTCCTTGACACATGTCTAAGTGGTCCACACACATCTGTGTGTATTAAACCAAGTAGATCTGAAGCTCTTTCCATATTATTATGAAAAGGTTTCTTCGTCATCTTCCCAGAAATACAAGATTCGCATTTATCAAATGACTCATCATTGATATTATTCAAAAGCCCTTCTCGTTGCAGCTTTTGCATGCGAGTCTTGCCTATATGGGCAAGTCTACAGTGCCAAAGGTAAGACGAATTCAAGTCATACTTTATTCTCTTACTTATGCTGTACATCGAATTATTATTATTGTTGGAAGTCACACAATTATTCATATCAATTTTAAACACACCATTCACAGCAACAGCATTAAAATAAAATACACCATTTAAAGAAACAGAAATTTTATTGCCATCAATAGTATGAGAAAAACCAAGATCCAACAAACATGAAAAGGAAACAACACCTCTAATTATCAAGGTAGTTAAAAGCGAAAGCGGCCTCAAAGCGACATGCCTTTTTCTAAAGCGAGAAGCGAGAAGCGACAAAAGCGAGCGCTTCAATTAACTTTTTACCCTTTGTGCATATAATAGTGTCTAGTATGAAAACAATGGTTAAATAAAAACATAATTATCTTAAAATCTTCATTTTCAATCTAAAAAGACCACAAAAGAGAAGTTTATTCAAATAGTTAAAGCTTAAAGTCTAATATTTTTTATTCGGAATAATCATCTAAGTTCTCATTTCTTATTTCCCCATCGTTTCTGAGATCCACTATATCATCTTCATCTACAAGATCCTCGTCGGATTCATCGAAGAGTGCCCTACTTGTAGATGCCGGTGCATTTCTTCTTGTATTGCCCAATTGCTTCTATAGCGACCTTGAAGGAATCTAACCGAGCTGCATTAAAAGGTATACCAGCTTGATAAAAGAACCGGGCAATGTACTGAATGGTCTTCGCCCTTCTTTCTTTGTCAAAAGCATCAGCCACTATCGATTGCTTTAGTTTTCCTTCTTTTCTCATTTGAACTACTACTTCTGGTTTCCTAACATAATTGTCCATAGGCCCTTTTTGTTTTTTCTTCGTGCCAATGTTTGATACATGCTCTTTTCCTGGTCGTTTTCCTTCGTGCCAATTTATAATATTATGTTAAAGGGTTAGTTTTGTAAATATTTAACCTAATTTAAAAGATTAGGGCCGGCTGTAAAACTTCATTAGGTAAAAAATTAAAAACTAGCCGTTATGCAAAAAAGCGAGCGCTTTTAGGTCGCTTTTCGGTCGCTTTAGGTCGCTTCTGCTCGCTTTAGTAAAACGCATCGCTTTTTTAGAATCAAAGCGCTATAGGGCGCTTCGCTTCGCTTCTTCGCTTAAAGCGCGCTTTTTCTCGCTTTTGACTACACTGCTAATTATAGAAGGTGCATAATGACAATTGTTTAAACAAAGTACTAAACCCGAAGGTAAAACTAAATTAAACATTCCTATGGCTTCAACTGCTGCTTGTGCTCCATTTCCCACATGCAGAAATTGCTCCCCATAAGCTAGTCTCTTTTCCTCTCTAAACCCCTGCAGTGTATTACAAATATTAATACCACATCCAGTATCATATACCCAGGAATTTATCATACGAGATAAAGTAAATAATTCAATGACAAATAAGTTACCTGAAGTGCTGGCGCCCATGTGCCCAGTCTTCTTGACCTTATTGTTTCGCAAGTCATCGAGATAAAGAGGACAATTCCTCTTCCAATGGCCCATCACCTTGCAGTAATGGCATCCTTGATCCTTCTTTGGATTATTCTTGATAGGAGGGTTCTTCTTAGGTTGAGGTGGTTGATAAGCCATAACCTGCTTATTCTTATCAACCTTCTTCTTTCCTTTACCCTTCTTCTTGTTCGCATTTGGCTTGTTAATTCTACCCCCTTGTATTGCTAGTACTTGGGGCGTAGGAGCCTTTTGTGGTGTACCTTTCTCATAATCAATGAGCAGTGCGTGCAATTCACTTACAGTCTTCCCCACGCAATGCATATTGAAGTTCCTCACAAAACCACTAAATTCCTTATCAAGGGATCTATTGATTAAGTGCACAGCCATATCATTGTCATAGGGTTTCCCAAGTGTTTGTAGTTGATCCATGTAACTTTTCATTTTCAACACATGAGCACTCACAGGTTCACCAGGACCTTGCTTACAACCATGTAGAGCTTCCATCAAATCGTAAATCTCTACATTTGATGGTTTCTCATAAAGTTTCTTGAGTTCATCAATCATGTCTTTGGGAAAATACTCCTCAAACTGTCTTTGAAGAGTTGTGGACATTCCCCCTAACATCATTGCGGCCACATCAATATGTTCCTTGGTATCAAGATTCCATTTGGCTTTGGCTTCATCAGTAGCAGCCGCGCCTTCAGGTTCAGCAGGACAAGGCGTTTTCAAGATTTCGAGTTGACCAGTCACTCGCAGGACAATCCTTAGTGAACGGTACCAATCATTGAAATTTTCCGAGCCAGTCAATTTTTCTCGTTCAAAATAAGTTTTGAACACAGAACGTAAGTTGGTGTTATCAGTTTGAGCCATTTCTACAGATAAAGAAAGTTCAAAACATTAGTATTTTCGATAATACAATTTTTCAAGAAAATTAAAATACCCAAGGAAAACAAATCCATAGAATAATCTTGAAAACTAGGATCCTCCATAAACATAGTTTCATCACATTCAGCTGCTAGTAATGAAAGTATAATATGAGGTAACTTGTCGTACAAGTAATTGGCATAACATTTGTCCAATTCCTAGATTTATGGGATTTACAATCACAAAACATTTGTATTGTAAGCATGTTTAGTCCCCATCTTAATGCCTTGAGTCAAGTCTCACTTCCTACTCAATTTAAGTCGTCTAACTTAAAAACTGTAAATTCACAAATCCACTACATCAGTTGATCTGCTAGCAATGAATTTATGAAATTTACCTCTCCATTGCAATCTCGCCAAGTCTCACTATGACGTAAATTACAACTTCAAGTGTTCTTAATTAGATGGCATTCAACTTAATTTATAAGGGTATAACTATTTTGATGTGATCAAAATAATGTATGAAGAAGCATGCATACAACTTCATAACATTGGTTTTACAAAACATTTTTATTACCAATTTGCTAAGAGTAAAATAACAAAGTTTTGATTGAGGTATCGGGTTCACCAATTAAAGAATAACCATCAATTATCGTCCACTATATCGTACTTTTGCTTACGCCCGAAGGCATAGTGTTTCGGATAATCATTGTGGAATTGTGGATTATTCACCCTTAAGATGACAATGTACATGTAATGGTTGTTCGGTAAGTCTAATTTACACACAAACGAGCGTTAAGACATGAATGTTGTCTATCTAAGGCCACAATTTAATGCGATGCCATCCTTATACCCATCTTATAGTGTGTAAACTTCGGTCGAGCCTATTTAACCATTACGTACAAAAACATCAATCAACCAATTCTTTGAAATTTTAACTCTTAAAAACCAAAACAATTTCGCCATTATTTAGTCCGTATTATTTTTTCTATTCAAAAAATTACCCTTTCGTTTAAATAAACATGTCTAACACAATAAATAAACAAAAACAAGTAATAGACAATAAAAAAATAAAACAACTAAATAAACACATATACATAATCATAACAATTAAATATGTATAAAACATGTAGCCACATGCAAATCTTATTAAAAAGTCCTATTAATAATCAAATCTAGGTGTATAACGTATTAATTCAATTAGGGCTTTCTTTTTCTTGGAAAAAGAGCCACATACATCGATAAATCGATTGCGTAAGCCAAAATTAAATAAATACCACATAGCACATAATTGATTACTTAATATTGGAGTCTTCCCCAATTCGACATCTATTAAAATTTACATGTTTTAATATAACTTAACCATTAATATATATAAGCAATTTAAACAATTTAAATCAACACAATAAAAATCCATGCAAACATGCACTTTTCATGGATTTAGCTTAACAATTAACACATTGCACCAAGATCGTTTACTAAAACGCAAAAACAATTACATGACATCTTAGGGTTTCTAGTCAATTTTAAAAAAATAAAATCTAAACCCTAAAAACCCTTAGGTCTAAATCGACCCAAATTAGGGTTAGGGTAAAAAAAAAAAACACAAACCCTAAAAAAAACATGTAACTATACGAATCAAAATCCAATTTTTATGCGTTGCGATAATTAATTACACATTATAACGGCTCTAGATGCCACTGTTGTAATTATTATATCATGACAATCATATTAATAAACCAAGTACATCAAAGTGAGCATGAGCGGAAGCAATTATAATAGATCGAATAACATGTAATTAATTAATCTTTAATTTAAATAGTAAACATACCGTAGTGATTCTAGCCCGAACAAGAATCAATGCAATCTTCCGGAACCAATGAACCCTAATTAGGGTTTATAAGGATTATATGAATTACCCCTTACCGTTTTGTAATTCAATCCAAGAATCAAACAATAGTGTGTTTGATTCACGTTCTTGTACACACGTACTAATTCAAGAAAACGTTTATGCAAGTAAATACCACAAAACAATTTTGGAAGCAAGAAAAATCGAAACCCTTAGGGTGTTCGGTTTTGGTTCGACCAAGGGAGAAGAAAAGGAGAGAAAACCCAATTTGTGTGTGTACAAGTTATGAGAAAACTCTTAACCTTGGGTTTGCTTATATACTAGAGATTACTTGGAGCTCAAGACACAAAGGAGGTGGGTGCCTCCTTTGGGCCGATCGGTTGGAACATCCCAAGAGGGATCCGGAACCTTCTCTTGTTTCCAAGTATTGTCTAGTAATTAGTTTCCTAATCTTCGTTTAATAATTAATTAGTCATTAATCAATAATACTAATTATTATTTATTTGTTTTGTGTTTAATAATTAATTATAACATATTATAAATAATTATTACATTTCCTCTTCATACGTATTGTGTGCAATCCCGTGATCTCAAGTTCGATCCTAACACACGACTATTATTATTTTGTCTATAAAACCAACAAACTGTACCCTCGATTATTCTCAAACTAAAAAAATATAGTTTGCATTTTAATACGGAACCACAAGGCATGTCCCTGATGACCTAACATCTATGATGTGATCAGGCAACCTTGTTTACATTCTTCTGCTATCACACAGAACAACAAAATAGCCTCATCTCACTATTTTTATGAAAAAATTAAAGTTCGTGTACTACAATAATTAGAGTAGGGAGTTACTAATATTCTAAAACATCAAGTGATTCAGTGATATTTTATCTTTACAGCAATTTCCAGTGCTTTGGCAATTTTCTAAAATTAAATTTAATCATTAGAAAATTAAATTTAACCATAACGCAGTGCTATATGTGAACTATTTGAGAGCTCAAAGTTCTTTTTTACTTTGTTACATCAGGTTCTTACATAATAAAATCTTTAACTTTCACAGAACAGTTGCTCTACTTTAAAACCTATGACATCCGGTGCCACATGTGCAGCCTCGACACAGACCATCCATAAGCAGTTAGAACCAATGGTATGCACAATATAGCTAAGAAAAATATCACATACTTGAACAAATCAAGAAGAAAATACTGACATTTAGGTGCCAACTCTGCATTAATCTTCAACTTTTGCAATTGGATGAGAAGCACGGGGAGTATAGCAACTCTTAGAGCTAGTGTGGACAAGACGATAACCATCCACCTACAGAGTTATTCACAAATCAGATTATTTCTAAGGTCAATGCGTATGTATATAGTCAACTACAGGATTAACTCGGAAAAATAGGTAACCACTGTAACCCATTTGTGAGAAACTAAGATCCTCGCAATGCTTAAACTATAGATGTTATGATCAAATATAACAAATTTCCGTGCACAAAAAAACACGCTCCCACATATCCTACAGAGTCTGAATAAAACTACTGGGATTATTACATGCAGAAAGTTATTCTGGTGATCAATATGGGTTTTTATGTTTCTAATAAGTTAACACCAACATCTAATACAATTAGTCAATTAGACAAGTGGTTGCTATTTATGTAACCTTTTGGGAGAAAATTAGAGTTCATATTAATATTGTACTTCAAGTTTAACAACTAGTACCTCGCAATTCAGAATATGTACTACCAATGACAAAAAGATATGGTCGTCTAAAAGCATGTTAGATTGGAATGTTGGAGTGTCTAATAGAAATCGCGAAAATATAGTAACCAAGTTGTTGGAACATTTCGGGTGCGTTTAGTTGGGGGAAAACACCCTTGTTTTCCACAAAATGTTTTGTGGAAAACAAACAAGGAAAACAGAGATCGCGTTCAAATAAACGGTTTCTATATTTTCAAGTGTTTTGTGGAGATAAATTTCCCTTGCAAATTTTTACATAACACAGTATCCCCATTTCTCCAACTAAACGCACCCTTCATATCCCCATTTCTATAAAACACACAGTATTATCTATACTACTATATAATGCATTTGAGACTATTCTATAATTAGAAAGTCATAAAATTCAGACTTTTATTTCAAAATTAATCGGTTAGGAAGTTGGTTAGAAAGGAAGTTGGTTAGGAAACAGGTTGGTTGATCAAACTAAAATTATTTGGCTTAGCCATCTCTACCATCTCTACTTATAAAGCATAAAACAACTAAATGCGTAACCGAATAACCAAATAACACAAAATATAGTCACAGGTACCCGACGCCGCATTGCACGGGTACCGTTCTAGTTTATAAATAATGACATGAGTACTACTAGTAGTACAATTAAAAATGTGTAAATCATCAATAAAATGCAAATGATTTATATCTAATAGTTATAAAGGTAAATTAGTTACCAAGGCATGGCAGTGAGGTAATGAATTTGATCGAGAAACCACACCAAACAACGAACCGGAACAATCGCCTGATCAACAACCACCTCACCACTTCCAACCACATCACCAACACTACCACTACTATAATTATCATTATAATCAAAGAAGCCTTTGGTCTCTTCCACCTCTCCACCATCATCATTACCACCTCTATCAGTCGTAAAAGTCCGATAAGACGATGTGAATACGTAAGGTTTTAGAAATGAATGAATATTCTCATCACGGTGTTTATTTTTATAAAATAAGAAATAACTAGTATTTGTGGATATGTATCGGTTATTGATTAAAGGAGTGGGAGTGTGATGATGATGATTGTGGCGGCTGTGACGGAGGAGGAGGTTGGAGAGTGATAGTCTCTTTTTAATGGAAGAAGCAGAAGCCATGGTGGTTCACCACGGGTTTAAAGGCGGATGGACTTGTCTAATTTCAGTAATTCCTCTCTATGTGGTTCCTATTCGGTGGGACCTACTACCTGGTTTGGGGTTTTTAAATTCATCCGGTCAAGCAACCGGTTTAACTTTTTATTTTTACTTTTTTATTTTATTTTATTTTATTTTTTTTGGTTTTAATTACACCGATCGTCCCTGAACTATCCCTCGTTCTCACATATGGTCCCCCGTTTGATTTTACTCTCGTACGGGGTCCAGGGTTTTCCAAACGGTTACCCGTTTGATCCCTGGAACCCCGTTTTGCCTCACGCCAGTTAAAAATGTCTCGTTAAGTGCCTTGTCAAATTACTAAAATGCCCCTTTTTTTCTCTTATATTACAAACACATTTAACAAACAAACACAATTAAAAAAAACACGCACATACATCTAGTAATCCAAAATCCTTCAAAAAAAACACAGCCACACACACACATCTGGTAACAAACACACACAATTACAAACACATTTAACAAACACACACAATTAAAAAAACACACACACATACATCTGGTAATCCAAAATCCTTCAAAAACACACACACACACATCTGGTAACAAACACGCACAATTACAAACACGTTTAACAAACACACACAATTAAAAACATACACACAGAGGGGGAGGAGGAAAGTGGGGGTTGGGACGGGGGAGGGAGTGGGAATTGCATTCCAGTTTCATCTCTTTGCAATTGCAATTGCATTTCTTAGTTTCATCTCAAATTCACAAATAAACAGAGGAAATGGCGTCAACTGATGTTACATTTTTGTGGATATGATTTGTGATGCTGTTAGAATGAAACTTTTGGGTTTAAAATTCAAAGATTCTTATGTTGTGTAGGTCCAAAGTTTTGGATCTAAGCAGCCTTTGTAAGACAATACTTAAACTGAATAAATCCAAATCAAGTATATGAGAAACTCTAAACAATGTATACTTGATGTTAACGCGGAATATTAACACAAGCAGTAAGAACAACACAGCGAACTAACTTTATATCTTTTATTAAACTTGAAAACTTGACATTATACATAATGCCGTAGGGTTCCTTTTATACTATAAGGAAAACCCTAACCCTAACTATACAAAACGTGTGAAAGGATGCATGCATATCTTCTGCTAAGATATTTAACCGTGTGCATATCTTTTCCTATTATATCTCCTAACATATCTATTCTGTTAGACATAAACAGACTTAACTATGCCAAAACACTAACAGACTTAACTAAGACTACCAGACTTAACATTAGTAGTGGCAGTATTAACTAGCTACCAGACTTAACTAATAACAGACTTAAGTCTGTTTACAATAATTCCCAACAATCATCCCCTAACTTGATCTTCATAGTCCATGAACTTCAAGTTTCTTTCTTTAAGGCTTCCTGAGGATTTTGAACTTTAACTTCTTGGAATTATTTTGAACTGCAACTCTTTAAGTCTTTATCTGCAACACTTTATAATCTTGAGTATCTGATGTGTGCAACATCTGTTATATCTTCTGATCTTTGCATCAACATTGACCACTTGTACATCAATTCTTAAAGTTTCACACTATTCTCATCACTTCCAGGTGTGTAAACTCCTGTAAGAGGTGAATCATTGAAAATTTTAATGGATTTGATGTCTCTTTACCAGTTAGCCATTAACTCTAGAGTAGCCAATGTTTTGGTTAAAGAACCATGGTACATTGATAACCATGTGATTTTTAGCAAACCATTAGCTATCAACGGATTTGATTTGTCTTTACCAAAAGCCGTTTGCTTTTGGACTAGCAAATTCTTTGGTGGAATGCAGTCATCACCTTGGTGAATTGATAACCAGTTATGGTTTTCCACAGTCTTTACCACAAGCCATAATCTTGTGGGCTAGTCAACTCTTCACTATCACAGATATAGTGAGTTGATTACCATACAATTTTTGGCAAATTGTCAGCCATAAATGGATTTGAGATGTCTTTACCTAGAGCCGTTTGCTCTTGGATTAGCAAGTCCTTATGTGAATTAGACATGGTGGACTGACGACCATTTGTTGTGTCAATGCAATGCACCTTCACCAAGTGTTACCTATCTCAAAATCCATACACCCCTTGGCTCAGAAAATTCTTTCAAACACCTAAGTAGCCTCCTCATGTAATTGAATTTCAATTAATTGCAAGAGTTGAAAGCATCTCTCATCCTTTCGATCACCCAGAAGTTTCTTCTCAAGCATCTTCTTGCATACCCTAGGATGTAGAGGATACTCAACCTCTGTCAACATATAGATGTGAGCCATCTGCAAGGTTAAGCAATGCACTCCACAACTGTGAAAGTATCTTCATTGAACTATTTCTTGTGTAGGGTAGCTTCCAAATTTCATCTGTTTTGGATGGAGGATCAAACATGGTCTTCAAATCTCCCCAAAGAACTCTTTCAAATTCTTCTTCTAGTCTTACATCTCCATGCTTGATCATCATCAACTTGTAAAGTTCCTTGAGATCTTCCATTGTCAAATCATTCAACACACCTTGGAAGTTGACATAAACCACATCAATGCAACCTTCCCTTATGACTTGGTAAGCTGCTCTGGATCCTTGCTTAATGATTTGCCACATCACAACCTTTGCAATCTGTGTGGAGCTTTCAGGGATTGATCCCATGGTGAATGAATCTGAAGAAGGTTCTTCAACCCTTTCTTCCATGTTATCTTCCACATCATCCTTTGTGGGTGAAGATTTATTTAATCATTTATTTCCTTTCTTTTTCTTCCTGGTCCATCTTATGATTGGTTTCTTTTCACCACTCACTTCTTCCTTCTTAACAAGCTTTGGACCAGCAACCTCAGCAACTTCTTCAATAGTAACTACCTTAGACTTCTTGGCTTCTTCTGGTTAAAGTGGTTCACCAGGCCTTTTGAATCTCTCCTTTTCCAATTCAGAGTCCATAGGAATAAAAAGTTGATTCTGTCTAAGATATTTTTCAAATTCTGTCTGTAACTTTGATGAGTATGTAAATACTCATCATTTTTACCTTTTCTGAGCTGCCAAAACATCTAAAAACACTCAATATTGAATCAAAATAGTGAAAATATCCCAGGAAAGAGTTTTACATGTTTCACATGCAAAATAATCAAAAACAGATGAAAAACGCACAAAGTTTGCAAAATTGGCAGTTTTAGTCCCTCATCTTTCAAAAGTTGTCAAATCTAGTCCCTGGCTGTTCTAAAAACTTGAAAAAGTCACCAAAGGTCCTTTTAAATCAAAAAGTTACATAATTAGTCCTTTGGTGCAAAGTTTCACAAAATTACAAGTTTAGTCCCTGAACTTTGAAAAATGACAAAAATGGTCCCTGGGATATTAAAACTTTGAGGAAAACAAATTTTGTCCTTGTACTTCTCATATGTGACAGGATTGGTCCTTGGTGAACAAGTTTGGTGAAATTACACAATTGGTCCTTGAAGTTTGAAAGTTTGGCAGTTTTAGTCCTTGGTGAAATTAAAATGGAAAAATCATACCAGGACCTCATACTATTCATAACTTGGCAAAACACACCCTTGTGAACACTTTGGAAGAATGCCAAGTTCACCCCCCAACTTTTGATAAATTGCAAAAAAGGTCCTTGTGAAATCTAAAAACCAAACCGGACCTTATTACTAATAAAAACCTAACCATAGTCCAATCCACACAATCCAAGCCCACCTCCCCTATTTCTTGGCCCATTCCACAATCCAGCCCACCCTTTTATTAATAAAACCCGGGTCAAAGGTTTGACCTTGGTCAAATACCGGTCAAACACCCCCTTTTCCCTCTCCCTCAGCCAAACCACCAAACCACCCTGGTTTTGCAGTCCACCACCACCACTTGCCCATATCATCATCACCTCCCCACACCCCCTGCACCTACTTTCACATCCACAATTAATGCCACCACCCCTTGCCTGAATCATTCCAAAACACTTTTCCCGCCAAAAACATATAAACGGTGGAGATGGAATTTAATCATCCAATGGTCAAGATTCAAAGTGGGATATGCTCAGAGGCTCAAAAGAACCCTAATGGACATCTATAAAAGGAGAAGAGTGCAAGGAAGAAAAGTGTGTAGCTAATTTAGTAAAATTTATGTCGAATTAAATTTAAGTTTCAAATTCAGTGTAATTTTCTTATTTCAAGTGTTGTAGTAGTTGTTTAGTTGTACTCTTAAACTTTTGAAGTTATAAAATTACAAAGTTTCAGTTCTGTTTTATGTAATTGTGATGCGTGGGAATCGCAACAGGCTTTACCTCTCGAGGGATCTCGAGAAGCTTACAACCCCCACCAGGCAGTGTACCTGATCGTTGTAGTATAGTATAGTGACAAGTACCGGGGGATTGATCGTTCAGCTTAGGAATAGTGTCGCTAGGATTAGAAAGCCTAAATATTAGTTCTAAAGGTGAGGGATGATTATTTTTGTGTTTTTATATTTTATGGAAAGCAAATTAAAATCTCGGGTTTTGGAAGAGTAGGCGGAATTAGTTGCTATTCAACTAACCCAATACTAAGATGCAATCAAAATAAAATACCAGAAAAGAAAATAATCTAATTTATACTAAAGTTGTGAGCAGTAATTGGAGAAAATGTGTTTACTTAGATTTCACTACTCCCTAGATATCTTTTACACGTTAATTACTTGTTATAATTGCATGGATGACGGATTGTATTCCTTAATACCATTCATGGGGTGGCACACATAACTCCCCAATTCTATGAGCTCTTATCTCCTCCTACACCATGCCCAGCACAACTATAGGGATTGTAAACAGTGGCTCATGCATTAAATACAACCAATAAAGACCTAGTGCGCGTTGGTTCATGTTTCTTAAGACGTTCAAGCATGTTACCAATTGGAGATCTGCCAGTTTTCTTAAGCCTAACATATAAATCATTCATCCAAGACAAGAATAAACAAGTAATCAACACATAATCAATATCTAGGTTTCATTAGATCTAAGCAAACACAAAGGAGATCTAGCCTAGCATGATAGAATTAAGACAAGAACATGATATAGACAACCAACACATAGACATATTGATTGAATTAGAAGAACACTTATCTTGATTAATCATGCAAGGTATCAAGGGGTTGGAACCCTTGAAAAACCTGTAAAGTTACACCAAAATCGTACTTAGGGTTTCTCCCAAAACTTCTCTCTTTAATGTGTGAAAATTAAAAAACTATATATAGAAAAATAGGTTTGACGGCGTCAAGAATAAACTTGTGACGCCGTCACCTCGCCGCCAAAACTCTTCTCGGACTGCCTAGATCTACTTCTGACGCCGTCAAGAACATTGCATTTCCAGGCCGTCACGACTTTAACTCTTGACGCCCTACCTTCATGACGCCGTCAAAACTCTTCTGGGTCATCATGGACTTTTACTCTTGACGCCGTCATAATCTTCCTCTTGACGCCGTCAACTGTTCCCAGCATGGAAAATTATGACTTTGGCGTTTTCTTCACTTTTATGCTCCAAAAACGTCCGAATTGCTTCCTTTTCCAGATTTCACTCCCAAAGTACCTAAAATCACAAAAGGAACGATTTAGGGCAATATTTGATCAAATAAATTCGAATTCGGGCTTAAATGACCCCCTAAAAACGGATCATTTTTCGCCTCATCATATACCCTTACACTTGAGATTTGCTTGTCCTCAAGCAAATGCGCTTTTATTCTACTCAAAAGACAAGTTAGGGGTCATTTAACACTAATATAAAAGTAATTACAACAAATAATCATTTCACTAAAGACCAATAGACAAGCACGGAGGTCATACACAAGCACCTCACAAATAGTGTTTAGATACTCACATCTCTCGGGTGTAATAAAGTGTAAATTACAATAAGGAAATGGAAGATATCTCTCACTACCTGTCATAGCAAAATAGATTACCATAGGCTTGGGAAAAGATCAAACCTCCACCACATGGCGTAAGCACCTAGGATAAACTATCAAAGAGGTCTTTTAAAGGGTTGTAACGTTAGGTGTAAGGATATGAAATACACGGTTTTGTTGGATAAAGGAAGTTTTACTGTTGGCGAGTTAACAATCTTGGTTAATTACATGTACAATATGGCATTGCTAAGCCAAGACTAGACTCGACTTAAGCTAATAAATGAAAAATAACAAAAACATAAAATGAACATAGAATGAAAACGGGATGGTAGTCCGTTTTTTTTTTTTTTTTTTTTTTTTTTTTTTTTTTTTTTTTTTTTTGCATACACTCTTACCCTACCATCCAAAATAATACATCATAGGGGATGAGAATTCCCCTTACACTTGAATCTTTACATACTTTACATTTAACTAATCTAATGACTCGAATTAAGAAAATCAAAACACTTGGAGCACTTTTAAGATTAACGCACATATGGGGGTAATAATATTATGTTCTTCCCCATTACTCCATAAAATAAGTACTACCCATGAGTCCCAATCGTCCCAAAACAATATGTACAAGGATATGACTTGACTTAGCAACCATGTAATCAATTAGAAAGTTAACTTAGGGTTTAACAAATAACAATAATGCACTAAAAATGAGCGCATACACGGAAGGCTAAGGCGATTTGGTTGTACATTTAAGTGGGTTGTAACAAATTCTTCCGTTAAGTAAAATGCTTAAAGTTATAAACGAAAAGATAGGCTCGAAGGGGTGTACTAGGGGTTTCGTGTACTAAAAATGAGTACAACGCTAAGGGTGTGGGAAAAATTAGTTGACTTAACTAGCCAAGTAATATGACTTAAATGGTCAAGTAATTATAATACGGGTTTAACACAAGGGTAATCCTAATGCCTCTTATCATGTAGTAAATCCTACTACACGAATGTAGTCTCACTAGCGGTCTCGGGATGCATCACTAACGCAAGTTCTAGAATCTAAATGCTACCGGTACACTCATAAGCACTAATAGTGAATGCTTTTCCTATCAAATCTAAAGGCGAACCTCACATATTTGGGTGGAAAATTTTTCTGAATATACGGTTATGTGCTAGTCATACAATCTCCTATCCATGAGACGCTTGCTATGGCTAAAGTTTCACTCCTAAATGTTGTAAAAAATTTTAAATTTGGCGCTAAAATTGCACTAACAAGTATTTCTCATAGTTTTATTACACATCTACTATCAAACAAAACAAACTCAAGCGAAAGTGCATATGTAAGGTATCATCTTTTTACCCTCCCCTTACACTTAAGATGAACATTGTCCCCAATGTTCAAGTAAAGAATGTAAAAGTGAAATAAGTAAAAAGAATGAAATCAAATACTCCCCTGATTCGCTCGGTATGGATAATAGGATGGCCAGGTTAAATCTTCCTCCAAGAAAATGAACAATCAAAGCTTCCCTTCCAGAATATAAATCATCTTCTTGTCATATATAACCTGTAAAACCTGACAAAATAGACAAGACAACCTCGCGTAAAATCGGCGGCATCCTATATAAGTTTCTAAATCCTAGAAAACAAGATAAGATATAATACTTGTGGAATGAAGTTTGCAGATCTCCTGGAGATTATAAAACTTAATAATTCACAAAAACCATAAGACTCCGTTAGAAAAACAAAACCGGTAAAATTTCCAGATTTTAACTCCTGACGCCGTCAAGAGTAAACTCCTGACGTCGTCAGAATGGACCTGTAGAAATCCTTATGTTACGTTTCCGGAAAATTTTTGGAAAAACTTGGTCCTACTTCCTGGAAAATCCTGCAAAACTTCATTATGACTCAATACATTCATTTGACTCTAACAAATACGAATATACATGCTCATCTAATATTGTGGAGAATCATGATCGGTTTGTTTCTTAAAAACATATTTGGGGTTTCCCCTTACACTTATCTTTTGCAAAAATACCTTTAGGTGGAGTTAAGACTAGGCCAAAACAACAAAGTAAAGTATTTCCACTATTTAGTTTAGAAACATGACCTACCAACAATAAAAATTAAGCATGCATACGGAAGCAAATAACAATCAAACAAATAAAATCACACAAAACATGGGTTGCCTCCCAAGAAGCGCTTTTCTTTATTTACGAGTCTTGTAGCTAGACTCATGGTCATGGGTTACTACGTGATTTCATCAAACGTCACATCCTCCTCACTAATCATTTCATTGTTATTTTCTTGGTAGTGTTTTATACGTTGTATGTTAACCGTGAATTCCCTACCTTCATCATCTATTAACACTACCGCTCCAAATTTAGAAGAATTCTTTACCGTGAACGGTCCATACCATCTAGACTTAAGTTTTCCCGGAAATAATCTCAACCGAGAATTGTATAATAGGACCTTGTCTCCCTCTGAAAATTCTTTGGGTTTCTTAATTCTTTGGACATGCCATCTTTTAGCTCTTTCTTTATATGTGATGGAGGATTTGTAGGCTTCTAGTCTAAGCTCATCAAGCTCGTGTAATTGCAAAAACCTATTATTTCTAGCAGTTGTGTAATCTAAGTTGCATGCTTTAAGCGCCCAATAAGCCTTATGTTCTAATTCTACCGGTAAGTGACATGCCTTACCATACACCATGCGGAATGGGGTCGTTCCAATAGGTGTTTTGTAGGCAGTTTGGAATGCCCATAAGGCTTCGTCGAGTTTAAATGACCAGTCCTTTATGTTTTGACTAACCATTTTTTCAAGTATTCTTTTAATAGCTCTATTGGTGTTTTCGACTTGGCCATTGGTCTGTGGATGATAGGCGGTGGAGAATCGATGGGGTACTCCATACCTCTTCATGACCTTTTCCATTTGTGCATTGCAAAAATGTGTTCCCCTATCACTGATGAGAGCTTTCGGAATCCCGAATCTTGCGAAAAGCTTTTTCAGGAAATGAATGACTACTCTTGCATCATTGGTCCTAAGGGCTTGTGCCTCAACCCATTTTGAAACATAGTCAATGGCGACTAAGATGTACTCGTTTCCCCCTGAGGATGGAAAGGGTCCCATGAAGTTAATCCCCCAAACATCGAATACCTGACAAACTTGTATAAAGTTCTGAGGTGCTTCATCCCTATGTGATATATTTCTGGCTCGTTGACATGCATCGCACGCCTGCACCATTTCTTTTACATCACGGAAAATTGTGGGCCAATAGAATCCCGCATCGAGAATCTTTCGGGCAGTAACGTTTATCCCATAATGCCCGCCAGAGGGACCAAAGTGACATTCCCTCATAATCTTTACTGCCTCATTTTCCGAAACACAACGCCTTATAATGTGGTCAGGACACCTTCGGAATAAAAAGGGTTCATCCCAGAAGTAGTACTTTAACTGGGAAAAGAACCTCTTCCTTTCGTACTTAGTAAGGTGTTCAGGAATGAGTCTACTTGCGAGGTAATTAGCAAAATCGGCATACCACGGCTCCGAGTCACTCACTAACATGAGTTGTTCGTCAGGAAATGAATCCCTAATCTCACTTCTATCGTGCTCATCCAAGGGGTTCTCGAGACGAGATAGATGATCTGCGGCCAGATTTTCTGCTCCCCTCTTATCACGAATCTCAATGTCGAATTCTTGTAGCAACAAGATCCACCGAATTAGTCGTGGCTTAGCTTCCTGCTTCGCGAAGAGATATCTAAGAGCCGAGTGATCAGTGAAGACGACTGTTTTTGAAAGGACAAGATATTGTCGGAATTTGTCGAATGCAAATACTACGGCCAATAGTTCTTTCTCGGTGGTGGAGTAGTTCTCTTGAGCGGGATTCATGGTTTTGCTAGCATAGTAAATAGGTTGGAAAAGCTTGTCGCGTCGTTGACCTAATACAGCCCCGACAGCGAAGTCGCTAGCGTCACACATGATTTCGAATGGTAACTCCCAGTTGGGTGTGATCATGATTGGAGCTTGAGTGAGTTCCCTTTTTAAGAGATCGAATGCATCCTTGCATTCTTGGGAAAAATCGAACGGAGCATCCTTCACAAGTAATTGAGTCTTTGGCCGAGCAATTTTGGAGAAATCTTTGATGAATCTCCGATAAAACCTGGCATGCCCCAAGAAGCTGCGTATTGCTTTGGCAGTCGTGGGGTATGGTAACTTAGATATAGCTTCAACCTTAGCTTGGTCTACCTCTATCCCATTTCCTGAGATCTTATGTCCTAACACAATCCCTTCCTTCACCATGAAATGACATTTTTCCCAGTTTAGCACCAAGTTGGTTTCCTCGCACCGTTTAAGCATCTTTTCTAGATTAGCAAGACAGCGGTCGAAGGAGTTCCCGAAGACTGAAAAGTCATCCATGAACACTTCCATGCTGTCTTCCATGAGTTCGTGAAAGATTGCGGTCATGCATCGCTGGAAAGTGGCGGGGGCATTACATAGCCCAAAAGGCATCCTTTTATAGGCGAATGTTCCATAAGGGCAGGTAAACGTGGTCTTTTCTTGGTCCTCAGGTGCTATGGGAATCTGAAAATATCCAGAGAATCCATCCAAGAAGCAATAGTACTCGTGTCCAGATAATCTTTCCAACATCTGATCAATGAATGGTAAGGGAAAGTGATCTTTCCTCGTGGCATCATTATGCTTTCGATAGTCGATGCATACCCGCCATCCAGTGACAGTTCTCTGGGGCACCATCTCACCCTTGTCATTCTTTACTACAGTCATTCCACCCTTTTTAGGTACAACCTGTACAGGACTGACCCATGGGCTATCCGAGATCCGGTAAATCAATCCTGCATCTAAAAGTTTTATGACTTCTTTCTTCACTACTTCCTTAATGTTAGGGTTCACGTGCCTCTGGGGTTGCACGGTAGGTTTATAATCTTCTTCCATGAGAATCTTATGTGTGCAGAAAGTCGAGTCAGTCCCCTTAATGTCGGCTACACTCCATGCAAGCACCCCCTTGTATTTTTTTAGGACCTCTAAGAGTTTAACTTTTTGTTCATGTTCCAAGGAGGATTTTATGATTACCGGGAGTTGACTTTCTCCCTGAAGAAAGGCATACTCCAAATGGTTAGGGAGCTCTTTAAGATCTACGTCAGGGGGCTCGATAATAGAAGGTTTGAGCTTGTTTTCGGGCTTTCGGAGCTCGAGCTGTTCCGTTGCCTCTTGTCTGGAGTAGAAGGAGACTGCATTAACATCCTCCATCTTTTCTACCTCTAGCAAAGGCAGAAAGCCTTCGTCACGTAGCCAGCCTTCATCGATCCGTTCATCGACACAACTATCAATGACATCTGTGAGTTCATCTACTTCCCCGATAAAATAGAGCCGGTTGGCTGCTTCGAGGGAGAGGTCCATAGAATCCTTAATGTCGAAGGTTGTGCTATCGTCTCCCACTTGTAATGTGTATTTGCCATCGTAGACATCGATGACAGCACGAGCGGTAGCAAGAAATGGTCTACCTAAGATGATGGGTACCAAGTCATCCTCCTCCATATCCAGGATTATGAAGTCAACCGGGAATTTGAATTTCCCAACTTTGACTAGCACATTCTCGCATATCCCTACGGGGTACTTGACCGATCTATCGGCTAGTTGGATGTTCATACGGGTAGGCTTCAATCCAGAGTATCCTAGTCTACGGAACATAGAATGGGGCATGAGATTTATACTTGCTCCTAAATCAGCAAGAGCATTCTTGATTGATAGAGGTCCTATGGAGCAAGGCAGGGTGAAGCTGCCCGGATCGTCTACCTTCTTTGGTAGCCCTCGATGGGTCACCACTGAGCATTCTTCCCCCAGGGTCACAAGACCCTCGAGTTTCTTCCTGTTAGCGAGTAGCTTTTTGAAGTATGTGCTATACTTTGGCATGTGATAGCAAGCATCAAGGAGAGGTATGGTGACAACTGAGTTTTTTAGGTATGACAAGAACCTCTTGTTATCATTCTCAGTTTTCTGATTCCTTAATCGGGACGGGAATGGGATTCTCACAGGTTGGTTAGGCAAGGCCGATGGGGAAGGGGTCGTCACGGGCGGTTGGTCTGGGGTGCCAACGCTGACATCCTCCTCCTTCTCCCCAGGTTTGTCTGGATCGAGGGTGATGGGGGACGAGGTTGGGTAAGGAGGGTCCTTGGTTGTCGTTCCAGCTCGTGTGGTTATCGCGAGCATGGGGTCTTTTTTTCTCACTAATGGCGTTTGAAGGTTATCTAGAGCTGAGTTAAGCTTGTTGAAAAATTCTCCAATACCCTCCTGTTGCTCGTCGAAAAGCTCATTAAGGCCTTTCATTTGCAAGTCTTTTTCTTGAGTGAAGTGACCAAGGTCATCTTCGAAATTGCTCCTGATTTTGAATTCAGGGCCTTCCTCCCCTTCTCTTTTCTTTACCAGATTTCCCCAAAGGGTGTAATCGTTATTTTGGTAGAAAGGTAAAAAGGAGGGATCAGCATAAATGTCCCCTCCTGACAAGCATGCATGTTCAGTTGTGGTTACTCCTTCACATTCTTCCACCTCATGCGGGCCCCCACAGTAATCGCAGATCAAGTAAGGATTCGACAGCTGTTTAGGTAATTGCGATCCAGATAGGAATTCCACTCTCTTGTGAATTTTTCTCAACCGATCCGAGGTGATTTCAGACATGCTAACAGTCGACTCAGTTTCATCCCAAGTGTCATCCTGGTCCTGAGCATATTCTTCAATCCTATCCCATCCTTCCTCGGTACTAAGATTGGCCAATCTTCCTTTTCTAGATTGGTTAATTCCGTTTCGGTCTCTAGAGGAGATATTATCGTAGAAGATTTGGACCAAGAGCCAAAGCTCAATGCCATGATGGGGAACTTGTCTTATTAAATCTTTGAATCTAGTCCACGATTTATGGAAGGGTTCATCCTTCCCCTTCCGAAAACGGAGGATCCTATCTCTAAATGCCGAGGTTTTTCCAGGTGGAAAGAACTTCTCATAGAACTTGGATATGAGTTGCTCCCATGTGAAAATTGATTCGGAAGGGAGTTTGTCATACCATTCTTGGGCTTTTTCATATAAGGTGAAAGGAAAGATCGGGATGTGTTTCTAGTAGCCCCATCCGTATGGATGGTGTCTACTATTTTCAGGAAGTCCTTGATGTGTTGGATTGGATTTTCCTCGTCTAGTCCGCGAAACTTACACACACTTTTGACAAGCCAAACATCGTTTGCATGCAAGACCTCGTTGGTGTGTTCGTTTGGGTAGACAATGGCATTTGAGAAGCCACGAGAGGTTGGGGAGGAGTAGTCTTTAAGACGCTTAGGAATAGGGGTTGCGGGAGTACTAGTGTCGTTGTTGGGTTGGGAGCTAGGGGTTGTGACATGGTTTTCTGAATTTTCTTCAGAGAGAGGTGCATCAAAATCGATGGCAACGCTAGATGGTTCAGAAGTTGAGTGGTATTGTCTCAATCTATGCAGTTCCCTTTTGGGTTCCGCATAAGGCAAGACAAGGTTTCGAGTGGAACTACGACTCCTAGTGATCCTAAGGTTAAGGGATTCGTCATTTGCCATGATGGCAGGTGGTGAAGAGTTACGAACAAAGGCACAAAGAACTAAGATAGACTAAAGAAAACCTAAAAATAAAAATAAAATCTTACTAGAAATGAATCTAGCAAGTAGACCTAATAAAAAGAAGTTCTAACCTAGACAATAACTATTCCCCGGCAGCGGCGCCAAAAACTTGATGCGTGGGAATCGCAACAGGCTTTACCTCTCGAGGGATCTCGAGAAGCTTACAACCCCCACCAGGCAGTGTACCTGATCGTTGTAGTATAGTATAGTGACAAGTACCGGGGGATTGATCGTTCAGCTTAGGAATAGTGTCGCTAGGATTAGAAAGCCTAAATATTAGTTCTAAAGGTGAGGGATGATTATTTTTGTGTTTTTATATTTTATGGAAAGCAAATTAAAATCTCGGGTTTTGGAAGAGTAGGCGGAATTAGTTGCTATTCAACTAACCCAATACTAAGATGCAATCAAAATAAAATACCAGAAAAGAAAATAAACTAATTTATACTAAAGTTGTGAGCAGTAATTGGAGAAAATGTGTTTACTTAGATTTCACTACTCCCTAGATATCTTTTACACGTTAATTACTTGTTATAATTGCATGGATGACGGATTGTATTCCTTAATACCATTCATGGGGTGGCACACATAACTCCCCAATTCTATGAGCTCTTATCTCCTCCTACACCATGCCCAGCACAACTATAGGGATTGTAAACAGTGGCTCATGCATTAAATACAACCAATAAAGACCTAGTGCGCGTTGGTTCATGTTTCTTAAGACGTTCAAGCATGTTACCAATTGGAGATCTGCCAGTTTTCTTAAGCCTAACATATAAATCATTCATCCAAGACAAGAATAAACAAGTAATCAACACATAATCAATATCTAGGTTTCATTAGATCTAAGCAAACACAAAGGAGATCTAGCCTAGCATGATAGAATTAAGACAAGAACATGATATAGACAACCAACACATAGACATATTGATTGAATTAGAAAAACACTTATCTTGATTAATCATGCAAGGTATCAAGGGGTTGGAACCCTTGAAAAACCTGTAAAGTTACACCAAAATCGTACTTAGGGTTTCTCCCAAAACTTCTCTCTTTAATGTGTGAAAATTAAAAAACTATATATAGAAAAATAGGTTTGACGGCGTCAAGAATAAACTTGTGACGCCGTCACCTCGCCGCCAAAACTCTTCTCGGACTGCCTAGATCTACTTCTGACGCCGTCAAGAACATTGCATTTCCAGGCCGTCACGACTTTAACTCTTGACGCCCTACCTTCATGACGCCGTCAAAACTCTTCTAGGTCGTCATGGACTTTTACTCTTGACGCCGTCATAATCTTCCTCTTGACGCCGTCATGCACTGTTCCCAGCATGGAAAATTAAGACTTTGGCGTTTTCTTCACTTTTATGCTCCAAAAATGTCCGAATTGCTTCCTTTTCCAGATTTCACTCCCAAAGTACCTAAAATCACAAAAGGAATGATTTAGGGCAATATTTGATCAAATAAATTCGAATTCGGGATTAAATGACCTCCTAAAAACGGATCATTTTTCGCCTCATCAAATTGCAATCTACTCAAATTCTGAATTTCTCAATAACCTCAGTTGTCACTTGCATCAATGATTATGGACTGATATATGGTCATTTAGGTTCCCTTAAGCTTGTTAAAGCTTGTAGTGACACTAAAACTCAGTACTAGTCATAAAAACCAAAAATACAAAAAAGTCAACATAAGTCAACTGTGCTTGTTTGAGTTTGATTTCAGGTATCAAGAGGAATTGAAGGGCAGTTTTGGAAGTGGCAATAGCCTATCTAAAGATAGGCATCAGTGGAAAATACCTTGTTCATGCTAGGGATGATTTGTAAGATTTGCTCATTTTGAAATTCCTCTCAAATCTTAATATCCTTGTAATCTCTGTGTTTGCTTGTTATTCTGTGTTTATTTGTGCTCATTTAGTGTAATTTAGATATATTATAGATTAATATAGGATGTTTGTTCATTAGAATTTGTAGTGGCTTTAAACCTTAGTTTCACAGTCAAGATTGCATAAGTGAATTTGTTGTGTGTTTGTAGTAACTATTTGTTTCTAAGTGCTTATTTAGGCCTAATATTCCATAAAAACCTGAATTGGACAAGTCTCATAAACTCTCATGACCCTTAGCTCTTAAATCACAAAAACAGCCTTACTAAAAGGGGTGTTTGGATTTGCAAGATTAGCTGTGTTATTGTGGATCTCAGAGGTTAACCATAGTTTAGACATCACACTTTAGGTCTCATTTGATAGTTTAAAACACAAAATCAGTTAGTGTTAAGTTTAAAAGTCAAAATCATAAAAAATTTCCCCTCACAGTTAACTGTGAGAGGTTTGGGTGTTTAAATCCATCACATTAGCTACATAGGTTGTTAATTTAGAGTAATATAGCTTAGATATAGTTTATAACTTAATTTATGATCAGTAGGAGTTAGTAGAAATCCAAATAAGTCAAACTTTGTGTTTTCCTCAAAAAGTCAAAAGTTGCTCATCAGATTTTTCCAAAACTTGTGGGAATTTTATTTAATTTTGTGTTTGGATTGAAGATTTGAAACTTGTTGTAGTTAAACTCTACCACCTCAATAGGGATGGCAAAAAAATCCGTACTCGATGGAGACCCGATCCCCAAACCCGATTTGACTGGGGAATCCCCGAGTTGACCGGGGATGGGGATGGGTATGGGGAATCCCCTGAAATATTAATCCGGGGATGGGGCGGGAATGGGGATACATAAATCCCCGAACCCGGCCCCGACCCCGATCTTTCTAGTGTATAATTATTTAAAATTTATATATTTTATTTATACTCAATTAACTTGTATATGTACATGTACAAATGTTATGAGTATTGACATGTATGTTTATATGGATATGTGATATTTATAGTATCAAACATTTTTAGATTTAGAAGTAGAACTAACAATTACATATTACTTAATTATTTGTCCGAATACACATGTATAATACATATTGTTTTTATATTATCTTTGATGTTACAATGTTTACGATGTTTTAAAGTTGAATTGAAATTCTAATTAATATAAATATGTGCGATGTACGTTAGTTGAGGTACTTTATGAGTCAAAATTCTTTATATTTTCAACGAGTTGGCGGAATTTTTATGTTATTTCATAAGGGTGGAGAATCCCCGAATCCCCGCGGGGATCCCCAATCCCCATTGGGGATGGGGATGGGGATGTAAAGCAATCCCGGGATGGGGATGGGGATGAAGATGGGGATGGAGAGTGTAAAATGGGGATGGGGATGGTAAGTACAATCCCCGACATTCCCCGCCCCGTTGCCATCCCTACACCTCAACTTCATTTTCCCATTGCTGTTTGATTTTTGGGAATTTTATTGTGGACCCCACCTTAGGCCAAAGTTACTTGCAGGGAAGGAAACCTCCCCTGCACCAGCATACCATCACAACACCACCAACTTTGGTGGTGGCTGCAGCCCACCTTAGTGGGCCCCAGTGGTTCATTTTTGGTTTTCCCAACCCCCTCCTACCAGGGATCATAAATTGACCAATTGTTTGACCTAGGAGTAAGTGGACCCTACCTGGAATCAGTTCTCAAGTTTGTCCCCATTCTGTGTTATATTTGAAGTATCAAAGTGCTTATTTGTAACTTATTGGCTTATCAGTGCTTGTTGCTCATTGTTGTTAGATTATTTAAGTCCTTTTAGCTTATTTGAATCTAGTTTCATCATAGTGGACCCCACATACAGTGATTTATGCTTAATTTGCCACTTGGTCAATAAAAGTCAAACTGTCTAAGTAAAGGGGGTGCACACTGCTTATTTTTAAGCTTTGTAAAAAGTTGTTTCACAAAAGTATCTTATTTTCATCTTATATTTAGCTGTCTAAAAGAAAAACTCCAAAAAAACCAAACATAAAAATAGTGATAGCTTCTATTTAATAGAAACTATCTTTTTCATTTTTCATTTTAGCTTATTTATAAGCACTTTTCCATTTTTATAATTTTCTAAATTTTCTTGTACCTTTAAGTATTTAAAATAATTTTCTTAGATTTTTCCTAATCAGTTTACTATTTATTAGATTTAAAAGTAGTTTAAATAATTTAATAGGTAATATTAGTAATAAATTAGTTTTCTTAGATTTTTATTAACAACAGTAGGTTTTTATAATTTTTCTAAGTTTTATAAATTAGTTAAGACTTTTAGAAAATATATTTTTAATTTCTACTATTCATTTTCCATCTTTCTTATTTTAATTATTTAAATTAGATTTAAAGTAATTAAAATGTAATTAATTAGTGAAATAGCCTTAAACATAATTTTTAGAAGTTTTTATAATTTTGTAGGATTCCTGTGATGGTTAAATAATTTTATAAATTTTCTCATAATTTTCTAAGTTAATTTAGTATTAATTGTAATTTAAATTAGTTTAAATAGTTTAATTAAGTTAAATAGTTTTTAATTAACAAAAAACCCATAAAAAGACAAAAATATTTATTTTTATTTTTTTATACTTTCTTCAAGTTCTTATTAAAGTTTAGAAATTGTTTTTGCAAAATTTTTAGTTTAATTTGTAATCTTTATAATTTTTAGTTAATTTAAATTAGATTTTAATTAGTTTAATTAATTAAATAATATTTAAATAGTAAAATAATCATTTTTATAATTTCATTTTCATTTTCAATTTTCTTTTAATTTTAAGTTTCAAAAGTTTCAAAAGCACCCCCTGTAGTTTGTATGTTACCAAATCCCACTTTTCTGTCTGATTACGTGTTACCAAATTGTGAATTTGTGCATATACCTGTATATCTGTTATTTGTGAATATTATAACTGTGTACAAATACCAAAATATCAGTAGCAAAATCAATTCCATATCATCTGGGCTACTGTCCTCAGTGCCACTCATCCCTAAACAATTTCCAAAAGCACCATTTCAATCTTGCTGGGACTTTAACGACCCGGGGACACACTATACTATCACCGGAGTATTGGTCTAGGTAGTTTGACTTTGTTGACCATTTACTTGGTCAATTTAAGTTGACTGTTTAGCATCAATCAAAATTTGGCGCCGCTGCCGGGGAGGTTGTTGCGTGTTTTAAAAAATCATTTTAAGTTTAGTGGTTTTCAAAACCCTCCCTGTACAAATTTCACACAAATTTGTAAAAAGTTTTTTGTAAAAATTCAATCAAAACAAAAAAGTTCATTAACACTTTTCTTAAAGTGTTAAAAACACCAAAAAAAATCAAAAACAACAAAACAAACTGTGAAGTTAAATTACTTCGTTTTCTTTAAGATTACAACCTGAAACAGTTGGTTTAAGGTAAGTTCTGACATTAAATTGCGAACTGAAGAGGAAACCTATTTACTTCCTCCCGCCAGCTTGCGAGTAATCTTAAAAGAACGATTTCGGTTAACGAATCAGTTCCAAAAATATTTCCCAAGTTTTCTGCACACACACCCATAAGCCTAAAGCAGTTTTTCAAATTAATAAATACATAAAATCTTACCACCGCAAACCAAGGCTGAACACCTACCAACTGGGGGTGTGGACATAATAAGTTCCCAAACTTAAGATTAAAACTTGCCTTTATATCCCTGTGAGTGGTGTACCTTTTTTAAAGAAGCCATTCACTTGTGATAATTGGTTTAAGTTCACTGTGGTTTTGCCTCGATCTTGTTTTGAAAAATTGTTTTTAGTGCATGCGCACTCGGTCACAAACAAAACGTAAACATCAGAAAAACGTACCCGAGCTACGTTCTGTTACAGAAGAACCAAAAACCGAAATGGCCGTTGGGCCACCACCACCATTACCACCCCCTGACCCTCCAAGGGATGTGCCAGCTCCCGATCTCCGAACGATGGAGGAGCTGTGCCAGCCTACCATGCAAGGGCGGGGTGGGCCTATTGCACCACTCACTATTGAGGCTACGGACTTTGGCCTCAAGCACCACATGATCCAACAAGTCCAGAATTCATGTCAATTTCATGGATTACCGGGTGACGATGCTAACAAGCATCTTGATAAATACCTCACGGTCACCCAAAGCATGAAACAGCATGGTGTCACCGATGATGCCCTCCGGCTATATCTCTTCCCCTATTCTCTCACTCATCATGCCACTGCATGGTTTGACCGACTCCCAAAGAATTCTATTCGTACCTTTGATGAAATGGTAACCAAGTTTTTAGCAAAATATTTTCCACCTTCCATGGTTACCAAGTTACGAAATGATATCAGCAACTTCCGGCAACGTCCCGATGAGTCTCTTTTTGTGGCTTGGGAACGTTATAAGCTAGCTATTGATCGGTGCCCTAACCACAATATGTTGCAAGTTACCATCATAGATACCTTTTATAATGGTCTGACATTGAGGCACCAGGATATTCTCAATGCTGCTGCTGGTGGGACCTTTATGAAAAGGCATCCCGAAGAGTGCTATAACTTGATTGAGAACATGACTGCCCACCATAACTTTTGGGATTCCTCTGCGGAGAGGGATGCGTCATGTAATTCAGTTACTCCTTCATCATCATCATCTCCTGAAATAATTGCTCTTACAAAAAAGATGGATGATATTTCTACGGCTGTGTTGAGAATGAATCAAACGATGCAAAATCAGGTTCAAAATCAACAAGTGAATTGTGAAACTTGTGGGGGCCCACATCTCTATTCTGAGTGTCCAGCTACTGCTAGCTTTCCTCAAGAGAACGCTTATGCTGCTCACGGTACCTATAACACGGGGGGTAATTCTTACCAACCACAAGGAGACCGTAATCTCTTAAGCTATAGTTCCAACAATTTTCTCGGACCTCCCGGTTTTAACCAAAATCAAAACCGTAACTCGAATCAGAATTTTAACCAAGGTCAAAACTCAAATTTCCAAAACCCGAACCAAAATCAAGGCCAGTTTAATCAAAACAATTTTCAAAATGGCAATCAAAATCAAGGTTTTTAAGGAAATTTTCAAAGAAACCAAAATCAAGGGAATTACAATCAGGGTAATTTCAATCAGAGAAACAATTTTTAGGGTAACAACAATCAAAATCAAGGGAATTTTCAAAACAATCGTGCTTAAAATCCTCCTCAAAACGTTGTTCCACCCTCGTCTTCCTCCGATGAAGTGCTAAAACAATTCATGAAAGCACAAGAGGAAACGAATCGGTTATTGATCAGCAAGATCTCTGAGATTCAGAAGTCTTTAAATGATCGACCCTCGGGCCCGGGTACACTACCGAGCAACACGATCGCTAACCCGAGGGGCGATGTCAAAGCCATCACTAACCGAAGTGGGGTATCATACAATGGACCCGCGATTCCCTCTACCTCTTCTTCTCCTCCTACTAAGGTAGCGGAACGTGAACCTGAGGTTACCACGGACAAGGTACTTCCTACTAATAACGGAGGTATCAACAACGTCCACCCTCAAGTTGTCCCGGTCCAGACTCATAAGTCGAAAGTTGTATTTGATCCTCCTGTGAGTTCTGATGAAATTCCTAAGAATGATCCTAAGCCTTCAATTCCATATCCTTCACGTTTGAATGATCAAAAGAAACGCGAAAAAGCTAACCATCAGATGGAAAAATTTTATCAAATTTTCCAAGAATTACATTTCGATATTAGCTTCGCGGATGCTCTTCTTCTCATGCCTAAGTTTGCTTCAACAATCAAAAATCTGATAAGCAACAAAGAAAAACTCTGTGAAATGGCAAAAACTCCTCTTAATGAGCAGTGCTCTTGAAAAAGCTTCCCGAAAAGCTTGGAGATCCCGGGAAATTTCTCATTCCTTGTGTTTTCCCGGGGATGGTTGAATACTTTGCCTTGGCCGATCTCGGTGCAAGCATTAACCTGATGCCTTACACAGTCTGGAAAAAACTCTCTCTTCCTGCTCTCACTCCAACTTGCATGACTCTCGAGCTTGCAGACCATACTATATCTCGTCCTCTCGGCATTGCCGAAGATATCTTCGTGAAAGTAGGAAAGTTCCATTTTTCGGCAGATTTCATGATTGTTGATTTCGATGCTGACCCACGAGTCCCTCTCATTCTTGGGAGGGGATTCCTAAGAACGGGTCGTGCTTTAATCGATGTATTCGAAGAACAAATCACTCTACGTGTTGATGGTGAAGCCATCACATTCAATCTTGATCAGACTTCAAGATACTCCTCCAACTATGACGCTGAAACGGTTAACCGAATTGACATCATCGATGTTGCGTCTGAGGAGTCTTCTCAAAAAGTCCTTGGTTTCTCAGCAAGTGGCAGTACCACTCCTTCTACTGATCCTATCATTTCCGACTCTTCCCCTTCCCTCACTCCTTTTGAGGGAAGTGACTTCCTTCTGGAAGAGCTCGAGGCTTTTCTTGCTCAGGATAGTTCAATCCCACATGAGATTGATGAAAACTATCTTGACCCGGAGGGGGACATTCTTCTTCTTGAAAGATTGTTAAATGACGATCCTTCACCCTCTCCGTCTCCAAAAATACTTCATAAAGCGGAAGTAAAAAATGTTGAAATAACTGAAGACTTTCCCGAGGTTGAGCTCAAGGACTTGCCTCCTCATCTAGAATATGCATTTCTGGAAGGTGATGATAAATTGCCCGTCGTTATTGCTAAAGACTTAAAAGATGAGGAAAAGGCAGTACTCCTAAAGGTTCTTAAGTCACACAAGCAAGCAATTGCTTGGAAACTCTCCGACATTAAGGGCATAAGCCCGAACTTTTGTACTCATAAGATCTTAATGGAGGATGACTTTAAGCCAGCAGTGCAACAATAGAGAAGGGTAAATCCCAAAATCCACGAAGTTATCAAACAAGAGGTTCTAAAACTTCTTGATGCGGAATTGATTTACCCTATATCTGACAGTCCTTGGTTTAGCCCAATTCATTGTGTTCCTAAAAAGGGTGGCATTACCGTTGTCACCAACGAGGATAACGAGTTGATTCCAACTCGTTTGGTCACGGGTTGGCGAGTATGTATTGACTATCGAAAGTTGAATGAAGCCACCCGTAAAGACTATTTTCCTCTCCCTTTTATAGACCAGATGCTCGAAAGACTTGCGGGGAATGAATACTACTGCTTCCTCGATGGTTTTTCGGGTTACTTCCAAATCCCCATTGATCCCCAGGATCAAGAGAAGAATACCTTCACATGTCCCTACGGAACTTTTGCTTACAGACGTATGTCTTTCGGCTTATGTAATGCACCAGGCACGTTCCAGAGGTGCATGATGTCTATCTTTTCCGACATGATCGGGAAAACCATGGAGGTATTCATGGATGACTTTTCAGTCATCGGGGATTCATTCCAGACCTGTCTCTCCCACTTGGAACAAATGCTTAAACGTTGCAAAGAAACGAATTTAAGTCTCAACTGGGAGAAGTGTCACTTTATGGTTAAAGAGGGCATTGTCCTCGGCCATAAAATTTCAAAAAAGGGATTGAGGTTGACAAAGCCAAAATCGATGTCATTGCTAAATTACCTCATCCCACCACCGTTAAAGGTGTTAGGAGCTTTTTGGGTCATGCCGGCTTCTACCGTAGGTTTATCCAAGATTTCTCTAAGATTGCCCGGCCTATGACCCATCTCCTCGAGAAGGATGCTCCTTTCATCTTCTCTCCTGAGTGCATCGAAGCTTTTGAAACATTAAAGAAAAAGCTTACCGAGGCACCGATTCTTGTTGCCCCCGATTGGGACCTACCTTTTGAGCTTATGTGCGATGCTAGTGATTTTGCCATAGGTGCGGTCTTGGGGCAACGTAAAGCAAAATACTTTCAGCCTATACACTACGCAAGCAAAACCATGACCGAGGCTCAGAGTCATTACACCACCACCAAAAAAGAATTACTAGCTGTGGTGTATGCCTTTGAAAAATTCTGGCCATACTTAATCCTGACTAAATGCGTAGTGTATACGGATCACTCGGCTTTGAAGTACCTATTTGCAAAGCAAGATGCAAAGCCGAGGCTTCTCCGTTGGGTTCTCCTCCTCTAAGAATTTGATATCATTATCCGTGATAAAAAAGGAGCCGAGAACCTTGCTGCTGATCATCTCTCACGATTAGAAAACCCTCATCAAGATGTGTCCGAGAAACAGGAAATAAATGAAACATTCCCTCTCGAGACACTCAGTGCGGTTGCTTTTCGTGGTGACTCTACTACCCCATGGTTTGCCGACTTTGCAAATTACCATGCGGGTAACTTCATCGTGAAGGGGATGACGTCCCAACAGAAGAACAAGTTCTTCAAAGACGTTAGACATTACTTCTGGGACGACCCCTTTCTCTTTAAAATCTGTGCCGATCAAGTCATCAGGCGATGTGTATACGGACAGGAAGCCGCTGATATTCTCAAGGCTTGCCATGCTGGACCCACCGGGGGCCACCATAGTCCTAACTACACCGCCAAAAAGGTGTTTGATTCCGGTTTCTATTGGCCCACGATCTATAAGGATGCCTACGAGTTAGTCAAAGCTTGTGATGCTTGTCAGCGTCACGGGAATATTTCACAAAAGAACGAAATGCCACAAAATGCTATTCAAGTTTGTGAAATCTTTGACGTCTGGGGCATTGATTTTATGGGGTCATTCCCATCTTCCCGTGGAAACAAATATATTCTCGTGGCTGTTGACTACTTGTCAAAATGGGTTGAGGCTAAGGCCTTACCCACTAACGATGCCCGAGTTGTTGTGAAATTCTTGAAATCCCTCTTTGCTCGTTTTGGAACTCCACGTGCCATCATTAGTGATCGCGGTACTCACTTTTGCAATGATCAATTCGCAAAAGTCATGCTTAAGTACGGTGTTACTCACCGTCTTTCTACCGCATATCACCCACAAACAAGTGGGCAGGTGGAGGTTTCAAACCATGGTATTAAACGGATTCTTGAAAGGACCGTAGGAGAAAACCGTGCTTCCTGGTCGGATAAACTAGATGATGCACTCTGGGCCTTCCGTACAGCTTACAAAACACCCATCGGGTGTACTCCATACAAGCTTGTATACTGAAAGGCGTGTCATTTACCGATCGAGCTCGAGCACAAAGCCTACTGGGCCTTGAAACATGCAAACTACGACCTTCATAAAGCGGGTGATCACCGTAAGGTTCAACTCAATGAATTAAACGAACTTCGTGATCAAGCCTACGAGAACTCTTTGATCTACAAAGAAAAGACAAAGAAGATTCACGACTCTAAGATTAAGAACCGCGTTTTCAACGTCGGTGACAGAGTCCTTCTTTTCAACTCAAGGTTAAAGATCTTCTCGGGGAAATTAAAAACCCGATGGACTGGACCATTCACTGTTGCTAAAGTATATCCATACGGGACTGTTGAGTTATCTCAACCCGAAGGTCCCAACTTCCAAGTGAATGGTCATCGTTTGAAACATTATTTTGGAGAGGACATACCATCCATGGTTGTCCCTGATCTCCAAACTTTCCCCATGGACCAATGAATTCGGGGATCGAGTCAAGCTAGTGACTCGGTGAACAAAAATTAGCAACATATATGGGTTTTCACCCATATTTCTGACTTCTTTCTACTTTCTACCGCTCTAGTGTGGGGGAGTGGCCGTCCCCCACCTTTTGAAAAGTAAATATGTATAAAAGTTTCAGTTCACAAAAAAAAAATGTAAAAATGTTTATATGTACAGATAAATAAAGTGAAAAATAAAATCAATATTTCCACAGTTAGATTCGAATATTAGCTTTTTCCGTTCAGAGATTCGGCATAATAGCCGGGACTTTGAATATTGAGGAGAATATTCAATTCTAGTGTGGGGGGGGGGAAATTCTTACGAATTTTATCACAAAATACTTTCAAGTACCCCCGTTTTAGGCCTAAAATTTTTCAAAATTTTTTCACTTTATTTCAAAATTTTTGTGTTAATCAGTCCGCCAAAGTCTAAATGACAAATGGATTGGCTAGTCCAGGAGCAAACGGCTCTTGGTAAAGACATCTCAAACCCGTTGATGGCTTGCAATTTGCCAAAAATTGTATGGTTCCTCAACTCCCCATATCCCATAAAGCGAATGAGTTGGCTAGCCCACAAGATTATGGCTTGTGGTAAAGGCCGTGGAAAATCCATAATTGGTAATCAGCTCACCAAGATGTTGACTTAGTCCATCAAGATGCTGGCTTGTCTAGAAGCAAACGACTTTTGGTAAAGACTAATCAAATCCGTTGACAGCTGGTGGTTTGCTCAAAATCACACGGTTATCAGGTGTGCCACAGTTCTTACACCTGGCTACTCCAGAAGTGATGGCTTTTGGTAAAGGGATTTTCAAATCCATCAGGTTTTTCTCAAAAGATTGCTAGAGACTAGCAATGTTTTAGTGTGGGGGAATGATGAGTGTGTAAATACTCATCATTTTTACCTTTTCTGAGCTGCCAAAATATCTAAAAACACTCAATATTGAATCAAAATAGTGAAAATATCCCAGGAAAGTGTTTTACATGTTTCAAATGCAAAATAATCAAAAACAGATGAAAAACGCACAAAGTTTGTAAAATTGGCAGTTTTTGTCCCTCAACTTTCAAAAGTTGTCAAATCTAGTCCCTGGCTGTTCTAAAAACTTGAAAAAGTCAGCAAAGGTCCTTTTAAATCAAAAAGTTACATAATTAGTCCTTTGGTGCAAAGTTTCACAAAATTACGAGTTTAGTCCCTGAACTTTGAAAAATGACAAAAATGGTCCTTGGGATATTAAAACTTTGAGGAAAACAAATTTTGTCCTTGTACTTCTCATATGTGACAGGATTGGTCCTTGGTGAACAAGTTTGGTAAAATTACAAAATTGGTCCCTGAAGTTTGAAAGTTTGGCAGTTTTAGTCCCTGGTGAAATTAAAATGGAAAAATCATACCAGGACCTCATACTATTCATAACTTGGCAAAACACACCCTTGTGAACACTTTGGAAGAATGCCAAGTTCACCCCCAACTTTTGATAAATTGCAAAAAAGGTCCTGGTGAAATCTAAAAACCAAACCGGACCTTATTACTAATAAAAACCAAACCATAGTCCAATCCACACAATCCAAGCCCACCTCCCCTATTTCTTGGCCCATTCCACAATCCAGCCCACCCTTTTATTAATAAAACCCGGGTCAAAGGTTTGACCTTGGTCAAATACCGGTCAAACACCCCCTTTTCCCTCTCCCTCCGCCAAACCACCAAACCACCCTGGTTTTGCAGTCTACCACCACCACTTGCCCATCTCATCATCACCTCCCCACACCCCCTGCACCAACTTTCACATCCACAATTAATGCCACCACCCCTTGCCTGAATCAGTCCAAAACACCTTTCCCGCCAAAAACATATAAACGGTGGAGATGGAATTTAATCATCCAATGGTCAAGATTCAAAGTGGGATATGCTCAGAGGCTCAAAAGAACCCTAATGGACATCTATAAAAGGAGAAGAGTGCAAGGAAGAAAAATGTGTAGCTAATTTAGTAAAATTTATGTCGAATTAAATTTATGTTTCAAATTCAGTGTAATTTTCTTATTTCAAGTGTTGTAGTTGCTGTTTAGTTGTACTCTTAAACTTTTGAAGTTATAAAATTACAAAATTTCAGTTCTGTTTTATGTAATTGCAATCTACTCAAATTCTGAATTTCTCAATAACCTCAGTTGTCACTTGCATCAATGATTATGGACTGATATAGGGTCATTTAGGTTCCCTTAAGCTTGTTAAAGCTTGTAGAGACACTAAAACTCAGTACTAGTCATAAAAACCAAAAATACAAAAAAGTCAACATAAGTCAACTATGCTTGTTTGAGTTTGATTTCAGGTATCAAGAGGAATTGAAGGGTAGTTTTGGAAGTGGCATTAGCCTATCTAAAGATAGGCATCAGTGGAAAATCCCTTGTTCATGCTAGGGATGATTTGTAAGATTTGCTCATTTTGAAATTCCTCTCAAATCTTAATATCCTTGCAATCTCTGTGTTTGCTTGTTATTCTGTGTTTATTTGTGCTCATTTAGTGTAATTTAGATATATTATAGCTTAATATAGGATGTTTGTTCATTAGAATTTGTAGTTGCTTTAAACCTTAGTTTCACAGTCAAGATTGCATAAGTGAATTTGTTGTGTGTTTGTAGTAACTATCTGTTTCTAAGTGCTTATTTAGGCCTAATATTCCATAAAAACCTGAATTGGACAAGTCTCATAAACTCTCATGACCCTTAGCTCTTAAATCACAAAAACAGTCTTACTAAAAGGGGTGTTTGGATTTGCAAGATTAGCTGTGTTATTGTGGATCTCAGAGGTTAACCATAGTTTAGACATCACACTTTATGTCTCATTTGATAGTTTAAAACACAAAATCAGTTAGTGTTAAGTTTAAAAGTCAAAATCATAAAAATTTTCCCCTCACAGTTAACTGTGAGAGGTTTGGGTGTTTAAATCCATCACATTAGCTACATAGGTTGTTAATTTAGAGTAATATAGCTTAGATATAGTTTATAACTTAATTTATAATCAGTAGGAGCCAGTAGAAATCCAAATAAGTCAAACTTTGTGTTTTCCTCAAAAAGTCAAAAGTTGCTCATCAGATTTTTCCAAAACTTGTGGGAATTTTATTTAATTTTGTGTTTGGATTGAAGATTTGAAACTTGTTGTAGTTAAACTCTACCACCTCAACTTCATTTTCCCATTGCTGTTTGATTTTTGGGAATTTTATTGTGGACCCCACCTTAGGCCAAAGTTACTTGCAGGGAAGGAAACCTCCCCTGCACCAGCATACCATCACAACACCACCAACTTTGGTGGTGGCTGCAGCCCACCTCAGTGGGCCCCAGTGGTTCATTTTTGGTTTTCCCAACCCCTCCTACCAGGGATCATAAATTGACCAATTGTTTGACCTAGGAGTAAGTGGACCCCACCTGGAATCAGTTCTCAAGTTTGTCCCCATTCTGTGTTATATTTGAAGTATCAAAGTGCTTATTTGTAACTTATTGGCTTATCAGTGCTTGTTGCTCATTGTTTTTGGCTTATTTAAGTCCTTTTAGCTTATTTGAATCTAGTTTCATCATAGTGGACCCCACATACAGTGATTTGTGCTTAATTTGCCACTTGGTCAATAAAAGTCAAACTGTCTAAGTAAAGGGGGTGCACACTGCTTATTTTTAAGCTTTGTAAAAAGTTGTTTCACAAAAGTATCTTATTTTCATCTTATATTTAGCTGTCTAAAAGAAAAACTCCAAAAAAACCAAACATAAAAATAGTGATAGCTTCTATTTAATAGAAATTATCTTTTTCATTTTTCATTTTAGCTTATTTATAAGCACTTTTCCATTTTTATAATTTTCTAAATTTTCTTGTACCTTTAAGTATTTAAAATAATTTTCTTAGATTTTTCCTAATCAGTTTACTTTTTATTAGATTTAAAAGTTATTTAAATAATTTAATAGGTAATATTAGTAATAAATTAGTTTTCTTAGATTTTTATTAACAACAGTAGGTTTTTATAATTTTTCTAAGTTTTATAAATTAGTTAAGACTTTTAGAAAATATATTTTTAATTTCTACTATTCATTTTCCATTTTTCTTATTTTAATTATTTAAATTAGAATTAAAGTAATTAAAAGGTAATTAATTGATGAAATAGCCTTAAACATAATTTTTAGAAGTTTTTATAATTTTGTAGGATTCCTGTGATGGTTAAATAATTTTATAAATTTTCTCATAATTTTCTAAGTTAATTTAGTATTAACTGTAATTTAAATTAGTTTAAATAGTTTAATTAAGTTAAATAGTTTTTAATTAACAAAAAACCTATAAAAAGACAAAAATATTTATTTTTATTTTTTTATACTTTCTTCATGTTCTTATTAAAGTTTAGAAATTGTTTTTGCAAAATTTTTAGTTTAATTTGTAATCTTTATAATTTTTAGTTAATTAAAATTAGATTTTAATTAGTTTAATTAATTAAATAATATTTAAATAGTAAAATAATCATTTTTATAATTTCAATTTCATTTTCAATATTCTTTTAATTTTAAGTTTCAAAAGTTTCAAAAGCACCCCCTGTAGTTTGTAATTTACCAAATCCCACTTTTCTGTCTGATTACGTGTTACCAAATTGTGAATTTGTGCATATACCTGTATATCTGTTATTTGTGAATATTATATCTGTGTACAAATACCAAAATATCAGTAGCAAAATCAATTCCATATCATCTGGGCTACTGTCCTCAGTGTCACTCATCCCTAAACGATTTCCAAAAGCACCATTTCAATCTCGCTGGGACTTTAAGACCCGGGGACACACTATACTATCACCAGAGTATTGGTCTAGGTAGTTTGACTTTGTTGACCATTTACTTGGTCAATTTAAGTTGACTGTTTAGCATCAATCAAACTTATCATGTGATAATCTTTTAAGTTGAACCATGCTCCAATTATTTCCCTGACTCTTGACATATCTGATCATGTACTCCCTTTGTTCTCCTCTAGTCAAAGGCTTGCTCTGTCTTTCTTTGTACATTTGCTCCCTGATTTGCCTTTTCTTTTCATTTACCATCTGAACCATCTTCTGAGCAAAGTCTCCACCTTCAATGTCAGGTAGAATGTCTCCATTCACTTCAAGCTTAACTCTGATGAGATCCTAATCATCTTCTATGTAGAATTTGGCAGCTTGCTGCACTTCAGACATTCTTTTCTTTTTAGCTTCAGATGGTTCAAGCCCTTCTTGCATTTTCCTTGCAATCTCTGCATCTTTGGCTTCTATCTCAGCAAGCCTTGCTACTTCAGCTTCTTCTTGAGCTTTGATTCTTACAATCTCAACCATACTAGCCTGATCTTCTCTGATTTGCCTCTTGCTTCTCGTGGGTTGAGAAGATGCTTCAAGTATTTGCTTTCCTTCTCTCTAAGTAGCAGGCTTATCTTTATCATCTTGATCTTCAAGAATTTGTGCAGCAAACTTAACTTCTGTGCTACCAGTATTAATATTTGTACTAGCAGACTTAACTTTCAACTCATCAGAATTAACTCCTTCATCAGACTTAACTTCTTCTTCTTCTGTCACCAACTTCTTTCTTAGCTTCCTCTTCTTATGAGTTTGACTAAGAGTTTTAACCAAAATCACAGCTGCTTCTAGACCTTGGGGACTAATTTGTGTATCCCCAGAGTTCTTTGCTTGTGTAGGAGTCTGAAAAATAGTGTCTTCACCCAAATTCCTTCTTTGTTTGGAAGAATTTTCTTCACCAACATCTTCTGGCTCAGATTCACTAATCACAATGCCCTTCTTCTTGATAACTGTCTCCAACTTTTTAACTTTTCTAACCAACTTTGTGGAAAACTAGAAGAGGGGGTTGAATAGTTTTACGTCTTTTTAATTTTATTATGAAAACTTAGTTTAGTTTTAAAACCTTGTTTGCTTTTAAAACTTTGATTCAATCTTATGTGAACTCAAATCTTGAACAATATGAACAAGTATATCTAAGTATGAACAATAATAATAATGTAAGCTAAGTATGTGAAATCAATACATGCATAATATAAACAATTATAGCTATATACGAGAGATAAGTACGTAATCGTTTATTTTATAATCCTTAGTTATATTTTGTATAAAAACTATACTTGATCGAAATGATCAATTATATGTATGTAACCTTTTTAGTTTGATTGTAAAAACTTTGTTTTGTGAATGAAACTTTCGTTTGATCTTTAAGTAAAATCAATACTAGCACTATATGAGCAACTATATATATATGTCTACGTCTACAAATGTAATAACGATATAAGCAAGATAATAAGTAAGATATGGAAAGATCTAACCGCGAGACAAAGGATTTATAGTGGTTCGGCTACAAGGACACCTTCCTTGCCCTACTCCACTCCTCGAGTCACCTACTCGAGAGTTTTCTTCACTATGTCAACAAGCTTCTTATGGCGGAGAAACCTTACACACCAATATACACACCACTTACACACCAAAGCTTCGTCACAACGAAATCACACCTTCTTCACAACTACTTCACACCAATCTACTACACACCTATCTTCACAACTACTTCACACCAATCTACTACACACCTATCTTCACAACTACTTCACACCAACTATCTTTACTACAATCTAGTTCACACCTATCTTCTACACACCAATTATCTTCACTACAATCTACTAGCCAATCACACAATCTATATTCCTAACACAACTATCTACAATCAAATATTCACAACACACTACACAAAGATATATGTAAATATTCTTGATGATGCACCAACAACTTGGATGTGGAGGTCACAACAAGTTGTAATACTTCTTGTCTTGGAGGATAGAAGTATTCTTCTCTTGCACTTGAGAGGATGATGTAAGAATCACTTTGAAACAAAGGATTATGTATTTATGATCAAAGGATTTAGAGAATAGAAATGGGGATCTAGAACAGAAAGTTTTGGAGTGCAAAAGGTGAGAAAAAAATCCAGGTTTAAGGTGGTATTTATAGGCAAAAGAATCTGACAGAGGAGCGTGGCCGGTCCCCTTAAAATTAAGGGGACCGCCCTTTATAATTAAGGGGGCCGCCCAGCTGAAACGGCCAGATTCTTTGTCTTTTAGTGGGGAAAGTTTATTTGGTGAAAAACTAACTGTTTTTGGTTAAAAATTTGAATTCATATATTTAGTATGAATAAAACATTTTTCTTTATTACCAAAAGTGTTTTTCAAAAATATATAATATGTTTATATAATTAAATAAACTTTGCATTAGTTAATTAAATACCCCTTTGATCATAAATTGCACTAAACACTTTGTTTATTCATACCTTAAGTGATTTGGATGTAAAGAGAAATATTAATCACTAAATACTTGTTTATGTCACAAGTTTTAGTTCTATGAGTTTATATTTTGTGATAATCAAAACATAGAGATATTGATAACATGTTAATAATGTTTTTAGGCATTAATTTATGTCAACAAACTTCACAATTGCACTTCCCATCACTTCCTTTGACTGTTTTAGGTCTTTTTCTGACGTTTGTACCCTGTTCAAAAGTTATGGAACCAATTGTGTGAGGGTCTCCATAGTCATATGGATAGGTGATTTAGTCGTTTTAAGTATAGTTTTGTGTTTCCGAAGAAATACTCGTGAAAGTATTTCCCGGGTCGTTCTCCCAACGAAGGTTGAATGGAATCGTGATTTCGGTTTGTAATTCGTGTAGTGAATGGGAATTATATTTTGATATTTGGAAGCTAAACTACAATTCGGGAAACTTAAATCGCAAACTAAGGAAAATGAAATGACACTAAAAAGTACAAGAAACAATAATGCAAAGCTATCTAAACCTTAAACGCAACCTAATCGAAAAAACGTGAATATTAAGGCAACTAGATTATTCTAAAAATGATATATGGGAAATATGTTTGCTAATTGACGTGAAAAGTTCATTAAGTGTGGACTAAGGTTTGACGACGAATTATATTCCTTAGACAAGATTATTTTCTCACAACGTTGGTTTATTTTGAAAACAATCCTTTAAAAAGAAAATAATTACTAGATGTGTAATTTGATTATTCTCCGGCTTTTGCCCTTCAATATAAAACTACAAATCTAAATAATCTCACTAATTATTAATCACAATCATTTTTTATTAATCCACACTTAAATCACAAATCCATATCACTTAACAAACATTAATAAGCTACTCACTACTCATCTTAATTAAACTAAAAATAAATATTCCAACAAACATGATTATATTAATAAACTAATTATAAAAGTGAAAAGGGATGAGAAAGTAAAACCCGATCTAACGCGACGAGAATAATAAACCACCCGGTTTTATAAACTTGTCAAATTATAAAGTTTATTTCTTTAATAGTTTTTATATCACCAAGTAGTAAATAAAGTTTTTTGACTTTAATTACTAATTAGCTTTATAAAAACTAGAAAAGCTATAAGCTTTATTAATAAGTAAGCTTATAAAACCCTTAAACTCCTCGCCTTATGTAGAGAATGATGAAAAACTAGAAAAAAAATCACAACTTTATGCAATATTAGTTCTAATAAGCCATAAAATAAACTAAATCTAGATTAAAATCGCTATAGATAAGCTAATCTAATCTAGCAAAACTAGTAATAGAACCAAAAAGCTAGAAAGCTAATAGATCTATACTAGTTATGAATCAACCAAAACTAAAAAGCTAGATTGAATTGAAGAAAATAAGAGATAAGCTAATTAGATAAAAAGTAATAAGCTAACTAGATTTATTTAGAAAAAGTTTTGAAATTAAAAAAAGACTAATTGATTTATGCTAAAAATTACTAGATCTAATCGTACTAAATAGGATTTGTAAAGTAATTAAGAAATAAAAAGGTATTTATTTAATAAACTATAAAAAAAAAATATTCTAAAAGCTAAACTACTTAATCTCTAAATATACTATTAAGTGAAACTTTAACATGAAAGAGGTTTAAAATGATTTAGCTATAGGAGAGCTTTTCACAAATAAACCAAATCTAATAAGCCACAAAAAGCTAGTAAGCTATTATGGATTATTAGATAAAAGAGATGTTAATACAAATATCGCCTAAAAACGTTATTTATATTTTACGATCTTTGCTAAGTTTTATTAATGACAAAGTATGAACTTTAGCTAAGAGTAAATCATCACTTTAAGTGTTTAAGTCTTGTTTAACTAAGGTTTACATTTCCCTTTAAACAAAACATTGTTTTTATTTCTTAAATTAGAAAGTGTCTTGTCACATCACATTTATTTCTTAAAATATTAATGTCACATCACATTTAGGGCAAGCTTTGTCAATATACATTTATGTTAAGAAAGAGTGTTTGACTAACCATATGTTTGCTTGCAAGTCTTGTATTTGACTAGGTGTAATGTGATGTGACCTTGTTTGGTTTGGAAGATTTATTGCAAAACCAACTGCAGCCCTGACGGAACCCTGGGGGTACATGGGTGGAACCCATCTGAGGGTTCCGCCTGATCCGCCAGACCTGCAGAATAGTTTGCTATAAATACCAAACCATTTGTTAGTTTTAAGTCACCCATTTAGGACATATTTTCATATACTCTCTCAACTAACTCAGTAACATTTGACTTGTGTGATTATCTTATGTAGCAAGGGACTTCACAAGATCATTCAAGAAGTTACAAGCTTCAACTCTAAAGTTGCAAGTCTTGTTAGCTTTGTCATGTATAAGCTTTGGTAGTTTATACTTCATTTGTATCATGTATGTAGAAGTGATTAGTTAGTATTTTAGGCCTCAAAATACATAGTGTGTCGGGAGTTGTTGTACCCTTGTAAAAGAACTAACGGGAGTGGTTGTACCCTTGGTAAAGAACTCGACATCTAGCTTAGTGTTGGTAAAAGTGTAGGTGACGATGGGAGTGGTTGTACCCGTATAAAAGAACTCGACATTTAGCTTAGTGTCGGTAAAAGTGTAAGCGACTTTGTAAAGGTTTTCTCTGCCGGTGAAAGGAGCTCGTTGATTAGTGCTTATAACTCTCGAGTTGGAAACTCGGGGCGTGGATGTAGGGCAAGGAAAAAGAGTCCTTGTAGCCGAACCACGATAAACAATCGTGTTGTGGTTTGATCGTTTATTTCTTTATCTTTGCTTATTACATATTGTCTTTTAGTTAGAATTGCTAATAACATATAAAGCTTTTCAAAGAATTAAACAAGTAAAGGTGTGTTTATATCTTTAAACAAATGTAAAGCTTTTCAAAGACCTAAACAAGTATAGTTAAGAATATCACATGTAATGCTTTTCAAAGAATGAAACAAGTAATGTTAGAATTTTCATTCACATGTAAAGCTTTTCAAAGAATCAAACATGCAAAGTTGTACTTGCATCTTTGAACAAACTTAATGTTTTAAAAGGATATTCAAGCTTAAAAGGATTTAAAAAGCGGTAAACTATTCAACTCCCCTTCTAGTTTTCCACAATTGGCATCAAGAGCTACGTTACTCAAGATCTTTAAAATAGAATGTATTTTAAAACTTGGATCAATCAATGGATTTTGAAAATCTCAAAGAAGGGCAACCTATTCAAAACCCACCGCTATTTGAATAAGAAAACTTACTTGAATGGAAAAGTATTTTTGAAAACTATGTGAAATAAATTGATCAAGATCTTTGGCATATTATTTCTTTTGGTGATTTCAAATCAAAGAAAACAAGTTTTTGAAAACCAAGATAACTATCTTAAACTTGATAAAAATACTAAAGCTAAAACAATGATTTATAAAGCTTTAGTACCAAATATGAAAGTATGTATTTTTGTCAAACGGCTAATGATATTTGGAAAAATATGTTAAACTTTCATCAAGAAATATGTCAAGTCAAAGATGATCAATTTGATCTCACATATGAATTAGAAGTCTTAGAAATATTAATAGATAGACATTTAGTTGAGATAAATACATGTACTACTAGTTTAAATGTTTTAAATGAAGGTGTAAGTGAAGATGATTACTCATGTCGAGCTCTTAGTGGACTTGCTTACGATTCATGGAATGACACGGATGTAGATGAAGCCAACCATCCAGTTTGTGATTCTCAACTAGATAAAACATCAAGCAAGGTACATTTTGAAACCAAATACTTTTGCTTTGACAAATTTATCCTAGAGTTTTCTAAACTAGAAAATGAGTCTAAACGTTTATGCAACATGGACCTAAAAACTATCTTTAAGAATGAGTCTTCAAAATCTTTTAAGAATATCTTTGAAAAGGAAATCTTGTTAGAAGATAAAATGTCTAGAATTGAGAGTAATGTTGAAATTGATCTAGAATGTAAATTGTGTCTAGATTACAAACATAAGTTTAAAAAGCAAAATGAGAAAGGAAAATTATTAGTTAAATTTGATGAAAGCTCAAAATCTCTTGAAAGATTGTTGAGGAGTCAAAGGTTGTTTAAAGATAAAACCGGATTAGGATTTAACTCAAAAGCACCATCAACTAATAAAACAAAGCAAGTAAAAATTTTCAAACCTAGAAGAGAGATTTGGAGATAATTCAATCTCTAATAGAAACTCATGATAAAAGATTCAAAATTATCATGCTCTATGCTTTTATATGATTATCTAACCTTCTTGGATACCTGAGTAATTGAGTTTCAAAGTGTATCGTCAAACCAAGTTTTTACACATTGCGTTTATCCTCTTGATAGCATCTCTATGCAATTTAAAAGGTACGCATTACTTCAACTTGACTTTGATTGTCTCTTGTTTCTAGCATTATGTGTTGGAATATGTGTTATTAGTTATACTCTAAAATGTTTACCTGCTATTAGTAGTAACTAAGATTAGATTCTATAAGGAATTTTGTCATTAGTACTAGTAGGAGATATAAGGTGTTTTGGTTCTTTAACCGTCAAGAGATAAACACGAGGAACTCTTGAGTGAGTCTCACTCAACTCTTGCTTACAAGTGAGCTAACTAAGAATTTCCTAAGTGTTAAAATGTCTAACACTTTTGTGATGCTTGCAAAACAAACATTTGTTAAACAACATTCTCAAACACCATACTTTGAGTCTCAAATTGTGTTTTTCTTCAATCACTCCTTTATGATAATCTCACATAAAACACACAAGGTGAAATAAAGCACATTAGCATACATTAGGATGTGTGAAAGAAAATGAGTTTTCAACATCTAGGATTTACACATCAAATGTGACACTTAGTCTCATGATGTTGTACCTCTTGGACTTTTTCAAAACAAATAGAGTTCATAGTGTCTTAAGTAAGAAAACCCAAAGAGTCGAGAAGTCGTTAAATATAACATTTAACGAGTGATCTCCTCCTTCTAAAGATATCATCTTTGGTAGATGATAACTTAGTCGAAAGTCCAATGATAGCAAGACAAGTATGTTGTGAAAAACATTAAGAATAAAAGTACAAAATAACATCTTCTCACCTTGAGTCAAACATTGAATCATGCAAAATTGACATAAGTTATAAAACTTGATTTATAGGTCATAGTTGTGTCTAAACAAATTCAACAAAAACAGTTTTTGGAATTTAGAGTAAAACAACTAGTGAAACAAAATAGATGTTTCGAAGTAATCATGTGATTATAAGTGTCAATATTTGAAAGCCTTTTTGATAATAAAAGTAAGCTCCAAAAGTAAGGGATTTTAACTTAAAGACATTCCTAGTTACTCTCTTGTTCTCAATGGTTAAGTTATTGATGACTTATCAAGAATGAGATTAGTAAATCCGTAGGTAAAACTAAACGTAGAGAAATGTTTGGAAGACTACTTGTTCTCATAACAATTAGATCCAACATTATGTTTAGCATTTGTCTATGTGCTCGTGTTAAAGAAGATCCTAAAACAACTCTTTAGTTGAGCTTGTTTGGATACATCATTAGGTACTACATAACTAGGATTATGGTATCCCAAAAGAACGGGAATAGAAACCATAATGTATGCCAAATGGAATTATGTCGGTAATAAGTTGATAAGAAAAGCACAAGTGGTACTTGCACTTTTATACTTATTTACCCAATGATTCTCCAAAACACGTAAGGTTCTCAAATTAGTTTCGGATGGAGAAGCACATCAACAAGCTCCACTTGTATAAGCGAATTCGTGTCAACAATGGAATTCTTTTATCAACATTGTTATCCCTTCAACAAAGGAATCATCGACTTCGGCAACAATTCAATCCATTATGGTCTTAATAGACATATTGTGATCCATCATCATCGCCTTGGTAAGATTGTTCATTGAGGAACGTCTTAACTTCTACGTTAACCATTCTATCAACGTTTTCACAAAACCTCTCGAATATGAAGCATTCATCATTCCTAGGCTTAGTCAAAGACTCATAAGACCTAAAACCTTAGTTTTGAGCATTAGGATAAAGCCACAAAAATCAAGACAATCCCTTTGGAATTTTTCCCTGCAGCTCCCATGGTACCCTCAGACCATACGGGCGGAACCCTCCCTTTGGTTCCGCCTGGTCCGCCAAATCTACAGGATGTTTTATTTTTAATTTCTAAACCAAACACCCTCTTAACTTAATAATTCACTTGTTCTTTCACCATCATCTCATCACATTCACCTTGTGATATATCTCAGCCCATAAGATTCACAAAATGAGCAAAACTTCAAGCATCTTCCTCATAACCTTTCATCACTCAACCCTCAAACAACCAATGTGAAATGAGAAACCGAGTATCCTTTGTCCTATCAATATCGAGTCATCCACCATTTCCATGCCCTCAAAGAAACCAAGAGTCAATATCATCTTCACCAATAACTCCACCTAGTCATCTTCACAAAAAGATTCCACAATGTAACCAAATAAGTGTGTCATCCCCACTATAACCTAACCTATTAAGATTAAACCACCTTTCATGATACATAAACCTATGTTCACCCTTGTGTCGCTCTTTGTAACAAAGGGCAATTGTCATATCCATACTCTCATTAACATATTTGTCTATGTCGTTAAAAGTCAAGTGAATTTCATTATGAAATGCGTCTCTTCAACTTTCTAGCAAGTGAAGAACACAAAGAAGATATCCAAGCTTCAAGTGTTGTCAAGCAATCACCACCTCATTTCACATTCCACTCTCAGTCGTCAACCATACTTTACCACCGTTCACCACATTGTTAAAACAAATGAAAAACATCATTGAAACATCACTTGCATTATAAAACGTTTTTAAGCATCTAAATGAGTCAAGTTAACCGTACCTCCACATTGTTTTCATATAGGCACACACTAGAACATACACATTACAATAGTCGTTTACTTAGACTAAAATGTGAAATTTTGAGTTTCTAGGAATCATCATGCCTCCTCTAACTCACTACGACCACAAGGACACCATCAAGTACCTACCCAAACACCACAAAACCAAAAGTCTTACTCAAACTCAAATCGTTGTTTTTAAAGCCTTAGAAAAACGATATGTCCATAAGGGTAGAACCATTGATCCATCCTTCTTAGAAGGTACAAATCTCTACACGGAACTTGCCACAATCAACTTTGAGTGTCTCTTAGAAATCGACGAGCCTATTTGTTCTAGGTTCATTTTAGAATTCTATGCATCCGTCACCCTCTCCAAGGATGAGTATGGTCGCATGTCTATTAACTTTAGGGCTAGTAGTCATCAATACTCGTTCACTCTCGAGGAGTTTTCTCAAATCCTAGGTGTCCCAAACCATGGTACTTGCATCTACTCCGACTTGCACTCCCTCTCAACTCTTGACACACTCTTTGACCGCATCCATCCCTATGATACCTCTCTTGTGTCCAAAGATGAACTTCGTGACCACCTCTTCATTAGGACCACCAACACTAGGAGAACTAGAACCGGAAATGAGGTCATCAAGGACCCATATGGAATGGAATTCAATGAACTCAAGCCCCAAATTCAAGGAATGGGAAGAACTCCTTAGAGCCAATGAAATTAGCGCCATAGGAAACCAGCATCACATCAATGTTTGCCTTTGCTACATGCTCTACCCCTTGTCCGTTAGGCAACCCTTCAACCTTGCCTACTACATGACCAAGAGAATGACCGACATTCCCGTGCAAGGCACAACATCTATGCCGTATGGAATGCTCTTGACCCGTCTCTTTAGGTTCATCTCTCCCATTCTATTAACTCCTAGAGGTCTTCACCTAGACTACTCTCTTATTCCACACGCTTTTGTCCCACTAAGTGACAGGAGAATCTACAAAGCCCAAGGTAAACATTTTCCAACTCTAGGCTTTGCCCAACTCTGGGCTCCCACCTCTAGAATACATTTTCCAACTTTCGGATATTCCAAATGAGTCGGCGGAGTTCAAACAAACAAAGGGGATGTTCAAAAACATCGAGAGATTTCTTGAAAAGCTCAAGAAGAAGATTGACCGTCTATGAGAGCGGGTGTGTAGGAGTGTTTGGCACTAGGTGCTATTTGAATGATTTGGTCATTTAAACATTACGTGTTATGTATTTGTGTGTTGGTAAGATATTTGGTACTATTTGGAACTTGTAGGAACTAACAATGATGCAGGAAGACAACATTTGGCAAGTTGTCAAATTTTCATGTTTATGAAATTTTCACTAAGTATAGTGAAATTCTCGACCTCAAGGTCAAAATCCTATGATATGTGTGTTTACATGTCCAATTTTTGCATTGCCTAACTAGATATGCATTATCTTTTTGATTTTTGAAGTTTTCGAAAAATTTGAAAATCGTCTCGCGGGTCAAAAACGCGAACTGCCAATTTTTTCAGGCCTGGCGGATCTGGCGGCACCCTAGAATGGGTTCTGCCATTGTATTTTCTGGGCAACCCATAATTGGCCCAACGGACCAGACGGAACCCAAAACAGGGTTCCGCTTGTGTACTGCGAGGGTTCCGCCAGTCACCTGCAGAAAATTTTTGTCATTTTTCTTAAGTTCAAAACTTTTAAAGTGTCAAACCATTATCCTAAGTGAGAAACATCTTCCATTAACTCCAATAACCATATTAGAACAACTCTCACTCACTAAAACAATTAGGAAGCCACTTCCCTCCAAAAATTCAAATTCAAACATAACTAACCCAATGAACCCTTTTAAAGGATCCTTCAAACCATTGAAACATTTTCAACCAAATCACATCCCATGATCACAAAGCATTGAGTGCATATGTTGGTCTTTCACTCCACCCTATTCCATTGGATTGACATCAAATGATGTGACATGGTCATGAAAATCATTTGAAACCTCATTCTTTGAATGGAAGAACATCAAATCCAAACACTCATTTCAACATCTTTTCCATCCTATAAATTTGAAAGTTTTGCAACAACTCAAATCACACCATCACCATCAAAATACCCTCTCTCAAAACCACACCTTTGAAATTACTAGATCCAACACCTCATCCGAGCCATCAAAATCTTTGGCAAAAACCACTAAGATTAGTGTTAAACCTTGTTGCTTCAACAAAACCGTCAAGTCAAACTCCTCATCTTCAAGTGATGCTTCACTTAACATTTCTTCACCTATCCAAGATTTCCTTAACCTCACTACCTCAACTCCATCCTCAATACATTGCAATACCAATGTAATCACCTTTCAAGATTTCCTCAATCTTGTTACTCCAACATCCTCTCCCAAACATGGCAATACAAACATATACACTTTTCAACCATCAAAAACTTTTTCAACCATCGATCACCAACACTTACACCAATGGAACTTTTCCATACACCACCAACATCACCACATCCACTATTGGAAACTTTTGAAAACCTATCACCTAAACCATCAAGCCCTCCATCATTGTCAATTTTTTGACACCATTGCCGAAACGGAAACCCAACAACAACCAATATTTCAACCAAATGAGTCATTGGATGATACACCTCATCCACCGTCATTGCTTGAGAGTTTGGCTTACCATTATGCTAGACCCTATTTTTTTTTAAATGATCAAGGTCATACACACATACAATCATTTGTGTTTCACCTCATTTACAAAAACCTTCATGGTAATCCTTCCGGAGAACCAAGCTTCCGTCACTTTGTTCAACAACAACAACCACAAGAACCTTCCCAACACTTTGAATCTCTATTTTCTTCGTATAAGAAAATAGAAGCATCTCAATGATCTCTCACCAAGACCAACAAAACCACCACCTTTCACAAATGAATAACCAATGTCATTGCTTAACCAAAATGAGTCTTTCGACCACAACCAACCACCACAACAAGAGTATCACCACCCAAAACCATTGTTGTTTCACCCTATCCAATAAAATGAGGTTTATCATAAACCACATTTTGGATAGTCTCAAGTTTAGAGTCTCCAAAATGAAACAAAACCGTTTCTTTTGGAAAATATTTCTTATTAAAACCAACAAACCAAGCTTAGAGCACCAACACCACCTCAAGTTAGAGTCTCCAAAATGAAACAAAATCGTTTCTTTTGGAAAACATTTCACCATTTAAACCAAAATCGTGTCACCTCCACAACATTCAAAATAAAACCCGCTACAACCCTCAACACACATTTTCATCCTTAAACAACCTTAGCCTTGTTTTTGGAAAATGTTTCTCATTAAGGAAAATGATGATTTCCTTGTAGCATTTTATGTTCTTAGTTTATTTTTGATTTTTCTTTATTTTTAAGAAGTAGGATAATGTCGTCCTACTTTCTTGTCTTTGACTTTTTAAGAGTCAAAATTCTACATGAAATGTATTTCATTCTACTACAAGGTTTGCATTGTTTGTTGACCATTTAGGTATAATGAGTGAACTATACCTTGCTATAGTAGCATACATATATCTTGTGTTTTAGGAACTAACCTTTCTTTTTGTAGGATCATTATCTATGTTTTCCTTCCTTGATACTCTATTTAGGGGAGTAATATTCAAGGGGGAGCATGAGTGTTGCATTATTCCACTTCACAAATCTTAGTTGTGTTCTAGACATGAAATGCTTTCATGACTTGTCTTGTGCGGCAACTAACCTTTTTCTTGTAGGTTCAAAATCCATGTCTCCTCTCTTGGCACTCCATTTAGAGGGAGTATTATCCAAGGGGGAGCAAGTGTATACTTCCGCTTCGCTACTCTTCTTTTTGTTTCGACAAAAAGGGAGAGAATTTAGATATAAACTTGTTTATTTATTATTATTTTTTTTTGCATATCACATCATCTCAGCAAAAACAAGTTTTTATACTAACTTTATAAGACTTAACACTAAATCTAGTGACTTACTTATAAATAAAGTTTATGTTTTGTCATCAACAAAAAGGGGGAGATTGTTAATACAAATATCGCCTAAAAACGTTATTTACATTTACGATCTTTGCTAAGTTTTGTTAATGACAAAGTATGAACTTTAGCTAAGAGTAAATCATCACTTTAAGTGTTTAAGTCTTGTTTAACTAAGGTTTACATTTCCCTTTAAACAAAACATTGTTTTTATTTCTTAAATTAGAAAGTGTCTTGTCACATCACATTTATTTCTTAAAATAGTAATGTCACATCACATTTTGGGCAAGCTTTGTCAATATACATTTATGGTAAGAAAGAGTGTTTGACTAACCATATGTTTGCTTGCAAGTCTTGTGTTTGACTAGGTGTAATGTGATGTGACCTTGTTTGGTTTGGAAGATTTATTGCAAAACTAACCGCAGCCCTGACGGAACCCTGGGGGTACACGGGCGGAACCCATCTGAGGGTTCCGCCTGATCCGCCAGACCTACAGAATGGTTTGCTATAAATACTAAACCATTTGTTAGTTTTGAGTCACCCCTTTAGGACATATTTTCATATACTCTCTCAACTAACTCAGTAACATTTGACTTGTGTGATTCTCTTATGTAGCAAGGGACTTCACAAGATCATTCAAAAAGTTGCAAGCTTCAACTCTAAAGTTGCAAGTCTTGTTAGCTTTGTCATGTATAAGCTTTGGTAGTTTATACTTCATTTGTATCATGTATGTAGAAGTGATTGGTTAGTATTTTAGGCCTCAAAATACATAGTGTGTCGGGAGTTGTTGTACCCTTGTAAAAGAACTAACGGGAGTGGTTGTACCCTTGGTAAAGAACTCGACATCTAGCTTAGTGTCGGTAAAAGTGTAGGCGACGATGGGAGTGGTTGTACCCGTGTAAAAGAACTCGACATTTAGCTTAGTGTCGGTAAAAGTGTAAGCGACGTTGTAAAGGTTTTCTCCGCCGGTGAAAGGAGCTAGTTGATTAGTGCTTATAACTCTCGAGTTGGAAACTCGGGGCGTGGATATAGGGCAAGGAAAAAGAGTCCTTGTAGCCGAACCACGATAAACAATCGTGTTGTGGTTTGATCGTTTCTTTCTTTATCTTTGCTTATTACATATTGTCTTTTAGTTAGAATTGCTAATAACATATAAAGCTTTTCAAATTATTAAACAAGTAAATGTGTGTTTATATCTTTAAACAAATGTAAAGCTTTTCAAAGACCTAAACAAGCATAGTTAAGAATATCACATGTAATGCTTTTCAAAGAATGAAACAAGTAATGTTAGAATTGTCATTCACATGTAAAGCTTTTCAAAGAATCAAACATGCAAAGTTGTACTTGCATCTTTGAACAAACTTAATGTTTTAAAAGGATATTCAAGCTTAAAAGGATTTAAAAAGCGGTAAACTATTCAACCCCCCTTCTAGTTTTCCACAAGGGAAATAAAAATAGAAATAGAAAGAGATGAAGAAGAATATAAACTATTTAATAATCATAAAAATGATCTTTACTAAAAGCTAAAAAGATTACAATAAAGTTTTTGAAAAATAAACTACAATAGAATGACCACTACAAATAAACTACAAAACTACTCTCTAAAAATAAACTACTACTACTTTAAAAAACTACTATTAAAATAAAAGTGTGTGTGATGTAAGAAAAATGAGGAGAGAATGCCTAAAAATGATGCCAATGATTGGCATTTATAGCCAATTTGTGAATCTCGAAGCTTCCATGACAGCTCCATAAAATGTACTTAGTACCCGAATAGCGTCTACATTCATGAATCGAACTACTACAAAACAGTCCATGTGGCGATTCATGATTTGTTGCTGGAGAAGAAATAGCGTCATCAAGTAGAACGTGGCATTTTATTATTGGCTGTAGAATCACTAGTGGAAGCGAGTGGGAGATTGGTGTGAAGACCACGCGCCATTTAGAATTAGTTAAAGGACTTTGAGCTCACATGCCAAGCTTTGAAAGCCACAAAAGATATAAATTCCTTCTTCATTTTGTTGTTCGTTGAACGCCAACCAAAATCACGTGGCCTCATTTCTTCCTTTTGAAACTAATTATTTAATATCCAATTGAGTAGCCACATGCACCATTATTTGAAAGGGACTTCACATTGGATCAAAAATATTACTATATATTTCTTTCTCCTCTTTTGTCTTGATGGCTTTGTCGTATGCGGATAGTAGAGAAAAGGCCCATGTGCCAAGCTTTTTGTTAAATTTTTCAGCATCTCATGGCCATTTTGTCGTATTCCACCAAGAAATAAAAATGACTTTGTACTTGTAGCCTCCAAGGAGTAAAGAACATCACGTGCTATGGCAATTAAAATGCAAGATTTACTAAATATTTCCACAAAAATTAAACAGCTAACGTTGGGTTGTGATTCGTGTGAAAACCAACTTATATAATATATAGTAGTATATCGAAGTGATCCGCGTAAAATACGGATCACCCGAGTCGTATCCCAGTGAAGGCGAATGGAATCAAGAATATTGATTCGTGAAACCGTGAATTGAAAAGTGAAAAAAAATGAAAATAGCAATCAAGATATTCAAGTAATCACAAACAATTATGAAATATGCAAAGAGTACAAGCTAATAATGCACCAAAGTTTAAAACGTAAAAAGGGAAATGCAACCGCGCTATTTAAAACGTAACGTTTATTGAAAAATGATTCTACAAACTTGAAAATATTTTCTAAAAATCTTAAACTAATAAAATGAATTTCCAGAAAAAGAAAAATATTTTTTTGACTTTTCTTTTATTTTCTATGAATTTATATTGATTTTTGGAATTTAAAATGTATTAAAAATAAAGAAAAATATAAAATTAAAGTGGAAAATGAAAATTTAATTCTAAAAATTCTAAAATATTATAAAATAATTTCTCAAAATATTTTTGTATTTTTCACAACCTTTTCTGAATTTTTATGGATTTTTGGTAATTAAAATCTATTTAAAATTGAATAAAATCAAAAAGAAATTAAGAAAATAGTAAAGAAGCTTAGAAAAATCTGGAAAAATTTCAGAAAATCAAAAATATTAAAAGAAACTCAGATAAAAATTTTGAAGTGAAAAAGAACTGTTTAAGTGCTTATTTAGTGTAAAACTACTTATCACAAGTGCTTATTTATAAGCACTTGTGAACAGTACTCAATGAAACTTATTACACGGACTAAAAATGATGTATTATACTCAGTAAATGCAATTTATGATCAAAGACTAACACAAAGTACCACATAAGCTCAGATATAAAGCAATAAGCTCACAGTTATGAGCAAAACAAGCATAAGCAATCCCAGAAGCAAAGAAAAAGTAAAACTCACTAAACCTTCTCTAATAAGACTCAGAAACAACTACAGGTCACAAATACAAGCTCATAAACACTAATGCAGGCCTATTATCAAAAAGTAGTCCCCTGTCTAACTTAAGCAACTAGACAGGCTGAATAAGCTAGGTTATAAAGCTCCAAACTCAGAGATTATAGGGGCAAATGATCAACTGCTATACTGAGACTTAAAATTCACAAAGACAATGAATCACTAAACCAAAGAACCTATCTAAATTAACACCTAAAACCTAGCAATAACTGATGCCCAGGGAATTTATAAGCACAAACTAGCAACTAAACAGCTGAATTCCAATAAGCTAATGAGATCCAATCTAACTTTTTTCTATTGTAATTACTTAACCAACTGTAAAACTACTAAAATCAACAATCTACAAGTATTTTCAGTAGGAAATGAATACTAAAGTTGCACTAAAAGAGTTGACTGAAAACTGAATGCCCAATATTATTTTGACTTTTTGGTTTCAAAACAACTTTGACCAATTTTAGTTTAAACAGCTGAATTATGATACTAATATGATTTATTAAGCTACAATTAATCTAGTTAAGCTATATCTAATTATAATAAATCTATCCACCTAATTCCACTTATCAGATTATTTTTATAACTAACTGTGTATGTATTATACTATAACTTTGACCAATTAAAAACTACACTACTGATTTTATTATTCAAATCTCTTAAAGTATACTAAATGAACCTAAATGGACAGTGATCAAACAAACTAACAATCATACCACACAACAATACTCTCATCAAAACACCCTCTAAAATGATAGCAATATTACAATTCAATGAAATGAACAACAATCCACCACTTACAAGATCTAATATGCTGCAATTCTCACTAGGTACAACAGAATCAGCAATCAAATTCAAACAACTCCTACTAAACTCATAATCTCAACTACTCAAAATGACAGAAGATCATAAATCACCAAACTACATAGATTATGCAACAAGCAACACAGATCTGAGGTCATCCAAAACACAATTCTCAATTAATGCAACTTATACAGCAAAGTTACTCAATGAAACAGTAATTCAGTATCACTTCCAATTCTAAACTCAGATCTACAAACTCAGATGTTCAAATTTGCAAATAACAATGATAATTCAAATGCAGAACTCAATCAAGCAATTCTAATACATATCTAAGCAAACAGATCTACTATTAATAATATCAAACTATATCTCAACAATATAAGCTACAATTTCAGCAAATCATACTAGTAAAACAGTAATGCTACACATTAAATCAATCTAACTCAGATTCAAGCTATATAACAGAAAATTGAACAAAACTTACAAAACCATTCCACTTCAACTCAAACAGAAGTGGATTCACTATGCTTGCCTATCTCTAGGATAGGCAGGTCCATCCATTTCTCACCAAACTTATCCACAATTCACCACAGGTACACTTGATTCAGATCTGATTTTGACTTATGATGAATATGGACTCAAAACGCTTCACTAAAAGCTAATAAGCTCAAATGAAGTGTATAAAAAAACAAAATAAGCTCTACTGGAAGCTATACTAAACTATTTGTAAACATTTTTTTTTATTATTTTTTTTTATATTTTTCTGATTTTTATGTATTTTTATTTTTTATATTTTTGTTAATGATTTATAAAATACTAGACAAGAGTAATTGATTTAATTGGGTTATTACTAAAATAAGCAGAATAAGAGTAAATTGAAATAGAATAAGCAAAAGTAAATGAACAATAAGCTGAGATTAATTGAAAGAAAAACTTTTATTAAAATTCAGAAGTAAAATTACATAAACTACTCTAGATTACAATTCTAACTAAAATTTGACAGAGTTTTGTTACCTAAAAATTACACACCCAAATGACCTACAAAGGGTCTCTATTTATAGGAGAATTTGAGGGTTGGGGTCTCGGATTGCCAAGCTGGCAATCCGTGTGACCTGTGCTTGTTGATGTCCATTTAGAGTCCTTGGATTGCCTCTCATCATTGCCTCTTCAATATTTGCCCTCAGATCAAAACTTGTGACGCGTTCCTCCTAATCAACTGCTGCCAAGTGTCCAATATTGTGCTTCTTCGCATCTGACACACTCTGACATCATCCAATCTTCTAGAAGCGTACTTGATTTTACATTCGTACCCTTAATTGCTGTAAAATTGGACGGAATAGTACATTAGGGTTCTTAATTCCCTGGGTAAATGGTATTTGGGGAAAAATGGGAGCGGGTAAAATATTTTATTGGTGTTTGACCCTCTTTTGACCATTGACCCGTATAATAATAGTTTGACCGTAAGTAATGTTGGATCAGATTTGGGCTTTTGTGTTTGGTTTGGGCCTTTGGGATTTAAATATTGGACTTGTTTATTAAATGGACTAAGGCTTTGTTTATAATTTCAGAATAGAATTTATAAGGACCTCTTGTGTAAAATTCTGAAATTGCAAGGACCCAGTCTGCCAATATTCTAAAAATATACTCCAAGGACTTATGATGACATAATATGATTCCCAAGGGTTTACTTTGACATTCCTTCAAAAATTTCCATAAGGGGCTAAATCTGATAATTCTGAAAAGTATGAGGGCTAAATCTGTGATTTCTTCAAACTTCTCACAAAAATCTCTTTGGCACAAGTATCAATATCTGAGGACTCAATAAGCCCAACTTTGATTCCCCGCTTGACTTTCTGACCATCTTCCACTCTCATGCCTGTTTTTCCAGTTTTTGCATAATTTTTCGTCTTTTTGTGATAAATCCGTGCCTGCATATTCACAAACATAAAAACACATGTTTCCTTGGCATTTGTTAGCTCATTTAGTCAATTTAGGTCGGTATTTGGCCATAAAATGGTATGTGAATTAACACATACCAAAATCCCCCAGACTAAGATATTGTCGTGTCCTCACGCAATGTGATCAATTCACGCTTTTGGGATAAATAATTTCAAAACTCTTTCTACTAACTTTGTCAAGTAGCAAAGAGGTTCGAAAGAAGTAATAAAATCATTTATTCCCAAAAACACTCCGTTTTCCAAAAAAATTCTTTTATTTCTTTATTCTACTTACACTTCCTATTTTTGTATTTTTCATACTTTATACTTATGACGGTTTATTGAACTTTCATTATTTTGCAACAATTATTAGGGTCAACGAGTAGAAACACTTTTCATAGAAAAGTGACCATACGGATAAAAATCGTCATCCTTGATTTTTCACGAGCTCCCAAACTAAGCGTACAAACGAGATCACAGCTTATCTACAAATTAGATGCTAATACTACTCATAATAGTTACTTGTGGAAACTTCTTACTCCCATGTCCTAAGTTTTGTATCTCAATATTTTAATTTGTTGAGAAATGAATTTCTTCATATTTTCTCGTTTCACTAATTTTTAGTCCGATAGTGACACCTAAGTTTAAACGATAAGTAGTTATTCATTTTCTCTTAAGAACCACTGCAATAGAAATTCGGTCCACATCAAGGAATTTTTTATACATACAATCATAAATATAAGTTGCGGAGTACTACACGTGCACCTCATGTGTCCAATTAAGAATCATCCACATGCACCTCACGCGCCAACAACTTATTTACATTCAAACTCTTATTCATCATAACTTTCAACTTTCATTTTTTTTCATTTTTCACTTTTTTCATACTTTTCACACTTTTCTCTTTTTTTCTTTTTTCACTTTTTTCTCATAACATCAATGGAAGCTTATCGGGTAGCTCCAAAATCACATAGATAATCAACTTTTGACTTTTGATTTTTTTTTCACTTTTTGCTCTTATTTTTGATGTTCCTTGATATGTACCCAACTTTTAAAGCAAAAATTCTCTTAAGAAAACAAAGAACTAAATATTATTCAAACCGAAATACCACTAATTAACCTAGAACATCTATTATATATGGGTGACGTATCTGATGGGAGTAAAAAGCCACAAATACCTCTCATGAGCTCTAAAGAGAACCACTACTCCACGTTTAGCATCTAACTTCTAAATAAACTCTATCATTTCCTGCTCTTCGCAATTTAAGATTCCAAATAATGAAACTAGCGAATACTTAGCCGATAATCAGCCATGCATATATAAAGTCAGTTACAGAAACTTGCAAATTCTAGAAGAAGAATTCGCGTTTTCTAGCTCCTGATGTAAAAGACTAGCGAAAGCTTTTAAGCTGCGCATGTATAAAGTTAAGTACGGGAACTTGCAGATTCTTAAGAAAGAATTCGCATTTTATAGCTCCTGGTGTACAAAACTAGCACAAGCTTATGTGATTATCATTGGTTAAGGGAACAAGCTAGGGCTCAACACGCCCGATCAAGTCAAAATATTTATTCCTACTCTCACCAGCAAGAAAATCAACAAGGTGTCAAAACACTTATTCAAACTTTATTATATTTTTGCATAACTTTTTCAACTTTTTCTCATTTTTTTGTGCTTTTTCATGACTTTTTCATTCAATTTTTTTTTGAAATTGTCAATTTTTTCAATTTTTGGTGGAAAAACGGAGTTGCAAGAGTGCACGACATTGTGAAAACTGCCATGTTAAAATCGAATCGAAGATTCACCCTCCCCCAGACTTGAATGAAACATTGTCCTCAATGTTTTACGGGTTAAGGTAATCCTAACAAAATTCTAGGTCGTTTATTAATTATGCCAAAGAAAACGTTGGTCGATAAGATTCACGGATATAGGATTTCCAATAAGCAACGATGAATGAAACTCGAGCGAAGAGAAGATAACGAGCACGAGAGTCATCATAAATCGCGGACAATCCTAACAAACATCACAAACAACCACGGAACACAAGAGTAGAAAAGGCACCCCCTCCTCACGTTATTCGTTAGAAAATAGAAAATAAGAAGATGAAATTGAATAAGCATGGGTTGCCACCAACGATCCCCGAATTCAATCGTCCTTGGGGAAAGTTTGGAGATCCGGGACTACCATGGTTGGTACGTCCCCTCCAAAATTGTGTTTTAAACGGTGACCATTCACCTTAAAATTGGGACCATCGGGTTGAGCTAACTCAATGGTACCATAAGGGAAAACTTGGGTTATTGTGAATGGTCCAGACCAACGGGTTTTAAGCTTACCCGAGAATATCTTTAAACGAGAGTTAAAAAGTAGCACTTGATCACCAACGTTAAAAACGCAGTCTTTGATCTTGGCATCATGGATTCTTTTTGTTTTCTCTTTATATATCAAAGAATTCTCGTAAGCTTGATCACGGAGTTCGACTAACTCATTCAATCAAACTTTTCGGTGATCACCCGCGGTTTTCAAGTCAAAGTTGGCATGTTTTAAGGCCCAGTAGGCCTTGTGCTCTAGTTCGATGGGCAAATGACAAGCTTTCCCGTAAACCAGCTTATATGGTGTACACCCAATGGGAGTTTTGTAAGCGGTTCGGAAAGCCCATAATGCATCTTCTAATTTGTTGGCCCAAGAGGCACAGTGCTCTCCTACTGTCCTTTCTAATATACTAAACCACGATTGGAGACCTCAACTTGACCACTCGTTTATGGATGATAAGCCATGGAAAGACGATGTGTGACACCATATTTAAGCATAACTTTGGCAAATTGATCATTGCAAAAATGGGTCCCATGATCGCTTATAATGGCTTGAGGTGCACCAAATCGGGCAAAGAGACTTTTTAAGAACTTAACAACAACTCGGGCATCATTGGTGGGGAGCGCCTTCGCTTCAACCCATTTTGATAAGTAATCGACGGTCACGAGAATATATTTGTTTCCTCTAGATGACGGGAATGGCCCCATGAAATCGATGCCCCAAACGTCAAAAATTTCACAAACTTGAATCGCATTTTGCGGCATTTCATCTTTTTGAGAAATTTTCCCTTGACGTTGGCAAGAATCACATGTTTTCACCAATTCATGGGCATCCCGATATATCATCGGCCAATAGAAGCCGGAATTGAACACTTTCTTTGCGGTGAAGTTGGCACCATGATGTCCCCCCGTGGGTCCACTATGGCATGCCTTAAGAATTTCAACGGCTTCCGTACCGTGAACACACCGCCGGATCACTTGATCCGCACAGACTTTGAACAAATAGGGGTCGTCCCAAAAATAATGTTGGACATCTTTAAAGAATTTCTTCTTTTGTTGGGACACAACCCTTTCCTAATGAATTTCCCCGCATGGTAATTCGCAAAATCGGTGAACCATGGGGTACTTTGGTCAAGTTATGTCACACTCCCAAGTGTCTCGAGAGGAAAAGTTTCGGTGATTTCCTTATTCTCGAGAACACTTTGATGGGGGTTCTCAAGTCATGAAAGGTGATCAACAGCAAGATTCTCAGCTCCTTTCTTGTCTCGTATTTCGACATCAAATTCTTGGAGCAAAAGAACCCACCGCATTAAGCGTGGGCTAGCATCTTGCTTTGCCATTAAGTATTTGAGGGCTGAGTGGTCTGTATACACTATGCATTTCTTAAGCAACAAATAAGACCTAAATTTCTCAAAAGCATAGACAACCGCTAACATTTCCTTTTTGGTAGTTGTGTAGTGATGTTGGGCGTCATTCATGGTCTTACTTGCATAGTGTATCGGTTGAAAATACTTATTCTTACGTTGCCCCAGAACTGCACCAATAGCATAATCACTTGCATCACACATTAGCTCAAATGGTAAGTTCCAATCGGGGGCAACTAAGATTGGTGCCTCCGTTAAATTCTTCTTTAAAACATTAAATGCATCGATGCATTCATTTGTGAAGTTAAACGGAGCATCTTTCTCTAAAAGGTGGGTCAAAGGCCGGGCTATTTTGGAGAAGTCTTGAATAAAACGCCGGTAAAAGCCAGCATGACCAAGGAAACTTCGGATTCCTTTGACGGTCGTAGAATGAGGTAATTTAGCAATAACATCGACTTTTGCACAATCCACCTCAATCCCTGATTTGGATATCTTATGGCCGAGGACTATACCCTCTTTAACCATGAAGTGGCACTTCTCCCAATTTAGAACTAAATTAGTGTTTTCACACCGAATTAGCATACTTTCCAAATGGGAGAGGCAAGAGTCGAAAGAATTTCCATAGACGGAGAAATCGTGCATGAACACTTAAGCCAAAGGGCATTCTACGATAGGCAAACGTTCCATACGGGCAAGTAAAAGTGGTCTTTTGTTGATCCTGGGGATCAATGGGAATTTGAAAGTACCCAGAAAAGCCATCCAGAAAACAATAGAACTCATTTCCCGCTAAACGTTCAAGCATTTGGTCCATAAAAGGAAGCGGGACATGGTCTTTACGTGTCGCATCATTCAAGTTGTGGTAGTCGATACAAACTCTCCATCCGGTCACAAGTCGAGTCGGTATAAGCTCATTATCGTCATTTTTCACAACAGTGATTCCGCCCTTCTTTGGCACACAATGAACCGGGCTAACCCATGAACTATCTGAGATCGGATAAATCATTCCAGCTTCAAGGAGTTTAATAACTTCCTTTTTGATCACTTCGTGAATTTGTGGATTAACCCGTCGTTGTTGTTGGACGGAAGCTTTGTGATTTTCTTCAAGTAGAATCTTATGAGTACAAAATCGAGGGTCGATTCCCTTAATGTCAGATATTTGCCAAGCAATCGCACTTTTATGCTTCCGAAGCACATCTAAGAGTCGTGTCTTCTCCTCATCTTTAAGGCCTTTTGATATTATAACCGGTAATTTATCATTTTTTTCCAAGTATGCGTATTCGAGATGAGAGGCAAATCCTTGAGCTCGAGCTCCGGAGGATTCTCGATTGACGGCTTAACTTCTTTTACGTCTGCCATTTTTAAGTCCATCGGAGGGGAAGAAACAATCGGGTTTTCATTTAACAATTTCTCAATTAATAAAATGTCCCCCTCCGGATCAAAGTTATTATTATCAATTTCCGGTGAAAATGATTCATTTGAAAGACAAGCATTAATTTCTTCCCAAGCGAGATCACTTCCCTCAAACGGAGTGAGGGAAGAGGAAGAATTGGAGACGATCGGTTCAAAAGAAGGAGTGGGATTGCCACTCGAAGCATTTTCGGTAAAACCAAGAAGTTCTTGAGAATACTCCTCCGTAGTTTATCAATAACATCGATTCGATTGACGGAAGAAACATCGTAATCGGAGGAGTATCTCGCGGTTTGATCAAGGTTAAAAGTGACGGCTTCATTTCTAACACGTAAGGTAATCTCCTCGTCGTATACATCAATTAAGGCACGACCGGTCCTTAGGAATCCTCTCCCAAGAATGAGAGGAACCCGTGGATCGGCATTGAAATCAACAACCACAAAATCCACAAGGAAATGAAATTTCCCAACATTGACAAAAATATCCTCAGCTATGCCAATTGGACGAGACATAGATCGGTCGGCAAGCTCGAGGGTCATAAGCGTCGGTGTCAAGTTAGGAAGAGACAACTTTTTCCATATCGACAATGGCATTAGGTTAATGCTAGCACCAAGATCGGCCAAGGCGAAGCATTGAACCATACCCGGAAAATTGCACGGTATAAGAAACTTGGTAGGGTCTTCAAGCTTTTCGGGTAGCTTTTTAAGAAGAACCGCTGAGCAATTCTCGTTCATTTGAGTCCTTGATATTTCAAAAAGCTTTTCCTTATTATTTAAAAGACCTTTTAGCATCGAAGCAAATTTTGGCATCAAAAGTATAGCATCCGCGAGACTTATATCAAAGTGTAACTCTTGAAAAATCTGATAGAACTTTTCCATTTAGTTTTTATCCTTCTCGCGGTGCTTTTGTTCGTTTAAGCGTGACGGATATGGCAACTTTGTTTTAACTGGTATTTCCTTTTCATTATCATTAACAACCTTTTCTTTTCCTTTAGACGTCGGGACCGCCGGAGGTTGGATGTCTTCGGTCCTTCCATTATTAATAGGAATTTCCGTATCCGTTGTCACCTCAGGTTCACGGGCGACTACCTTGGGAGGTAGAGAAGAAGAGGTAGTCGGAGCCGTCGGTCCATCATAAGTAACACCACTTCTTGTTATGATCGCTTTTGCATCGCCCCTCGGGTTAGCGATCGTGTTGCTTAGCAACGTTCCAGAGCCCGAGGGTCGATCATTTAAATGCTTGTTAATATCATTGATTTGAGTTGCAAATAATCTCGTTGTCTCATCTTGTTTAGCAATTAAAGCTTGTTGACTCTAAATCAATTGTTTAATCAACTCTTCCGTGGGCGTCGGATTTGGAATAACAGCTTGATTTTGATTATTGAAATTTTGCCCACGGTTTTGAAAATTGCCATTGTTCTGATTTCCATGATTATTATTCTGAAAATTCTCAGTATTTTGAAAATTGTTCCCTTGAGGCGGGCCTTGGTGATAATTTCCCCGATTTAGATTTTGAAAATTCTGATTTTGACCTTGAAAACCATTATTTCCGCGGTTGTGATTTTGATTGTTATTGAATTGATGATTACGGTTTTGCACATTGTTATTCTGATTCACTTGATTAGGTTGATTAAACCCGGGTGGTCCAAGGTAATGGCTCGAACGGTAATTGAGAAGACTACGATCTCCTTGAATAGGTGGGTAACCGTTGCCACCCATGTTCGCAGCATACACGTTCTCTTGAGCAAAAGAGCCGGTCATCGGACACTCATAATAAGGATGTGGACCACCACAAGTAATACAACCTTGATTAACGACATTGACTTGTTGACTTGATTTTTCCATAGACATTGCATCAACTTTCTTTGTTAAAGCCACAATCATACTTATCAATTCATCATTATTTTTACCATTATTAGACACTTGTGGTTTATTTCTTGACATTCTAACACGAGCCTTATTTTCAATTATCGTGAAAGCATCATTCGTGTTCCTAGCCAACAAGTTCCCACCCGCAGCAGAGTTAAGTGAATCTTGGTCAGCATGACATAACCCATTATAAAAAGTATCAATCTGCTGAAGGTCGGTGAACCCATGGTTAGGACATTTTTTCTTCAAATCTTTGAACCGGTCCCAAGCTTCACTAAACGACTCATCAAAAGCTTGTTGGAACCGAAAGATTTGAGAACGTAGGTTAGAAGTTTTAGAGTTAGGATAGAAATAATTCACAAACTTGGAAGCGAGATCATTCCAAGTGTGAATCGAATTGGGCGGTTCCTTTTCCAGCCAAGTCCGGGCTGCTCCTTTTAAGGAAAGGAAATAACTTCAATTTCACCACATCGTGAGGAACTTGGTTCATTCTTATGGTCTCAGCGATGTCGGTGAAATTTCTGATGTGAGCATAGGGGTCTTCGTGATCGAACCCGTGAAAGGATATACCCGTGATCAAATTGAGTAATCCGTGATTGATCTCAAAGTTGGCATTGATGTCCGGAATCACAATAGCTTTCCTCACACCATTGAATGGTGATTGGAATTGTTCTTCCATCGGACGTGGATCAAATGCCGGTTGTTGTCCCATAGGCGGGATAACATTGTGCTGCGGACCACCCACCGGCGGGGGTCCGTTGTTGGTAGCGTAGGGATTGCACCAGGCTTTACCTCTCAAGGGATCTTGAGAAGCTTACAACCCCCACCAGGCAGTGTACCTGATCGTTGTAGTATAGTATAGTGACAAGTACCGGGGGATTGATCGTTCAGCTAGGAATAGTGTCGCTAGGATTAGAAAACCTAAATACTAGTTCTAGAGATGAGGGATGATTCTTTTTGTATTTTTATATTTTTAAGAGAGCAAATTAAAAATCTCAGGTTTGAAGGATTTGGGCGGAATTAGTTGCTAGTCAACTAACCCAATACTAAGATGCAATCAAAATAAAATACTAAAAATGAAAATAAAACTATATTAAACTAAGGTTGTGAGCAATAAGTGGAGAAATGTGTTTACTTAGATTTTACTACTCCCTAGATATCTTTTACACGTTAATTACTTGTTATAGTTGCGTGGATGACGGATTGTAATCCTTAATACCATTCATGGGGTGGCGTACTTACTTCCCCAATCCTATGAGTGCCTACTTCACTCCTATGTCGAGCCTGCAAGAAGCTCCTAACATGGGATCATTAGAATTTACTCATGCATTAAATACAACCAATAAAACCTAGTACACATCGGTTCATGTTTCCTAAGACGTTCAAGCATGTTACCATTTGGAGATCTGCCAGTTTTCTTAAGCCTAACATTGAAATTATTCATCCATTACAACCATAAACAAGTAATCAACACATAATCAACATCTAGGTTTCATTAGATCTAAGCAAACACAAGATAAATCTAGCCTAACATGGTGGAATCAAGACAAGCACAAGATATAGACAACCAACACATAGACATATTGATTGAATTAAAAGAACACTTATCTCAATAGCACATGTAAGGGTTCAAGGGCTGAAAACCCTTGAAAAAGCTGTAAAATACGTATATGGTTCGGCCTTAGGGTTTCTCCAAACTTGTTCCTCTTAATGAATGAAAATTAGAAAACTATATATAGATATTAGAGGCTGACGGCGTCAAGAACAACCTTGTGACGCCGTCATCTCGCCGCCAAAATAATCCTCGAACTGCCTTGATCTACATCTGACGCCGTCATGTAGCCCACTTTTGCAGGCCGTCACACATTTAACTCTTGACGCTCTTCTTTGTGACGCCTTCATTTCTGTATTGGGTCGTCATGATCTTTACTCTTGACGTCGTCAAATCCTTCCTCTTGACGCCATCACACACTGTTCCCAGCTTGGAAAATTAAGTCTTTGGCGTTTTCTTCACTTTTATGCTACAAAAACGTCCGAATTGCTTCCTTTTCCAGATTTCACTCCCAAAGTACCTAAAATCAAAAAAGGAACGATTTAGGGCAATATTTGATCAAATAAATTCAATTCGGGGCTTAAATGACCCCCTAAAAACGGATCATTTTTCACCTCATCATATACCCTTACATTTGAGATTTGCTTGTCCTCAAGCAAATGCGCTTTTATTCTAATCAAAATACAAGTTAGGGGTCATTTAACACTAATATAAAAGTAATTACAACAAATAATCATTCCACTAAAGACCAAAGACAAGCACGGAGGTCATACACTAGCACCTCATAAATAGTGTTTAGATACTCACATCTCTCAGGTGTAATAAAATATAAATTACAATATGGAAACGGAAGATATCTCTCACTACCTGTCATAGCAAAATAGATTACCATAGGCTTGGGAAAGGATCAAACCTCCACCACATGGCGTAAGCACCTAGGATAAACTATCAAAGAGGTCTTTTAAAAGGGTTGTAACGTTAGGTGTAGGGATATGAAATACACGGTTTTGTTGGATATAGGCAGTCTTTACTGGTGGCGAGTTAACAATCTTGGTTAATTACATGTACAATATAGCGTTGCTAAGCCAAGACTAGACTCGATTTAAGCTAATAAATGAAAAATAATAAAAACATAAAATGAACATAGAATAAAAAGGGATGGTAGTCCGTATGTTTTTTCTCTATTTTTTTTTTTATTTTTTTTACTTTTTCTTGATTTTTTCGATTTTTTTTTCTTTTTTTTTTTTTTGCATACACTCTTACCCTACCATCTAAAATAATACATCATAGGAAATGGAAATTCCCCTTACACTTGAATTTTTACATACTTTACAATAAACTAATCTAATGACTCGAATTAAGATAATCAAAACACTTGGAGTACTTTTAAGATTAACGTACATATAAGGGTAATATATGATGTTCTTCCCCATTACTCCATAAAATAAGTACTTTACCCAATCGTCCCAATCGTCCCAAAACAATATGTACAAGGATATGACTCGACTTAGCAACCATGTAATCAATTAGATAGTTAACTTAGGGTTTAACAAATAACAATAATGCACTAAAAATGAGCGCATACACGGAAGGCTAAGGCGATTTGGGTGTACATTTAAGTGGGGTGTAACAAATTCTTCCTTTAAGTAAAATACTTAAAGTTAGAAACGAAAAGATAGGCTCGGAGGGGTGTACTAGGGGTTTCATGTACTAAAAATGAGTACAACGCTAAGGTGTGGGAAAAATTAATTGACTTAACTAGCCAAGTAATATGACTTAAATGGTCAAGTAATTATAATACGGGTTTAACACAAGGGTGATCCTAATGCCTCTTATCATGTAGTAAATCCTACTACACGAATGTAGTCTCACTAGCGGTCTCGGGATGCATCACTAACGCAAGTTCTAGAATCTAAATGCTACCGGTACACTCATAAGCACTAATAGTAAATGCTTTTCCTATCAAATCTAAAGGCGAACCTCACATATTTGGGTGGAAATTTTTTCTGAAAGTACGGTTATGTGCTAGTCATACAATCTCCTATCCATGAGACGCTTGCTATGGCTAAAGTTTCACTCCTAAATGTTGTAAAAAAATTTAAATTTGGCGCTAAAATTGCACTAACAAGTATTTCTCATAGTTTTATTACATATCTACTATCAAACAAACAAATCAAGCGAAAGTGTATTGTAAGGTATCATCATTTTACCCTCCCCTTACACTTAGGATGAACATTGTCCCCAATGTTCAAGTAAAGAATGTAAAATAAGTAAAAGGATGAAATCAAATACTCCCCTGATTCGCTCGGCATGGATAATAAGGTAGCAAGGTTAGATCTTCCTCCAAGAAAATGAACAATCAAAGCTTCCCTTCCAGAATATAAATCATCTTCTTGTCAAACATAACCTGTAAATCCTGAGAAAACAGACAAGGCAACCTCGCATAAAATCGGCGGCAATCTACATAAGTTACTAAATCCTAGAAAACAAAGTAAGATATAATGCTTGTGGAATGAAGTTTGCAGATTTCTTGGAGATTATAAAACTTAATAATTCAGCAAAAACTTTAAAACTCCGTTAGAAAAACAAAACCGGTAAAATTTCCAGATTTTTACCTGTGAGGCCGTCAAGAGCAAGCTCAAGACGCCGTCAGAAGTGACCTGCAGCAATTCTTATGTTAAGTTTCTGGAAAATTTCTGGAAAAACTCGATCCTACTTCCTGGAAAATCCTGCAAAACTTCATTATGACTCGATACAAGCATTTGACTCTAACAAATACGAATATACATGTTCACTTAATATTGTGGAGAATCATCATCGGTTTGTTTCTTAAAAACATATTTGGGGTTTCCCCTTACACTTATCTTTTGCAAAAATACTTTTAGGTGAAGTTAAGACTAGGCCAAAACAACAAAGTAAAGTATTTTCACTTTTTAGTTTAGAAACATGATCTACCAACAATAAAAATAAAGCATGCATACGGAAGCAAATAACAAACAAACAAAATAAAAATCACACAAAACATGGGTTGCCTCCCAAGAAGCGCTTTTCTTTATTTACGAGTCTTGTAGCTAGACTCAAGGTCATGGGTTACTACGTGACACGGGTGAGTTCCTTATTGAGGACATCTTTGGGATCAAACTTAGGTTTCAACTTCCTATCGGTTTTCTTAGTGCGGTATGACCTTTCAAACTTTTCTCCATCCGGATCATACAAAGTCATCTTCATATGCCATGATCCGTCCCCTTCTTTAGGTGGCTTGTCCCACCTCCATTTACACTTGTCTCCCTCTCTTTTCCACTTATTCATCTCTATATTAATAGGCATTACGCTCAAGAACTCAATCATCTTCCTAAAGACTAAGGGGTCCTCAAAAAGGTCTAGCTCTTCATCTCTAGCTATGAGTTGTTCCACCGAATGTGTCTTTTCGATGAAATCCTTTTCTAGATAGAATGGGCGTTGAGGACCTATAAAGTTCCTTTCTATCCAAGGTCCATATCTAGACGGTCTCCTATTCATCTCTACCCAATGTGGTGTCGGTTCATCATCACAATCATAACTGTGCTTCTTAACATCGTATACCGACCAAGTATCGCCTTCACCTACCGCAATCTTAGACTCCTTACAATCTATCATGGCACTAGCGGTTGCTAAAAATCCTCTTCCTACTAACAATGGGCATGTAGTGTCACTAACCATGTCTAGGACGTGAAAATCCGCTAGGATAGTTAACTTTCCTACGTGAACAACTACATCCTTAATCATTCCAACCGGGTGGGCAATACTTCTATCCGCTAGACCTATCAATACCTCCGTCTCCTCTAACTTTCCTAGCTTAAGAGTGGTGAAAAGGGATAAGGGAATCAAGTTGAGGCTTGACCCCAAATCGGCTAGTGTGTCGAAAGCTTCGGATCTTCCTATCTTACAAGGCAAAACAAATATACCCGGATCATCAAGCTTTTTAGGCAACTTGTTTTGAACGAAGGCGGTCCCATTCTTGCCTAGTTTAAACCTCTCATACTTTTCTAGGAGGGCACTACAGTAGGGAGCATGGGCTAAGACATCAATAACGGGGCGTTCAAGGTGAAGTTCCTTGAATTCATCGTCAAGGTCTTGCGTAGGAGGTGTTTCAACTATACTTTTGACCGGTTTTATATCGGGTGTTTTACTTGATTGGTCCTTTTGAAGAATTTGGTTTTGTTTGAAACACGTGCTCGTTGATTTAACCGAGTAGTATTGTGGACACGAAGTGGGTGACGAAACAGATGATATGGAATTAATGTTTAGTTTCAGATTCTTGACCGTGTCGCTTGGGAGTGCTCCCATTTCTCGGTCATTGAGAACTTTCAACAATGCATCAATTTTGGTGGTCATCTCGCTTTGCTTTTGTTTGAAATCGGCTTCAAACTTAGATATGCGAGCTTCTTGAGATGCCATGAACTTAGACATCAATCCTTCAAGATTGTTGGTACTACCATAGTTGTTAGAAGGATTGTTGTTGAAGGTACGGTTGGAGGGTGGATCGTTTGGTTGATAACGATTAGGCGGATTGGAAGAATTAGCTTGATTTTGTTTCCACCTAAGTTTGGGTGATTTTTCCAAGAGGGGTTATAGGAATCACCGTAAAGGTTTGGCTCGGGTTTGAAAGTGTACCACTTATCTCCCGCTTCGTCGGTACGCGAGGATGCGTAGTCCGCAAAAGCTGTTCTGGGGAGTTCCACACAATCACGAGTGTCATGGGGACCACTACATAATTCGCATGAAGAAGTGATTTTGTTCACTTGGCTTGAAGGGTTAGGAGCTTCGTAGGATTTCATGAGAAACTTGACTTGGTCCTCAAGTTCCATGATCCTACGGTCGGGAGTGCTAGAGTTATTCGAAGGCAAAGATATTGCCTTGACCGTTTTGTTCAAATCACGGGGATCATTCCAACTTTCATTGTCATAGAGAGCAAGATCTTCTATGAGTTCCCATGATTGTTCCGCACTTAGATCACGTAGCTTACCACCGGCCGATTGGTCAATGGCTCACCTCGTGGAGAGATTGATATGGTCATAAAAGATTTGGACTTGGAGCCAAAGATCTATGCCATGATGAGGGACTTTTTGGAGTAAGTCCTTGAAACGAGTCCATGCTTCATAAAGAGATTCATTTTGACTTTGTTGGAACATCAAGATGTCATTTCTAAGCTTAGTAGTTCTCCCCGGTGGGAAAAATTGAGCAAGGAAATGAGTGGTGAGATCATCCCATGTGGTGATGGATCCCGTGGGTAAACGCTCAAGCCATTGACTAGCTTGATCCCGTAGAGAGAATTGGAATAGGCGTAATCGGGTTGTCTCTCTAGTTTCAACATCTAGGTCTATGGAGTCTATGATTTTTAGGAAGTCCTTAAGATGTTGGTTTGGATCTTCGGAACGAAGTCCATGAAATGCACATCCGCTTTGCACCAACCGGATGGTGTCGGATCGCAAGGGGGTCACATTGGCTCCGGTGAGCTCAATGGTGTTTCGATAGCCTTGGTGGCTAGGTCGGGAATACTCTCCTAAGGTTCGGGGCCTAAGAGGTTCTAGTGGTGGGATGACGGGTTCAGAGATGTTCCCATCGTTCATGATGTCGGGTGGTGAAGAGTTACGAACAAACACACAAAGAAATAAGATAGACTAAAGAGAACCTAAAAATAAAAATAAAATCTTACTAGAAAGGAATCTGGCAAGTAGACCTAATAAAAAGAGATTCTAACCTAGACAATAACTATTCTCCCGCAACGGCGCCAAAAACTTGGTAGCGTAGGGATTGCACCAGGCTTTACCTCTCAAGGGATCTTGAGAAGCTTACAACCCCCACCAGGCAGTGTACCTGATCGTTGTAGTATAGTATAGTGACAAGTACCGGGGGATTGATCGTTCAGCTAGGAATAGTGTCGCTAGGATTAGAAAACCTAAATACTAGTTCTAGAGATGAGGGATGATTCTTTTTGTATTTTTATATTTTTAAGAGAGCAAATTAAAAATCTCAGGTTTGAAGGATTTGGGCGGAATTAGTTGCTAGTCAACTAACCCAATACTAAGATGCAATCAAAATAAAATACTAAAAATGAAAATAAAACTATATTAAACTAAGGTTGTGAGCAATAAGTGGAGAAATGTGTTTACTTAGATTTCACTACTCCCTAGATATCTTTTACATGTTAATTACTTGTTATAGTTACGTGGATGACGGATTGTATTCCTTAATACCATTCATGGGGTGGCGTACTTACTTCCCCAATCCTATGAGTGCCTACTTAACTCCTATGTCGAGCCTGCAAGAAGCTCCTAACATGGGATCATTAGAATTTACTCATGCATTAAATACAACCAATAAAACCTAGTACACATCGGTTCATGTTTCCTAAGACGTTCAAGCATGTTACCATTTGGAGATCTGCCAGTTTTCTTAAGCCTAACATTGAAATCATTCATCCATTACAACCATAAGCAAGTAATCAACACATAATCAACATCTAGGTTTCATTAGATCTAAGCAAACACAAGATAAATCTAGCCTAACATGGTGGAATCAAGACAAGCACAAGATATAGACAACCAACACATAGACATATTGATTGAATTAAAAGAACACTTATCTCAATAGCACATGTAAGGGTTCAAGGGCTGAAAACCCTTGAAGAAGCTGTAAAATACGTATATGGTTCGGCCTTAGGGTTTCTCCAAACTTGTTCCTCTTAATGAATGAAAATTAGAAAACTATATATAGATATTAGAGGCAAACGGCGTCAAGAACAACCTTGTGACGCCGTCATCTCGCCGCCAAAATAATCCTCGGACTGCCTTGATCTACATCTGACGCCGTCATGTAGCCACTTTTGCAGGCCGTCACACATTTAACTCTTGACGCTCTTCTTTGTGACGCCTTCATTTCTGTACTGGGTCGTCATGATCTTTACTCTTGACGCCGTCAAATCCTTCCTCTTGATGCCGTCACACACTATTCCCAGCTTGGAAAATTAAGTCTTTGGCATTTTCTTCACTTTTATGCTCCAAAAACGTCTGAATTGCTTCCTTTTCCAGATTTCACTCTCAAAGTACCTAAAATCACAAAAGGAACGATTTAGGGCAATATTTGATCAAATAAATTCAATCCCGGGCTTAAATGACCCCCTAAAAATGGATCATTTTTCGCCTCATCAGTTGTGTTGTTCGTTTTGGTTCATCTCCTCGTCGTCAAGGAAATGAACCCGACTCGTATGTCGTAAAACCCGCTCGGGGTTAGAGAACGAAGACGTAAGACTCTCAAAAGAAGAACGGGTGTGCATACACCTCAAGCAAATTTAAAAAGAGAATGAAAAAGAAAAGAGAAAAGAAAATCTTTTTTGTTTATATATATATATATATATATATATATATATATATATATATATTTTCAAAAACTTTTTATTTTTTTTGTTTTTCTTTTCTTAAAATGTAACGTTAATTGAAAACCGTTTCTTTCAAAAACCACTCGCGACGAGACGGGAGAGAAGAATGGATCTCTCTTCAGCTAGCAATTTAATGTCTTAACTTCCGTATTTCCCGCTTAATCGGCCATAGTAATTGAAATAATCCGATAAACAACTAATTTTACGTTTTCGTTATATTGTGAGACTTTTTTGGTTTACAACGCCCTTCCTTCCACGGCAAAGTCGAGGCTGTAAATTTTATTATTATTTTGGTATTTTTGTAAACACTTTAGGAAAAGTGTTTTGAATTTTTCAATTTTTATAGAAATATATATACAAAATAGAGGAAGGCTTAACAAAACACGATTTTTCAAAACGATATTCAAAAATTCACTTCGACCTTCCCCGGCAGCGGCGCCAAAAATTGATTCGTGTGAAAACCAACTTATATAATATATAGTAGTATATCGAAGTGATCCGCGTAAAATACGGATCACCCGAGTCGTATCCCAGTGAAGGCGAATGGAATCAAGAATATTGACTCGTGAAACCGTGAATTGAAAAGTGAAAAAAAATGAAAATAGCAATCAAGATATTCAAGTAGTCACAAACAATTATGAAATATGCAAAGAGTACAAGCTAATAATGCACCAAAGTTTAAAACGTAAAAACGTAAATGCAACCGCGTTATTTAAAACGTAACATTTATTGAAAAATGATTCTACAAACTTAAAATATTTTCTAAAAATCTTAAACTAATAAAATGAATTTCCAGAAAAAGAAAAATATTTTTTTGACTTTTCTTTTATTTTCTATGAATTTATATTGATTTTTGGAATTTAAAATGTATTAAAAATAAAGAAAAATAGAAAATTAAAGTAGAAAAATGAAAATTTAATTCTAAAAATTCTAAAATATTATAAAAGAATTTCTAAAAATATTTTTGTATTTTTCACAACCTTTTCTGAATTTTTATGGATTTTTGGTAATTAAAATCTATTTAAAATTGAATAAAATCAAAAAGAAATTAAGAAAAATAGTAAAGAGGCTTAGAAAAATCTGGAAAAATTCCAGAAAATAAAAAATATTAAAAGAAACTCAGATAAAAATTTTGAAGTGAAAAAGAACTGTTTAAGTACTTATTTAGTGTAAAACTGCTTATCACAAGTGCTTATTTATAAGCATTTGTGAATAGTACTCAATGAAACTTATTACACAGACTAAAAATGATGTATTATACTCAGTAAATGCAATTTATGATCAAATACTAACACAAAGTACCACAGAAGCTCAGATATAAAGCAATAAGCTCACAGTTATGAGCAAAACAAGTATAAGCAATCCCAGAAGCAAAGAAAAGTACAACTCACTAAACCTACTCTAATAAGACTCAGAAACAACTACAGGTCACAAATACAAGCTCATAAACACTAATGCAGGCCTATTATCAAAAAGCAGTCCCCTGTCTAACTTAAGCAACTAGACAGGCTGAATAAGCTAGCTTATAAAGCTCCAAACTCAGAGATTATAGGGGCAAATGATCAACTGCTATACTGAGACTTAAAATCCACAAAGACAATGAATCACTAAACCAAAGAACCTATCTAAATTAACACCTAAAACCTAGCAATAACTGATGCCCAGGGAATTTATAAGCACAAACTAGCAACTAAACAGCTGAATTCTAATAAGCTAATGAGATCCAATCTAACTTTTTTCTATTGTAATTACTTAACTAACTGTAAACTACTAAAATCAACAATCTACAAGTATTTTCAGTAGGAAATGAATACTAAAGTTGCACTAAAAGAGTTGACTGAAAACTGAATGCCCAATATTATTTTGACTTTTTGGTTTCAAAACAACTTTGACCAATTTTAGTTTAAACAGCTGAATTATGATACTAATATGATTTATTAAGCTACAATTAATCTAGTTAAGCTATATATAATTATAATAAATCTATCCACCTAATTCCACTTATCAGATTATTTTTATAACTAACTGTGTATGTATTATACTATAACTTTGACCAATTAAAAACTACACTACTGATTTTATTATTCAAATCTCTTAAAGTATACTAAATGAACCTAAATGGACAGTGATCAAACAAACTAACAATCATACCACACAGCAATACTCTCATCCAAACACCCTTTAAAATGATAGCAATATTACAATTCAATGAAATGAACAACAATCCACCACTTACAAGATCTAATATGCTGCAATTCTCACTAGGTACAACAGAATCAGCAATCAAATTCAAACAACTCCTACTAAACTCAGAATCTCAACTATTCAAAATGACAGAAGATCATAAATCACCAAACTACACAGATTATGCAACAAGCAACACAGATCTGAGGTCATCCAAAACACAATTCTCAATTAACGCAACTTATACAGCAAAGTTACTCAATGAAACAGTAACTCAGTATCACTTCCAATTCTAAACTCAGATCTACAAACTCAGATGTTCAAATTTGCAAACAACAATGATAATTCAAACGCAGAACTCAATCAAGCAATTCTAATACAGATCTAAGCAAACAGATCTGCTATTAATAATATCAAACTATATCTCAACAATATAAGCTACAATTTCAGCAAATCATACTAGTAAAACAGTAATGCTACACATTAAATCAATCTAACTCAGATTCAAGCTATATAATAGAAAATTGAACAAAACTTACAAAACCATTCCACTTCAGCTCAAACAGAAGTGGATTCACTATGCTTGCTTATCTCTAGGATAGGCAGGTCCATTCATTTCTGACCAAACTTATCCACAATTCACCACAGGTACACTTGATTCAGATCTGATTTTGACTTATGATGGATATGGACTCAAAACGCTTCACTAAAAGCTAATAAGCTCAAATGAAGTGTATGAAAAACAAAATAAGCTCTACTGGAAGCTATACTAAACTATTTGTAAACAATTTTTTTTATTATTTTTTTTATATTTTTCTGATTTTTATGTATTTTTATTTTTTATATTTTTGTTAATGATTTATAAAATACTAGACAAAAGTAATTGATTAAATTGGATTATTACTAAAATAAGCAGAATAAGAGTAAATTGAAATAGAATAAGCAAAAGTAAATGAACAATAAGCTGAGATTAATTGAAAGAAAAACTTTTATTAAAATTCAGAAGTAAAATTACATAAACTACTCTAGATTACAATTCTAACTAAAATTTGACAGAGTTTTGTTACCTAAAAATTACACACCCAAATGAGCTACAAAGGGTCTCTATTTATAGGAGAAGTTGAGGGTTGGGGTCTCAGATTACCAAGCTGGCAATCCGTGTGACCTGTGCTTGTTGATGCCCATTCAGAGTCCTTGGATTGCCTCTCATCATTGCCTCTTCAATATTAGCCCTCAGATCAAAACTTGTGACGCGTTCCTCCAAATCAACTGCTGCCTCGTGTCCAATATTGTGCTTCTTCGCATCTGATACACTTTGACATCATCCAATCTTCTAGAAGCGTACTTGATTTTACATTTGTACCCTTAATTGTCGTAAAATTGGACGGAATAGTACATTAGGGTTCTTAATTCCCTGGGTAAATGGTATTTGGGGAAAAATGGGAGCGGGGTAAAATATTTTATTGTTGTTTGACCCTCTTTTGACCATTGACCCGTATAATAATATTTTGACCGTAAGTAATGTTGGATCGGATTTGGGCTTTTGTGCTTGGTTTGGGCCTTTGGGATTTAAATATTGGACTTGTTTATTAAATGGACTAAGGCTTTGTTTATAATTTCAGAATAGAATTTATAAGGACCTCTTGTGTAAAATTCTGAAATTGCAAGGACCCAGTCTGCCAATATTCCAAAAATATACTCCAAGGACTTATGATGACATACTATGATTCCCAAGGGTTTACTTTGACATTCCTTCAAAAATTTCCATGAGGGACTAAATCTGACAATTTTGAAAAGTATGAGGGCTAAATCTGTAATTTCTTCAAACTTCTCACAAAAATCTCTTTGGCGCAAGTATCAATATCTGAGGACTCAGTAAGCCCAACTTTGATTCCCAGCTTGACTTTCTGACCATCTTCCACTCTCGTGCCCGTTTTTCCGGTTTTTGCATGATTTTTCGTCTTTTTGTGATAAATCCGTGCCTGCATATTCACAAACATAAAAACACATGTTTCCTTGGCATTTGTTAGCTCATTTAGTCAATTTAGGTCGGTATTTGGCCATAAAATGGTATGTGAATTGACACATACCAGGTTGCATGTTTCTCCTTTTTTTAAGTTGGGCATGCTTCCTTGCATTTCTCCCTTGGGCCGCACCACAAACTGAGCTAGCCGCTTCTTTGTGTATTATGTTCATTGATATTTCTTTGGGCTAGTCATAAACTTGTAACACCTTGGGCTTCGATTAATTTTTTAAATTCCTCTTCTTTTGCCTCAATGCTCCAAATAAAAGTATCAACGATCCTGTACATTTTGTGCTCTTTCCAATCTCGTGCTCGGTTTTGTCCATTTTTCATATCCGGTACCTGCACTTTCACAAAACACAAAAACAAGCAAATATTTGGCATTTTTAATATGATTTTGGTCTTTTTGGTCCGGTTTATTAGGTCAAAAGTATGTGTAATTACACACTCACCAATAGGTTCCTCCTCATGAGGTGGAGTTGGAACCTGGGTTTGGGCAATTGGAGATTCCTTGTTTGGTGATTGGAGTGGGTGAAGGATGTTGTTGTGGTGATGGTTGTGGGTGTGGTTCAATAGCTTGATGATCCATCCTCATGAGTAGAGTCCTCCTCTTCATTCAAAGATTGAGAGTGGGCCTTACTTGCAGAGGATGAGGATGATGATGATGAACCTGCAATGTTAGCACCAGCAGCCAACATAGCAACTAAAAGTGGATTATTTTTCCTTTTAAATCCCCTTTGCATGTTACTAAAAACCTTTTTATTAAATGTGACAGCCAAGTATGGTATTCTGCTTTGTGTTTCTACGTTCAAAACCATTTGTAGAAATCTTGGGTACATCAAGAATTTTTTCTTATTTTTAGAATTTACAATCATTGCCTCAAAAATATATCTTGAAGAATTGTAAATCCTATTAGTGGATAGATAGACCAAAGTAGAAGCAATGTTGCTTCTAAATTGGTCTCATCCACCACTTTTAGAACTCAAACAATGAAGCAAATGATGGATTAGAAACCTCCAGTTGGGTGTGAAATGACCTTTCCAAAATGTAAATGATCCATCTACAGGATACCCAATATCTTTTAACCCTTTAAAGATTTCTTCATTAGGCAACATAACAGGGCCTGATGCATCATCCAATTGAAGACTACTCCGAATGGATGCCTCAGTAACAGAGTATTCAAGGGTATCAATAGTGGCCCTTAATTCTGTAGTCCCATCATCAAGAGTTAAGGCTTTAGCCATCTACCATATGCTTGACCATGGAATCAAAGATGGTAGGGTTATGAAGTAAGGCATACCTGATGTGAGTCCCTTCCATGAAGTCCACTATCTGATGGAAATCATCACTCTTATCTGGTTTCTTGAGAAAACCCACTTGATTGTGCTTGTCACAGTATTTCATTCTTGCCATTTGCTTAGAGATCGAGTAAGTTTGAAAAAGGTTTTGAAACTACTGAGGTTAAAATCGTAGTAGGGTTTAAGTAATGGTTGTGTAAAACAGAGTATGCAATTTAGTTGCCGTGAATAAATGATTTTGTTTTGAAGTTTAAAAGAGAGGTGAATAATATATAAGAATAAAAAACAAAATTAAATCTTATCCTTATATACCTCTTAGCGCCGTAAAAGAAGTAACGGCCCTATTGACACAGTGAAAATCATTTAACGTCTGACCATTACTAACGGTAACATAAATTACACTACCAGACTTAAAAATGGTCAACCAGACTTAAGTGGTGACTTCACCACACTTAGCAGATTTTTGCCCATATCACAGACACTTACTTTAACAACCCATAAAATTTCATCAACATCATTTCCACCATAAGGTAATTTCACAGGTAAATTTTTACTTTTCATTACATGCATGGCTCTTTAGACCTGTTGATGAGGCGAAAAGTGTACCAATTTTAAGGGGTCATTTAAGCCCGAATTCGTGATTATTTGATCAATTACTGCCCTAAATCGTTCATTTTGTCAATTTAGGTACTTTTGAGAAGAAATCTGGAAAAGGAAGCATTTTACACATTTTTGGAGCATAAAAGTGAAGAAAATGGCAAAGTCCCAAAATCCTTGCTGACCTGACGACGTCAAGGCTTCACACATGACGACGTCAAGGCTTCACACATGACGGCGTCAAGAGTGGCAAAAGAGGTGGATGTGGAAAATACACGTGACGGCCCAGAGCATCTTCAAGGCTATTTGGCTTGACGGCGTCACCAAGGCCGTCAGGGTAAAAATATATGTGACGGCCCAGAGTATATTTACACATGAAGGCATCAAGACTGGATCTAGGCAATACGACTCTTAACTTGGCGGCGAGTTGACGGCGTAAGACCCTACAATGTGACGCCGTCAGGACGTTTTATCTATATATATTTTTTTCCAATTTTTCATTGTAAAAGGGTGGAACATTAGGAGGAACTTTACCACAAACCCTAGGTCGAATTTTCATCATATTGAAGGGGTTTCAAATCCCTTCTTTCTTCCATGTTTGAATAAAGATAAGTTTTCCAATAATCATTCAATATGTCTATGTGTTGTTTGATTCTATCTTACACTTGTCTTTCTTTTAACATGCTAGGCTAGGTTTTTATTGTGTTTGCTTAGATGTAGTGAAACCTAGATGTTGATTATTGGTTGATTGTTTGCTTATAATTGTTGTGGATGATTGAATTCGATGTTAAGCTTAAGAAAACTGGCAGACTTCCATTGGTAACTTGCTTGAACGTCTTAAGAAACATGATCGGAGGTGTACTACGATTTTTGGTTGTATTTAATGCATTAGTGAATTCTAATGATCCCATTTTAGGAGCTTTTAGTCGGCTCGACATAGGTGTAATACCTCAAATTATAAAGCATGCACAATGACCAAAATACCCTTAAGTTTTAAATATTTGTAATAACACTTAAAGAATACCAAATAAGCCCTAGAAATTTGGAATTTAGCATCGTATTATCAAAATAAATTTAGTATAAATAAGATTTGTCACTTTTGTAAAAGTAAAAATAATTTCTTGTATATATTTAATTATGTCGATTTTATTTAATTATATATATGCATTTATATTAAAGAAATAAATCCTAAATACAATAGGAGACTTGTATAATAATTTAATTTGGACTTATCACAGAAATCTCAGCCCAAGATAAGTATTCCACCTCCTAAATATAAAGCCCACACGTTTTACTTATTTTATAAAACCCAAACTGACTTTTTAAACAAGTCGATACCTCAAAAATTCCATTCAGTCGACCTAAGGTTTTCCACAGCTTCCAAGTATTTTTCCTGGTCTTTTACAAGCTCAAAGAAGTTGAAACAAATAGTGGTTCAAGTCTGAGTTGAACGTGTCAAGCTAGGAGAATTTTTGTGTTGGTTTTGGTTCTAGCCGAGAAGAAGAATTGTTCTGCTCCAATTCGTACTCTCTAAAATCTTTTTGGTATTTTTCTATCACTCTTTATAATGTATATGATCTGTATAAAATATTAGAATCGAATCATGGATGTTAATATGGTCATACAAATTTATATAAAGTTATAAATCCTAAATCGAACAAAAATAAGAAATCACTTTATGCAATTTTGTGAGGCCAGATATATATTTTTCTCTGGTCCTATGGATATCATATAACATCAGAAAAATTCTCTTCATAATTTTCGAAGCCTATAAATTCAGTTTAGATTTAATTTTCGAAGCCTATAAATTCAGTTTAGATTGGTGAATTTTTTTTTTAATTATTATTTTTTTTTTGGAAAAGCCTGGTGAATTGGTTATTAAAGTTCCATATTCACCACCAAGCCCACCTCTCCACACGTACCATGTCAAAAGCCTTATGTATATATACATAGTTACATACATTTCTCTCTACTCCTTTCCGGTGTGGGACATTGCACTAACATAGAATATTACGACCTCTACTAAATTGAAAGAAATTTTTTCCCATCTGTAAATATAACTTGTGATTTTGGCAATTAAAATATATACAATTGAGATGTTATGAAATAAAAAGAAAACTGGTTTTATAGAATTTTGACTCACTACTTAACTGGGCCTATTTTACTTAAAAATACAAAGTTGAGCATAGTTATTGCCTTACTGGCCATTACTTAAGGCTTGTTCCATCAGACCCAAAAACAGACTTACAAAATAAGTAAATTTAACTGCTTAAGCCTTAAAAAGTATTTGGGGTTGCTCAATTTAAACCGCTTTAAAAAGTATGCAAGTACTAACGTGCTATTTAGTTTAGGGTATTGCTAAACATATCTTCAAGGGCTGTGTTTAAGAAACTCAAACATGCATAATTGGTGCCTTGGTGGTACATAGAGTCGGTTGAGATATGTTAAATTCAAGAGTCGGACAATTATTATAAAATGTACAAACAATTAATGCGTGTCGGAATGACTTAAACATAAACCTTAAGGCTACATTTAGCAATTACTTTTAGTTTATAAAGTAGTGCATAAAATGTATGTAGTAAGTATTATGTATGATTAATTAAGTAATACCAAAAACATCACCAAAAACAAAATTCTGTCATGATTCCTAAGTAGCATAAGGATCACCACTGATTGGAGTCGCCCATCCGGTGTTATTACCAACCAACTGTGTTGGTTGCCGCAAACACGCTTAGCATTGCTAACATAGCTGAAAATACAGCCATTGAAAGGGTTTATAGATAGATAGGTTACCCAACTTCCAACTTTATTCACCTAAGTTACCAAACTTTTTTTTTCACTTAAGTTACTGAACTTTTGGGTAGCATACACCTCATATTTTCAGTGTAATCCGAGTAACCTGAACATATATTTTTGGGTAAGTTAAGTAACATAAATGTCGTGTTTTTACAAGTTTGGTGACTTAGGTGAATAAAGTTGGTAAGTTCAGTAACCTGAATGTCAAAATCATATAGTCCAACACCCCTTTTGAACACAAAAAAGTGTGGTAACTTAGGGGAATCAAATTGGAAAGTTGGGTAACCCATGTATCTATAAACCCGCCATCGAAAACATGACAAAATGGTGACTTTTCAGCATCATATCTTTAAGCTAAAGTCACGTTCTTATGTATCTGTTAGAAACTATCTTCCAAAAGTCTCTATAAATCAAATAGTTTTGATATGAACACTAGAAAACACGCTACCAATAAAATGTTTGAAAAGCCCCAATTACTATATATATTAAGTATCGAAGATTCGGTGGCTTTTGATTGGCTGTTACATAAGTTCCATAATAAAGTTGGTGGGCTTACTGTTAGCCCAATACTACTTTGCTAAGGCCCGTTTTTATTTTCATACTAAGATTTTTTTTTTTTTTTTTTTTTTTTTTTTTTGACTCTTGCTAAGGCACAAACAAAATGAGCCATCCTATTGGTTCACAATAAAAAAAAAATGTAAATTTTAGTTACAAAACACACCATGAACTTCTTAATATTTACGACTTTTTTATATGACAAACTTTATTTGCCAATATCTAACAGACACCTACCGGTTTCTTGAATAAAAAAAATACTGACAAAAAGGCCTCTCGATAACGACTATATATATTAAGTATCGAAGATTCGGTGGCTTTTGATTGGCTGTTACATAAGTTCCATAATAAAGTTGGTGGGCTTACTGTTAGCCCAATACCACTTTGCTAAGGCCCGTTTTTATTTTCATACTATGTGTGTGTATATATATATATATATATATATATATATATATATATATATATATATATAGTCAAGCGTTCAAATAAGAAGCCTAAATTTTGTGAAAACGCGAGAAGCAATCCTAGCCACTCATTTTATCCTCCTTTAACTTTAATCTAATGGCTAATATTAGTTAATCAACTTTTTGAAAATTTCTTAAAAAATTTTGAAAAATTAAAAAAAAAATCGAAAATTTTCAAAATAATTTAGGAAAAAAAATTCGAAAAAAAATTTTCGAAAATTTTTTTACGAAAAAAAAATTTCGAAAAATTTTTTTTCGAAATTTTTTTTTTCGAAAACTTTTTTTTCCAAATAAATTTTTTTTCGAAAAAATTTTTTTTTGAAATTTTTTTTTTCGAAAAAAAATTTTTTCTGAAATTTTTTTCGCCACATGTGAAAAAAAATTCCGAAATTTTCACGAATTTATTTTTGTAACGTGTGAAAAAAAATTCGTCACATTTGAAAAAAATTTCGTCGCATGTAATTTTTTTTTTCGTCACATGTGTAAAAAAATTCCGTCACATGTGAAAAAAAATTTCGTCACATGTGAAAAAAATTTGGAAATTTTCACGAATTTTTTTTTGTCACGTGTGAAAATAAAAATCGTCACATGTGAAAATTTTTTTTGAAATTTTCACGAAATTTTTTTTGTCACGTGTGAAAAAAAAATTCGTCACATGTGAAAAAAAAATTTCGTCTCATGTAAAAATTTTTTTTCGTCACATGTGAAAAAAAAAATTTCGAAAATTTTTTGAAAATTATTCAAAAAAAAATTTTTGAAAATTTTTCAAAAAAATTTTCGAAAATTTTTTGTAAATTTTTCAAAAAAATTTTCGAAAATTTTTTTGAAATTTTTTCGAAATTTTTTTGAAATTTTTCAAAAAAAATAGTTAGCTAATAATAGCCATTAGATCAAAGTTTAAGGAGGATAAAATGAGTGGTTATGATTAGTTCTCACAAAAATTAGATTTGTCACATGAATGACCCCATATATATATATATATATATATATATATATATATATATATATATATATATATATATATTACTCTTGCTAAGGCGCATACAAAATGAGCCATCCTATTGGTTCACAATAAAAAAATGTAAATTTTAGTTACAAAACACACTCTGAACTTCTTAATATTTACGATTTTTTTATATAACAAACTTTATTTGCTAAATATCTAACAGATACCTACCGGTTTCTTGAATAAAAAAAATACTGGTAAAAAGGCCTCTCGATAACGAACAAAACAAACCCAATATTGATATACTTTTGGCGTACATACGGTTTTATAAAAAATGTTGAAGTTTAATATATACATAGTTTCTAAATAAAAGAACTTTCAAAATACACCCTTAACCTATCAAATAATTTTAAAATAATCCTAAGTTTTTTAAAAATTATAACGGTCAGAATTAGCCCCGTCGCATCACACTGGTTCCTGACAAAACATTCATTTCAAAAAAGACATCGTATGACAATTACAAATATAGTTTCACACAACATTTGTTCCAAACAAATACGATACGTATCGGTCAAAAAGATATCACGATCTTACAACGAGAAGCCCCATCCTAAGTTTTTTAAAAATTATAACGGTCAGAATTAGCCCCGTCGCATCACACTGGTTCCTGACAAAACATTCATTTCAAAAAAGACATCGTATGACAATTACAAATATAGTTTCACACAACATTTGTTCCAAACAAATACGATACGTATCGGTCAAAAAGATATCACGATCTTACAACGAGAAGCCCCATCTAAACATTATTCCAAAAGTTCATCGAAAATTCCCGCTGCGGGCGTCTTCCTATTTGTTAAAATGAAATACAAAAAAGTTACAATTAACAATAAAAAAAGGTTGCGTTTCTCCTAAGGAGTGATAATGAAACACTCCAAGGAAATAACGAGCTTTTTTCTGTCTAAAAAACCTTATGTATATATACAAACCTTTCTTTCTGTTATGTTCCGATGTGGGACAGGATATCCATCCAAAAGACTCCCTCCTCCTATCACAATTTTCACGCATGACAAGGAAGGATACTTTGATTTGCTTTTTCTAGTAAGGTCAAAGATGGAGAAGCTCTTTAATTATATCCATGCATTTTAATGGCAAGGAAGGATACTTTGGAGAAGCTTTTTTTTTTTTGCGCCAACAACCCTAAGGCCTAAACTAGTGGTAATTAGCCGAAACGGGCAAGCTTTTCAATGCATCTCCGCTATAAACATTGGTGGCATTGATGAGGTTATTCCAAAACTAATCGTTTACCTGTTACCCATTCCAATACTCTTTCATATCTCGACAACATTTTTTTTTGTTGAAATGGTGAACACTATATTAATGGGCCCTAAATTAATCTCCAAAACTTGTATACAAGTAAAGATGCAAGACATTGTTACATATGACATTCCAACTTGTAACACAATGCCTGCAAACAACTAAATATAGACATTCAAACAACAGGATCAAAGAACTACAACTATACTGCTTCTTCCATAGAAGCATAACCATAATACATTCACCATTCACCAAAGAGGACTACATTTCCTTCTCAAAGATTATAAGTCCCAACTATTGTGTAGGCTACATCCTCGTGTAGGCTACATCCTCACACAAATAGCAGAGAAACATAACCACTAGAATGCCTCATCCCTCCTATCAAAAACCATCCTATCCTCCTGAGAGTATAGTCCCAAGCAAGTCTACATTTCCCATTCGATCTATATCAGACAATTCATAACTCCTCTAAACTGTGTAGGCTACATCCTCGTGTAGGCTACATCCTCACACAAATAGCAGAGAAACATAACCACTAGAATGCCTCATCCCTCCTATCAAAAACCATCCTATCCTCCTGAGAGTATAGTCCCAAGCAAGTCTACATTTCCCATTCGATCTATATCAGACAATTCATAACTCCTCTAAACTGTGATATAAAAAGGCCACAACTTGAATGTGACAACACTCCTCCTCCAACAGACTTTACCATAGCTACTAACTAGTACATTTCCTTTAGACCTTCTTTCCCATCTCCACCTGCTGCTACATCCTCACTGGAAGGCTATGGGATTGAAGGCATAATGTTTAGATGTTGTGACTTATACTCCTAAGGGTTTAGTAATTTCCGTACCATGTAGTTTATTTTGTTTTGTAAGGGCAGTCTGGTAATTTTGGTGCTCTAGTTATTGAAGTATCAGGAAACTTCTTTTAAGACTATCTTTATCAACAATTTATCACAACCTAATCTCTCACTAAAATATTATTTTCTTACTCCTCCACATATACAATCAATACATACAACCAATCTCAACTTTTTTACCATTTATTAACAACCCAACCTAACATACACAACCAACCTCAACTTTTTACCATTTATCAACAACCCAACCTATACAATCAATGCATAGCCTATCATGGGGAGACATGTGGCACATTGGGTCAAGGAAAGGAAGGTCACTAAGTGACCAGTTGATAGGAGATATGTGTTGCTTTTGTACTTCTTTTAATTTAATATGCCATATTTAATGATTTGTACCTCCAACCGGTTGGATCAATATCACCAATAAACATAGCCTATGGTCGGTTGTTTTTGTATGTCGGTTGTTTTACTTTTAGAAACACAGACCTTGTAACTTAGCCTTATCATAATACAAATATCAGTATTTGATTCTAACTTGTGATCTCATACCTGTTATGTTTCTATTCTGAACTTGGGTTGCTGGTTTTGTGCTGCTGCTACTGTACTTTTGCCACTGATTCTCTATCCCTAATCCTAACACATACGGGCATCATTAGAAGCACAGTATAGACTTATGGGACAACATTATTTCGATTCATAGTAATGGAGCACGTCATTCAATGTACATTGTGATTCATGCCACACTCTTAGCAATTGGCTTATCTAGCTTCTTTGTAAGTGAATGAGGTAAATGAGGTTTTCGCGGTTAAAGTTATCCGGATTGGACGAGTCTTTGACATGAGTATCCGTGACCGTTTTAATCCTTTCTTTGACCACACTCAAAGATGTATAGAATATTGTCTTCTGAGAAAAAAAAAAAAAAAAAAAAAAAAAAAAAAAAAAACAGTACTTGGTAACATGTGTCACTTAATTAGTTAAATTTTACATAAGTAATCCTCGATCAGATTGAATCCTCTCCTGTTTCGTTTTTTTCTTTTTTCTTTTTTTTTTTAAATTTATTTGTTTACTTTGTAGTAAAAAAAAAAAGGAAAAAAGCCCAAAAAGTGATATGAACACTATTGACAACTTACAAGTGATGCTTTCCCGAAACCTTCTGTATACATACACACCTTTCTTTCTTCTGTCTTCCGATGTGGGACCCAGTTCTTTAGCCATCTCTCCATAAGACACGGCTAGCTGAAAACTTAAATTTGTAGGACTGGCATAGCAAATGAAATTAGCAAAACAAGTAGATAGATAAAAGTACTAGGGTGAAAAAAGATTAAATTAAAAGCATACCCTCCAACAAAGAAAAGCAATCTTTTATGCTTATTAGCCTGAAACTGACGCTGCATAATTAACGACAAGGAAAAAGTGACCCCTCTTATAAGGTCCAAGTCACCGCCGTATAAGATACCTGAGAAACAAGTAGAACCGTGAAGTTCAATCATCATGCATATACTAAATGATACTCCAAAGAAGAAGAAGAAGAAGAATTAACCTCGATGCAAGTGAGTCATGATTTTGTCAACATCAGTAGTAGGTGCAAGATAAGAAGAAAAAACTCCAAGACCGCCCATTGTTTTAAAGCCTATAGCGTTCTTCGGGTTAGACTGCAATGAAAGTGAAAAAAAAATAAACAAAACACAATTTAGCATATTAACGCGCATGGGTGCCATGCATCGTATGTATGAGATGAAACATCTAGTTCAAATTATCAGACTCCTTTTGTCATTTTATTTTCTTTTAAACCAATTGTAAACACTTTCTTACATCTCTGCTTTTTCTTCAAACCTCATAATAACACAAATATAAATCTCAATATGCGCATGTTTTTCACAAATCTCATAATCCAAAAATTATTTATAGTAGGTAACCTATGCCTTGACAAATTGTTAGACGAAACAAAATTATTTTAATCTCAAAACTCAAACTATTCAAGATAAGTCTAATGAAATCTCATATGCAACTATTATTATATATATTCATTATTAAATGATTTTGCTTACTCATAGTTTCACAACTTCTTACTCATACACAAGCCACATACATATATTTGGGGGAAACTAATCAATAAAAAATAAAATAAAAAAATTATATGACCTGATGTTGGCAATACAATCGAATAGCTTCAAGTTTGATTATCATAGGATCCAGAAAATTTGTTCAGCATCCATATAGAATTGTCGACAACGATGAAATTTATTTTTTAAAAATCTCTTGACTATAAATAAAAAAAAAAAAAAAAAAAAAACCCTAAAGAAGTATCTCTCTGGCGACAGAAAAACCGATCAACATCGTCCCGTCGATTCCTTAATAGTCGATCTTATACCCTTTAATTTTTAATCTTCTTCACGGTCGGTTATTATTAAATTGGTGTTTGCTAATCGTGGGTCGGTGATAATCTTCGCTTTTTGTTTTCTTCAAGGTCGGTTACTATTTAATTGGTGTTTGCTAATAGTGGGTTGATTATAGTACAATTGCATGTTCTACTGATCTATTATAAGTATATAATTGATCTTAATTGGGGCCTGCTATTCCATTGATTATTATTGTGCACGTCAATTTTGCATGCTAATGGGTTAGGTTTTATTCTACATGCGTTCTAAACTCTAATGTTTTAGTTAGAGTTTTTTCTTCATTGGTTGCTATACGATAGTTAGTGGCTTTTTAGTGGTGTTCGATTTGTTCTTTGTGGTGTTTGTGGGATTTTTGAGAGATAGAGAAAGGTTTTCTTAGTAATAAGGGTTTTTTGACATCAACTGGTGCGACCAAGGATATGAAACTTGTGGGTAATGCTGCTGGTAATGTATCGAACCATGGTGAGGAGAACATTGCATCGATCTTAAATAATTTTAACGATTCTATGGATAAGTTGGGTGGCAATATTAATGTTGCTGCAAGTGAGGTTTGTAATGCTTCCAAAGTTGATACGAAGGTTGATTCTGTTACGGGATTGGGTAAATCTACTCCTAAGGTTGGTATCGTTGTTAATGGTGATGGTAGTGTTAATGGTGATTGTCCTAGTAATCAACCTCCACGTGAATCGGCTGGTCCTATATATTATTTCTGATTGGAGTGTGGATGATGGTGATATTAACTTGTCTACATTAGTGGACAAGAATGTGTCCTCTGGTCCTAAAACATCTTATTCAGCCCCAACGACTTGTGGTACTAGTGAGGGCAAAGGTAATGTTAGTGGAAAGGATCAATCGTTTGCTTCTTTGCTTGGTGACAATAGTACTTCTCGTAAGGTGAATTTTAGGCATATGGTTAATGAAGATCGGGTTCCTAACCATGATACTAAACTCCCTAAGGAAGCAATGGAACCCGTTTTAGGGCGGTATGAGAACACTCTTGTTGGGTACTTCTTAGGAAAAGCTATAGCGTTTCCAATTGTTCAAAACTATGTTACTAATACATGGAAGAAATTTGGTGTGCAAAAGATTATGAAGAATGAAGCGGGTGTTTTCTTATTTAAGTTCTCTTCTAAGGACGGATTGCAGCAAGTGCTCCAACAAGGCCCGTGGTTAATCCGTCATTCACCTCTTATTCTTAGGAAATGGACTCTTAAGGTTCCCCTAACCAAGAATGAGGTAACTACAATTCCGGTTTGGGTTAAATTACATAATGTGCCTATAGTTGCTTATTCGGAGGTCGGTTTAAGCTTGATTGCTACTCAAGTGGGGAAACCGGTTATGTTGGATTCATTTACATCTTCTATGTGTGTTGACTCGTGGAGTCGGATTAGTTATGCTCGTGCGTTGGTTGAAGTGTGTTCAAATTCAGAATTGAAAAAGGAGGTTAGTATGGCTATCCCATTGGATGATGATAGTGGCTATTCGAGAGAAATCATTCGTGTTGAATATGAATGGACACCTCCTCATTGCAGTGTTTGTAAGATATTTGGTCACACACTTAGTGAGTGTCCAAAACAAGTTAAAGAGGTGGTTCATAAGGTTTCTAATGTGGTGAATAATGCATCGATTCAGGTGGTTAATAACGATGAGGGGTTTACAGAGGTAATGAATCGTAAGAATAAAGGTAAGAGTGTGGCTTCTATGTCTTAACCTAAGCCAATTGGAGGGGTTAAACTCTCCAAGCTTAAGGCTAATTTTTGGAGACCTAAAGTCACGACAACTTCTAATCAGGTTGATACCAAGAAAGATTCAGATCCTAAAGGTCTAAAGCAGGCTTCTACTTCAAATTTTAAATCTGGTAAGGACCCTCTGTCTTCTAACTCTTTTGGTATCTTGGAGTCATTGGTGGATGAGGATGTTCTTGGTTTTGTTAACAATGGTAAGGGGTCACAAGATCAGCCTATTAGTATCATGGAATCGCAGGTGCCGGGTGAGGCTTCTAAGTCGTCTACTGTACCATCTTCTAGTACGTCCGCAACAAAAAGGCGTTGGAGCAGTCTACTATCCCATCTCCAAGTACGAAGAGGGGTAACCCATTTTCTAAGGTGGGTGAAGTAGTTGTTTCTGACAGTGATGAAGATGAGGTGTATGGGCCTAATGATTATTTGGGAGATGATTATTTTTCAGATGAGTATGCGGCTCAAGTAAATGACTTACCGGAACAATTCAAGGAGTTCAAGCTTCAAGGACATGCTGGGAAGTAGTATTTTATTTTGTTTTGTTTTATCATAAGATTAGCATGTCATCTAATGTTGTTTTTTGGTTGTTCTAGTTGTTGGTAGCTAGTGGTTCATTTATGGCCTGTCATAAATGATATAGGATAGTTCAAGCGGTTACTTGAGGTTAATGTGGTACTTCAGCCACATTCCATTATACTTTTAACGTTTTATTGGTTAATATATTTTACCAGGGTGGAAGCTCCCTTTTAACCAAAAAAAAAAAAAAAACCTCCTGACCATCCATCAATATCATATTAATACAATGAATCGATAGCATAAATTATAATAATAATAAGGGCAAATCGCATAAAAAGGTACCGAACTTAGGTCCAATTTTAATTTAAGGTATCCAACTTTTTTTTTCTCAATTTAAGGTATTTAAGTTACTATAGTATACAAATTAAGGATTTTTTTTACCTGCTAGTCAGGTAACCGGTAATTTTCTTATGAGTTAGCAATAACCGCAGATGTGGCATCCTTGTTGGCAACTTTTTGATGATTTGGCAATTTAATCCAAACACCCCTTTCTTCCTATTTCTCCAACCTCTCATCCATCCTCATTAAACACCACCAATACCACCATCACAACCCTCATTAAACATGTCTATTAAGTATTAACCATCATTAATGTCTACTTTTAGAAGTAAAAAACTATACACCAACTTATACCAAAACTCTATAAGTTGTTAATCATAGTTGTTAACTTTTTACTTCTATAAGTTGATACTGCTCATGTCTGTTAACCACCATGAATGTCTACAAACTCCTACCCTCATTAAACATTACCACGAATTCGGTGTATGTAAACCTGTGGTGCCGACTGTTGTGGTTTTAGAATGGCGGCGACTGTGGTGGTGGTCAGCGACTATGGAGGTGGGCAGCGACTGTGGTGTTTGGGTGCCAGATGTTGTGCTGTTGGGTGGTTGGCAGCAGGACTGTGGTGTTTAACGGGTGGTGGTGGTTGTGGGTTTTGATGGTAGACAGCATTGTGGTGTGTAACGGGTGGTGGCGATTGTGGTGTTTGACGGGTGATGGGTTGTGATAAAAAGAAGAGGTTAGAGATGGTGGTTGAGGGAAGGGAAATAAGAGGTTAAGGAAGACTAATGTTTGGATTGAGTGTAAATAAAGGAAAAAAAGGGGGTGTTTGGTTTTAACTTACTGACTAGACATGTTAACCCACAAAACCTATTAATTGTCTAACTTTGCATGACAAAAAATATTTGATACCTTAAATTGACAAAAAAAAAAAATAGACTAGTACTTTAAATTGAAATTTGACCTAAGTTCAGTACCTTTTTATGCAATTTACCCTAATAATAATAATAATAATAATAATAATAATAATAATAATAATAATAATAATAATAATAATAATAATAATAATAATAATAATAATAATATTCAAGAAAGAACCTCATCATCCGCCATCGTTGTTTTTATGTTCGCCGTTAAAAAAATGCGAAGTTAAACCAAACCAGCAGATTATAAACCCTATATTTTTTTATATATACCTTTTTTTCTTTCTTGATTTCGTGTTTCTAACTTATTTGGACGAGCCCAACTCACTTATTTATACCCACGGCCCTTTTCAATTAACCTTTTCTTTTTTTCTTTTTTTTTACCAAACTAATTTTTATTTATTTACTTTTGATTTGTTGTTATGAACCTATTATTCTGATGATGATATCATTTAGACGTTTATTTATGGTGTTTTATTAGATAGTTTATATCCTTGTTTCCCTATCCTTACCTTAGGGTTTGCTTAGTTGATAGTTGATACTAATTGATTATTAAGGGGCTGATTGTTTGACGGTTTTGGAATGCAGGAATGAAATCATACCACCATTTAGGGTCCATTTTCGACATTTCACACAAAAATATATATAACTTACTCACTCTAAAAAAAATCTTTCTTTCTCCCTCTTTCTAGCACAACCCCACCCTCCACCACCACTACAACCCCCACCCTCCACCGCCATCACCCTCCACCGCCACCATCACAACAGTCGGCACCCTCTACCACCACAGCCAAACATACACCACAACCGACACCCTCCACCACCGTTGGAAAATGAAACATGGAACACCATTAATCTCGTTGGATCCAAATGTGAAACCACGAGCACATCGGCATATCTGTGGTGTGGCTGGTGTATTTTGTGTTCGTATGTATGTTTTCTGGGGTGATTTTACTATTTTGATTGATGGGGACGAAGGATTTGCAGGTGTAAATTATTATGGTTTTCATACTTGGTTGGTTAGGCTTGAATGCTTGATTTAAGAGCATTGGCAACCATAACACAAGTTAAGTTTTAACACAGTGACACGTCAGCGCCACATCAGCTTTAACCTTTTCACCTTCACTTAAAAACACACCCGCAATCATAACTCAACTTAACTCAACTTTAAATCAAATATTTTCAAATTCAACCCTAAACTAAAACTGATACTTCATTTATTAAAAACCATAACATTCATTCTTAAAATATATTACAATACGCACTAAAAAAGGTTACAACGGAAAAAAAAAATACATTACGAAAAAAAAAAACATTACAAAAAAAAAAGAAAAAAGAAAAAAAAAATGTTACAACACAACACAATTGTTGAATCTTGACACGGCGGTTGCAACCCGTATTTTGCAATGATTCGGTCATTTTCCATATTGACCAACGCCACATAGTTTGGATCCTTTCCGGTAGTGTCGACCATCAAAAATTCAATCTCCTTTAACCTTATTTGGGTGGCTTGGTTTTCTGCGGTCCCCTGATACGCCCTGGCCGCATTTTCACGTTTTGCCCAATACTCTTGGCACATAGCCTCCCCGAATTGGACCGATGAAGCAGATCCTTCAGTACTCGTGCCCCCGATGCAGTCGTTGTCTCGGATTTTTGTTTCTTTGAAGCCCGCTTTTTTCCCATCGGACGCAGTTGTGCATCATGACCAAACAATGCTTCGTTTTTTTGACTTGGGGCATCACCAGTTAAATCAACCGGATCTGGCGAGTCCCATTTTTTATGAGCACGCGATGCACCCCAAGCCGCCTCATTATTAAACGAGGCCGATTTGTGCTCGTCACGATACATTTTTTTCGCCTGTGTGAGGATATCCATATCATTTTCCCCATTTTTTTATCGCGTTGAGTACGTTTGAAATACGCGTTGAACTTTGTGCAATCACGGTTCAACGTTCTCCACTTTCCTTGTATCATATCTTTGCCGCATTTCTGAAAATTGAGTTTATTGAACTCATTTTGAACCCGTTGCAAAAACGTGTCTTTGGCTTGGGAACGACCGACTAGTGAATCCTCGCTAGCAGCCACATAAGACTTTGCAAGTAATTTTTCTTCACTTGCTTGCAGCCACATTAAAAGGTAGACTTATCTTCCATTAAACATGGGTGAAAGAAGGGTTTGGAACCCTTAAAAAGTTGTGAAAATCGTCTAGGGTTTGTTGCACAAAAGTTCCACCACTAATGAATGAAAAATCCAAAACTATATATAGATTTTCATAGGTGACGGCGTCCCCTTTTGGTGGCTGACGCCGTCATCTCGCCGTGGCTAGGGTTTGTCGTCCAATCCAATTGCTTGACGCCATCCCCCTTTGAGGTCTTCTGGGTCGTCACTCTTTGTGGCATACGTGACGGCGTCACTTTATAACGTGACGCCGTCATGTTATATTGAAGAAATCCTTTTCTGGCGCGTCAAGTGTAAACATGTTATCCACCTCTTGTATCTTCAAGTGACGACGTCACCTTGTGACTCTTGACGCCGTCGGGTACATTTACCAACATGGTTTCTTGACTTTGTCGTTTTCCACTTTTAACTCCAAAAATGTCCAATGCTCCATTTTCCAGAATTCTCGTCCAAAGTACCTAAAATGACAAAAGAAATGATTTGAGGTAATATTTGATCATAATATCACGATTTAAGGCTTAAATGACCCCTTAAAAGCGTAACAAATATTTCCTTATCAAATACCCTTACACTTGAGATTTGCTTGTCCTCAAGTAAATGAGCTTTTATACCAATTAAAATACAAGCTAGGGGTCATTTAACATTAATATAAAAGTAATTACAACAAATAATCGTTCTCCTTTAATCAAAATAAGCATGGAAATCATATACTAGCACCTTACATTTAGTGTTTGGATACTCTCATCTCTCGAGTGTTATAAGTCTATATATCAAAAATGGAAATGAAAAAAATATCTCTCACTACCTGTCATAGCACATAGATTACCATAGGCTTGGGAAATGATAAAAAACCTCCACCACTTGGCGTAAGCACCTAAGATAAACTATCAAAGAGGGCTCTTCAAGGGTTATAATGTAGTGCAGGGATATGGAAAACACGGTTTGTTGGACAAGGATATTTTACTGGTGGCAAGTCAATTGTCTTGGTCAATTACATGTACAAAGTGGCTTTGCTAAGCCAAGACTTGACTCAACTTGAGCTAACTATGAAATAAAAGAAACATAAATAAATAAAATGAACGGGATGGTAGTCCGTATGTTTTTTTCCTCTTTTCTTTTTCCAATTTTTTTTTCGTTTTTCTTGATTTTTCGATTTTATTTATTTATTTATTTATTTGCTGCATGCATTCTTGCCTTACCATCCAAAATAATACATTAAAGGGGGCTCGGTTCTCCCCTTACACTTAAACTTTTACATGAATAAAAATAAATACTCGAATTAAGATAATCGAAACATTTGGAGTACTTTAAAACATTTATGCATATATGGGGGTAATAAATGATGTTCTCATTTTAGGTACGTGGGACGTTAATTCTTGAAAATGGAGCATTTTGAACATTTTTGGACTCGAAAGTGAAGAAAACGACAAAATCAATAAACAAGTCTAACAAAACTCTCACTAATTGCCTTTTTGTGGGTCATCAACAATACATAACAAATAGTGATGTGTCTTTGCAATAGAGATGGTTCATTAGTAACGGTTTTGTGACAGAAAAACTGTCACTAATTGCCTTTTCATGGGTCGTCAACAATACATAACAAAACTCTTAATTTCCATCCTAAGACTAAATCCCAAATTGATTTTATCATAATATATTTTGAAAATTTCACAACAGATATATCTAAGTTTTCTCAAAAGATTAATTTGTTATATATCTAAATTCCTTTAAAAGATTTAAATCGGAGGAGAAACCAAATTTCATTACCTTTTGGTGTCGACTGAACTTTCCTTAAGAATCAATCTCAAACAATGTTTAGTTGTATGATACGAATAAATCTAAATTTAAAAGGTATCAAAACATAAAATTTTAGGCTTAATCAGCAAATTTTGATTTTGTAGCAAAACTAAAGGGGTGTTTGTACATTTATAAAATGCAGTTTACTGTTCATCTACAGTAAAAGAGCAAGACTTGGATCAAGTGGTTAACACATTTACCTCTAGAGATAGAGATCGATGGTTCGATCCTCATTCGTTAAGGCCGGAATTCCTTCTATACTTTTGGTAGAACCGAAAGCATCCTCTCTGCCTTAGGTAGGGGCAAGGCTTTCTACATCTCAACCTCCCCAATACACAATGGAAGATAATATTGGGGTCCATAACCCGTGGAAGATGGTATTGAGAGTTACTTTACTTTTTTGTTAGTGTTTCCTTTAGTGGGTTCAAAAGATTGCTACTTTTAGATTTATCTCAACATAATATATAACTTGACACGGGTCCAGTATGTTTGTTTGTTGGGCCGGGGCCCAGTTGTGTATAATACAGTCCAGGCCCAGTAAACCCGCTATCTGTATTATACGTCATCAATATTGATATGTAGATTATTTTTAGCCATACACGTGTATGTGGACGAGCCCTGGCCGAGTGTTAGGTGAGTCTTGAGAGAGGCGAGGGTTGGGGGCGCAAGCCTTGAAGCTAGGCGAGGGTTGGGCGAGTGGTGGAAGAGGGTTGGGCGAGCTATACATTCTATAAGTTAAACGGTTGGCGAGCAAGGCTGGACGAGGGAGTAGGTTAAGGTGTGGGTGAGTGCTATGAAGTTCAAGTTAGAGCTGAGATAACAAGGTCTGGGCGAGCAAGGCTCGTAAACGCGAATGTTTAATGTTTTTCCTATCGCCCAAGTTGGTCTGGGCGAGCGAGCAAGGTCTGAGTGATATATGGTTTTGAAGATGGAGGGATTTGGGAAGAATGTGGCTGAAATAGTCAAAGAGGGTGTATTTTCCTATAGCTGGATGTGTATTATTTTTATACTTTATATACAAATTGATAAATGAAGTGGGACAGGCGCATGAAAAGGTAGAGCAACACATGTGATTTTATAAAGTTACATGTGATTTTAGAATAATAAATCACATGTGATTTTTTTAGACGTAAATGTCAACAATCATAAAGAAAATTTTGTCGAAAGTATACAGAAGTGCTCTTCTATAGAAAAATGATTTAATTCTATTCGTGATGGTATAATTCTTTTTGCGTAATAATTAACGCTTTGTGAGATATTTAATCTTATGGATTAGCATAGTTTAACATTTGAGGACAATGTGGATCTTTGGGAAAATAATGAATAGTTATGGATTAAAGTGTTTATTCCCTTCCTTATTACTTTCGCTCCACGTTACCCGTTTATACAGGGAGTCACCCATGCAGCATAATTCGATAACCCTAGATTTTGCCATAAAATTATCCCAAATCAAATCAAAATCATGGCCGAAGAAGAAGATAGAATAAGTTCGTTACCGGATTGCTTATTACTCGAAATCATCTCTCGAATCAAAATCATCGAAAACTACTACACAGGAGCAAAAGAGAGAATAATGACCACAGATGAGGCGATTAGAACGACAGCTACTATCTCCAAACGATGGCAACATCTTTGGACTCTACTTCCTACTCTCAGTTTCTCAGGAGGTTATGGTGATGATCTCACTGATTACTTTTCTTATATTGACAAAACCCTAACTCAATGTCCTACCAATGTGAAACTCAACAAATTCGAAATTCATATCTTTTACAATGGTTGGGTTCATACCCGGCCACAAGCCAATAGTTGGATTCGTCATGCTATTGCTCGTAACGTTCAAGACGTTGATTTAAGGATATGGGATAATAAATCTGGCGAACCATTTAGCTATGATGATGAATTGTTTTTCAACAATTCATGTTTTAGGAGTATGCGAATTTCGTTTTGTGAATTTAATCCTCCTAATGGTGCTATTCGTTGGGATACACTTAAGTTTTTGTATATTTATTGGGGGACGTTGGTTGGAGATTCAATTGGAAAAATATTATCCGGAAGTCCTTATTTGGAAACTTTGGAGTTGGATGGTTGTGATGGTATTAGGCGGATTGATGCTACTTCAAAGAGATTTAAGAACTTGGTTTTGACTAACCACGGCACTCGTCATGTTGGGGCTGATTATATAGATACTATCGAAATCAATGCTCCTTATTTGTTGTCACTAACAATCAAAGGAAAGTTGTATTTGGAGAAGCTTTTGTTGCTAAATGTATCTTCTTTAGTTAAAGCTGACTTCAATTACCTGGGAAGCAGACATTTTGCGGAAGATCTTCGACGGAAAAGAGATGATATAGAAGAAGAATTGCTTAGTGGGCTTTTATCAAGCCTTGGCCATGTCAAAGATATTACACTTGGGGATTATAATTGTTTACAGGTAATATTTACCCTGTGAATGTCCTTTTTTACTTCTTCGTCCATTTGGGTTTGAATGTGTGTTTGTTGACTGTTCTAATCATGTTCTCTCTGCATTGGTAGGCTCTCTCTCGTTTAAAAAATAAAGGTTTCCAGTTTTTTCGAGGTATGGATGATACTTCATGCAGTAGTGATTCATCTCATAGTGATTCATTTGAAATAATTGAAAACAGAGTTCGGGAGGAATAGTTATCTAATTCAATGTCCTGCCGATGTAAATTGTGTTCAATTCACTATTATGTTAAAATAATATTCACAAAAATGTGATCTAACCATAGAGATATAAATTGTGGTAGTGCAGTTGGAGCTGATGGAGATGAGGACAGAATCACAGAACTGATTGATTCCGGATGGAAAAAGGTTGCCACTGAAAGAAAAAAGCTTGCTGTTGCCGCTGAAAGAGAAAAGCTTGCTGTTGCCGCTGAAAGAAAAAAGCTTGCTGTTGCCGCTGCAGCCAAGACACAGAAAAGGGAAAAAGTTGAAGAGAAAGAAGAATCTGATGATGTAAGTTCCATTGCAGCCTCTTATGTCTTTCAAGTCAATTCTTTTTGCAGTGTATATATGGAACACATGCTTACATTTTCTTGTTGTCGTTATTATTTTTTATTTTCAGGACATGGGATTAATTAGTTTATTTGACTAAGGGATTACGGTTATCGTCTTTGAGAAGCAGGTTTCCATTTTGTTATCGTTGTTCATGTTCTTTTGTTTGATCTAATGACTGACATCAATTGTTTTAGCAAATTAATGGATGAGATCCACTAGATTTTGAGTTTGCGTAGTTATGAAGCCTCATGAACCATTTTCAAATGGTACACACAATTGTTTGTTTGTGCCTTTGTTCCAATATCAATTTTTTTAGCAGGTTCGGATCAATTTTTTTTCCTTCCTTAATCCATAAAGTTCATATAGTAACTTTTTGCTGAATCCTTTTGAAGATTTAAAGAATCAATATTTGGCTGAAAACTTTTAGCTTGAGCTTTTCTGTATAATTTTCGAACATGATCATAATATCTTGATCCAATTGTACACATATATCTTTCTTGCATAGTTAACATTCATGTAAAAGCTTTTTGGCAAGAACATACTGTTTATTGGCATAACAAAGTATACCGGAAAACAACATTCACACAATTAAAAAGATAAACTGTTTATATAATTCTTTCGGCTACATAAATATGATCAATGTCATGCAATAGTGCTTGATAGGAAGAAAAGAAACTGTTTCAGATAACCGAGAAACAATTATCCTATGCCCGAGAGATCAAGAAAATCACACAACTTTGTTTCCGAAAAGTTGCTACAAATTCCACTCTGTTTTCCATGAAATACAACAGTGGAATAAACCCCCTAATATTTTGTACTACACTACCATTTACCAGCAGAACCAAGAGACCAGGTCTCCTTATATAAGCAGCTTCGAGTCACATGCCACTATCTTAACTCTACTAACATTTTCCTTGGACTCATCATACTTGATGAGAGCATCCTGAAGAATGAATGTCCACACGTTGTCACAGAATCTGTACGTGTGCATCTGATGACGTGAAGATGTTCCTAAGAGAGTTCCTGTAGCTTCTGACCCTCTTGAGGTAAAGTCTAATTAAAAGCTAATTTGAGGATATTCTATTCTTTCTAAAATAAATTAGCTTGTTAAACTTAGTATTCAGGAATTCTGGATACTTTTTATGGGATTTTGGAGTGGTTACATTTATGAAACAAGCATGTTAGGATTCATTCACATTAGAGATTATGACAGTTATCGTATTAAATAAAAAAAACATGGTATATATTCATTTGCAAAAATCGACCTGGGCCTAAAATTTCCTAGATCCTAATTATCCAACTATCTAACTATAAAGAATGAGTTGCAAGTTGAGCATTAATTGAGCATGTGAATTAATGGTTTGAGCTTTCAACTCTAATATGATGAGATTAAGCTAACGAAATAAGCTTCTTTCAAAGCTTCTAAGAGCTCTTATTATGAATACATTAAACGCAGGAAATTAAGCAACGATGTGAATGTCTAAAGGCTCAATTATTCAAAGCTTCTAAGAGATTTTAATATGACTACATTAATACAATCTATTATACTTAAAGCTTATCCCCTTAATTTAATGTGCAAGGGGGGTTGTGCACAATCAATTGTACGGTGCAAACATGAGTATGCATACCAAAATAACTACAAACAATTTTGGTTATGAAGAGCCTCATCTTGAATGCAGGAAGATGAATATCAAGTGTCTCTAGGTTTAAATAGGAAGATGAATACCAAACGTCAACATTAATGTCATTCGCTCCATATTTTCATTCAATGTCAATCAATTTCTTCATCACACACAGCTTATAAATAACCAAAAAAAATAATGCAAATCACCACGCCACACCACCGGTAACTACTGTTTAGGTTCAAGCATATTTTCCTTAATGTCTATGCATGTGTATGCTTTCACTAATGATGTATGTAGGTATGGAGTTTGCAATTATAAAACACATGTATTGGTATACGTGATGCCTCACCTACAGCGATAATATATTGAAAAAGGCTTTGCTGTACGTAACTTCTAAACATCAACATAACTGATAACATCTTTACATTAAAGATTTGAAGAAATTGAATACTGATCGTTTCTTTTAATTTCCCAGGCTGCTAGAAGTCAAAATTGGTTGCCAGCTAAAGCTACATTAGCATGCTGTGGATACCCAAGATCGAGGCCCAAAGCCAAAAGGCATGTATGCTGATGAATTTCTCTTTGTATCTTTGCTAATCCCTTCCGAAAATCTCTCATGTTTGAAAAGAAGCGCGTCTTCTCCCCATATTTTACGATCATCATGATGTGCTAAAACTGGAATATGTAGAATAGCCTTCTACGGTTCTTTTTGTTTTGTAGCAGAAAAGGTCCGAGTATTGTATTGGTGATCGGTTTCATCATAACGACAATTAAGAAGAAGGAGAAAGAAAGTCTGGTGGGACGGGTCTGCGGTTCAGGAATAGCAAAAAATTAGGGTTGTGTTTTAAATGAATTAGGGTAAGAAGTTTTGTATAGTGAGATTTATTGGGTTTGTGTTGGACTTATTGGTTAAGTTAGAGTGTGTGTGTGTTTTTTGGTTCATGTTTGTATATGTATGAGAGGATCAATTGGTCAAAGAAGGAGCGTTTCTTATCCTAAAGTTTAGGGGAAAACGTGTGGCTAAATAGGGTAAGTTATAAAGAGAGTTTCAATGTGTTTGATTAGAGGCTTTAATAATCGGTTACAGATTTCAAGTTATGGCCGAATTTCATGGAAGACTTTTAATGGAAATTGAAATCATACTGTGTTTAATGGAATTAAATCAAAATCAACTCCATTTGTGCTTTGTTCAAAATAAAGTAAGTAATCCATTGTTGATGAAGTTTTGTTGTTGGTCAAGACATCGCATGGCTGGCAGGCTTTTTTGTTGATGAAGTTGTTGGAAATATTATTTTCTTTCACATTTAATCTTTTATGTATGTAAGGAATCTCAAATATGTAATTTGTTTTGCTTTGGTCATAAAAGGCTAAAGGTGGATGGATCATGATTTAAAGTAAATAAAACAGTGGTTTTATGGACTATATTTGGGATGTGTATAGTAGAGGAACAGTTCCTTAGTTTTGAGTAAATCGAATCAGAACCATTTAGCAATTTTCTCTATTTTTTGTTGTTACTATTTGCACTCAATTATCACAATGTTGCAAAGTAGATGGAACTTACATACTTTGTCTATCATATATGTCTAACTTTATAAAAGTAAAGAGTTTTGGTGGAAATTATCTAATGGAGACAAAAAACTTATGTAACCTACTCACTTCCATTTAATCCAACTGATAAGAGAACCGCTCTTACATACATTGATGGTGCATGAAAGATGCATAGAGTGAGTAAATGTGCACCAGAGCAGGTAACTAAGCACTTCCTGAATCCCAAGCTCTTTTAAATGCCAAAAAAGCATAAGTTGATTTATAGTTGATGCTATCTCTTTGATCATTTTTATGAACTTCTAGATTTTAAATCTAGCAAAGAACAAGTCAGAGATTGAAAATAGGGTACACTCCATTATTGACAAATTTGCTGAACGTGGACTTTGATCTCTTGGAGTAGCTCGCCAGGTATGAAATAGAGCCATCTAAATACACAAGTTCTTGATAATTGTTTGAATTAAAGATTCTCTATTTTTGATGTATGGTTTTCATTTACACACACCAAGTAGCTGCTAATAGTAAAGACAATATTGTTTAGTTTTTGTCGGTCATCAACATTTTTTGAAAAGTTATCATTTTGACATTCTAAGTATTACACGTAAATTAATTTGCGTTGAACAAATAATTGAGTTACAAATATATATATATATATATATATATATATATATATATATATATATATATATATATATATATATATATATATATATATATATATATATATGAGACAAGTTTGAAATTTGTCATCTATGATTTATGGGGCCTTTGTGCACATGGTTAGTTTGCTTTGTTTGGCTAAAACCGAAAACTAGCATAACCCAATGTTGTTGACCCTTAAAAGCTAGCTAAAAAACGAATAAGCTTTTAGTTGAATGTATTAAATATTAATAATTATAGTAATGTATACTGTGCTCATGCGATAAAAAAAATGTTTATTTCGGGAGTAATGGACAAGGGAATAAAAGATAGATGAATATAAGCAGAATTTGTATTCACAATTTATGTTTTGTAATCTTACTAATATTCATGATGTGCGTAGTTTGTTTAATTTATAGAAATAAACCAATAAGGTACAAGTATTGTAAATGTATATATTTGTAAGAATTTTAAGCATATGAATTAACATGTGTGTGCTATTCGATGAAATTTGGAGAACATGGGAATTATCTAAACAATTGACAACTATATTTACAGTATGTCATAGAACTTGATCTAAGAATATTGTGACATATACATTAGTTTGTGTATATAGACGGAGCAAGAAAATGATGAATCATGGTAGAACGTCTGACTCCTTCAATATGTGATTTAAGTATAAATAGAATACATATAACTAATGAATTGAAACATCATATTATATCAATACATAAATATATGTGTAAACCTTCTTTTAACCGATAGTAGAACCAAATCACCAATCACAAAGAAACAATGTGAATACCTTTAACAAGAGTTAGATGATCAAGACTGTGAGTGGATTAATAAGATAATGATGAAGTTTTAATTTTTTAATAAGATATGAAAAGATACATTCTCAAAAATAAACGCATACAATCATGCAATTTAAAAGATCCTGAAACATTCATCAAATTCTCTACAACTCAATAGAATCACCATAAAAAAGTCAATATTTTATATAGTGTGGACTAATATTGGGCGTAGTCTGTGCTACAAACACACTTGAAATTAGAGGTGTGCATAGTTTAGGTAATAACCGAATAAATCGAATGTGGACCGAATCAACAAAAACAAACCGAACTTATAATCTAATTCGGTTCTTGGTTTGGATATACTTTTGCTTATTTGAATCGACAACCGGATTTATATAAATATGTATTTTGTTATATATTTATATATATAAAAAAACCATTACAATTTGTTACTTTGGAAATGGGCTTAAATGTTACCCGAAATTTATTTTTTTGATACACAATGGATATCACTTGGTATAATGAGATATTTTGGATTTATAAATTATAATAACAAATTAAAAAATTTAAGATTTTCTTCTCGAGAGACTAGTTTTGCTTCTCCAAACAAAAAATATTGCGTTTTTACGGATATGTTGTTAGATATGTATTGTTATGTGGAAATGATTATGGTTTTATAATGTGTCTTTATATTTTGTGATATAGGTTCCGAAGAAGCGAGAAGCGGAAGTTGAGTTCAAGGAAGCCCTTTTGTAGTTTTTCACTTTTTAGTTCATTTGATTGTTTCTATTGCATTGTTGACCTTTGATGTATTTACATTGTTAGTCCTTCATTTACTTTTTAAAATTTTATGTAACGTGTTTTTCAACAATGAAATTTATTTTTAGTTAAACATGTTGCTTTATTCGAAGTAAAAGGCAAATGAAAAACATTGTACGAAGCAATAAATTGTAATGTGAAACCATGTTCTCAAGTAGTCCAATATTTGATGTGACTTATTGTAATGTGAAACCATGTTAGTTTATACTATATAACAACTAAATAAGTGTTGTCGGTTTAACTTGACGGCCCAATTTTATCTATGGGAAACTATTATCTCTTTTAACAAGTGAAAAAAACCGACTCATGTATTTAGTAGATTGGTCTTTGCAAGGCTCATTAATTGACAAACTAATCAATTTTTGCCTAAAAAAGTTGAGTTTTAGACACAAGCTAAAAAAACAAGAATGCATTGGTCACATCATTTATTGTCACCCCGCGTCAGGTGAACGTTATTATTTAAGAATGTTGTTAAACGTTGTTAAAGGTGCTCAATCATTTGAAGAGGTTAAGAAACACAAAAAGAAATTTGCTCTGCTCGGGCTTAATCAATGATGACAGGGAATAGTCGCAAGCTATATTAGAAGCAAGCTTCTAGGCTTTGCGCACACAACTAAGGGAATTTTTTGTGACAATTTTATTGTTTTGTGCCCTAAATAGCTCGCGCCAATTATGGGACCAAACATGGGAAGCTATTTCCGAAGATATTTTGTATAAGAAGCGAAAACAGTTATGTATCCGGCGTTGGAGCTAACAAAGGAGCATATTAAAAATTATTGCTTGGTGGAATTGCAAGAACTCTTACACAAAATGGGAAGTCGTCAGATTTCCATGATATTCCACAGCGTGACCCTGCGCTACTAACAAACATGGATAATCGCATGATCAGGGAAGAGTTAAACTACAACATGGAAGAACTAAGCTACAACATGGAAGAACTTAAGCTCGAAATGAAGTTTGCTTTAAAAATGCAAACCTGAAAATTGATTGGTTTCAACTATTGCTTCAACATAACATTCATCTCTTTCTTTGCAGGCTGATTAATCAACTAGGAGAACCTAAAAATAAAAAGTGAATCACAACTAAAAAAAGGTGATTTTACAAAAGTGCAAACCTGATAAGGGGTCTTCAATTGCTGACTGAAATCAACCAATTAGGCCCGCCCTATCTAATTAGAGTTGACCATTTAATTCGGCCTATATTATATAGGAAAGGGATGTGTGCTACCAAATTCAAGTACAAGCCTCAGATCTTGGGCATCGTTAAACGGTGGTGCACACCATTCCAGATGTAGATGGAACTGAAATACCTCTACAGTAGAGATGAAACGAGAGAGGTCAAAAATATGGTTGACTACTTGATTAATAACTTGATATAATAATACTGAATAATAATGTAATTAACTAACAATAATTTTTATGTAATACACCAATATACCCAAATAAGATTTAATCAATTTTACCTGATGTAATTTGTATTAAATGTATCTCCTTTCTAAGTTTGGAATAAAACATGATGAAACTCAGAAAGCTTGAAGCCGAAAACCCGTAAGCATGCAAATCAAACGTGCATCTAACACTTCCTGCTACGCGTACTAATGATCAAACTTATTTGTGGGTCTCATGCCTTTCATATGAAACAGTCCTATTTGTAAGTGCTTGCTAAAACAAATTTGCTAATTTGTTACTTTATGTGCCACGTTCAATGTTGAACCCCTATGTAACCTTTGCCAAGCCGATGATTTACAATAATTTTTACATATGGACAATAATCATTTATTTGCATATAATTGTTTGCGAAGGTAGATAAGAATGGTGAGCTTTATAACTCTTCATGATTCAAAGGATATGATCAATCTATTGTTAATTGTTATTGATCTGTTTTAAATAGTAATTTGTAACAATCGATGTCAAAATATGCAACAAGTGTGATGTCATTCAAACAATGAAATTATCAAACATCCTCTAATGTTTTGTTAACAAATGTCGATGAGAGATATATAACCACAAATTTGTTAGTAAAGTTTTTTCTCTCACAAGAGGTGCTCCATGTAGGTTATAATAACATGTATTATAATGACCTATACCTTAAGATTATTATTATATCTTAATTTATTATGCAGATTTTTGCAAGGTATAGATGGAAAGGTTATACTTTATAACTAGAAAATGCTTATAAAAACAATGGATTAATAAATATTTTGAACCGAATTGATTTGTCTCGAATATTTAAAGCCAAATCGATGTACTATTCTACCCCAAACAAAATAAACATGAACACGCTTGTATATAATTGGACCCATACACGCATTTCCTATATAAAAAGTGAGTCCTTACGTAAAAGCAAACTGATAAATGATACATTAGAGGTGGATTATTATTATTGTGTGTATAGTGAGACCAGGAGACTAAATACCGGTGAACAATAGAGTTTTGTGAAGAAGATTTTGCACATTTTGTATATATAAAAATTGACGTCTCACGGATCCAATGTTAGCTAAATTTAGATTCCCGGGCACTTGCATGTTTTATATCCATTTGAGATATGAGATCCATATTATGATTTTTGGCAATTTCAAATGAATTTATTTGGTTAGGATTATGATATTAAATTATAGAAAATATTTAAATATTTTTATGTGGGTTTTTCTCTTAACTATCGAGTAATCATGGGTTCAACGTTAGCACAGGATAATATAAAGTAAGTTGTACAAAGATAACTCATATTTAAACACTCTAAAGAATCACAAATCACGGGATAGAATGACATGTTAGATATATCTTTTAGATCTTAATTGATTCACGTAAGTCGAAGTCACATAATAACTGGGGACTAATACGAAGAGGTTAAGATTTAGGTACGATATTACAAAACAAGGATATCTAATATTTAAATACTACAAAATTACCATATATCTCGAGATATAATGTCGTTTTAGCTGTACTATTTTAGAACTTATTGAATAAGTAAGCCGAAGTCACATAATAGCTGATGACAATAAGAGCATACAAGAACAAGACCTTGAAGAATTAGGGATGATAATTACAAAAAAAAATGACATATAACTCATACTCGAGCAATACTATATATATACTTTTTCTAAATGAAGAGTTATACCGCTATTAGTATTTCCTAAGATTGTCACATGAAAATTAATATTTGAAGTACTTGACAAAATCTTACTTAAAATAAGACCTCAGAGAATTAATTGCCGTTTCAAGTTGTAAGTTATGTAACTTTGTTGAGATGTATTGTCTATCACAATGTAACAGACTAGAATGAGTAAACCGATGCATTTAAATATTATATACAAAAGAAATCAACACATCAACATAATCCGAACACTTTTTACCCGACATACAAGTATGATTTAATCATGGTGAACAAAGCCCGTGCATCACACGGGCCTCCCCAAACCATGGTAGTCTTTCTCTGTTGTATTTTATCTTTTGTCCGTTTGTGCTTCATCTGATCAATTATCCCTTCTCGAGATGGAATAAGTATCATTATGTTTGACATGATTAGTATTTTTACATAACTCAAAGTCAGATGGTTCAAGTCCGTTTATAAGTAGCTGACATTAGTATTTATTCAATAACCCAATTTACCCAAATAAAATTTAAACAGTTTTAAAAAGTGTGATTGAATTTAAATATATCACTTTCCTAAATTTTATTTAAAATTCTTTGTGCACAGTATCAGGATGGAAGGATGATCAAACCGAGAAACCTCAAAGCTGAGAATCCTTGAGCAAGCAAATAAAACGTGCACTTGCCACTTACAACCACATGTACGAATGGTTAAACGCATCTTTGAGTATCTTTCATATGAGACATTTTTATTTGTAAAAGATTATTAAAAAGAATTTTTAATTTAACACTTTAAGTTTCGCGACTAATGTTGAAACACCTATTTAACTGTTGCGAGACAAGCGTGGCATACCATTTTAAGCACATATATAAATAATAATTTTGATCATGATATCTTCATGGTTTAAGAACTGAGATAGACAAGAAACTCAAGACTAAAAACTTTTTAATCATTTTGAGACGAGTAATAGAATTCTATCTCACTATTATTTCGTTTTGATATAGAGTTGTTAATCATTGATCAATAGAAGCATAGCTTCTTTCAATATTCGAAAAGATAAAGAAAGAACAAAACCTCAGTTTCATTCTTGATTTTATTCGTGCAAAACCTTTGCCTTCAAAAGATGCAACTTCAATTTTATCTACAAAAGCTTACTTAAACAAACTTTATTTATTCAGTCGAGTACTCCCGGTCAAAACTAAGCATAATAACTAAATACGCATAACCCTTGCAAAACCGATTATTCTTTACAGTGAACAAAGCCCGTGCATTGCACGGGCCATGCTGTCTCGTTAAATAAAAAAACATGGTATATACAATTAATCCTTTTACCATTAAACAGTTTTAGTTACAAATATAAGGCTTTTACCTTCAATATTAATTTTGGTCTAACAAGCAACATCGTTTTGTTTAACCGATTATATATATGTTGGGATTAATAATAAAAAATAAAAAATAAATAAATTAATTAATAAATAAAAAAAACTTTAGTAGCAGAAAAGCAGAAAAATAATCTCCCAAAACTGGTTAAATCCAGAAATGATAATAATAATAATAATAATAATAATAATAATAATAATAATAATAATAATAATAATAATAATAATAATAATAATAATAATAATAATAATAATAATAATAATAAAATTAAAAAATCTCCCAAAATATATAATAGAGGAACATGACACCTCACATATGCCACTTGGCACGAAAGAAATATGTGGCAAAAGAATGCCAAGCTGTCACAAAATAAATAGCTGGCAACATAGGGCACGCGCCATTCTCACTTATTCTCATTCAACCTTGAATCCGGATCTTTAGCCCCTCAATCAATGATCTTCATATCTCCCAAATTGTGTTGAACCCTTAATCAAAAATCCGTCCAGATTCATAACATTAAACTCACCAAATCATGTATTATTTTAAATCATGATTCAAAATAACCTAAAAATTATCCCAAAATCAATTTATTTTGATTCAAAGCGATACACGCCAGGCACCGATAAGAATTTCAAAGAAGGTATTTTGAATTAGTAAGATCATCATCTTGATTAAATCGACAAAGTTGTGATTTGTTCAAGGTAAACACTTAATTTTTGTATGAGCCGTTTAATTAAGTTTTGTTACTTTGATTTGTGTTTAAGTTGAATTTAAACGAAGTTATTATATAGGTGGTAGATTTGGTGACAACAATATGCATATCAAGTGTTTGATAAAATACTTGAATGAATATCAAAATTAAGAAAGTTTGTGGTTTGAAATTGCTGAACGTCTCTTAAAATGTTTGCTTAATCTAGGAAGAGGTTATGTTGGAATTAATCTCAAATCAGCTATATGTAAGGGGCTATTTGTCTAAGCTTATTATATTTTGGTTATAAGCTTATGCCCAATAAGTAACTTATGGCTTATGATGAAAAAGGTGGGGAAAAAAAAGCTTATCAACTTAGATAGGCTCATAAGCCACAAAAAAAGGGGTTTAGAAGCTAAAAAAGCAATGTCAAAACATGTCGATATCTAAATTGCATTGTGAGCACCTTTTAAACAATTAGTTGTAGCAGGCTATAGAAAACTTTAGACCATTATACGAATTAAGATTGTCTGAATATGTATTTCAAAAGTGATTATTATGAAGCCAAGAATAAGGATTGGATCATTGGATGATTAATGTTGGGAACAATAGCCAATAGGTATGTAATTTTACATTTGTATCGATAATCAGTTTTCAGTTTTTACCTACTTCTAGAAAGCTAATTGCTTGGACAGTAAATAATCAGCAAACAAGTATTATAATTTCATCTACGCAAACACTCGAAACTATTTACCTACTTCATTGTATGTTTGAAATCTATAAAGTTGAAAGGAGTAGCTCATATAGCTCGTGAAACAAGGTGGCGTCGATGAAGGTGAAGAACCAAGAGTTGCAGCCATCAGGGAACTGAGAGAAGAAATAGGCGTTACATCAGCGGAAATTCTTATGGAGGTTTGTATCTTAAAATATCTTTCGTTGCATTCTTCTTCATATCTAACAAGATAAATAACTTGATATACTATTTTGTAGAGTCTCGAGTGATGCCAACATAAAGATGTTGTATCTGCAAAACCTGGTAATCATGATTCTAAAATAAGTCTCCATTCATTACTTCAAATTCACCAAATCATTTTATTTATGAACATCAAGAACTTGATAGAAGGTATTTTCAAATCAATAATTTCATCTTCATTAAATCGACAAAGCTTAACTACATGCGTGTATGATTTTGTTGAAGGTAAAACTTAATTTTCTATCAACCTTCTAAATAAATTGATTATTTTACTTTGATTTGTGTAAAAATTGGTTTTAAAGGAAGTTTTTATATAGCTGCTAGATTAGATGACAACAATAAGCATATCAAGTGTTTGATAAAACACTTGAATGGGAACGTTTAAGTTTTGCGCTTTGCTTAATTATAATTGAGATTAACTTAATTTTGAACCTTTTGTGATTTTAACTTCTTATTATTAGTCACAATGTTTGAATCAAGTGTTTTTTTCACATGAACATTAAGGGTTTGATAAAATTCCTCAATGAAACTTATGTTTGATATAACCATTAAACGTTTAACTATTTGTTTTTTTTTTAGCTGAAACTCTTTAGTTTGTAAATTAACAATAATTTTCTTTATAAGGATAGTGTCCCTCGAAAATGTATGAACTTCAAATCACTTACAAGACAACCAGAAACTATGAAGCAAATCATATTGTCGACCCATTTACAGTTAGACGTAGGGTGCCAAAATGGGGCGGTTTGGGTAATGGCCTAAACAAGGTCGTCTCGAAGAGGTAACCATTGCACATCAGCTGGGATGACCCGTGACCTTTTCTATGTCCGTTCCTCAAAAATCTTATTAATTAGTTTAATATGAGTACAAAGTTGTATTATAATGGAAGAGATTTAGGAAATCACATAACAAGGCAGAGTCCAAGAAAATATCAGAATGAAGTTCTACCATAAAGATTAATGCACTTTCTCAAATCTTATTAATTAGTTAAAACTCTTTTAACAGATCATATTATAGTTAAGTTAACAAGATTAATGCACTTTTTCATTACAAATTAAGCATATATCAAATCAGTGTACTAAAACACATTTAATTTGATCTTCATCTGCTATTTTTGGTTCTTGAATCCTAGCAATGGAATTGGTAACTATGAACCAACATATTAATAGTTTATTTGTGCTAATGTGTAGGGTTGCATTGGAGCAAATTGTTCATTTTATACAACTTGTCATGGAATATAGAATGAGAAACAAGTAGCAACGAGGGCTGAGATAACATCAGAAGCTCACAGCCTCATCACACCAATCAATCCAACTATACTCGAAACTTTTAAAGGTAACTATTTGCTGAGAACTTTTCATGCAAACTATTTTAATAAACTCTAATGAATTGGGCTTTCTAAACTTGATTATCAAAGTGTTGCAACAAAATGGCATACGGCACCTAAGCAATGTGGATCGTCATTGTGGCTTTTGCATTGACTTGAGCGCTACATGCTTAAGGTAAGTTGACATATTTTTTATATGGTGATAATGTTAGACTTGGTCTTGACTGTGACCTTACTTTTAAACCAGAAGATGTGCCAAAAATATAAGAAAACATGGTACTGTTCTGTTTTATCAACATTCCTTTTGAGTATAGTTAGCGTGTATCTCCTTATATAAAAGACCTTTTTAGTAGAACCCTATTGCATTGGCTAAAAAACCTTACTAGAGTTACTGTATGAAAGTATCGGAAGTATGTTTATGCGGTCTATACTTAAAAACGGTTTCATCAAAGGATGTTAAGTATGTTTGTATTTAACAACTTAAATTATAATGGAATGTATAGAGTAAGAGTAATCATGTTTAATTATTACTTCATTCGTCCCAAAATTATTACTCCATTTGAGCTAATCCAGAGTAGTTGAAACTTAGCCACTAACTAATCTGGATAACGAGTATAGTTTAAAAAATATTACATTTTCTTTATATTTAGAGTTGAGTTTTATTACTCATAGAGATGAAGATAGATAACACAACGATGAGGAGAAAGATTAAACGATGGGTAAAATTACCCAAATGCCCATCACCAGCAAGTCATGTGTTGGGACTTAGTTTCCCACTGTTCATTTGATGATTTGGGACTTGACTGTAATGAAATTGATTTTGGGCTAAAATTATTTAAGTGAAACTATTTTGGATAAAGGTGGAATTAATACTTTCTGGACTACCCATCATTTGTGCAGGTATCATTTTATTCTTTTCCGAGATAACATGCACTGGAAGACTTCACCGATGACTATAAGTGCTAGAAAAATGTTGTCACCAAATAGTATTTGAATGGGTTGGAAATTGACTGGTCTGCCATCAGAAATGTTATGGATATGAGAGGGTAAGTGAAAGATAAAGTCATCAATACTTCTAAACAAAAAAAAATGATGGATTTGGTTCTAACATTTTTTTATTGTTCTCAAACATTTTCAGATTTATTGTTGCATTCAGAGATTTGACGGTATAGCTGAGAAATGTAGTGCCACTTTTTTCACTAGACACGCTTCCAATTATATAGGAGTGTCTTCCAGTTAAATAGAAGGTGGACTCTTTGGGATATAGCATAATTGTTGTGAATTATTCAGCACTTACCCAAGAGCATCATATGATCTTCATGCTGATCATATTTTCTCAAGAAAGGTGATCCATCTCTTTTGCTCTTCCAAAGTTTCACCTCAAGCCACAACAGAAGGTTGTTTTGATTTGATACTCATTATTAAAAATCATAGAAACACTTTTAGAGAGACAAACACACCTCAGTAGTAAAGAGTAGTAATATGGAAGCATTATTTGATGTATAACATCAGTAAATTTTTAAAAGTTCTAAAGTCTGTAGCGCGCACCTATAAAACCGCAAGGATATTTGTTGCCAACCCACATAATTAAGAGATACATTTTCATTTCAGGTGCAAGTTAGAATCCGTGTTTACAGAAGTAGATAGGAAGTTAAGGTAAGAAGGAAAACTGTTTGTGCAAGAACATGGTCACTTTGAGATTGCAACTAAGATCGAGAACATGTATACTATAAATTCCAATCCATTTTCCATAACTTACATTCAAGGATCCTATTGATGGTTATAATTTCATCTTTTCTCGCAGCTATAAAAATTAAACTTTGTTTTTGTTGTAGATTTTATATTATTTTGACCTTTATTTATGCAATTCTGTTGACGGGTCTGGCCCATTCAAAACGGTAAGATTTTGGAGCTATAAGAATTAAACTTGACCCATTGAAAACTATAAGATTTTTTACGCAAAATTTTGCCCATCACTTTATGTGATAACCCAGGACATAGTAAAATTTAATTTGAATGTTCATCTTAATGATGCATATAGCGAGAGAGAGGAGCGACACACATGGCACGTAATCTAAAGATTTTGTGGGTATATAGTATGAAATGGTGATATACAATGAAGTTGCGCCAAATTATAAAATAAGGTTGTTATAGACGTTCGGGTAGAATGTACACTCTCTTTTGATGAATTTGGACTTCAAAATTTTACTTGAAAAAGTAATTGTTGAACTTCTGTTAATGAATTTGGACTTCACAATTTTACTTGAAAAAGTAATTGTTGAACTTCTTGCAAATGTTAGCCATGAGGTTTTGAGCACTTATGCTCGAAACCAATTCCATGTTAGAATGTATACATTATGAAGACCCCATCTTTTATCCATTTTATTGAACTTTTCTTTAGTTTTTACAATAACAGGTTCCAAACATTGATCTTTTGATTTTGCGCTTATCCGATATTTATTGATGTGTCCGTGGGATTACAGGTGACCACCACGTGTAAGGCAAGAAAGGTGAAAATAACTCCATTTCAAGTTCAGATCACAACTATCTAAGACACCACATAGCTCATTTTCAACTGCTCGAAGCATGGCAAAGCGACGCGAGCTATAAGTGAATTGGTAATGTTTCAAAGCGAGCAAGAAACAAAACAATGTGAGCAACTAAGTCAATAGCAATAACGGAAAGTTGGTCACTGCAATATGTATTGACAACAAGTTCATTAATATTTATTTTTATATAACATGTTGTGCAACTTTCACAAAAGCATGTTAACGAAGATATGTTGTTCCTTAAGTAATCTATTATATCATGAATTTATACATGTTAGTAATGCTTCCAATATTAAAAACTTAATGTCTTAATCATGTTTTAATTTTATTTACTGTTTTTATCAGTTTAACTATCTATGGTTAAATTTTTACAATGCTAATATGCAATTAGACAATTTTGAAATGATATGTTCATTATTGACAAAATAAATATGTAACTTTAAACTTAAATGTATGTACCTAATAAGTAATAATATTATTAAATTTACATGACGCTAGCCCGTCCATCGGACGGGTCATGCGACTAGTAAATAAATAAATAAAGTGAGGTGTGGGATTGGGTAATTAAGATGTCGTTTGTTTTTTCAAAGCTTTTACCTCTTCATCTGCAAGCCATGTCTACAGAAAAAAAGGTACACCTAAGTTCTTCATCTACAAGAAGAAGACCGATTGTTTTTTGTGCTATAGAAGTACTTCTTTCTTGCTTTTTTTTTCACTAGTATTTTTTCTGGTATTGAAGTACTTTTTTTCCATTCCTTTTTCTTTTTAACTACTTTTTTTTATTTTTCATCCGTTTTTTACGTTTTGGTACATTTTTTATGTTTTTTACGTTTTCGACCTTTTTTTTTTTTTTTTTTTTTTTGTCTGTTTTTTTATATTTTCGTCTGTTTTTTACGTATACATCCGCTTTTTTTTTTTACGTTTTTTACATTTTCGACCTTTCTTTACGTTTATGTTTGTTTTTTTAGGTTTTTATCCGTTTTTAAGTTTTCGTCTGTTCTTTACGTTTTTTGACTTTTTTTTACGTTTTCGTCTGTTTTTTATCTTTTCATCCGTCTTTTTACGTTTTGGTACCCTTTTTTACGTTTTCGTCCGTTTTTTTACGTTTTCTTCTGTTTTTTATGTTTTTGTCTGTTTTTACGTTTTCGTCCGTTTTCATATGATTTCGTAAGTTTTTGTACATTATTGTACGTTTTTTTACGTAAGAAAAAGGACAAAAGCGTAAGAAAATGGACGAAACGTAAAAAAAACAGACGAAGACGTAAAAAAGACGAAAATGTAAAAACTAAAAGACGAAAACGTAAAAAAAACACAAACGAAAAAGTAAAAAAAACGGTCGAAAACATTAAAAAAACAGATGAAAACGTAAAAAAAATAAAAAAAATAAAAAATAAAATAAAAATGAAAAACTTAAGAAAACGGACTAAAACGTAAAAAAACGAATGAAAACGCAAAAAAAAAAAGGGCGGAAATGTAAAAAAAATGATGAAAACGTAAAAAAACATACGAAAACGTAAAAAAAAACGGACGAAAAAGACCTAGTTCACTATAATTTGTGCTCTGATACCATTCTATAACACCCCCATTTTAGGAACGCAGCGGAATACAACATGGGGTGCTATTTGGTCACATAGTACAAGTATAGTAAACAACTTTAAAACAAAGTCATTTTTAAAACCTCACATTCGATAATTTATCAAAGTTAACAAGGTCCCAAATGTTTTTAACATAGTTAAAAGATACATAAGTTTTGAAATTTTAGAACATTATCGAATGAAAACTTTTATTTAAACATGAGCCATCATGTAGATATCCATTTCTTGCGCCGCCCATCTAAACCGAAAGTCACTTACGGACCTGAGATAAAACATGCTAAAAGTCAACACAAAGGTTGAGTGAATTCATAGAGTTTAATAAGTAATCAGTTGAATACAAGATAAATCAGTTTAAAATACAATGGGCTACGTTGTTATACGCCCATAATTAAGTTGAAATGTAACAAATACAAGTCGAGTAATAAAGATTTATAGCATTGAGCTCATGAAACCGAACCTTGACCTAAATTAATAGTGCCCCGAAAAGGTAAGATTTGCCATTTACCACGTAATCTCTCAATATCATGTGATCGTTAATGTATGAGCGCTACTCACCCGGTCAGGCCCGCCAAGCCAAATATGCATATTCATAATACTAGCGTTTCCCACGGAATTAACGGTTCATGATGGGGACTTAATTGGCAAGAAATATACTCAATGTCTATAATCATGTAATCGGGTCAAGCATACCAAAAACTACTTGTATTCAGTTTGTAAAACTAGCATGTATCCCCCTCGCGAGGTTTATAAAACATTTAAATATGAGTAAAGGCGAGGCTATAAACTCACCGTGAACAAAGAGGAATAATCACAATCAAGCAAGCGAAGAAAGATAGTCGCGAAGCTCTACGAAGAACCTAAACATATATACGTTGTCTTAGGTTTTGAAAATAAATATTGATGTATTTTTATTGTATATAAATTATACTCTTACTTATGCTTGGTACTAATTCTTATACTTGCTTATATGTCCAATTTAGTCCTAAGGTTCAAGTTTAATTCAAATGTTCCATTTAAGCCAAAGGGTACAAAATAACTTAAGTGGGTCAAAATATATTTAAAGTTCAAAATTTTATAAAACTTAAACATTTTTATACTTTTAATTCAAAACTGTCAAAAATGTTTATAACTTATTCACTTTCAAAAATCCGTTACTCACAAACCGTAAGTCCACAAATCTCGTTCTTTATATCCCCAGAAAGGTATACATCTGTACTAACAAGTTTTGTGGGTCCCACTGAGTCAAAAATTTGATTACATTAGTAAAACTATTTATTTGTCCATAATATTCAGTCCATCAGTTTTCAGATTTACAACTGTCCCGCGAAAAGTGCGATATATAGAGTTTTACTAACCCGATTAATTCCCCGATTTCGGCCACGTTTAAGTTAAGATGTTATCTAAAACTTTTATGCTTTGAGTAACAGTGGGTTATTCACAAAAGAAATGACTTATACATGTTTCAAATCTGTTACTCAGAATGTGACATGTTTCACGAAAATAACTCTTGTTTAATCATCGTAAAGAGTTATTCGATGAAATACCCGTCAAAATGACCACAAGACATAGGGCTATAGCTAGATATTTTTAGTTCAGGTCCAATGTTTACTGATTAAATCAGTTTATTCCGTTTTTACCCCTGAATCAGATTCACAGTTTGCATGTCTAGTCCTTTAGGGTTTTTAGTGTTTCCTAACTATGTACCAAGCCTAATTAAGCATAATAATTTATATAATATACAAATACATCAAGATATATAACTTTTACAGAAGTGAAAATAGAAATAAAATGAAAAGAGAGTGTTGAGTTTTCTTACAAAAGTGATGAACAAGAAAATCAAGAACAATGGACCACAAAACCTATGATTTTACCAATAACCCTTGCACCATTTTCTTTCAATCTTTTACCCAACTTTTTATACCCTTTTTATCTTTGAAACTACTCTAATATACCAGCCCTTAAACCATCTTGATCAACACTTGAAACAACTTCCCAAAGAAACCAAGAAATGATGAGATTTGATGATGTTTTGAGTGTAATAAACCAAGAACAAGACTAGGGCTTCAAGATCTTTAATATATGATTAATAATTTAGTGAAAAATTAGATGAAATATGAGTTTGAGGGCTGTTCTTGGTCATTGATAGAGAGGAGATGAGAGAAATTTTAGTGGTTTGCATGTAAAAATGAGAGAAATAGTATTGTGTTGATGGTTTTGATGGTTTATGAGTTAGTGGAAAGTTATGTGTCCAATTCTAATGCAAGGTGTAATTATACCATGACTAAAACCAGCCACCTAAGATGGTGAGTGGGTTTTGATTCTTGTAATTTATAAAATTTGAGCTACATAGTGTAGTTTGATCCCGGTAATTGTAAACGTAAAGTTTTTAGGACGCGTAACGTAAAAACCGGGTAGTAATAATTTTTTAAACTTTCAAAAATATTAAAACTTGTTTTCATGATATATTTTATAAATTTAGATGAGTGGTGAGTTCATCGAAGGATTTCAAAAATTGTTAAAACCGAAACCGTGAGTTGAAAACGCATTTAGTGACACTGGTTCTTGATAAAAGTGACGTAAACTATAAAAATGAAATGACAAGTATAAAATTTAATTTTAAACATGAAAATAGGTTAAAATGAATAGAATATGTAAAATTATCATAGTCTAGGGTTTGTTCACATTGTTAAAACCTTAAAGCGTAAATTTAAATCGCGTAAAATGTAAAAGGTGCAAGGTTTACGTAAAATGGAAAAAGTAAAATGTGACTTTTAAAGTATGATTGTAAGGAACACAAAATGCATAAAAAGTGTAGAATGGACATAGTCTAGTCGCGGTTGGATTAATTGAACGTACGCAGATAACTTCCGATGAAGTAAATTATTAAAAAAAATAGAATAGTTAAATAATAAAATATTAAAATTAGTGACATGAAAATTTTACGAAATGTCACAGAAGTGATTGAGGAGCATTAGATTTCTGCTAGTTGAATTATCCGTGATAAGTGAGACTTTAGGATTTATTCTATTCGTCTGTACTCTGTTTTCATCGTTAGATATCTGAATAAGTTCGAATTCTCATCGTACGTTTGTTGATCATTGTTCATCCATTAAGAAATTTAAAACTCATTATAGAGTTTACTATCGTCTGAATTTCCACACTCAATTTGTTTTATGATATTACTTATTTGTTGCTAGTACCCATCTGTTGAATTGATTTATGATTTGATTTGAATAAGATATGAAGTTATGAATTCTGATAAGAAAGATCTGTCTGACCGTTTGAAATATGTTGGAAAAGTTTTCTGAATAAGGTTATTTCTGTAACTGAAAGATTCTGTGTTCTTTCCGTTCTGGCAATTTCTGCAATCCGATTCGTTTCTGTCTATTCTGCCTATTCAATTTTCGAGGACGGAATTTTTTTTATAAGGGAAGAAGTTGTAATACCTCAAATTATAAAGCATGCACAATGACCAAAATACCCTTAAGTTTTAAAAATTTGTAGTAACACTTAAAGAATACCAAATAAGCCCTAGAAATTTGGAATTTAGCATCGTATTATCAAAATAAATTTAGTATAAATAAGATTTGTCACTTTTGTAAAAGTAAAAATAATTTATTGTATATATTTAATTATGTCGATTTTATTTAATTATATATATGTATTTATATTAAAGAAATAAATCCTAAATACAATAGGAGACTTGTATAATAATTTAATTTGGACTTATCACAGAAATCTCAGCCCAAGATAAGTATTCCACCTCCTAAATATAAAGCCCACACATTTTACTTATTTTATAAAACCCAAACCGACTTTTTAAACAAGTCGATACCTCAAAAATTCCATTCAGTCGACCTAAGGTTTTCCATAGCTTCCAAGTATTTTTCCTGGTCTTTTACAAGCTCAAAGAAGTTGAAGAAAATAGTGGTTCAAGTCTGAGTTGAACGTGACAAGCTAGGAGAATTTTTGTGTTGGTTTTGGTTCTCGCCGAGAAGAAGAATTGTTCTGCTCCAATTCGTACTTTCTAAAATCTTTTTGGTATTTTTCTATCACTCTTTATATTGTATATGATCTGTATAAAATAGTAGAATCGAGTCATGCATGTTAATATGGTCATACGAATTTATATAAAGTTATAAACCCTAAATCGAACAAAAATAAGAAATCAATTTATGCGATTTTGTGAGGCCTGATATATATTTTTCTCTGGTCATATGGATATCATATAACATTAGAAAAATTCTCTTCATAATTTTTGAATACTATAAATTCAGTTTAGATTTAATTTTGTAATCGGGTTAAATAAAATAAAAAGGAAAAGAAAAGAAAAAAAGGGAAAGCGTGAGTTAGGGTTAGGGTTTGGATTAATGATTAGTTAGTTAAATAATGATTAGTAATAATGGTTTAATTAATGAATTAGGTTTAGGGTTTGACAAAATAAATAAAAGGGCCGGATGGTTTATTGAAAATTCAAGGGTGTGTTTTGTAAATATTAAAACTTGAGGGTTAATTTTATAAACTCTAAGTTATTAAGGGTAACTCATATAAGATAAGTATAGGGGTATAATATGTAATTATGATATTTAAAAGGTTTATTTGGTAAATTATATAATTAAGGAGTTCAAATTGTAATTTCGTAACTTAAAGGGTGTAAAGTGTAAATTACTAAAATATAAGGATTAATTCGTAAAAGGTGAAAGTTAAGGGACTAATTTGAAAATCTGCTAAAATGGAAAGTTACTAGAAATGGAAGAAAACCTAATACGAAATATGAATAAGTAAATGATCGAATAAGATATTAATGAGTAATACATCGTGTGTAGATTTCTAAAGGAGAGTTCTATTCCGTTATTTGATCTTTCTACTTCTGTCAGCTTTGCTTTTGAGGCACGGATATTCTAACCTTACACTTAAGGTTTCCTACGTGATTACAACCTCTGTTATGAACTTTCTGTTTTGAACCTTCTGATTTAAACCTTTGTTATGAACCTTCTATTTTTGAACCTTTGATATGAAAACTTTGTTATTGAACTTTTTGATGTGAAAATTATGTTTTGAACCCTTAAATATGAACCATTTGATTACATGAGTTTCACTAGGCATGGAGGTTTCATGTCCATGTCAGGGATGCACCTCTGACATGACTCTAGGGCAGTAGAGTGATGTTCTGCCACGTCCCTTGGTTTGGTTGCAAATGTTTATGTGTTGGGAAGGGGCGTATGGATGCATCCTAGATCTGTTTCTGTTTCTGATATGATATGGTATGATATGATATGATATGATTTGTCTGGTGAATGTGGTTGTGTGTGCAATACACGTCCTTCACAAATTCTGGGAGCTAGCTACTCCATTATGTTGCCTTATATGTGATTATGATTATGATAAGTTATCTGAGCTTATGGTATGATTATGGTTCTGACTCTGATGAATTCCTTAACTAACCTTCCATTTTATCTCCATATTATCCATTACAGCTAAAAATGCTTTTCCAAAATATATCATTTGTATTTCAGCATTTATATTTCGTTTCTTTTTGTTATATATCTGTTCATTGGGCTTTTTAAGTTCAGCCTCATTTTTCTTTCACCGCGGCAGGTATTCAAGTTAGCTTTTGGGATAGCTATCTGGGATTGAGAGTAGAGTTGAATTGAAGATTTTGACCATAGTCTTTTAAAGTAAGTTATTTATTTAAGACTTCTGTTTTTTATCTATTCTGTTTGTTCTTATGTAACACCATATTATTGTGACGTTTTTACCCTTGTCGGGTTGGGATGTTGCAATAGGAGTGAAGTAGAAGCTTATAGAGTTAGGGAATATTGTACACGGTCCTACGACTAGTATTAAGGAATATAACCCGTCATCCATGCAATTGTAACAAGCTAATCAACCGGTAAAAGATATCTAGGGAGTAATGAAATCTAAGTAAACACATCTTTTCTCATTATTGTTTCCACCACATTATTACATTAGTTTATTTTCATTTCTTTTTATTTTATTTTGATTGCATCTTTAGTTATTTGGGTTAGTTGACTAGCAACTAATTCCGCCCACTCCTTCAAAACCCGAGATTTTATTTGCTTTCATAAAATTATAAAAATACAAAAAGAATCATCCCTCACCTCTAGACCTAGTTTAGTGGGCTTTCTAATCCTAGCGACACTATTCCTGAGTTGAACGATCAATCCTCCGATACTTGTCACTATACTATACTACAACGATCAGGTACACTGCCTGGCGGGGATTGCAAGCTTTTCAATATCCCTTGAGAGGTAAAACCTGTTGCGAGGGCGCAATCCCGCGTATCACCTGCTCATGTATCCACATATGCCCAACACCATTATGTTTACACTATGTAAACACCCCAGTATGTCAAATCTAGGTTCTAAACATCATTACACTAAGTAATCTATCACTCTAGTATGCTATATCTATTAGAAACCCTAACAAAACCCTAATTGAACTCTATGTGTTTACGGTTAGCTTTAAAACCCTAATTGCTTATCTGAACTAGTTTGAAAGTGTTCAAGGCTTAAGTATGAGTTACCTTAGGAACATTAGGATACCTTAGAACCCTTAGGCACTAGTACAACCCCTTAGAACTTAGGTACAAATCCCTTAAGCACAAAACCCTAACTAGGTCATAACTTCCCAGAATTAGGTCTAAACTATCCCAAAACTTCATCATAGGTTACCACCACTTAGTATAAACCTCTTAGGACTTAGGATTAGTTATTAGGCACTCATAGGACACTAATATCGGCACTAAACCCTAGGATAAACCCTAGTCTCTCACTAAGCAAACTTAGGTCATTTAGGTCCCAAAACTAGGTCAAAACCTACCCAAATCTTTAGTATAAGTTACCACCACCTAGGAAATGATCCCTAAGCCTTAATAATAGTCACTAATCACACTTAGGACCCTAATCTAGGCACTAAACCCTAGGCTAAACCCTAATCCCTAACTAGACAAAACTAGGCTAAAACTAAACCTAACACCTAAACTAAGCTACCATAGCACCTCAAACCATCCAAGCAAGTACCCTATAGCAGCTTAAGCACCTCAAGAAGGCAACCTAGCACCTCCCAAGCTAGCACACAAGTAGGTGCATCACCTACTTGTCACCTACTTAGTGTTTCAGCTGTTTTACACCACAAACGACCTATACCAGCCCCCTACCTAGTATTAGCTCATCCTTGTCATTCTATAGACTCACTACATCGACTCCTAGCTACCATGAGTCAAACTCCCCCCTCCTCGACACCTAGCACCCCAAAATAACACCTATACCACTCGTTCACCCTATAAATACCCCCCTCCCTTCACCATTTCACTTCACACCTCTCCTTTCTTCTATCTCACTCATATTCTGTAGTACTAAGCCCTCAAGACCAGTAGGAATTGAGTGGTAGAGCCTTGGTCCTTTTCGAGTCCTAGTTTTAGCTTATAAAACCATAGTTTTAACTTTAAGCCTTTCCCGACCTAGGTAAGCCTCAACCTTGACTCTAATAGCCTTAGTACTCAACTTAACAGTTATTAAGATAGTTGACAACAACAAACATATTAATTACCTTAACGCAAACAAAAGAAGGTCCAATTTTGTGAATCGTTTAGTTAAACATTTTTAGGGTTTATGTGTAGAAAGGAAATTGGGGGAAAATGAGAGAGATAACCGTTATTATAAAACAGATATATAATGTTCAATTTTGGTCCTTCATATTTTAGAAAAGTTTCAATGTATACTTAACGAAATATTTGGTTAGTTGTTAACGGGATGTTAAGAAAAACCCAAATCCGCCAAAAAAAAAATGTTTGGAACCTTTTTATGCAAGAAAAAAAGTAAAATACCTTGATTGGAAAGAGGCCCTAACTTTGATGCCTTTTTTGTGCCATTTGCCCTAAATATAAATATAGATTTTAATGTTACATTCAAAATCAAAACCGAATATCAACGAGAATCAGAACACTATTACGCAAACATCATGCTAACGCGAAGCCAACAGAAACTTGAACTCGAGAGACGGTTGACGTGATCTCCAAGACTCATACACACTCAACTCTCATATTGCAAAAGTATTATCATAATGGGATTGTATATGATTTATGTTGCGGTTATGTTTATTGTGGTGATTCTCAACTGAAGGACGTGTATGATGATGTGTATAAATTTTCTTCTCCTAACTGAATGATAGTGAATATCGGGGCTTCTTAAAGATGTATTTGACTATGCCCATAAGACCAGGTCTTCCAAATGTATCTTATTAGAAGATTAGGATTTGTTTAGTTGTGGGCCCAAAGATGTTTCATTTTTCGCAGCATAAAATTCTCGGGTTTACAAACTAACATAGGTACTTAACTAAAGATTTTTTTTTTTTTTTTTTTTTTTTTAGTTTTAGTTTTAGTTTTAATCTTACTAACAATAATAAACTATGCACTTTTAAAATATCGGGTATTACAGCCACAAAGCCCATAAATTTCAATTTCAAGATAACGAATTCAGCAGGCGAATAAGGCTCTATTGTTTCTCTCTCCATCGTCTGTTCCGTCTTCAAACAAACAGCAATCCACATTCAAGTAGAATATATTACAATGAAGTTGTTCTATCTGTCAAGAACATAAAAAAGATATAGTCTGACTTTGTATGTCTGATAAACCAAAACCATTTCACAATCGTCTAGTAATGCCATTAAAAAAAACTTTTTGTCTAGTAATAATCATTATTTCACTTTCATAAATATTTCATGTCACCCTCCTCAACCAAAGCCCTAACGTGGATATAGGTTATGGTTTAGCTATAATAGGGAAAATGGGTAATTGTAAAAGTATAGTGTAAACAGAATGGGTCAAATGGGTTGAATGGGTCAATTGGCTCAAAAGTCGCCCAAAGTGTATTCTTACTACAAAGAACCCCGTCAAGCTATTGACTTAAGGGTGGTGATACTTACACCACAAAAAGTTATGCACACACCACAATATTACATCATTAATGCATATGATACAACATGATATTGCATAAATTGTGGTGTGTGCATCACTTTTTGTGGTGTAAGTATCATCACCTTATTACTGAAATATAATAGGATTTTGTGATCATATTTGACACAATTGACTATTAAAAAAAGAAAAAACTCTGGAGAAAATAGTGTAGGGGCAACCTAACACAACCTGGCCTATAAATAATAATTACACATTTTCACCTGAACCCATTTTGACCTGTTACCCAACCCGCCCAACCCATCCCTTTTGCCAAACGTAAAATATACTGAACTGTTGACGCTGATAATTATTAACCTTCCATACCTTGTAAACTGAAAAATTGTAAGGTAAAATGTGGTCAGTAATCTTTTCTCCTGCTATTCTCAAGATCATCTGCAAAATCGCTGCCTTCACTTTCAACATGTTTCAAGTATTCACCATACGCTGGATCATAAGTAGTTAAGATGCGCAAATACATTTTCGCCTCATCATTGCGTCCTACACTTGCCAAGGCACTGCAAATTCAGTCTATATATCAGTGTTGTTGTAAATTGTAGATCCTTGTTATATATTAACAATGTCGTATGTCATGAATATAAAGAGAAGTATAACATATAGATTAAAACAATATAAGAGAAGATAGATATTCAGAGTAGCATACACATTCACTTCCAAAAGAATCCACATAATTTAGTGAGTGTTTGACCATTATTAACCTAATATCTAAAATGCCTTGGATAGATGAAAGAATAGAAATTTGTGGACCGAAACTAGTCGTAGTTTTGTAACGATCAGTAATGAAAAAAAAAAAAAAAAGAGATTCAACTGTTTGGGCTAATGATACACAATAGCAACTTACTTCTTCAAATGTTGCATATAGATCATTCTATGTTTTCAGCCTCGTGTGTTTCAGGGTTTCAAGGTTTCAAAACTAGCTTTTAAGGCTGGATACAGAGTGGCCGAGTTCAAGAGTTCTTCTCAAGATTAGCCCCGCGGGTTTCTGTTTTAATGCAGGTGAATAGATGTTGATTTTTGAGAAGTCTTTAAAAAAGTAAGTTGCTATCTTATGGCACTAGCCCAAATTCTTACTCCAAATGAAATTGTTGGCGTTGGAGGGAGTAATTTTCTTGTCGATAAGACATGTCACTTGCTAAAATTCTCATTAGAGGTTCAAAATGAACAAATAGTGTATTGGGTCAAAAGACTCAAAACAGGTTTGGCTCGGGTTGGGTTGACCCATACACATTCTTTGTCCACTGTCTATAAAAAAACAATAATAATAATAACACATTAAATGTGATTAAAGATAAACTAGCTATAAGTCCCGTGCACGCACGGGATTTACACATGAATCAAATTTATTTTAAAATTTTAGTTTAATATAAAGACTTTTAAGAATTTACCCGTGAAAATTGTGATATAAGTATAACTAACACTTGTCCAGGATTTTTTATTATGTATTAATATCTATTTTAATAATATTTTGTAAAAAAAACTTGTTGGTTGAAGATTTAACTTTGTTTAACTAACATAAATGTTGAGGTTGAGGTTGATATTGTTTAACTTTAATTATTCATATCGTGTTGTACAAAATGTGCGAGTTTAGTAGCACATAATCAGCACGAATAGGAGATATTTACGCCATCCATGGGACACCTTTCATAGTGAGGGAAGTTCTCTTGATGAAGTTAAAATATGCTCCGTAAAGTTTTTTAAAAATATTTTTCTGAATATCCATATATAAACTTTAAATAAGAATTTCATTAGTCGTTGTTATAAGTACAATAGCGTATATTTATTTTCATATCGCAGTAATCCGTGCTTACATTTGATATTCATATTCCCGTTAACAATAGTTTAGCCGTATTTAATATTCAACATGTATACGCATAAATTAAACTTTTCAAATAAAATAACATGAGTCCTTATTTAACGTATATAGTAAAAAAATATTTTAATGAATGGAAGTCAAACGAATATTAGTTTTAAAAAATAATTAACGTATATTAAAACTAATTCGTATATTTACAAAATTTTGTAATTTTAATAGATGAAAGTCTGAAAATAATACTAATATTTATGTAATTTTAAACAAAGTTTATCTTATAAAGTATAGGGGTATAAAGTGTAAGAGGTTATTTGTTATTTTTCTAAAGTTATATATGGAAACTTGTAATTTTACACTTATATTCTCTATATAATATTTGTAAAATTCAATAACTAAAGTTTTATTAATTACTTCCTTTTTTTAAGTTTTTGTTTTCATGAATTTGACACATATTTTTATGTGTTTTTTCTTAACCAAATTTCTCCATCAAATTTATTAAAGTTTGACCAAAATCAATTCAATTTTGACTTTTTATTGACCAATCATGTTGCTTGATTTTGCCTACGTGGCAAAATTGAGCTCTCCTATTGGTCTAATTTTTTTTCGATGAGAAGGGTTTAAAAACACTCCGAAATGATGTAATTCTTTTATTATATAAAAGATTATAAAGCTGGTAGTTAAAATCTTTATTTAGTCAACTTTGGGTGACTTCTGATCCAATTGACCCGGTCCCTTTTTAGTAAACATTTTTTTATTTAATTTACCCATTTGAGAAAATAGTGACACTTTCATAAATGAATGTGTTGAAACTGCCACATCTAATTGTTACCTTGAAAGCATAAGTAAACCATCACAATAATGGGCTTTGGTCTTTGCATCCTCTGGCTCTTTCATATTTGCTATTCGTTCTAAGTGTACAATTCCTTCTGCAACTTTACCCTGCCGAAAACCATAAATATTAGCAAAACATAAAGCAGGAGGGTATAGGCAAACTTTTTGCCACTCAACAATGCTATAAAAACACAGTCCCCGAATCCCTTTGAGAAATTCACTTCAGTTTTCAACCATAAAACTGATGCATCACAAAAGTACGAGAAAATTTTGACCAGAGAAAAACTGACAACAGGTACTTTTAGAACGCACTCGTTGGGTTGACCCAAAACACACTGTCTGTTGAAGACCCTTTTACCTTTTTTATTATTGTCGTACTCGTACATTATCAAAAATATTTATATCAGTATTGATCTGCTTCTTTGAATAAAATGGTTTAGGAGTTCTTATGTAATACAAATATACTTTAGGTAAACTTTGACCCATTCGACTCTGGTTTCACCTGTCTGACCCATTCGAGTATAAACATGATATGTTGTTTAAGAAAAGAGATAAACATAAATCAACGCGTCATAACCATCTTAAATTACCACGTTTGACAGGGCAAGCATAACAAGTTTGGAGAAATAGTAACCCAGGCCAGTTTGTCAGTGCAATTTTACATTTTCCATTAATTACTTTTAGATAAGTTCATAAAACCCATTTAAATCAGTTCTCGATTCAAGAAATAGAAAATTTAGAGAAAAGTAAAAAAAACAAAAAAATATATTAAAAAAATGCTTTACCTGCTTTGCAAGCGCTACTCCTGACCATAGAGATGCAAGAATTAAATGATCAATCTCCTCAACTTCTGTTGGATGGCCTACAAGTAGAAGCTGCCAAAAAAGGGATAAATATCATAACGAAAACTTCCAATAAAGCTAAAAATAAAAAAAATGAAAATAAATAAAAAAAAGCTCAGTGAATGAGTTTAGAAAAATCAAGAAAATGAACTCAGCGTCTCATACTTTGGTGACAGCACGATCCAAATATTCAGTAGCCTCAACTAATTTTTCATCTTCTATCAACATCTGCCCCATAACTACCAATGCTCTGACATACTCGGGGTCCTTTTCAAGTACCATTCTGTAATTTATATGTAATACTTAAAGGTTAAAAATACACTAAATATATATATAGAGAGAGAGAGGATTAATGTTAAAAAAAATAGTATTTAACAAGACGCTGCAAGACGGACAGGTGGCTGGGTTGGATAACCTCTTAAACGGCGTCGATTTTGTAAGGCTAGACCTGAAAGGCTGAACACTTTTTGTGCATTTGAAAACAAACTATTAATGAGTTAAATATGATAACAAAAACTATATTTCACAAGATTAAATTCTTTTTTTAGTGAAGAGCTTAAGAGGTTGTATGTTAAAAAAACACTTTGGGCAATTTTTAGCTTGATTGACACATAAACTCTTTTTATTTTTATTTTTTTTTTATTTATTTTTTTTTATTTATTTTTTTTTATTTATTTTTTTTTTTTTATTATTTTTTTTGCCCAATTGACTTGTTAAGGATAAAACATAACACAAATCAACACACATACAAGCCACCTCTAACTTTATATTAGATAATAAATGCAACATGTCACCTTAAAAGTGATGCTGCTCTCTCATGTTCCCCCTTGGATAGGTGTTTAATAGAAAGCTGAAAATAGTTGAAACAATTGCATATCAAATAACAAATCAACAAAAAGTAACCTAAATTTAAAAACATTACTTACATTAAATATTTCTAGTAATGATAATTCATGAATAGGTTTTTTAACCAACGGAACCGTGAAAGTGGCTTCAAGACCATACATATCACGAGATTGTCCGGAATCCACTGGAGCCAACTTGTTAGGTAACCCTAACTTCTCGCGAACAAGCGGGTGCTTCATGACTAGTTGCTGTCAGATCGATTAGTCAGTTATAGTAAGCAATTCACTTCATGTTACAACCTAAAGGTGACATGGGTGGATCAGGAGGGTCGAGTAATGGTCAAAAAGAGTCAGATCAAGTTAGGCTGATCCACAAACACTTTCTTTATCCATTTTCTAAAAGATGTTGAATATGATAACAAAAAGTTTCTTATTATCATGCTAATCAAACCTTTTATTAAATAAAGAGATTTAGCAGGTTTCATTTTGGATGGCTTGCGATCATTTCAACCAATTGACCCATTTCTTTTTTAGTTGAATTGTCAGCTTAGCCCGTAGAGATAAAACATAAACCAAATCGATCCGTATATGCGTAAATGGGTCGAAATTGCAGATCTTGTACAGAACGCAGTTAACATTTTTTTTTATGCTCGACTAAACATTCTAGATAGCAGAATTTAACCACAAAACCGATTTCAGCTTCAATGTCAAGAGCTGAATTGTTATGACTATTCCATAAATTACAAGAGCATAGAAAACTAAAACCAACCTGAACAAGGGTTATGGAACTATTAGCTGCCCAGTATATCAAACTACCCTGCAAAAGAATAACATAATAAATATCAGTTTTAATGCAAAAATCTAAATAACTTTTACATTATTATTAAATTATCAGAATGAATCCTTTTAGTGACTATGCTTGCAACAAAAACAAACTTAAATGATAAGTAGAAATTAATAGAAATACATTAGTGCCTCTGAGTAGTGAGTGCAGCTACACCATAATAGAGGATGATAGATACTGGGAGAGGAAAAGTACTAGAAAGTCAAAAGCATCAAACTGGGATGATTGCTTAACAAGAAACTTACAGATAAAAAAAGCATATTACACATGATAAGTATTTTGTAAGTGTCATTATCCTATCCATAGATATTCAAGGGTAAATGTCTTAATAGCTGTATTAGCCATGCATTATACGGTCGACAACAAGAAGAAAACTATAGCTTTAATTAGAACATAGTTTATATGATTTACAATGCAATCTTGTTAGCTTCAAAATATGAGAACTTAAAGTACCTGGGGAAGATGAAATCCAATAAAAAATAGAGGAATTGTGAGACCATGCAAGTAGAACCTGTCATCCTGCCACCAAAAGAGACAGAGATTAGAATACATGTCTTGAATTAAAACAATAATAAGCTTTACATAATACATATTCTCATTATTCATTTATGTGATATTCGTCATTTAGAAAATAATGCCCAAATGAATCTAAATATCTAGAAATATAAACACGGCAAAAGCACTGAAGGTTAATCAACATTATGATCTACCGTGAATTTTAATACAAGAGTTCTAACAAATACTTTGATCAAGGTTACATAACTCATTTTGTTTACATGGATACTTTCACTCACCTTTGCTGACACGCCAATTTGATTTGGGAGCATTGCCAAAGAAGACTTCTCAAACGAAAGCTGATTGAAACAAAAACATAACATTTTCAGTTACATGTAAGATAAATAAATACACGTGATTGAGGCATAACTATACAGCCTCTACAGGAGCAACCGAGCAATACTAAGAAAGATAATAGCTAAATCAGCTAGACGTTAAACATTAGAGATTCTTTGTAACCATATACTATTAATGAAATTCACAAATTACTACAAACTCTAAAATTCCTCCAACAAAGAAAAGTGAAGTTAGGGGAGATTTATATCATCAATAATAATAAACAAAAACAAAAAAACGCAAATTATGTGGCAAATCTGAGACCCATTGGTTAAACATGGGTCAAGTTGGGTAAATATTTATTAGAGGATGGGTTTAGTTGGGTCTACCTAAATATTTTCGATGGGTCAAATTGGGTATTTAATATAAAGTGCAATTGTATAACAATTACCCAACGGGTCTAGTAAGGTCTAGCGTCTCAATGAGAAAATATTACTTTTTTCACTTTTTTCATTTTTAACTCAAAATAATATTATGATTTTTTGAAAATAGGCGGGTCAACCCGACCAATACCCATCTAGACCCGTGACCTTGCCCGACCCGCCTATTTTGCCACCTCTATGTGAAACCAACAATACCATATTAGCAAAGATCTAGGTTTCTTCCTGAGTGCATGAAAGAGGGTGAGCTTCACTGTCATTATAATAGATTTAGAAGAGTTGGCTAAAGAAGTAGGTTGGGTAACACGTCAAAATGGTTCGGCTTCAACTAGGTAGCTTTATGCGAGCATCAAAAGTCAAAATAGATCATCTGAGAGACCAACCAGTCAAGACTTTTGGTCCTTTAGTTGACATAAATAATATGACACAACTCTATTGTATAAAAAATACCATTCTTTTAAATCAAGTGAGTTAAAACATCATGAACATCTTAATACATGTTTAGTGACTTTTACCTGTTTAACCTGCTCGGCCCATGACCCAGTTTCATTATTAGCAAATATCTAAAGTTAACCCGTTGGATGCATTACCAGCCAAATTCAACCCAAATTGGCCCGTTTCCATACAAATAAGTTTAAGTGGCCACCTCTAAGATTTAGCAATTACCCGAACATTGACAAGATGCATTGTGGCTATTAACAAGGGAAAAATGCAGCCTGTAGCACCATGCGGTAATTCAGTCAGATTCTGGAACCAAAGAGCGCCCCCCTGAAATAAATTAGATATAATATGGACTTCAGAAAATTCGCAATGATATTCTCATATCGACTGCCTTAACCTGAGTAGTACACAAATTAGTAATGCTAAAAAAATGTGAAAAGACATAAATTTGTTCTTGGCCCAACTCTGTTTCAACAATGGAAGTACCAGGCTCAAAGTTATAAAAGAAAAGATGAGATGAAATGACAATTTAACAGCCAAAAAATGTTGACAGCATGCCCATAGAAATGATTTTCGTTTATATGTTGCCTTACAGTTTCAAAGCCAGGATAGTGATCCAGTGACATTCGTCTGACACTTGCTGTCCCCAAGATAAAGCAAGGAATCTACAAATGAAAATCAAATGAGAGAAGTTATTATATGATGCAGAAGCATAATAAAAACTTGCAGCCAAAAAAAATGACACATTGGCAAATTAAATAGCAGTATAAAAAGCTTCACGATATTGAAAAGTTTGACGTTTATAAATAGTTTGTGGATGATATAACCTACACCGACGGATATGCTAGCATCCATAAAAAAGAAGGGCAGCCAATTTCTATCCTCTTCTCCCGAAAGAGTTTGTACTGTTCTATCCAACTCTTTCCTGAGAAAGGTGGTGGAAACGGGGGTGGCACTTTAAGAAACATAAGAAAGTCAAAATAACAAGTGTAAGGTAAAAAAACAATCCAAGAATAATCATTTGTAACTTCAGGCTTATATAATTCTACGTAGCACAGATAGAAGTATGTTGGCATTGAGCTTAGCACTTTTTTTTTTTTTTTTTTTTTTTTTTACTTAATGAAAGAATTTTTAATCTTCTACTTAAGTTGATGAACTTCAGCTCTGTTAAAACCATCGCGTGTTTCCTAATAGTTGTGAAAACTCCACAATCCATTCAACTGTGAACAGTCTTTTTCCTAATAAAAAGTTGAGTAAATTGCATAAATCGTCCTTAAAGTTTGGCCAAATTGCATGTTTCGTCCCAGATGTTACGAAAGTGCAAGGATCGTCCCTGTGGGGAAACCTTTGGTGCAAGTATCGTCCTTTTTGGGGAAACTTTTGGTGCAAGTATCGTCCCTGTGAGGACGATACTTGCACCAAAGGTTTCCCCACAGGGACCTTGCCCTTTCGTAACATCTGGGACGAAACATGCAATTTGGCCAAACTTTAAGGACGATTTATGCAATTTACTCTAAAAAGTTTAAAAAGAATATTCCTGAATTGCAGATTTGGCATTGTATCTTTCTGTCACTTACATATGTATCGAAACAGGTGAATCATTCTCATTTTTCCTCAATCGCAGATAACATGGCAGCTTATCAGTCTTTCCCCCAGATTTTTGGGTGTTCTCTTCTTTATATATTGAACACTATATTCTATGCTGAAAGGTGCAAAGACTTGTCCTTTTAGATACTTGGGTAGGTGACTTTTGTGTACAAATAAATAAGTTACGGGACCACTAAACTCAAATAAAAGTCCTTAATGCCTTGTCATATATCAAGATTGAGATCAACATATTAATAACCAAGATTATGAAAAAAATATTACCACCACAAATTGATAGCTTCACAAAATTCCATAAAATACACACACCCGGCACCAGAAGAGCTTTCAATTTTGTATATAAAACCAGGTGAATGAATGCGCGGAGAAATTTGATCACCGCTCCCAACAACCTTGTCACTAGTTGACCAAAAATGAAGCACGCTCGCAAGGGTCATTATGTACTATGACTATATAATTATTTGTTGTAGGCTCTATTATTCTAAACTAAACTAAAGACATATAGTTTGCATTCTAACACCAAAACCACAAGGCGTGCTCCTGATAACCTAACATTTATGCTCTGGTCAGGCAACTTTGTTTCCAAAAGTTCATTTAGGGGACAGCTTACTACTCATACAATGGCAGTTCTTGTTAATGAATATTTAAGCATTTAAGTAGTGCTATGCGTAAGCTGTTTATAAGCTCAAGCTTCTTTTTTTACTTTGGTACATCAGGTTGTAACATAACAAACTACTCGTGTTAACTTTCACAAAGCAGTCGCTTGTCTTTGACACCTATGACATCCAGTGCAGCCTCGACAGATACCATCCATAACCTTGAGTAGTACCAAATATAGCTATGTCAAGTACCAGATGTTTTTTATTAAAGAAGAAAGAAGATACTAACATTTAGGTGCCAACTCTGCAGTAATCTTCAACTTTTGCAGTTGGACGAGAAGCACAGGGAGTATAGCAACTCTCAGAGCTAGTGTGGACATGACGATAACCATCCACCTACAGAGTTATTCACAAATCAGATCATGTCTAAGGTCAATGTGTGCGTATATAGTCAACTACAGAAGTAACTCAGAAAAATAGGTAACCATTGCAACCTATTTGTGAGAAACTAAGATCTTGACAATGCTTAAAGTAGATGTTATGATCAAATCTAACAAATTTCCGCGCATAACAAAACTCACTCCCACATATTCTACTGGGAAGCAAAAAGGACAAAAAGTTATTGCATGCAGAGAGTTATTGCTGTAAAGAAAAGATTGATATTACTTTTTTATGTTAGTAACTTAACACCAACATCTAATAGAACTATACCCGTGCTTACTAATTCTCAAACTTATATATGAATTTCAGAATTAATATCAATATTGTAGTTTAAAAAATTTACTAGTAGATGTCAAAAATCGAAATGTCACATGGAGCAAAATGAACTACTACATTGTGGTCTCTATAGAGCTACAATATGAAAGCTACTACTCTTTAAAAGCACGTTTAATTTGCATGTGTAATTGGAATGTCGATGCAAATTCACATTCACGCAAACAATTTCAATCGCACCTTCACCTCCATAACCTGAGCTAAACATGGTAATACGAAAGGTACTAGTGCCTAAAAGCATGTTTGATTGGAAGAACGCTGCTGCAAATTGTACAGATTGCAAAAAACTTATAAATACAGTTAGCACATTGTTGGAACATTTCTCATGAGCAAACGGTCTCAGAAAGTCAATTTCAGTGTCACCGAATAACTCTGGAAGTCACCGACAGTGTCATCGCAATCTCAATGACACTGCTTTTAGTGTGTGTGGTGGTGAGTTTTCAGTGTTACGAGTGCGGGTAAAATATCTCTGTGCTGAGGTGGAGTGGATGATAAAAGATGTTACTAGAAGTTACGGTTTAGGCCATAAAAATAGCAAGTTACTTTCCTTCGTGTCTCATCTGAATACGTGCACTAAAAAGTGTTCCACACAATGCTACAAACTTACTTTCAGCAAGTGTTCCGATATGCTTACTTTGATGACGTGTCACCTAAAGAGCAGTAACACGTGGCACGTCATCAAAGTGCGCATATCGGAACATTTGTTGAAAATAAGTTTTGTAGGAAACACTTAAAACCATGTCTGCAAGAGAAGTGATAATCAGAAGAATAAAAAATCTGCAAAATTGAAAATAAGTGGTACTTGTTAAGTATTTGTTAAGGAAGAAAAAAAAAAAAAAAGAGAGGTCTTAGTTCACGTACTTAGATGAGACATTAAGAAAAGTACATTGCTATTTACTTATGATTACAATAACCAACAGTTAAACTATTAAAAACACATACTCTATACCACATAGGGTATGTTTGGCGATATGGGCTAGGGTTGGGACTTATATTATAAGCCGAAATTAAATTTTGTATTTTTATAAACTTATTATTGCAAAATTACTAAAAAGGACATAATTAAATGTGTTTTTGTATATGATAGATATTTTTGTGGGTAAATAAGTAATTTATTCTTCAAAGGCCCTGGGCTAAAGTTTTTAGCCCCTTTTATGGGGCTAAAGTTTTTAGCCGACTTATTTTATAAGCCCTTCCATAAGCCCCATGACAAACGAGACTTATTTTATTAGCCTACTTATTTTAAAAGCCCAAGCCCCTATAATCCCTTTGCCAAACACAGCCATATAAAGAGAAAACACATTTGCTTAAAACTTGAAAAGTGAGTAATATTGTAAGCCGTTGCATATAAAAGGCAATGCAGTCTATTGAATACTTAATTACAATTTAAACCACTTATTTTCATCAATCTCAATTATGACACACTCATATATACATTAAAAAAAAAAAAAAAAAAAAAAAAAAAAAAAAAAAAAAAAAAAAAAAAACGCACCAAGGCATGGTAGTTAAGTAATGAATTTGATCCAAAAACCAAACCAAACAACGAACCGGAACAATCGCCCCATCAACCTCACCACTTCCAACTGCATCACCAACACCACTACTACTAGTTGAATAATCATAATCAAAGAAGCCTTTGGTCTCTGCCACCTGTCCATCATTATCATTACCATTATTATCAGTCGTAAAAGACCGATAACACGATGTGAATGCGCAAGGTTTTAGAAATGAATGAGTATTCTCATCACAGTGTTTTTTATTAAAGAAGAAATAACTAGTATTTGTTTTTTTGGATATGTATTTTTGATTATTTGTGAAATAGGGTGAAGGAGTGTGACGGATGTGACGGTATAGAAGATTGGAGAGTGATAGCCTCTTCTTAATACAAGAAGCAGCAGCAGCCATGGTTGTTCACCACGGCTTAACGCCGAATGTACCTGTTTACAGAATCCCTCTCTCTTTGGTTCCTGTTAGGTGGGAGTGGGACCTACTACCCGGTTTGGTTTTTTTAATTCATCCGGTCCAACACCGGTTTAACCGGTCTTTTTTGCTTTTTTGCAAAACTGTCTTCAAAACCGGTTCTTGATTTAACCCATGTCGGCAATTTTAGTTTCATAACTGATATTTTGTGTGATTGTGATTTATTTGAGATCAAGGGCTTAGTGTCACAACCCGCCTACTCGAAATGATTATTTTCGAGGATAGTGGGGATTCCAGATTATTCCACACTTCTCTTGGAGGATCTTGGATATTCTTGGAAGCCCTTGGAATATGTTGGAATGTGTTAGAAGCTCTAGAACCTCTTGGAAGTCTTAGAAGATTATGGAAATCATGGAAGCTTATAGAAATCCTAGAAGCTTCCATGGAAGTATCTAGAACCTTGTACATAGTAGTATAAATAGATGGTAGCCTCATTTGTAGTGATCACCTCTCAAATCACTTGTAATCTCTTGTAAAGTTCTCTCAAAGCAATACAAAGTATTTCCCATTTCACTTGTTCCTTTCTTTAAAGCTTTCTCTAGTTGTCTATATCGTTGAGTATTCGAGAAAGGCTGACTTAGTCGAGACTAAGTGCCGCACGGAAGACCCTTGTAGAGACAAGTCCGTGACAAGTGGTACCAGAGCCAGGTTGATTCAAGGCAATGGCGAACGTAACCGAGAAGATTGGTGCTAGTGGAAGTGGTGTTGTGATTGATGAGAACCGTGGTCGGGAAGAGTCTCACCAAGGAGACAAGAGGAGTAGAGGTGCGTCTAGAGACACGGTAGCAAGTTTGGCCAAAAGGATGGTGGGTGTCGAGACATCCATGACGGAGTTGAAGAACCAAGTTGAGGGCTTGGTAGGTCTAGACTCCGAGTTCAGGGGCATGAGGGATGACTTTAGGGTGGTCATCAATACTCTTAGCAACGACTTGAGACGTGAGATCCATGACTTAAGAGATATGTTCATCGGTGAGATCACGAAGTTGTGGAAAGAGGTTGGAGAAGAGATCTCCGTGATTCATCAAACCATTGAAGGCTTGCAAACGGATATGGTATTGTGCAAGCGATCGATGGCTAGTGGAGGAGGTAACACTAGCAACATTGCTTCAAAGTTGGAGGTCCCTAAACCATCACCGTTCATGGGAAAGCGAGAGGCTAGGGCGGTTGATGATTTCCTGTGGGAGATGGAGCAATACATGGAGGGTGTCAACATAGTTGACGATGCGTCGAAGATCAAGACGGCGACGCGTTACTTAAAGGACACTGCGGCGTTATGGTGGCGACGTCGATATGGAGATATCGAACGAGGTACGTGTACCATCAATACTTGGGCCGATTTTGTTCAAGACATGAAGAAGCAATTTTATCCGGAGAATGCTAAGCACGAAGCAAAGAGTCGACTTCGCAAACTTACGCATTCTGGGATGATCCGGGAGTATGTCAAAGAATTCACTACTCTTGTACTCGAGATTCCGGATCTTTCTGAGAAAGACTCTCTCTTCTATTTTCTTGATGGTTTACAAGGATGGACCAAGACGGAGTTGGAGAGACGAGGAGTCCAAGACCTTGCTATGGCTATTGCGCATGCAGAGGCACTTATTGAATTTGGTGAGCGAAGGTCGCTCAAACCCACAAATGAAGATAGTGGCGATGAGCAAGGTAGGGGAGAGAAACAAGTCTGAGATTGGGATGATGGAGCACGAAGATCGCAACGAAAAGAGAAAATACCATATAAGAGTATAAAGTGTTTCGTGTGCGATGGACCACATAGAGCGCGAGATTGTCCTAAGAAAATGAGTCTCCAAGCTATGATGGCAAATACGGAAGAGAGTCCGTGTGAGGAAGAGGATGCGCACTTGGGATCGTTGCGAATCCTCAATGCCATTAATGCAAGGAAGGAGTTGCCCACAGTTGAGGCGAAAAACAAAGTGAGAGTGATGTCGTCCAAGATAGATGCTAAGAGACAACGAGCACCTATGGTAGAGACCAAGGGTAAACCGAGGACAAAGTCAAAGGCAAAGGCCAATGGACTTCGATTTGTGAGCACAATTGTAAACGGGATATCCACAAGAGCCTTAGTCGATACGGGAGCAACTCATAACTTTATCTCGGTAGATGAAGCTAAGAGACTTGGGCTTAAGACAATGGAGGATAGTGGATGGATCAAAGCTGCAACCGGAGATGCCAAACCAATTAGAGGGGTTGCACGAGGCGTGAAGGCTAAGATCGGGGAATGGGAAGGAGAGTTAGACTTATCGGTCGTTCCTATGGATGATTATAAACTCGTACTCGGGATGGAATTCTTCGATAAGGTACAAGCCATTCTCATCACGTTTACTAACACATTGTGCATTTTAGATAAAGGTCAAGTGTGCATGGTGACAATGGAGAGAGGCACGAAGAGTGGAGCCAAGATGATGTCCGTAATGCAACTTGAGACTCGCTTCAAGGAGTTGAAGCAAAATACGAGCTACATATCAAACGACGTAGAGACGTCGAGAGACCCTAAACACGTCCTTGAGGAGTTTAAGGGAGTAATATCGAGAGTTTTACCCGAGCAACATGCACTAGAGAGTTGTAGCAAAGGTAGAATATGTGCGAGGAGGAGACATCGTGTTACAAAGCCCGAACAAGGATCAACCATGGTAGAAGCCAAAGGAGAATCAAGTACACCTATCAAGGCACGCCATGTACGAGATCCAACGATGTTGAAAGAAAGACACGACGAGGACGTCGCGAGCTTAGGTGGGGGAGGATGTCACAACCCGCCTACTCGAAACGATTATTTTCGAGGATAGTGGGGATTCCAGATTATTCCACACTTCTCTTGGAGGATCTTGGATATTCTTGGAAGCCCTTGGAATATGTTGGAATGTGTTAGAAGCTCTAGAACCTCTTGGAAGTCTTAGAAGATTATGGAAATCATGGAAGCTTATAGAAATCCTAGAAGCTTCCATGGAAGTATCTAGAACCTTGTACATAGTAGTATAAATAGATGGTAGCCTCATTTGTAGTGATCACCTCTCAAATCACTTGTAATCTCTTGTAAAGTTCTCTCAAAGCAATACAAAGTATTTCCCATTTCACTTGTTCCTTTCTTTAAAGCTTTATCTAGTTGTCTATATCGTTGAGTATTCGAGAAAGGCTGACTTAGTCGAGACTAAGTGCCGCACGGAAGACCCTTGTAGAGACAAGTCCGTGACATTAGTCTCTTATAATTGAGTTAGGAGATGCAAAGTGCACACTCGTTTTAACTAACTTGATGCCGCCAAAACTAAGTGTCAGGGTCAAGAAGCAGAGCCCCTTATTGAGGTCCCGCAATGATTTGGGATTCGGGTAATGCATGTTTTTTTCCCTTTAACCCGGTTTTTCTCACCAAAAGACACACCTTTCCCCAACATGTGTGACTCTTCCCGGGTTTAACTAACTTTCAGTTAAGTTTTAAATGATATAATTGATCTTTTCCAAAACAGAACAAACATAACATTTTTTTTTTATTTTTTTATTTTTTGCTTTGTTTTATCGTGCTTTAAAAACAAAGTGCGATTATTTGAATTATCCAATTAAGAATTTATTGATACTCAAGGCATATAGGGTTGAAATGCTTCAATTTAAAAGTGATCTCTACACGATTCATAGAATATATCATGATTATTTAATTATTACCACTTACACACACCCAAATTCTAACAACCGGATCGATTCGGGTTCTAAAACATTGAAAAACCCCTGTAAAAGATATAATTAACTATATATAACAAAGCATAATGGACCAGGTTCCAAAGCTTCAATTTTTTAATATTTAATATTCGTTTATTCTATATTGTCTCTATATACAATGTTCCTATTGGTTCTTGTCTGCCTTCACACCATGACTCCCATGGATTCACACACACATGATCAAAGCCCGAAATTTAATAAAAAAATCATAAAAATAGAATTTCTTAAAAGGATTCTATTGGTTATTGGCTGCCTTCACGCCATAACTCCCATGGACTCTCACACACACAATTAAAACAAGGCATTTATTAAAAAAATAACATTTACAAAACACACCCTGAACTTCTTAATATTTACTACTTTTATATATAACAAATTTTATTTACCAAATATTTATTAAATCTCTTGCGATTTCTATTGGGTCACTGAATTCCCCAATCTTCCTCTAACTAGGATTTGAACATAAAATAACCTAAGTGTTTAATATCCGTAAACACAAACAAGTCACTGAGTGAACAGTAACTCAGTGAGTCATCTTTAGGATGCTTATAACGAGCCTATGAAGAAAGATTCACCATTCAGTGAGGCAGAACTCAGCGAGTGGCATCTAAGCCAAGAAGAAGGTGATGGGTTCAGTGAGGATGACAATAACTCACTGAACCCCCAAGACTCCTCAACAACTATTGAAGTACTGAAGACTGAAGAATGGGCGGAACTAAGCGGGAAAGTTTGAACGTATCAACAGGTGTCCTTATCAACCTGAAGTCAAACTTTCCCTGAATGGCATTATGTCAGGATGGTGTCATCACTGTGCATCAGAAAGGCACATTGTCCTTTACCCAATATAGTCTATTGTAACAGAGACAAAATATGTAAATATTTTGTCTCTACTAGATAGGTCATCATTTTGTCTATATCAGTAACGTTGTAATTTACTTGTGTATAAATAGGTAGCATTAGTGAGGAGTAAAAGTGACAAGTTTGTGCAATTAATGCTTAGCATTCACAAACCACTTTTACTCCTCCAAAGAACAACACAGTCCCTGAGATTGCTCAGTGAGACCTTTAGTTGTCACTCAAACATTATTTGGGTTTAGAGAGGAGTTTATACCATACTTTTCATTTCAATCCCAAGTGTTATTCCGCAAACACTTGGGTATAATTCTTTGATTAACTTCTAATAAGAATTAAACGTTGAAAATATTTTGTCTCTTTTCTTTACGTTTATCTTTGTTGTTAATATTTTATATCAATGTTAAAAAGCCATGGAACTTGGTTAGATTAACTCTCTAGTTAACTATTAATCAAGTAAACGGGACCAACAGTTTCTTAAATAAAAAAATTACTACCAAATAGGTCTGTCGATAACGAACAAAACAACCCAATATTGATATGCTTTTGACGCAAGTACGTTTTTATATAAAAAAAAGTTTAAGTTTAATATATATATACTTTTTAAATAAAAGAACTTTCAAAATGTACCCTTAACATATCAAATAACTTTAAAATTATCCTAAAATCCCGCTGCAGCGCGGTGGGCGCCTTCTACTTCTATATAACAATTCTCGATGGACCGAACTCCAAGACCTATTAAATAATACTATTTGTGAATGGCATATAAAAATGTTTTTTATTCCAATGCTTGCAAAGTAATTTTAGTACTGTAAACTGTAAAAAAGTTGTTTTCTTTATTGGGCTGCTTACTACTGTGGGATCCAAATGGCTTACCTGGGCCCAATTTTAGGTATCGATGACTTTGGGTTTGGCCTTTTTCTAAGAGGTATAACTTTTGCGGGTTTCTTACTTTTGTTTCTTCCCCCATAAAGGAAATAGGGTAATTAGGTGGTATACTATATGTGTATGCATGTTGTAGGTTCGATTCCTGCTGGGCACTTTTTATGTTCAGTTCGACCGATGCTCACGGAATTGATACATATAGCTCGCCCATTAATATGTTCCAATGCAAACGTTTGTAGATGCCCCTGCCGCAACGCGGCAGGTTAATGCCACTCGTCTTAAAACAATTACTAATAAAATTGCATAGTTTTTTATGTTTGATGATTAACTTAGGAGCACTATACTATACATGATATGATTCACTATCCGATTGTGTAATACGTGCAATTAAGTTATATGGGGTGTTATACAACCACTTAGGGATGTCATAAAACCCGACCGGGTTCGGGTCAACTCGGGTCAAAAATCATATTCGGGTCAACCCGAATTGACCCGAGTTCTAAACAAGGTAGGGTCCGGGTATTTTTTTTAGCCTTGACTCGACCCAAACCCGAGTTGACCCGACTAAACTAACACTTTACAATGTAAAAATACTCGGGTTAACGCCAAACCCGAGATGACCTGGCCCGATTGACCCGACCTGAGTTGACCTGAACCCGAATTGACTCGACCCGAGTTCTAAACAGGGTCGGGTTTGGGTATGGTTTTTGGAGGCTTGACCCGAGTTGACCTGAACCCGAATGACAGCCCTACAACCACTCATGTTAGCTTTTTTCTATAATATTTCTATAATAAAAATACACTCCCCTACTACTCTTATAGGTTATGTGGGTCCATTTTATGAATTTTATTTTTCATTTTATTAAAAAACAAACACATTTCATCGAACTAAAAATAAAATTACAATTCATAAGAAACTATATTTTGTTTAACCCCGATATCGCTGATAAAAGCGATACACAAGATCATGTTGAAAGTGGTTATGCACATCTTTGACACGTAATTCATTTTGGTTCCTTCAGTGTGTTTCGCATCTCTCGGACTATGTACGTTGCATATTGGCAACGAGATTAATGTATATCTAGTTAGATTCACTTATTTGGAATTTTTATCAAAAGGTTAATGTCATCTTCATCGAAGTCGTAACCAACATTATTTGAATATATAGTTTACAAGAATGTGTTTTTTGGTTGAGAGAATTAAGAAATTTGTGTGAAAAAATGGTTAAATGAGGGTATGATATATATATATATATATATATATATATATATATATATATATATATATATATATATATATATATATATATATATATATATATATATATATATATATATATATATATATATATATATATAGGGTGAGGTTATTTTCAGAACCAAATAAATTGCGAGAACTGCGAGAACCATTGTAGACCAATCATTTTTTCTCAAATAATAAAACATTTTCTTTAAATAAAAAGGGCATACTAGTAAAATGCGCATTTCCATTTTCAACTTCCTTTTAATTATACCCGATTTTATTTATGGCAGTTTCAAGAAATTACTTTTCGTTTTAAAAAATATCCTTTTTTTTAACCAGGAAAATTTTTTTAATTTAAAAATACACTTTTATTCTAATTTGTTGTTTTGTACTTTCGTGAAAGTCAATCTTTCTAATAATAAATACATGTGTAAGCACTTACAAATTACATGTGTAAACACTAGAAAATACATGTGCACTAAAGTCTTTAATAATAAAATACATGTGTAAATACTTACGAAATACATGTGCACTAAAGATGTGTCATATATTCTTGTTAACACTTAAGATTTCTTGATAATTGTATATACACAAGATTTGATATTAATACATGTACATGTGTCTGGAAGCAAGAAACAAAAAAATCTAAAAATCTTTCATACATCCAAATGTGTATATCATTTTCTTGAACTTGGAACGTGTTTTCATGATTTTGTAGCTTGCCCATACATTCCTATTCGTTGATATGCTTATGTACATCTGTTTCATCATCAAGCTCATCTTCGTCGTGTTCATAACATAAAAACATGTGCATTCGTTATCAAATTCTCATTTTCACAAAGTAAATACATATGCATTCATTTCAAACACGCATGTTCATGACATAAACACATGCGCGTTCGTTCAAATTCTAATTTTTCACAAAGTAAATACATGTGCATTCATTTCAAACACGCATGTTCATGATATAAACACATGTGCATTCGTTCAAATTCTAATTTTTCACAAAGTAAATACATGTGCATTCATTTCAAACATGCATGTTCATGACATAAACACATGTGCATTCTTTGTCAAATCTTGTTTTCATTACGTAAATACATGTGCATTCGTTCCAAACTTTCATGTTCATGACGTAAATACATGTGCATTGTATATACACATGAATCATTCCCCTTCATCGTCGTTATCTAATAAAAAGAGCAAATAAAAAGGATAAGCATAACATGAATAAACGTATATAAAAGTAAAATAAGTACTCCATACTTGATAAAAAACGAAATCAAAAAATAAACATCTACGAGAAAAGCTACTCCAATTTCTGATTTGTTACCACCCTAAAAGTAACTAGTAAAGTTACTTTTATCAATTTCGATATGCACGATCCATTAATTGTGTAAGACACTAAAAAACCTTATGTTCTTCACATTCAGATTAGATGACTATGATATGAAAATTAAAACATAGTACTAGTAATTTTTTAAAATTTCTATGCTACAACAGTAAAAGAATTAAAAATAGCATATGCTAGCAATCAATCAAAATATAAACAAAACAAATTAAAATGAAAATTAAATACACATGATGAATTCGGCATGGTGGTTGACTGGTTTTCGTGTACCCCACATTCGATCCTTATCAATTTGTTGTTGATTTAAGAGATATTTTTATAGTGAATTTAACCCACTCACCACATCTGATTCTCGTATCTTGTTTGTATGCTCGATCTCCATATGTTGTAACATATTGAAAGGGAGCGGCTAGGGTTTTGTGAGTGAGAGAAAGAGATAAAAGTTAAAAACTGAAAATCAGTTTTCTAAATCACGTATTTTAGGGATGGACGATTTTGAAATATGTCAATATGAGATTCCAGTAATACCCTTCTTCTCTTATAAAATAACACCTTGTCTTTTCTTTTATTACATTTATGCCATCAGTCATTTATATCCATTGATCAAAAAATTTAATGGTTTAGATTGGTTCTCGCAGTTCTCGCAATTTATTTGGTTCTGAAAATAACCTCACACTATATATATATATATATATATATATATATATATATATATATATATATATATAATTTAGGGTACGATAGTATTTGGCAACAATATGCTTAAAGTTTTCATCCATAATAGGCTTTGTACATTCTTTTTTTTTCCTCTCTAGCCTGTTGGGCCTGTTAATAATATTCTTTGTTTTCTAAAAAAAAAAAAAAAAAAAAAAAGTATATGCTTACACTCCTAATGAAACTCCGTAGTCAAGTAAATAACATGTAACGAAAGAACACAAATGATGTATTGTTGATGTTTGAATATATAAAGACATGGTCATCTTTTATTATGTTTGTTTGACCATAAAAAAGTCAATAAACAAACTATGGTAAAATTATGACATAAAATTTTTGTGTTTGACTATAAAAAGTCTACCACAACTTAAATGGATATAGACTAACTACATAGAAAGAGGGTGTTGCTAAACCCACTCTTGACATTTAATCAACTCATCAACCATCTATTCAATAACAGTTTATCTTTAATTAACTTTCAAAATACAAAAATTTACACAAATACACACTCTACACCGAACAAATTTAGCCGACACACATAGTGAACCTAGCCGCCCCATCGGGGCGGGCCTAACATCTATTGTAATATGAGAAAAATATCATTTTCCTTTTAATTAATCGAAAGTCTTAGCTACAATTAATGTAACATGGTCTATAACTAATTACTATGTCATTAATAAATAACGACTAAAATGCTATGTTAATTCAAATAAAAACTAATGATAGTTGACATTTTTATTTATTTATTTTTGAGAAAAATATTTGTGTTTTATCTAATACTATATATAATGAGAGGATCACTCTCTCTTCATTAAATCCTATAACTTAAAATTAAGGAAACATTAAAAGCCTATTGTATAGTCAATTAAACATAATTACTTCAAATGCACAAAACTTAATTTTAAGTATTACATGTTATAAAGTTTATGATACAAATACTTGCTACACTCCTAAATGTCTTTTAAACAAAAATTTAAGCAATACACATGATAAAGCATATGGTACAAACTTTTCATCCATTAATCTCTTAACCCTTAAATTTAAGCAATACACATGGCAAAACATATGGTACAAGTATAAACTAATTAAATACACTAAATAATGTTATTTTTAAAGCACTCCTAAAATGAAAAATACATGTTATTATACATATTATACAAATTAATAAAACACACAAAGCTTCATACATGTTGTATGCTAACAAGTTGATGGTACATATGATTTGAAAACCCTACCGGACAAACGGGTTCAACCGGTAACCGATGTCGCCACCGGTTAAGCTAGCCAATAAAAACCGTTCGAAAACTAAATGGAGAGGAACGGTCGAAACCGGTAAAATGGGCGAACCGTGCCGGACCGGGATGATTTTCTTTTTGTTTCTCTCTTGTTAATCAATTCGTCAATATTATTTAGTTAGCGCCTAAACTTTAATCACAGGATATCCGTCGCTGCAACGCACGAGTACCATGTTAGTGATGTTGGTGTTAAAGCTGTTGTGGCATGACGTGCCACCAAAAAGGGCATTTAACATATTATGACACCTTGTGCTCTAATGTTATAACACCTGGTGTTAAATCGAACCAGACCGACCCGAACCTGTACTGAACATTTTGGTCTGGTCCTTGGTTCGGTGTTTTAGGCCAAATCGGTCTTTGGTCAGGTCCCGTCTTAGTCGGTCAACTCCGGTTTTCGGACCGTGATAAGCCCTAGACATATTTGTGTCTTATGCTATATTATATTCAATAAATTTTTTATTTTAATATATACTATTAAGATACTTATATTGCCTAGGGATGGCAATGGGCGAGAAAAAATCCACAACCCACGGGTACCCGTCAAATGGATCGGTAAACGCGTCAATTTCACCCACAAGTGGGTTGTGGGTGAAAATCTGTACCCATCAGTGGGTGGCGGGTGGGTGACGGGATAGGCATACCCATCACGGCTAAACCCATGACGCCCATTTAAAATACCTACGGGTATACCCGTCAAAATATTGGTGGAGTCGTGGTGTACCCATAAACCTATGTTAAAATTAATTATACTAATTAAAATATTTTTGATGTTGCCGGTATACATTTAATAGTTATCACCAAGTCTCAAGAAAACACATTAATCTTAAAGTTTGTTAAAGAATATGAAAGATCAAGTAATCAAAGTTGTATTTGGCAAATTGATTGGTGTCTTACTACACAGTTTCATAGTTAGTTTTCATATCATCGTTTTGTAATTTTGTTGCATAACACTAACCCATGGGTTTACCCATGGGCAACAAATACCCGCAGGCAAGGGCATGGGTAGAAATTGTACCAATTGGTGGGTGACGGGTGAGTAAAAAACTACGTGCGTGGGTGACGAGTTAGAGATACCCATGCCCATTGCCCATGAGTGTCATCCATAATATTGCCCCGCTTTATTCTCTAACTTTATATTTATTTTTATATAAAATAGTCACACTAATATTGCTTAATATTACTTGAATATGAATTTCTTATTATCCGTAAAGTTATTGGCACGAAAAACATAATAAAAAGCGTTTGTAAAAATTTTCATTACATTTTTTGTGTCAATGCAATGCATGGTTATGCTACTATACCAAATACACAATTATTTCTGTAGTAACCAAATCAAGTTAACAGAAGCTAGCTAAAGAAAGAAAAGTTAACAGAAGAAAAATACCATTAAAAAAAATGTAAACGGAAAAATTATTATATAGAGTATGTTTTAATATTATTCAAAAGACATATAGTAGTAATTTTCAAGACAGAATTAATTAACTATGGACCATCTAGAAGTATAAGACCAACAAATTAGTTTCAATCAAACTTCCTTGACTTGGTAAATATTGTGGAATATTGTTGCATTGCATGTGCACCATCTTATTAACCTTCAAGTTAATTAGTTTTTTCAGCTATAAAAGGAAAGCACTTGTATGCATTCTCCATCAAACTAAATTAACAACTTCACAAATCATATTTAGAGTTTCCAAAGATATACATTACAAAGATGGGTTCGATGACTAAAGCTTTTATCTTGATTGCCATGGTTGCATGTCTCACGTCGGTTGCTCATGCCATTACTGGCCAAGCAACTTTCTACACTCCTCCCTACACACGTAAGTATACCAACATCTTTTAACTAAAGGTTCATTTCTTCTTAGTTGACTTGTATTGAGTTTTTGATTGTCTCGTGTAGCATCGGCATGTTTTGGCTATCAAGACAAAGGTAATATGATTGTAGCAGTCAACAGTGGTTTGTATGCCAATGGAGCTGCATGTGGGACTAGATACAGTGTGACATGCACAGGTGGAACCAATGCTGGCGTTCCACAGCCTTGCACCGGCAATAGTGTTGATGTTACAGTTGTTGATCTTTGTCCCGGATGTGCTTCAAATCAAATTGATCTTTCCCAAGAGGCATTCGCAGTGATTGCTAATACTGATGCCGGGAGAATCAACATTGAATATAACCGGTAACTATACATTATACAATAAGTTTCATTTGAACCATGAATAATTTGACTAACCTTGAACTGTTGTGTGATTTTCAGGATCTGATTCATTGAAATAATGCAAGATGCCAATATTGAACACTCTTGATGAGTGTTCTTTTAAATAAATGGACTCTATCAAGGCATAGGGTTGCTGAATAAAATTGTTCTTTTATCAAAAGTTGGTTCTACTCGTTATAAGAATTTGAGTATTTACTTATTTCTTTCAGCTATTTAGTTTGATGTTGTCTTTTTATAGTGTATGTTTTTGTTCTGTTTGTAAAAGTGTTCAAGTTTCTTGCTAGCTAGCTTTGGATCATAACAACTGAATTCTGAGTATGATATAAATGTCTACTATCATAAAATGTATATCTATCATAGAAGATAAAAACTATTTCGATTCTGCGTCCATGGTTAACAAAATGTTACGCAATTAGTAATACTAAACAAAAGATTTCCGAAAATCAAACTCATATTACCATATCTTCAAGGGGTGAACTCTTTTACTATGGCTTGATATAGACAGACAAAATATTTCAGATTCAATCCAAATAAAGACAATGTATCATGACCTATATAAAGTTGAAACTGATAGCATTTACGTTCAAAATGTTTTTGGTAAATATCATGTTAGAAAAATTTGTAACATATTATGTGCAAAAGATAGTTGTTGGCAACATATATATGCTTAAAGTTTTCATCTATTTGCCTAATCGTATTCAATAAAAATGTACATAAATACAAACTAAATAACATTATACGTTCTTTCCTATTTATTGCACAATATTAGTTTTCTATTTTTAATTTAGGTGTGAAAAATGGTTAAAATGAGAATTATAAGAAATTTGTGTGAAAGGCCTATTATGGATGGTCTTAGCCCATTAAGAAAAACAATGTTATTTGATTTGGTTTATACATTTTTCGAACAAATGCAAGTTTTATAAGCACCCTCTGAATGAATAAAGTAGCTTTCTTGGCCTAAAGGGGTGTTTGGCTAAACTTGATGGGTTTATGAGATTATTTGCCTTTATGTGTTAAATAAGCTGAACTAAGTGTTTGTAAACTTATATGAGTGAGCTTATGAGCTTATATAACGGTTTTTTGATAAACCCAACTTTTATGGCTTATTTGATGATGAGTTAATATAAAAATATTATATAAAATAACTTTTATATTGTTATTTAATATTTACATCTCAATTAATGTTGATGCACCTTTTTGTCATTATATTTTCAGAGAATATATCAGTTACAATTTTTTTTTATCCAATTAGCTATAATTTTGTGCTATAAATGTTAGTTCATGGTTTTTTTTGTTGGTCCGTGATTCTTTTCTGTAGGTCATTGATTCATTGCTTGTGTATAAATTGTAAAGGATTGAAGTCAACTTGCTACAAAAATTGTAGTCAAATTATCCACTATATTTTTATTAGTTATGATAAGCTATCAAAACACCTAGCAAAGGCTTATCAGCTCATGATATATAAACCGTAAGCCGCTTAGATTATAACATATAACATATAAAAATGATATTTATTCCTAATTCACACCCTACTAATCCTCCTACTCACAAGATTCTGATAAGTGAAAAACTGACTATTTAGATAAAATAATAATAATAATAATAATAATAATAATAATAATAATAATAATAATAATAATAATAATAATAATAAGGCAAAATTGCATATATATCCATTCCAAAGTGAATAATTGCATATATATCTTTTGTAAAGTTTTTTATGCACATAATACAATGGTTTTTATGCATGTTTTGGATATATATGCAATTATGCATTTTCAGAAGGATAATAATAATTGCATATATATCTTACAGGATCGTCACCTTTGACACGTTCGTGTATGGTTGATTTTATGCCCGGTCGGGCGGTTACTGAAGCCGCACAGCGTAAACGTGTCAAATATGCTGCTAAATGCACGGATATTGGATATGGTTTCCTCCGCTTTTCATTCTCTTCTTTTGGAGAACTTGAAAAGGATGCAGTGAACTTATTAAAGCGCATCAGACGATTCTCTATGACCCAAGACATTGGAGCGCGTGCGGCTCCATATATATTTAGTAGGATTGGTTTTGCTGTTGCTAGAGGTGTGGGAGCTCAGTTAGTATCTCGGCTCCCCACTAATTTCTTGTAAAATCCTTTTTGTTTTTCAATAAAGTGAGGTTTATAATAAAAAAATAATAATAATAAAAAATAATAATAATAATAATAATAATAATAATAATAATAATAATAATAATAATAATAATAATAATAATAATAATAAGGAAAAATTAAAAGTGAAAAGTCAAAGTTGAAACTAAAAAAAAATGTTGAAAACAAATGTTTTAAAAAAAAAACTATTAATACATATTGAAAATCGGGTTAACCCGGGATGCTTCAAACCCGGCGGGTTGACTCGGTTTAATTTGACCCGTTTTCTTGGCCCAACTCGTCGGGTTGACCCGGTTAAAATTGATCTATTTTTCGACCGGAGCTATTTAAGCGGTTGAACTACCCGGGTCGAATCGGGTTTTAAAATATTATGTTTAATCCTAAAATCTTCAAAACATTTATTATTTTTTATTTATAATCCATAAAGTTTTTTTTTTTATTACGAGAACTATCAGCAACTATAAAATCACGATACTAACATCTAAAAGACGCCCGGTTGATAACTTAGCCAAATACCCCCTAAAAAAGAAGAGGAGAATTGCATATATACCCGCTAAAACTAAAAAACTTGCATATTTTCTCAAAATACAAGTTTTCAATGCATGATGCACAATGCAAATTAATCATGTTTTGGGTATATATGTAAATATGTAAAAAAAATAAAAAAAAATAATGATAATAAATAAAAAAACATATTTGTTGACAGTGTATAGATCGTCACTGTCGCCGTAAACATGAACACCGGGGCATGACCACCACTCTAGAAAACCACAATGAAAGCCATCACCATTTCTCCCACTCAAACCCATTTTCTACGGCCTACCCATCACCACCACCTATCTCTACTTTCTTTCTCTAAACCAACCAAATTCCTCACCGTTCGATGCAACTCATCTCCGACCAGTTTTAACAATATCAAAATCCCACAACAACAACAACATAAAAAAGTTGTAGTTGTCAAAGACAATGATGATGTTTCATTCGATAAGTTTGAGATGGAGGAGGTTCAAGTTGGAAATACTAGGAATGGTTTGCCGGCTACTAGATTATTAGGATTAAGTTCAAGTGACCAGGCTTTTTTTCTTTTAACCTTCATTGCTTGCACGGTGAAGATTATTCTCTTTTTCATTTTATAAATTGGGTTATCTTTTGTTAATTGAATTTCTTATATATTGGTGCTACTCTTTATAGTATGTGATTCTAGAATTGGGTTTACTTTGCTTCGCGTTATTATGGTTCTTTCAAATTGTGCCGAGAAGTAGTGTACTAGTTGTTGATACAAAAGTTGGGCGTTCCTGATTATGGGCTCTTGCTCTCGTACCAATTCGCTTCTTAGTACTTGTAACCTGCGCACTAAGAAAATAAACAACACCGTTAGACTTATCGTGGGATTGTCTCCCACGATTAGACTCCGGCGTGAAAGTAAGTAATCGATTTAGGGTTCTCGTAAAGAGTTTAGGGTTTGTGAATCGTACCTTGAATGAGAGTTATGTCATTCCTTATATAGGCGCAGAATCCTTGTAGGGTTCGTGCTCCTTACGTTTCGCACCCATGGTGCTTATCCGGGTAAGGATATTGATGAGTGTCTAAATACTCATCATTTTATACCAATCTGAGCTGCCAAAACATCCAAAAACACTCAAATATACATCAGAATACTTAAAATATCTTAGAAGTGTGTTTTATATGTTTCAAATGCAAAATATGCAAAAACAGATGAAAAACGTACAAAGTTTGCATAATTGGCAGTTTTAGTCCCTCAAGTTTCAAAAGTTGTCAAAACTAGTCCCTGGTTATTCTAAAAACTTGAAAAAGTCACCAAAGGTCCTTTTTAATCATAAAGTTACATATTTAGTCCTTTGGTGAAAAGTTTCATAAAATTACAAGTTTAGTCCCTATACTTTGCAAATTGACATAAATGGTCCCTAGGATGTTAAAAACTTTGAGAAAATCAATTTTAGTCCTTGTATTATTAATCTTTTGCAGGAATGGTCCTTGGTGTGAAGTTTGGTAAAATGACATAATTGGTCCCTCAAGTTTGGCAGTTTGTCAATTTTGGTCCCCGGGTGATATTAAAATAGGAAAATTATGAAATTAAGGTCCTTGGTTTATCACATATGGCAAGATTAGTCCTTGTAGTATCTTTGGAAACTTGCCAATTCAGACCCCTCAACTTTGCTCAAATTACAAAATTAGTCCATGTGGTATATTAAACCTAAAACCAAACGGATCCTTATTATTTCTAAAAACAAAAACCCACCCAATAAATAAACCCAACACCCCATACCAGCCCACCCTTTGTTTTTGTGATCCAATACACCCAACCCCAAAGTTACCAGCCCAAACCACCCTTAGTATTAAAACCGGGTCAAACCCCCGGTCAAACCCACCTTCCCTCCTTTCTTTCTTCTTCTTCCTCACATGAAACTGCAAATCCAAAACCACCATTCCACCCATAGTTTTCACAAACCACCTCTCCTACCTGTCCCTCCACCTCACACATACTCCCAAACCCCATTAATTCCCTTAAAATCCTCCCCACGCAATCTACAGTACTTCCACGACTTTTGGCGCGAAAAGCAGTTTCAAACGGCCAAGATCAATCAGACACAATCAAAGGCTCAGATGTGTTGGGAAAGAGTCAGAGGGTCCCACTAAACCCTAATTATCATCTACATAAGGAAGAAAAAGCAGGGGTGAAGAAGTATTAGTTTAGTTTTACTTTTAAAAAATCGTAGGTAGTGTAATCCTTATTTCCATTGTAATTTTTAGCTTAAACCTGTTGTACTCAGTTACTTTAGTGTAAGATAAGCTTTCTTAAACCTTTAATTGTACTCTTGTTCATTAAATTCGTATCTAGCCATTTTAAGTAAAATTGACAATTTTACTTAAAAGTGTTAGTTGTTGTTGTTACTGGAATCTTTTGCTCATATAAGCTCTTGACAAGGTCTTATAAGCTTTTAGAAACTTAAAACAGCTTTAGTTTTTAAAATAAGAAATCCAAAAAGAAATCTAGAAAAATAAAGAAGAAATAAGTTTGTGGACAAAGAAGATTGGAGCTGGTTAATTTTGGATTGCAGTGGTTTTAGAACCTCTTGGGAGGTGTTAGGAAAAATCTTGGTTCTATGGTTCATTGTCTCTCAGTCATATACCATTTGTAAGTCACAAATTAAATTTCTTGGATAATTTATTCTAATTAGCCATAGTTGTTATTTCTTGTTTACTTCTGTTAATTTATGCTTGTTAGATGTGAGTGATAGCTTAAGAAACAAATTCATGGTTTAGGTGACTCACATGCCTCCTTAAATCACCACAACTGTTTCATAGGGAGTGTTTGGATCATGCTGTTTTGCTGTGCTCTTGTTGTTTATTAGGATAAAAGTTGGTTCTAATAAGTTACTTAAGTTCATATAAGGTCAGTTTGACCATTAGTTTGGTCACAATTAAATCAAAAGTCAAAATACTAGTCTAAAGTACCCTCACAGTTAACTGTGAGGGATTTGAGGTCCACAGACCCTCACTTTAGCTTATAAGTTGTAGCTTTAGCTTAATTTAGGTTAATTATAGCTTATATCAACTTATTAAATCAGTAGTGAGTGTTAGAAATCCATAATAGTCAAACTAGCTAAGTTTCATCAAAAGTCAAAATTGCATCTCTCAGATTTTTACAAAACTTCAAGGATTTATTTAGAATTTAGTGGTTGCTTAATTGACTTGAAACTTGTTCCTAATTGTAGCCTACCAGCTCAAATTTAAGTTCCCATCTTTGTTATAATTTTGTGATTTTTGTTGTGGGTCCCACAGACCTCCAAAGTCACTTGCAGGGAAGACCCCTTCCCCTGCACCAGCACCACTTGGTGGTGTTTTCTGGCCACCATAGTGGACCCCACACCTCAAAACTTGTTCCTTTGAACCCCCTCCTACCAGACTCTTAGGATTGACCATAGGTTTGACCTGAAACCCTGTGGACCCCACTTGGATTTGCCCTTGAACTTTGTCCCATTTTCTGTCTCAGAAAACCAATAAGCATAAGCTTATTGTGGCTTATTGGCTTATTCAGTGGACCACAATTGTTTTTTTCTAGCTTATACATGTTCATTTGACTTAGCTGAACTAGATTTTACTCAGGTGGACCCCACATAAGCTCTTATGAGCTTAATTCCATTTTCAGTCAATATAAGTCAACTGTTAGGGTTATTAGCTTATAATTAGCTTAATATTAAGTTATAAAAATATTGTTTTTACAAAAGTTGTTTATTTTTAGATATAAAATAGGTTGGAAAAAGAAAAATCCAGAAAAACAAATATAATAATAAGTGATAGTTTCTATTTAATTTAATTTAATTTTAATTTTCATTTTTATATTTTTATTAAGTAATTTGTAATTTTATATTTTTATTAATTTCATTTTATATTAAAGTATTTTTAGTAATTTTATTAGATTTTTATAATATAATCTAGTATTTATTATAATTAAAATTAGTTTAATCAATAATTAATCAATAATTAAGTTATAAATAGCATAATTAATTTTTATAAAGCAACACCTAGATTTTATATTTTTTCTAGCTTTTATAAGTCATAATAGAATTTTAGTAATTTTTCTAGAATTTTTACTGTTCATTTACTAGTTTTCATAATTTAAATAGTTTAATTGGTAATTATTTATTAAATAGAATAATAATTAGTAATCTAGTTTAAAAATACATAAAATAAAGTTTTTATAATTTTTTAGGATTCCAGTGATGGTTAATTAGATTTATAAAAATCTTCTTAATTATCTAAGTCTCTTTAGTATTTATAATAGTTTAAATTATATAAATAGTTAATTAATAATTAAATAGTTAATAATTAATAATAATTAGATAAATAGTCTTAAAAATATAATTTTATTTTTAAAATAAGTTTTATAATATTTTAGACTTTTACAAATTTTAATTTTATATTTCTAAGACTTATTTTACATTTTCTTATTTATTAGTTTTTTTTATTAAATAATTAATAATAGTTATTAAATAATAATAATTAATTAAATAATTAAGTAATTAATAAATAAACATTTTAAGTTTATTTAATTTGCATTTAAGCCCCTAAGGCATATAAATTAATACTTTAGTTAAATTCGTTTTTGTTTTGTACGTTTACGTAGAATTAAATTAAACGTACGCGTTTTTAGTTATTAAACGTTTTTAGATATCTAGGTTCACGTAATCGTTCTAATAGTTTATTTAAGTTATAAAACCTTAGTATAAACACTCACTCACACTTTATACCTTTCCTGTTCACATTCACTCGATCACAAATTCGTTTTTAATAAAACATCGCACACCTCGTTGGGACATTACGACCCGGGGAAACACTGTATTCCACGGAAGCATTGGCTTAAGCTGTTTGACTATTATAGTTGACCATTTACAAGTGGTTGACCAATAATTATCTGACTGTTTCAGACCAATCAAAATTTGGCGCCGCTGCCGGGGAGGTTGTGCGCTTATTCTAAACGATTTTGCGTATTAGTGAACCTGAATACACGCTCATTGTATAATTATCCATCCTTGTTCATATTATTATCATATAAAACCAAAACTGTTCCCGAAAACTTTTTAAAATCAGTTTTCAACGAACACAAAAAAACCAAAAATATTTTCCTTATTATTATTACTACAAAAATTTTCAAAAATACCAAAAATATTCACCTTTACACTCCTACCTATTTGATTCTTCATTTCTCATCCCCTAAACCCTTTGATTCTTTCTATGTCTTATTCTCACCCTCTTGTCTGTCAATGGTGTGGTAGTTCTTATAATGGTGGTAATTGCCCCAGTTGTGGCATGGTAGAGTCAGGAAACGGGTCTGTCTATAACCAGAATCCCTATTCCTACCCTGACATGACTGATTCAATCCACCAGCTTCCACACCATGAGACTCAGCAGTTTAACTGTTGTGAGTATTGTGGTAGTTCACACTACAGTTCTGATTGTCAATCAGGAAACATGCTTGTCTATGAGCAGTTTCCTAATAACAGTTTTGACTCACAACCACATCAGTTCAACTGTTGTGAGTACTGTGGAGGTCCTCACTTTAGCTCTGATTGTCAAACAAGGAATCCATTTCCTTGTAACAATTACGACTATTCGTTTCAAGACCCACCTCCACAGTGCCAAATGATCCAAGCAACTCCTCATGAAACTCAGCAAGACCTTTGTTTAAAGGCTCTTGAGATATTAAAAGAACTTAAGGAGGAGTTAGCTACTATATCGTTTCAGAATTCTCGTGAGACATCTATTGAGTTATTTGCAAAGAAAAAACGAGATGTTATGAACGGAATGGAGGAATTAATGGTCAAAGAGCATGCAGCTAAAATACATGCCGCATTTTGCAATGCTGCTCTTCTTGATGACGATGATGACAGTGATGATGATAACGTTGTTATTATTCAAAAAGATTCATCGAGTTCATCTGTTGCAATTCCTTCCATGGAAAATCAGGGAGAAAAGAGTATGGGAGAAATACTAGCAGCAGAACAAATGGAAATTATAAAATCCATGTATGCTAGTCCTTCTCATCTCCCTCAGTCTACTGATATCATACCCGAGGTTCCCACTCACTCTCTGAGCATGGGGGACGAGCATCTTGACACAATTCCTGCAAAGGAATCTGACGAATTCATAAAGTCTAGTGTTGAGGACCTTGTCTCAATCCCAAGTAAGTCACAGGGAATTTTTGATCATATGTGTGACATCCCACCTCCTCTTGATTTTTCAAAAGATCATGTAGATACTCTCTCCGATTCTAACGATGATTGTACATCTTATGGAGAAATTGAGTATGTTGAGGCATCACTTCCCGAGTCTAATGTTGACTATCTTCTTGAAGAGTTCGCTGATGAACTCTCTCATATGGATCCCATTCCACCAAGGAATGAAAATGAAGTCTTTGACTTTGAAGCGGATTTGAGAGAGTTAGAATTCTTACCTACCTATGATCCTTCGATTGAACTCATTCAGATCAATCCACTTCCTCCGGAAAGTGAAAATGATTTGGACGAATTCGAGGCTTTTATGACTGAAGATAGTTCAATTTCATACGAAGTTGATGATAACTATCTTGATCATGAGGGGGACATTCTTTTTCTAGAAAGTTTGTTAAACGAAGATCCATTTCCCCCTCTTCCACCTAAACAACTTCATAATGAGGAAATCAAATCAGTTGAGGAAACTGATAAATTTCCTGAGATCAAGCTTAAGGACTTGCCTCTTCCACTTGAATATGCATTTCTTGAGGAGGAAGTTCTTATTTTAATTGCTATTCAGATCTCCCTACTTTCCTTCACCTTCCAGATGATTTCTCATGTTCTTCACTCCTTCGGGAATGAGGACACTATCTTTGACCCCGACATTCTCATTTATAAATTTTGAGCCGGGTGTCATTATATCTTATCGGAGTGGAACTTTCACGTGCTTCAAATGTTTATCCAAATATCTTGAATGAAAGTCCGATGCAGATTGTCTCTTCCACATCATACTTCCCCATGGACAAATGAATTCGGGGTCGAGTCAAGCTAGCGACTCGGTAATCAAAAACAGTAGTATGCATTAGGGTTTTCACCCTAAGTGTGGGGGAAATACTAACCCACATGTTGTATATATGTATATATCCTCTAAAAATAAAAACAAAAAACAAAACAAAAAAATGTGTGTACATAAACTTAAATAAAGGCTATAGAGTATTTTCCTTCTTACGTTCTAAGTGTTGGTTTAACACCCAGTACTTTGAATATTGAGGACAATATTCAGTTCTAAGTGTGGGGGGAGATTCGTTATTCTAACGAATTTAAACACATGTTCCATTAAGAACCCTCATTTTAGCCCAAATTTTAATTTTTTTTCTCACTTAGAACGCAATAAATGGTTATCAGTCCGCCATGTCTAATCCATATAAGGATTGGCTAATCCAGGAGCAAACGGTTCTTGGTAAAGATATCTCAAACCCGTTGATGGCTTGCAATTTGCCCAAAATTGTATGGTACCTCAACTCGCCATATCCCATAAAGCGAATGAGTTGGCTAGCCCGCAAGATTATGGCTTGTGGTAAAGGCAGTGGAAAATCCATAATTGGTAATCAGCTCACCAAGATGTTGACTATTCCATCAAGAGTTGGCTAGTCCAGAAGCAAACGGCTTTTGGTAAAGACTAATCAAATCCGTTGACAGCTGGTGGTTTGCTCAAAATCACACGGTTATCAGGTGTGCCACAGTTCTTACATCTGGCTACTCCAGAAGTGATGGCTTTTGGTAAAGAGTTTTTCAAATCCATTAAGTTTTTCTTAAAAGATTGCTAGGGACTAGCAATAGTTTAGTGTGGGGGATTGATGAGTATCTAAATACTCATCATTTTATACCAATCTAAGCTGCCAAAACATCCAAAAACACTCAAATATACATCAAAATACTTAAAATATCTTATAAGTGTGTTTTATATGTTTCAAATGCAAAATATGCAAAAACAGATGAAAAACGTACAAAGTTTGCATAATTGGCAGTTTCAGTCCCTCAAGTTTCAAAAGTTGTCAAAACTAGTCCCTGGTTATTCTAAAAACTTGAAAAAGTCACCAAAGGTCCTTTTTAATCATAAAGTTACATATTTAGTCCTTTGGTGAAAAGTTTCATAAAATTACAAGTTTAGTCCCTATACTTTGCAAATTGACATAAATGGTCCCTGGGATGTTAAAAACTTTGAGAAAATCAATTTTAGTCCTTGTATTACTCCCTCCGTCCCAAAATAATTGTCCTCATTTGACTTTTTAAAGTCTTAATTTCTCAATTTTGATCTTTAATATTTTTGTATGTGTTATATAATACTTGATAAAAATTATACCAATGAAAAAACATTTAAAAAACAAATTCATTCATATATTTTGCATCAATTATTATATAACACAAAGAAAAATATTTAAGATCAAAGTTGAAAAAAAAAGACTTTAAAAAGTCAAATGAGGACAATAATTTTGGGACGGAGGAAGTATTAATCTTTTGCAGGGATGGTCCTTGGTGTGAAGTTTGGTAAAATGACATAATTGGTCCCTCAAGTTTGGCAGTTTGTCAATTTTGGTCCCCGGGTGATATTAAAATAGGAAAATTATGAAATTAAGGTCCTTGGTTTATCACATATGGCAAGATTAGTCCTTGTAGTATCTTTGGAAACTTGCCAATTCAGACCCCTCAACTTTGCTCAAATTACAAAATTAGTCCATGTGGTATATTAAACCTAAAACCAAACGGATCCTTATTATTTCTAAAAACAAAAACCCACCCAATAAATAAACCCAACACCTCATACCAGCCCACCCTTTGTTTTTGTGATCCAATACACCCAGGCCCAAAGTTACCAGCCCAAACCACCCTTAATATTAAAACCGGGTCAAACCCCCCGGTCAAACCCACCTTCCCCCCTTTCTTTCTTCTTCTTCCTCACATGAAACTGCAAATCCAAAACAACCATTCCACCCACAGTTTTCACAAACCACCTCTCCCACCTGTTCCTCCACCTCACACATACTCCCAAACCCCATTAATTCCCTTAAAATCCTCCCCACGCAATCTATAGTACTTACACCACTTTTGGCGCGAAAAGCAGTTTCAAACGGCCAAGATCAATCAGACACAATCAAAGGCTCAGATGTGTTGGGAAAGAGTCAGAGGGTCCCACTAAACCCTAATTATCATCTACATAAGAAGAAAAAGCAGGGGTGAAGAAGTATTAGTTTAGTTTTACTTTTAAAAAATCGTAGGTAGTGTAATCCTTATTTCCATTGTAATTTTTAGCTTAAACCTGTTGTACTCAGTTACTTTAGTGTAAGATAAGCTTTCTTAAACCTTTAATTGTACTCTTGTTCATTAAATTCGTATCTAGCCATTTTAAGTAAAATTGACAATTTTACTTAAAAGTGTTAGTTGTTGTTGTTACTGGAATCTTTTGCTCATATAAGCTCTTGACAAGGTCTTATAAGCTTTTAGAAACTTAAAACAGCTTTAGTTTTTAAAATAAGAAATCCAAAAAGAAATCTAGAAAAATAAAGAAGAAATAAGTTTGTGGACAAAGAAGATTGGAGCTGGTTAATTTTGGATTGCAGTGGTTTTAGAACCTCTTGGGAGGTGTTAGGAAAAATCTTGGTTCTATGGTTCATTGTCTCTCAGTCATATACCATTTGTAAGTCACAAATTAAATTTCTTGGATAATTTATTCTAATTAGCCATAGTTGTTATTTCTTGTTTACTTCTGTTTATTTATGCTTGTTAGATGTGAGTGATAGCTTAAGAAACAAATTCATGGTTTAGGTGACTCACATGCCTCCTTAAATCACCACAACTGTTTCATAGGGAGTGTTTGGATCATGCTGTTTTGCTGTGCTCTTGTTGTTTATTAGGATAAAAGTTGGTTCTAATAAGTTACTTAAGTTCATATAAGGTCAGTTTGACCATTAGTTTGGTCACAATTAAATCAAAAGTCAAAATACTAGTCTAAAGTACCCTCACAGTTAACTGTGAGGGATTTGAGGTCCACAGACCCTCACTTTAGCTTATAAGTTGTAGCTTTAGCTTAATTTAGGTTAATTATAGCTTATATCAACTTATTAAATCAGTAGTGAGTGTTAGAAATCCATAATAGTCAAACTAGCTAAGTTTCATCAAAAGTCAAAATTGCATCTCTCAGATTTTTACAAAACTTCAAGGATTTATTCAGAATTTAGTGGTTGCTTAATTGACTTGAAACTTGTTCCTAATTGTAGCCTACCAGCTCAAATTTAAGTTCCCATCTTTGTTATAATTTTGTGATTTTTGTTGTGGGTCCCACAGACCTCCAAAGTCACTTGCAGGGAAGACCCCTTCCCCTGCACCAGCACCACAGTTCCACACCACCAACTTTGGTGGTGTTTTCTGGCCACCATAGTGGACCCCACACCTCAAAACTTGTACCTTTGAACCCCCCCTCCTACCAGACTCTTAGGATTGACCATAGGTTTGACCTGAAACCCTGTGGACCCCACTTGGATTTGCCCTTGAACTTTGTCCCATTTTCTGTCTCAGAAAACTAGAGGTGGCAATTTGTGCCCAAAATCAAAAAAATGGGCTAAATGGGCACATTTTTAAAAGATTTTGGTACATTTGGACCCCATTTTTTTTTTGAAATGGGCATATATTGCCCATGTAGAAGTTAAATGGGCATAATGGGTACACATGTTTATCTCTCAATTGGAGAACATTTAATGAAAAACTTATAGATATATTACTTAAATATAAATGAGGTGTTACGTTTGAGGAATTTTTGTTGTTGTTTTAAGTATTTTCTAAAGTGATTCGTATAACATGCGCCCGTTTGACCCGCGCCCATTTAGCCCGCGCCCGTTTAGCCCGTTACCCGTTTAGCCCATAGCCCGTTTAGCCCGTAGCCCGTGCCCGCCCTGCCCGCCCGTTTTGCCACCTCTACAGAAAACCAATAAGCATAAGCTTATTGTGGCTTATTGGCTTATTCAGTGGACCACAATTGTTTTTTTCTAGCTTATACATGTTCATTTGACTTAGCTGAACTAGATTTTACTCAAGTGGACCCTACATAAGCTCTTATGAGCTTAATTCTATTTTCAGTCAACATAAGTCAACTGTTAGGGTTATTAGCTTATAATTAGCTTAATATTAAGTTATAAAAATATTATTTTTACAAAAGTTGTTTATTTTTAGATATAAAATAGGTTGGAAAAAGAAAAATCCAGAAAAACAAATATAATAATAAGTGATAGTTTCTATTTAATTTAATTTAATTTTAATTTTCATTTTTATATTTTTATTAAGTAATTTGTAATTTTATATTTTTATTAATGTCATTTTATATTAAAGTATTTTTAGTAATTTTATTAGATTTTTATAATATCATCTAGTATTTATTATAATTAAAATTAGTTTAATTAATAATTAATCAATAATTAAGTTATAAATAGCATAATTAATTTTTATAAAGCAACACCTAGATTTTATATTTTTTCTAGCTTTTATAAGTCATAATATAATTTTAGTAATTTTTCTAGATTTTTTACTGTTCATTTACTAGTTTTCATAATTTAAATAGTTTAATTGGTAATTATTTATTAAATAGAATAATAATTAGTAATCTAGTTTAAAAATACATAAAATAAAGTTTTTATAATTTTTTAGGATTCCTGTGATGGTTAATTAGATTTATAAAAATCTTCTTAATTATCTAAGTCTTTTTAGTATTTATAATAGTTTAAATTATATAAATAGTTAATTAATAATTAAATAGTTAATAATTAATAATAATTTGATAAATAGTCTTAAAAATATAATTTTATTTTTAAAATAAGTTTTATAATATTTTAGACTTTTACAAATTTTAATTTTATATTTCTAAGACTTATTTTACATTTTCTTATTTATTAGTTTTTTTTTATTAAATAATTAATAATAGTTATTAAATAATAATAATTAATTAAATAATTAAGTAATTAATAAATAAACATTTTAAGTTTATTTAATTTGCATTTAAGCCCCTAAGGCATATAAATTAATACTTTAGTTAAATTCGTTTTTGTTTTGTACGTTTACGTAGAATTAAATTAAACGTACGCGTTTTTAGTTATTAAACGTTTTTAGATATCTAGGTTCACGTAATCGTTCTAATAGTTTATTTAAGTTATAAAACCTTAGTATAAACACTCACTCACACTTTATACCTTTCATGTTCACATTCACTCGATCACAAATTCGTTTTTAATAAAACATCGCACACCTCGTTGGGACATTACGACCCGGGGAAACACTGTATTCCACGGAAGCATTGGCTTAAGCTGTTTGACTATTATAGTTGACCATTTACAAGTGGTTGACCAATAATTATCTGACTGTTTCAGACCAATCAGATATCTATTCCATAGATAGATAATCCTTATCTATACCGTGTATAGTTTATTTGGGTTTGGGCTTACGTGAGCCTGTTCCCATTATTAATGCGGCCCAAGTTACAAAAGCCCACGCATGGTGGTTTTTGGGCCTTAGTAATGTTTATCATATGAGCTCGTGGCCTACATATAGACTATACGTCATCATGTCCCCCCAGTCTAGTGTGCGCGACTCGTAGCCGCGGATGCTAGACTAATCTTAACAGCGGTAAGCGTGGCGGGAGATCTTGAAAGTATTTGCCGCCCATTTTTGGAGTGCAATGTACCTAGTCCTAGATATTTCAAGGAAATACCTCCGAAATCGGGGGTTGTGTCCACGTGGCCCTCGTAAATCGGGAAAAAGTGCATGTACCGTTTCGGTTCTAGCCACACGTTTTTGTGAGTGGGATCCACGTGGACATCATCTAGGGTTTTTTACTCCCAATATAATAGTCACCGCCCCCATTTTTACAAGAACACACAGTAAAAGCACACACTCACCCTTGCTCACTTTTTTTAAAAGCGTATTTTTGCAAAGAAAGTACTCGTTTCATTAGGTAATTTTTGTGTGCGTGTCTAATTGGATTAATGAAAATGGTTGCCCAGTTAGAGGACTTTCGCTCTGCGATGACGGAGAATGATGTTACTCAGTTTACATCTGACTACTTCATTCCTCTGGATGTGCGTCCAGAGGCTCCAGATGTGGACGCGTGTATAGCCGATTTCCCCGAAGGGAAAATAGGACTATACACGCGCTTCTTCGAGTACGCGAATTACCGCGTACCGATATCTATATTTCTGAGCGATTTGCTCAACCACTATCGCCTCCACATCTCACAGCTGCACTGTATAGGTGCGGCTAAGGTGTCGAATTTTGAAGTAAACTGCCGTTTACTTGCGATAGAACCGACCATACCCTTGTTCCGTGTCTTCTACCACACAACGTGGTCAAATGGATGGGTGTCTTTCGCGAAGCGCCCAGGGGCGCTTCAGTGTTACACTGAGAAGGTAGACTCCCTTAGACATTGGAGGGAGCATTTTTTCTGGGTTGATGACGTGGTCTTTCCATCGCCCTTTGAGTTTTGTACTCAGGATACTTTGCCAAGGGATGGGCGCCCCGCACCCGGTTCCTATAGGCTGACTGATGCGCAGACTCTTGATGCCAACCACATACCCATTAACCCTTATCCGGAGGAGTTTTTGGTGCACATGGGGTTGAGTCGCAATTACTTCGGCGCTGCTGACGAGGTGCCAACCTTTATAAGTGAGGACGGCCGGGGTGGGTGTTCGTCCCTTCTCCTTCAAATATGTAAGTCCTTTTATATGCGTACCTTTAATAACTAATCCTTTCTTTGTTGTTTGTTTATGTGTGCAGTGATGGATCTGTTCGCCGTTGTTAAGCTGGAGAAGCCAAAGCAGGTAACGGTGGGAGTGCGACCTCTGAAGGAGGGTGAGCAGCCCCTACTGGAGGCGACCGAGGGTCGTTTAACAGTGCTGCCTGAGGTCGTCCCTGATAATACGCCGCCGCTCCAGGTAACACCTGTTCTGTGCGTGGCGCCAGATGTGGAGATGGCGCAAGAGGAGGAGGCGCGCGCTGAGTCGTCTGACATCGTGGAAATCCTCAAGCCTGAGGAGGTGCTGAAGGAGGAGGTGGCGCAGAATATTAAGCGCAAAGGAGAGGCTGGGAGCAGTGGCCATAAGAAGAGACGACGCTACCTTATTGGGGATGCGGAGTCGTCCGCCGAGGAGGAGACATCTGATCCTGGCGCGAATAAGAAGGCTGCAGAGGCCTCTCCATTTTTGTAAGTATCTGTGTCTCAATTATGTTGCTTGTATATTACTTGCCGCAATATGTGTTAACTATCTTCTTTATGTATTGTAGGGATGATGCCACGAAGAATGATGGAGCTTTCGTGGATGTGGTTTCCTATCCGCAGAATGAAAACAAGGAGGGGAAAGCCAAGGTTGATGAGGGTGGAGAGGCGCAGCAGTTGATGGATGAGTTGGCTGCAACTGCTGTGCGTCAGGCTGAGCTGGTGGCTCAGTTGAAGAAGAGGTATGTCGGGGAGAGCAGTACTCTCGCCCAGAAGGATAAGGAGATAGCTAAGCTCCGTGCGCAGCTGGCGAAAGCGCAGGCGGAAGTTGGAGTCCTCCAGGGTGTACACTGAGAAGGTCACCCATGAGAAGTTGTCCGCACTGGCTGAGGTGCAGGAGGCGCGCGGGCAGCTTCATCATTATAAGTCCGACATGACTTGGGCTGTGAGGTTCTTGGAGGAGAAGAAGGTGGAGCACTATGCTAGCATCACCAAGTTCAAGGAGAGTATGGAGAAGATCATCCAGGCTCAAGAGAACAAGCTGCACGGCCTGAGCATCGAGTACGATGAGGAGTTATACCCTCATTTGATGTCGACCATTGCTGAGCGCAGGTACTTCCTTTTTTAGTCTTCTTCTTTATAATATTTTGTTGCTATGCTTTCCCCTAACACAAATTGTCTTTGTTGATGTAGGTGGTTGATTAGCCATGGGTTGCGCCTGGCAGCTATGGGCACTCTTGAGTCCCGAGAGGTGTTGGACGCCTTCGGGAAGGTGGTTCACTGTGCGGTGGCGCACGGGAAGTTGCAAGCTATGGAGGATCTCCATGAAGCCAAGCTTTTGAGCAAGGACCTGGCAGAGGTACCTGGTTACAACGCGGCTGCGTATGATGAGTTGATGTAGGCGATGGAGGGGATGAAGGTCCTTGAGTTGCCCCATATTGCGCGATTGGAGCGTGATCAAGACAACCCCATAAATGTAATTATGGCAGGGTTGACCTTGGAGCGCCACCTTTTGGAGGATGCGGAGGCGCAACCGGATTACTTTCTGAAGCCGGATGAATCGCAGCTGCAGGTTCCCGTGTTTGCGCAGCCTCGCCACATGCTCAACCCGTTTGCCCTTGAGAGGGAAATTCCCTTGAAGGAAGTTCTAGAGCGTCATGCGCAGAGGGCTGCCCAGAAGAAAGGCATTCAGGGCAAAGCAGTGTTGTGCGGTGTGGGCGCTGCACACATCCCTAGGTCTGATGGGGTTCCTGTGAGTGTTCCCACCGTATCTCCCAATGATGCGTTGACTTTGAGGAAACTTCAAGAGGCGGGGAGTTCTGCTGCCCCAGATGATAGCCCTGACCATCGCCATAGCGTGTAGGCTAGTTTTGTATATGTATTATGTAAATAATGAAATGTATCTTTCCTTGTAATTTTGTGTAAAAAATGTGGAATAAGATACCTTTTTGTTAATTAAGTGCGTGACTTAAGAAATATAATTGCATTGTTTGCTAAGTTTCATTGTTTGACCAAGTGTCTTGGCTCGTTAAGTGTGTGACTTTAAGAAATATATTTGCATTGTTTGCTAAGTTTTATTATTTGACCAAGTATCTTGGCTCGTTATTTGCTAAGCTTGTACGGTGTACTTAATATTTGCACACCCGTCGTGGGATGCGCACGTAAAACTTACCCCGACGTCTCAAAGGTAAGGCGCTTAGCAAGGATGCGTGATCCAATGTTGATGGGTTTGCAACCCTCTTACTCAACGAGTGAATTAGTAGGTTTACTCATCTTTTATGCCTTCGTAGGACTTAATTAGTGCATGCACGCCATGTAGGCGAAGATATAAGATAACAATATTGACATATATAAGTTATGTATGCAATAAAGTGAAATACGCTATGGAGTTAGCTAGAAACCATAACATTTTATTAATACTTGCAAGTTTTTTGAAAAAATAAAAATACAATTCCTAGGAAAGAAAAGAAAAGCAAACACTTATTGGGCACCTCTTGGGGTGCAAAGGTGTCTGTGTAATGGCCGTAGCCTAAAAGTAACATCTTTTAAGATTGCAGATGTTCCAAGTGCGCGCTAGGTCGTGACCTTCTATATCGCGCAGTCTGTATGCGCCGTTGCCGAGCGCATCTGTGACCTCGTAAGGTCCTTCCCATTTTGGTCCGAGCTTGCCTGTGTCTTCTGCGTGACTCGCATCGTTGGCGCGGTATACAAAGTCTCCCGGCCTGAATGAAGTGTGTTTGACCTTTGCATCGTAATACTTCTTCATTTTTGCCTTAGCCTTTGCCTCGCGTATAGCTGCGCGTTCACGCCTTTCTTCCAGCAAGTCCAGGTCTATGCGCCATTCCTCGTCATTTGTTGTGCGTTGACCTTTGCTGTTCGTATAGTTGGCATTCCTATCTCAGCTGGTATGACGGCTTCTGTTCCGTAGACAAGGGAAAATGGCGTGTCGCCAGTACTGGTTTTGATTGTGGTGCAATGCGCCCATAAGACATGCGAGAGCTCGTCCACCTACCTTCCTTTGTGTCTGTCAAGGCGCGCTTTTATTCCTTCCCCTAGACTGCGGTTTGCGCGCTCAACTAAACCATTGGTTTGTAGGTGTTTTACTAAAGCGAAGTGTTGCGTGATGTTCAATTGCGCGCACCAATCTTTGAATGGGTTATCACAGAATTGTTTTCCGTTGTCTGATATGATCTCGCCCGGTAGTCCGAAGCGACAGACAATGTTGTCCCAGACAAAGCGTTTGACTTGGTTTCCTGTGATGTTCACCACTGCCTTTGCTTCAATCCACTTCGTAAAGTAGTCTATGGCTACGATGAGGAACTTTACTCCTCCTGCTGCAACTGAAAAGGGTCCCGCGATGTCAATGCCCCATTTGTAAAATGGCCATGGTGAGGTAATGGGTGTTAGCTCTTGTTGTGGTCGGCGCGGGATTGGCCTATGTACTTGACAATTGCTGCATTTCTTTATCAGATCTCGTGCGTCACGGTGCATGGTTGGTCAATAATATCCTGACCGCAGAGCGCTTGCCACCACAGATCGCGGCCCTGAGTGCATGCTACATGATCCAGCGTGGATTTCTCGGAGTACGTAGTCTGCTTGAAGAGGTCTAACACATCCGAGCCAGGGTTGTAAGAAAGAGCGTCGATAGAGTATGTTGTCTCGTAGTTCAAATCGTTGCGCTGTGCGCCGCACTCTTCGAGCGTCCTTGTGGTCTTGTGGTAAGACTCCCTTGCTAACGAATTCAATGATAGGTGTCATCCATGTAGGATCTTGTTCATCTATCACTGTGGATATCTCCATTTCTAAGATGGATTTGTTTTTTAGGGTTTCCACCAATACCTGTTTTGAGAGGTGCGCGAAGCTTGTGGATGCGATCTTACTGAGCGCGTCAGCCTTCCTGTTGTCTCCTCTGGGCACCTGTTTTATTGTGAACCTGTCAAAGTTTTTGATTAAAGATTTGGTCTTTTCCAGGTATTGGATCATGTGGTCATCCTTGGCTTCATATTCACCTAGCACATGGTTAGCGACTAGCCGAGAATCTACGTTTGCTTCCAAGTTGCGTACACCCATTTGGATAGCGATGCGTAGTCCGGCTAGTAGGGCTTCGTATTCTGCCTCATTGTTTGTGGCTGTGAATTCAAAGCGCAGCGCATAGGTGAATTCCATACCTTCTGGATTTGTGAGAATAAGGCCTGCGCCTGATCCATCTACACATAAAGATCCATCTGTGAACAGAATCCAGGGTTCCTGTAGATCTGTTTTGGTTGGAGATGTTGGACTGTCGCTATCTGGCTTCTCCACGATGAAATCGGCTAATATTTGTCCTTTAATTGCAGTGCGCGGTCTATATGAGATGTTATATTCACTTAACAGTACACTCCACTTTTGTAACCGTCCTGATGCGTCAGGTTTAGAGATGACTTGTTTGATTGGCTGGTCGGTGATTACAGCTATTGGGTGCGCTTGAAAGTATCTGCGCAGCCTTTTGGCTGCGAATAGCCGAATACTAGAGCTAAGACCAGCTTTTCCATAGCGCTGTAGTTAGTCTATGTCCTCTTCAGGGCTTTACTTACAAAGTATATGGGTGCCTGGACGGAGTTCCTATCTGTCAATAATACTGCGCTTACTGCTCCATGAGTTGCCGATAAGTACATGATTAGCTCTTCCCCTGGTCGCGGTGCGACAAGTTTGGGAAGAGATGCCAGATGGTGTTTAAGTTGTTGGAAAGCTTCCTCCGCTTCTTCGGTCCAGCGAAAATCTCCTTTTTTAGTACACTTCGTGAGTGTTTTAAAGAGAGGAAGTGACTTGTCTACTGACTTAGATAAGAAACGGTTTAGCCCTGCTAACTTTCCATTCAATGACTGGACTTCTTTGAGTGTGCGCGGTGAGGGGAGATCAATAACAGCCTTTGTTTTTTCTGGACAAGGCTTGATCCCATCAGGTTCTATTAAGTATCCAAGGAACATGCCTTCGGTTGCGCCAAAGGTGCACTTCTTGGGGTTTAACTTCATGTTTATTCGTCCTAATGTTCTGAACGTCTCCTCGATGTCGCGCACCAATTCATCCTCTGTGTGGCTTTTGATGACAAGGTCGTCGACGTAGACCTCCAAATTGCGGCCTACTTGTTTTTCGAAAGCTGTATCCACCAATCGTTGGTATGTTGCGCCTGCGTTTTTTAAGCCAAAAGGTATTTTTGTGTAGCAGTACACTCCTTGACTGGTGTGGAAAGCTGTTTTCTCTTCATCTTCAACTGCCATCTGAATTTGATGATACCCTTTGTATGCGTCTAGGAAGCATTTGAAAGGGTATCCGCACAGGGATTCTACCTTTCAGTCTATTTCTGGCAGTGGGTAGCAGTCCTGTGGACATGCTTTGTTGAGGTCTGTGAAGTCCACGCACATTCTCCAACTGCCGTCGCTCTTTTTTACCATAACTGGGTTAGAGTGCCAGTCGTGATAGTACACTTCGCGCATGATGCCTGCGTCTACAAGTTTATATACTTCTTCCAGAATAGCCTTTGCACGGTCTGGAGCCTGGCCGTGCTTCTTCTGTCGTATTGGGGGATATCCTTGTCGGATTTGTAGCTTATGCTCTGTGATAGAGCGCGACACTCCTGTCATGTGTTTTGGTTCCCATGCAAAGATATCTAGATTCTTTTGTAAGAGTGCGCACACGGCTGCTTTACCTTTGTCAGATAAAGATCCACCAATCGAAACTTGTTGGTCCGGGTAATCGGGGTGAATAGCGACCTTTAGGTTTGGTGTTTTTTCTGTGCGCTGTTCTGGAATATTATCTACTTCATTTGTTACCGCGTTGCATTCCTTTGGTGGTACTGTTGTGTTATAGAGGGTGACAACTCCTCCATCCACTGGGAACTTAAGCATTCCGTGCGCTGTGGATGGTACAGCGCGCATGGATGATATTCCAGGTCTCCCAATAATACCATTGTATGGTGAGGGGGACTTTATTACCATGAAGTTTATCCATGTTGCTGTTGAGTGTTGTTCATCTCCTACGACCACCAGCAAGCGTAACTGCCCCATGGGCCAAATCTTTTCTCCTGTGAATCCAGTCAATGATGTTGTCGCTGGTATCAATTGATTTTGGATTTCAGGTCGCAGTCTTTTGAAACAATGATCATACAGGATGTCTGCGGATGCCCCTCCGTCAATGTACATGCGGTGGATATCATGTCCCCCCGTATGTATTTCAATAGTTAGAGGCTCTACAACTGCGTTGTCCGCAGCTAGAGTAGGGAAAGATATCTCTTTTACTGGAGAGAATTTTTGGCTGACTTTTTGCTTTATCTTACGTTGCCATGACTGTATCATGTATATGGTATCAGCTTTTTCTTTGGGGGGCTCTTTCTTACCCCCGTTCCTTTGTTTATCTTTTCCCTCCTTAATGTTTTTTACAAGGTGGTCCATTCTTCCTTCTCTTACTAATTTTTTAAGTAGTTGTCTTAGCTGGACGCACTCGTTAGTTGTGTGGCCTTTTTGACCATGATACTCGCAGTATCCATTCCCTATGCGCTTTTCCTCAGCGGTACACATTGGTGGAGGCTTTGGAAAGTTTGCACCTTCTGTTACAAATATTTCCCTCGGAGTTTTTGTGAGAGGGGTATACTTGTCATTGTCTCTTCCGCTGCGATAATTCCTGCTGCGGTTGTTATTCTGATCGTTGGATTGTCTTCTAGGCTGTTTTTGTTGCCTATAGTTCGAATAACCCTTTTTACTGTCCGCAGCAGCTGCTTCTCCCTGTATGAAGGATCTGGTGCGCTTTGTTAGCTCATCGAAAGTCTGGGGAACTTTGTCATTTAGCTTTCGGATAAGTTCTGGGTTATTAATCCCGTTCATGAACCCTGAGATTTTTAGAATTTCAGGACATGCTTTGACTTGTATGCACTCATCCTTGAAGCGTTCCATAAAAGCACTGGTTGATTCCACTTGTTGAAACAAAAGTTGGGCGTTCCTGATTATGGGCTCTTGCTCTCGTACCAATTCGCTTCTTAGTACTTGTAACCTGCGCACTAAGAAAATAAACAACACCGTTAGACTTATCGTGGGATTGTCTCCCATGATTAGACTCCGGCGTGAGAGTAAGTAATCGATTTAGGGTTCTCGTAAAGAGTTTAGGGTTTGTGAATCGTACCTTGAATGAGAGTTATGTCATTCCTTATATAGGCGCAGAATCCTTGTAGGGTTCGTGCTCCTTACGTTTCGCACCCATGGTGCTTATCCGGGTAAGGATATCTATTCCATAGATAGATAATCCTTATCTATACCGTGTATAGTTTATTTGGGTTTGGGCTTACGTGAGCCTGTTCCCATTATTAATGCGGCCCAAGTTACAATAGCCCACGCATGGTGGTTTTTGGGCCTTAGTAATGTTTATCATACGGGCTCGTGGCCCATATATAGACTATAAGTCATCACTAGTGTAAGCGTAACTACTTATGTTGCCATATAGAATTAGAAGTGGCCACGCCAACCTCCTGAAAAGGGAGGTCTTTACTTGGTTCGAGTATGTGTGGCGGTGGGTTCAAACCTTGTCGATTAGTCGGCCAAAAGGTCGGAAACCATGGTTACCAAAAAAAAAAAAAAAAAGGCAGCAAAGTTTACAGTTAAATATTGAGCTGGACCATATAAAACTGAAAGGAATTAGAGACTACTATTTGTTATTTGTACGTTCTAAATTCATAGGTGCTTTTTTAGTTTCGTGGGATTTTGGTTGCAAAGAAATGTAACGTTTGAAATGGGCAGGCTACTGCATCATTCGTGGGCTTTGTCATGGTAGATGTTCCAACATTATTTGTAAGTTTTTACCTTTCAATGATCTGATTACCGTATTGATGATTTGTTTCTTGGTTTCATGGAGTGCACCATTTCAATATACCTCTGTTGTTTGCTGCAATCTGATTAGAGGTCATTCTGTGCTCTTGGATAACTATGTCTAATGAGAGCTTTAGCTGTCTACTTTGTCACATGTTAAATTTGTTGTCTACAAAGATTTGAAACAGAAGTAGTGATCCACCTGGTATTAGTAGAAAGGAAGCCTCAATTATTACTTTTGTTTTGCGTGTGGAACATCTTGAATTTCATTATCCATTTTAATGTGGCTGCAAAGCTTACATTGTTCATGGCAAAACAACCAATGGTTAATTTCACCCTTACAACAACTGATTTGTTTGATGACGTTTTATTATTAACCATTAATGTTGTGAAGAATATTGAAATCTACTTAGTTTATAGGTGATTCTCCATGTAAGTCGTTTTGGAGAATCGTTTTATCTTTCTACATAGATAACTTTTTGGGTATAGCCAATGCTCAGTATCTTTCTACTGGATTTAGTCAGCAAAATTTACAGCACTCTGTATTAACGATACTTAGAGCATAGGGAGTGGAGGACGACTCCTGATGCTCATATCAGTTGTAGAAAAATATATTTTATTTAGCACTTTGTTGCAATTGGGAAGCCCCCTTTAGGCGCGAAATGTGACTTAGCAGATGCAAATAATCTGCCTAAGCTTGCTCTCAGTTATTGTTATTGGGTGATCAATGAAATTCGTGAAAGTTGGTTGTGGGGTTGAGCTGGATGTTTTGTGAATACATTATTATTTAGTGCCCAGAGGTCTTTATGAAATTGACTAGGTTATAGCCGTGTTCTTCTCATTTGGGCATGATTCATGCGGGGTACATCTTGGAGGATAAACATAAATAAAAAACAAACCAAACCAAGTAAACCATCCTTCAACCTCAAGTATGCCTAAATTTCTGACAAATCTTCCTAATTCAAGCCTATATCACTTCCAGATATATTTCAATCTTAAAATGTCGTGGCTACGCATGTTATCTTGGCATTCTATTTGTACACACTTAATCATGGTGTCCATCCTATGATATAGTTATAATACCCGTGCACGCACGGGGCTTAGGCATTAAATTTTAATTAGATATCGTTTCTACAGTGGCTAAGCCAGGATTTTTGATCATGATAGGATTGAGCGATATAAAGTTTTTATTGTAACTTGTAAAATGACGGGTTGTTTTTAACTAAAGCCAACAAAAATGTTATCTTTGATGATTAAAGTACCAAGTATAGCTTTATTTTTTTTTTACCACACTCATCATAGTCGGTCTATTCAAATACTAACATTATATGACAACAAAATATGAAACTTTTACTTTTACAAATTAATTTAAAGTTGTTAAGGATAACTAAGTATTTGCAATCATGTGCAAAATTATATTTTATTTTGCTAACAAAAGGCCCATACTAAGTTTTTAAATAAAGACCTATACGGTTGAGCCCAAGAACATGGTTCTCCACTAAATTTGAGCGTACCACACATTGAGACACACATACACCAACTGGAGTTTATTTGTTTATTACATTTATAGGTGAAACCAATGATTTCTCTAATTCCTTTATTTCGGTATTTCCAATGATTTCTCGTTCATGTTATACAATAGGGAACTGATTGAAACACTTTTAATTTTTATTAGGACACTTCACGTTATGCATTAATCAGCTGTACTTTTAATATAAAGTGCTTGTATCATGCGTGTCTAATAAAAAATGTCACTTCCCTATACAATACCATGGCCTTCTTATCCTCAAGATCATGTAGTATTTTTTTGCATCTTAACCCTTCTTTAAGAAAATTATTGTCCCACAACACAAACATACTAAACTAAATAAAACTAATACAAAGTTTAATGTTATAATATAATGGATAGTTACAAAACGTCAAGTCCTTAAACGTATAACACATGCCTGAGATTTTGTTTGAACATATGAAATTAGTAATTTCTTGAAACAGTATAATACATCATACTAAAAATTTGAGAATGTACAAAACTGTTGGTTTAGGCAACCTTAATATCGTCGACCAACAAATCTTTTTGTTAACATAAATATTCCGTCGACTAATATTCACAAAAAGTTTGATTTTCAAGTAAAAAGTAGACTTGCCCGTATTTTTTTACCAGCATGGACATGAATTTGTCCCAACTTATCATTGTGTTATACAAAAACACTAAAACATCCATCAACTTACAGTGTCATTATTATGTATGGTTAGATACTTATTAACTTATGAGGTGTGCTACACCCACATAAAGTTTACAAAATTTCACCCACTCGTTGACGTGGCAGAGTGCTGATTGGTTGGTTTTCTGTGGCCCACTGAAAACCAACCAATCAGCACTCTGCCACGTCAGCGAGTGGGTGAAATTTTGTAAACATTAGGTGGATCTAGTATTTTTCTTAACTTATACGGTATGTTCTAGAGCATTCACAATAGACTTTGATATGTTATATGAATCACCCATGGTTTATTAAGAGTTACCAGAATTCAACATATATTAAAAGGGAAAAAATTACCCTTTCAAAGTACTTCAAGTAATTATTATATGTTACCTTAAAATCACACAATTTCTGTACAAAATACTTGTCAATGAAAAGCTAAGAACACCTACTCCGTTTTACACCAACCACCTCTTGCAAACACCAAATAAGAGAAATCCAGACATTATGGTAAGAAGTAAGGCCATTGGCCACACCTTGTATAAAGAAGTCAGGTAAAGTTGAGAGGAAGCAAAAGTAATCTTTCAACACAAGTGATTAAAGTTTCATCTCAAACATTAAACTGGACTGCATTCATTCTTCCAAAAAAAAAAAAAAAAAAAAAAAAAAAAAAAACTTTACCTAATAGAGAAGAAGCACGCATGGTTGCTGTTCCTAAAAAATGTTAGATTATGGACATTATTTTAGTAGTTGTATGTTAGGATCGAATTCGAGATCACGGGATTGCACACTTTACGTATGAAAAATAAATGAATAATAATTATATATAAATATTATATTAATTATTAGAACGTAAACACGTAATGATCGTTAACATTTAATGAAAAAGGCTAACGACCATTAGACGAATAAAAGGAAAGGGACTATAGATGAAAATTGGAATGTCAAGAAGGCTCTAGAACCCTTGTGGGTTGGTTAGGGTCAATTGGATAAGGGTATCCCACATCGCTTGGTGAAGTTTTTGTTCCAAGTTTTCTATCCTATATAAACATACAAGGTTTCATTGTTTTTTCATAACTTGAACACATAATCTTGTGTGTTTTCTCTTCTCTTCTCCTCTCCTAGCAAAGATTTCGACACCCCATTAAAGTTTAAGGGAGTCGAATACTTTGTTATTCTTCTAGTGTTTGTGCTCGCTTTACTTGCATAAACGTTTACTTGATGTAGTACGTGTGTACAAGATCGTGAATCAAACACATCATTGTTTGTTTCTTGGATTTGTTCACATAAACCCTAGTTAGGGTTCTTGAGTTGAAAATTGTATTTGATTCTTGTTCGGGCTAGAATCACTACGGTATGTTTACTATTTATATTTGATTAATTAATTATATATTATATGGTCTTGTTATAATTGCTTCCGCTATGCTCTCTTGATGTGTCTGGTTTATTTTATATGATTGTCATGATATTATAATTCCAACAGTGGCATCTAGAGCCGTTATAATGTGTAATTAATTATCGAAATGCATAAAAATTGAATTTTGATTCGTTTTATTACATGTTTTTAGGGTTTTCATATTCCTAACCCTAATTTTTTATTTAGGTCGATTGACCTTATTAGTTATTTAGGGTTTTGGTTTTGATTTTTAATATGATTAGAAACCCTAGGATGTCATGTAATTGGTTATGCATTTTAGTAAACGATCTTGGTGCAATTTGTTAATTGTTAAGCATAATCCATGAAAAGTGCATGTTTGCATGGATTTTATTGTGTGATAATTTAAATGGTTTAAATTTGATATATGAATTAATTGTTAAGTTATATCGAAATATGTAAATTTATTAATAGATGTCGAATTGGGGAAGACTCCAATATTAAGTAATCAATTATGTGCTATGTGGTATTTGTTTAGTTTTGGCTTACGCAATCGATTTATCGATGTATATGGCTCTTTTTCTTTTGAAGAAGAAAGCCTTAATTGAATAAATGCATAATACACCTAGACTTGATTATTAATAGGACTATTGAATAAATTTGCATGTGGCTACATGTTTTATACATATTTAATTGTTATGTTATGTATATGTTTATTTGGTTGTTTATTTTTTATTATATATTACTTGTTTTTGTTTATTATTATGTTAGACATGTTTATAAACGAAAAGGGTAATTTTTGAATAGAAAAATAATATGGACTAAATAAATGGCGAAATTGTTTTGGTTTTAAGAGTCAAAATTTCAAAGGTTGGTTGCTTCATGTTTTTGTACGTAATTGTTAACTAGGCTCGACCGAAGTTTACACACTACAAGATGGGTATAAGGTTGGCTTCGCATTAAATTGTGGCCTTAGATAGACAACATTCTGTCTTAACGCTCGTTTGTGTGTAAATTAGACTTACCGAACAACCATTACATGTACACTGTCATCTTAAGGGTGAATTCACCACAATTCCACAATGATTATCCGAAACACTAAGCCTTAGGGCTTATGCAAAAGTACGATATTAGTGGACGATAATTGTTGGTAATTCTTTAATTGATGAACCCGATACCTCAATCAAAACTTTGCTATTTTACTCTTAGTGAATTGGTAATAAAAATGTTTTATAAAACCAATGTTATGAAGTTGTATGCATGCTTCTCATACATTATTTTGATCACACGTCAAAATTAATATCCTTATAAAATTAAGTCGAATGCCATCTAATTAAGAACACTTGAAGTTGTAGTTTACGTCATGTGAGAGCTTGGCTAGATTGCAATGGAGAGGTAAATTTCATAATTTCATTGCTAGCAGATCAACTGATGTAATGGATTTATGAGTTGCCAGTTTTTAAGTTAGACGACTTAAATTGAGTAGGAAGTGAGATCTTGGACTCAAGGCATTAGATGGGGATGAAACATGCTTACTTTGCAAAAGTTTTGTAAAAGTAAATCCCATAATAATCTAGGAATTGCAATATGATGTTGGCAATTATTGTTCGACAATTACCTTGTTGAATACTATCATTACTAGCAGATCAACTGATGTAATGGTACTATGTCAATTTGGATCATAGCTTTATGAAAATACTATGGTTTATATGAATATATTTACCAATAGGTATTTTATTTTCTTAAAGATCTAATTATTGAAAATACTGAAATTGAATTTTGTAATTCGTTTTAATGTATTAATGCAACGTTCAAACCGTAAACGCACTTTGGGCTTTGGTAAATTGATCTCGTTCTGTTTTCAAACAAATGTTTGATTAAGAATAATTTACTTAAAAGACAAAAGAAGTCTCATTTCTATGAAAGAAGAGTGAGACACAATCCTGTTCCTTTTCATGAATGAGAAAGGATAATAGGAATATTAGATATGTCTAAATTCTAATATAACTCATAGCAAATTTTTTAATAGTTAAGAAAATTGCGAATATTTTCCATAGAGATTTTATCATCCTCATTCGGTGATTAAATTCTTAGTAACAAATATGATATTTGGTTAACAGAAAATTATGTATGACATTTTATGAGTTATTATAATTAGAAGCTAGACTAATTACCGCAAAATGGTAAAAGACAAACTAGTTAATTCATCTAGTTTTTTTGACTATTTAAAAGGTGCTACATACATTATGAGATGGTAGACCTATTAAGGAAGAAATTGCATGCCCAATTTTTCAAGTTAATAGTATTTGGTGGATAGTCCATCATTTACGTAGTAGAATACAATCTTTAGTGCATAAGTAATTGTTACGTATGGACATTCAAAGGTGTAGGAAAGTTAAAAGCACACTATTTTCTTTCACTGGATATGAAACATTTTAAATGTTGTCAAATTCATTGGGAGTATTGTGTACTTATTACTGAATAAGAAATTATTGTAATGATCTTTAATTCAGTGGGAGTTACAAGCTTTGATATCTTGGTAGCTAAAGATAATTACTTTCCAAGTGTAGAAACTCATACTTTTAAGGATAGTCTTGTACGTTTCCTTACTATGCATTGTTGTTTTACATCTACTTGTTATGCTAAAATCTATGACACAATCATATTGAACACATAAACAAATGCATGGCGTGTTGTTTATCAACTATATGAGGTTGTTCCATGCACAAGTGGGAGAAATGTTATCTTTAAGTGTGCAAGAAACAACTCATAAAAATATGATTTAATGGATTCTCTTAACTGCAAGGTAAGAGAATTACTTTCTAATATGAATTATATATATCTAATTCAAGAAACACTTGGTGTTACAATTTATGTTATGTGAGAGCTTAGCTAGATTGTAACAACAAGGTGAATTTCATATTTTCGTTACTTGCAGATCATCTGATGTAATGGAACTATGAGAATTTGCAGTTTCTAAATTAGATACCTATTAGAACATGTGTCAATATGATATCAAGACTACTTTAATTAGAATATTTATGAATTCATGGAATGACATAAATTAATTAAGTAATCTAATGCTACTTCAATCTGAATATTTATGTGTTCTTGGAATGACATAAATAAATGAAAAATTAATGTTATTTACATTATTGTGAAGTAATAAATTAACTTGAAATTAAGATTGAACCCAAAAGATGGCGTTCATAATTACTTTAGTTAAACATATTTATGTTTCATTGTAAAGATATAAACATAAAGTCTTTTAATTGTTACAAGACTTATAATAAAGTAAGACGTTATCTTGTTATGTGTTTTAATTAAGACATATACATGAAGTCATTAAATTATTAAAAGACTTATAACGTATAGTGGGATTATAACAGTTTATGTTTTCTTGTAGAGACATGGACATGAAGCGACTTTGTAAAAAGTACTTGTGTTATAAAGCATGTAATCGGCTTGAAATACTATTATACCATTATAATGAATTAGTTGGTAAATAGACAAGTCAAAACGAATATGGTTATCTTAAATATTGTTAGATTGTCTTACAATATTAATACTAATAAAATACCAAATGTTTATGGTATGTTCAGTTAGGAAAATCAAACTCTTGTTATATTGTTTGATTAAAGATAACTATGATTTCCTTTCTTCCAAAAGTTATCAAGGTTAAAATATTGAGTATGGCTTGGACATATTTAATAAAACTCCAACCTAGAAGATTAATAAGACATCATCATATGATGGAATGTCATGAATGTGATGAATTACATTAAGTCTTAAATTGAAGTTCTAAATTTGTTTAACTGCTTATGAAGAGGTTATTAACAAAGTAAAGTCAGGAACTGTCAATATGTATTTGTAATATCCCAAAAGAGAACATTGTATTGTTGCTTTATTTGCTAAGTATTTAAAGATAGTCTTTAAATTACTAAAAGCAAGTGGGAGTTTTGATCTTTAAAAGCTAAAATTACAATATACATAATCTTCTAAAAACACACTAGTAAATATCATGATGAAGTTTGACATTTGAATGTTAAATCTCAACACGATAATAAATTTTGACATTTAAATGTTAAATCTCAAGATGATAGAATTATCATTCATAGAATAGCAATATATCTTAGATATTTGATTAATATGCTGAGGGCTATGATTTACAGGATTATTGTAAACCTGATAATCATTATGATACATTACCAAATATGAAATTGGGTAAAGTATACATGATATGAATGATTAAGATGCTGTCCATGAAGATAATCAATTTTAGAAACTTGGTTTATCTTAATAGTTAGACTAGAAAATGAAGATGAGTTTCTTCAAAGATTAGGTAACCCTTGTGGTTTAAATCTTTGAATAGAAATCATATGGACAATATTGTGCATGTATTTAATGTATGTTTTATGATAAGATTATTAATCACATTTAAGTGATTAACTGTGATTGAATATTCTTTTCTAAATACATTAAATATATAAAGATTATGATTGTCATATTTATGAAATTGATAATGGAATATCAAAACTCTTTCTTGAGTGATTACTTGAGCGAGGACGATAAGTAATCAAAAGGAGTTTATGAATTCAAATAAATCTTTGGAAGTGTACAAAGTGCAATAATCTATGGATCGATAAATGCATGCATCTAGAAGATTACTCTTATGTTTAATTATTAAATCCATGTTTTGATTTATAATAGAAATAAGATAATTTCTAAGTATTCCTAAAAGCTAGTGGGAGTATTATGTTTAATTTCTAAATCATATATGTTGTAAAACATATAAAAAGTAACATTCCATATAAGTAAATGTTAAGTCTTAGTTTGGAATGAAACTTTACTTGTAAGATTTAGGAAGTAAGACATACAACCTTGGAATGAATATTTATTGTTGAAACATGTGCGGTAAATGAATCTAATATAACATGATATATCATTTAGAAAGTCTAAATGGATATGCATAACATGAATAAAATCTAAGTGACTTAAAGATTTTTCATGAACATCATGTTTTGTTGTATCATGCTTGATTACAAGATGATTTGACAATATTAATATCTAATTAAAAAGTTATTAGATAACTTGTGTAATATTCTAAAGGAATATGTTTGATTATAGAATCACATCCTAAATCTGGAACAGCTTCCAAATTCTATAGATGAACAATTTTTCAATTGTTGTGAGAATTGTCATAGCCAACAAACTTGAAAGTTTGAAGGGTATCAAACATTACACAATAGATATTAATGTTTACAGGAAGTTTTAATAGAATATTGTTGTTTGCATACAATGATGGTAATGAAATTGAGGTGACACTCAATGCTAGTTATGGTAAGGATTTCATCTTTGGCTATTACTAGTTATGTTTACTAAAAGCATAGTTGCATTATACATTAAGAGAATAAGAATACATTAAACTTTAAAATGTTTGGAAGTTTGATTATCATAAATTGTTGGTTAAGGATGTCACACATTTTATGAAATATTATATGGCATTATCAAAATAGTTGAGTATGCACATATAAGGACTTCAATAGTTGAATTATTGAAATAAGTATTCTTAAAATTCCAATAGATCAAAGTTGGATGATTTATGACTTGTCAACAAGTATGAATGTCATTACTTGAGACATAATTAATCAACAAGAGTTATCATGCATTGATCTATTTAGTGTTTGGATAAGGGATGTTAAACAATTATTATAAATTGAAATACATGGTATGTTTAATTTATAATATATTGTATCCTATATTTGTATGTTTAATCCATGAATAAATGTTATTCTAAAATTGTCCGTTGTCAGTTAATAATATGGGAATATTATTAAATCAAGACAAATCTGAAGGTTGGTATAATATACTTAATGTATATTGATGCGTAGTCATGCCATTTCAGATTATATTCAATGATACCGAATATAGGACTTATCCCAACTACATGATGTTACTTTATGGATTTTGTTATTAAGTAAATCATGAGAAGTTATCCTCAGATTTGAGATGCAAGATAAGTGTCATGAATGTAGTACATTTTTGTGGAACAACTTAACGCTATACGTAACTGGTAGTCATAAGGGTTGTTTTCGGAAGTGTTACAAAGTTTGTGGGTTTTGCATGTAGTCAAGATAGAATTTGTTCCTTCAAATTTATTTTTGGAGTTTAATACTGCTGGGCCCCTCGTAGGGTTGGTAAGATGCATGTGCGGCCGCACCCAATATCTCCCCTGAATATGTTCAGAAGATTTGGTAATCTTGATAAATCATAAACAACGAGAAACAGAATGGTTAATTAAGGAATGACTTTAATCCATATCCTTATTAACGTGGTATTAGAAACAAAAGGATAATAATAATGAGAAATCATTAAAAAGTTTTTCCAGGAGCCTTACTCGAGATCGTACTAGAGGCATCGGCGTGTTGCAAGACGCTAACCGATGTGATTACACTATTAAAATATGTCCAAGTGGGAGCTGTTAGATTATGGACATTATTTTAGTAGTTGTATGTTAGGATCGAACTCGAGATCACGGGATTGCACACTTTACGTATGAAAAATAAATGAATAATAATTATATATAAATATTATATTAATTATTAGAACGTAAACACGTAATGATCGTTAACATTTAATGAAAAAGGCTAACGACCATTAGACGAATAAAAGGAAAGGGACTATAGATGAAAATTGAAATGTCAAGAAGGCTCTAGAACCCTTGTGGGTTGGTTAGGGTCAATTGGCTAAGGGTATCCCACATCGCTTGGTGAAGTTTTTGTTCCAAGTTTTCTATCCTATATAAACACACAAGGTTTCATTGTTTTTTCATAACTTGAACACATAATCTTGTGTGTTTTCTCTTCTCTTCTCCTAGCAAAGAATTCGACACCCCATTAAAGTTTAAGGGAGTCGAATACTTTGTTATTCTTCTAGTGTTTGTGCTCGCTTTACTTGCATAAATGTTTACTTGATGTAGTACGTGTATACAAGATCGTGAATCAAACACATCATTGTTTGTTTCTTGGATTTGTTCACATAAACTCTAGTTAGGGTTCTTGAGTTGAAAATTGCATTTGATTCTTGTTCGGGCTAGAATCACTATGGTATGTTTACTATTTATATTTGATTAATTAATTACATATTATATGGTCTTGTTGTAATTGCTTCCGCTATGCTCTCTTGATGTGTTTGGTTTATTTTATATGATTGTCATGATATTATAATTCCAACAAAAAATAGTGATTCTCCAATACAAAGTCTATTCGTTTTATGGACCTGAAAAATAAGAAATAATGAAACTGATGTTATGTATGGAGTCACATACATAATGAGTTATTCATGCCAAGGAAGCCACTCGCCCTTTAATTGATTGTGAATAAATCTTATGGTAAAAGAAAATTATTGTTTTTATCGATGTTGTGAAGTGGGAAACATACTAGAAAATGGTCCTCTAGAGTTTCTTCTGTGACACATACACACAGCAACTAATTTTGGATAACTATCCCTCTGTAAAACACAAAATGTACCTTTAACTTATGTTCAGTAAAATAGTATTCACTTATGATAGATACCCAGTTTAGTACATACATTAGCTTTTGCAGAATCGCACGGAAAATTATAGCTTCAAAGGAAATAGATCAAACGGGTTGAAGGCGACCGAAATTAATAAAACTCTATAAATTTAGTTATTAGTAAACGTTGAAACTGCAATTTTGAGTAGCCCCAAACACCCCTTAAATCGACCCAAATACCCAGAAAAATTGCAGTTTTGCGGGCATATAAAAACACCTAATAAAATGACCAAAAACACTCTTTTAAACTTAACTTTTGCAACAGCCCCAAAAATTCATTAAAACCACTCAAACACCATTAAAACCACCCAAGCACCCTAGAAACTGCAAATCATCATAATCAGATATTGGACACGATAAATTCATGACCAAACAACATGTTGGTACATGGACGAAATACAACCAAAAGCTAGCAAAATACCTCAAGTGCCCATGGAGGATTAGCAAACAAAGACAACTCAGCAGGTTGGTCGATATCACCGTTTTTTGGGAGAAACATAACAATTCTTGGTGCTATTACTTTTGCCACATTGAATAGAAATTGCCTGCATATAAGCACATATATTTAGCATAAACCCCAACCGATATTAAAGTAAACAACCTAAAGTGCAATCATTTAGGTTAAGAAACCAAACCCGTCAAGTGGCTTGAGCATAGTATTGATGTCAAAGTTTCTTGCTTTAGTATATTCAGGTCCTCACATGGTGGAGAAAAAAAGACCGCATCTGCCTGCAGGTAATATACAATGTATTAAATAAGAAAATGGAGCATAATCTAAGAATCCATTATAGTCATCCCCTCAATGAATCCATGATCCGGCCATCACTCAAGGTAAGCCTTTTACTCAATGATTTTTCATATCAATTCAAAACCCACTTTACACTCATTTTCAATTACATAAATCTTTAACCAATTTCACTAAATCTAACCACACAAATTTCCCCTAAATTAAAATTCTACATGTTTTATTAAATTTCTATTCCTAAACTCAGTATTATTAAAATTAATTCAAAACCCACTTTACATTTACCTCTAATTACACATCCCTTTCAATTTAAAACCCACTTTACAATAAACCTTTAGTTTTTAATGTTGTGATGGGGAAGGCTTCGAAGAATGTGGAAAATAAGGGGGGTGGAGGTAATGGTGAGAGTAGTAAACAAACGAGGTCTAGCAAGCGCTTGCAAGTTGAATCGAATGACGATAGTGTGACTGATGCAAGTAATGATGTTGAGACAAATTCGGTTGAACGGGATGCCTCAAAGACAATGGATGAACCTGTGTTCTCATCATCAGATGTGAATATGGGTGATGAACCTGGTGTTGATTTGCAATCAGAGCGAGTGACTAATGAAGCAGAACATGCTCAAGTGGATAAGGAGGACTTTAATATGGTAAAGAGTCCACTGTTAATGTGAACATAGGAAAACAACCTTCGTTCGCTAGTATGTTCAATTCGGAGAAACCTCAAAAGAAGATGAATTTTAGACGAGTTGATACTGTTGGTTCCATAGATGGTGAGTTTGAAGCTTTGATTCCTATTTCGTCAGTAATGGAAGTAAACGAGCGTCTCAGTAATTCGATATATGTGTACTTTATAGGGAAAAGGATTGCTTTCCCCGTTGTCGAAAATTACATTTTTAATGCATGGGCAAAGTATGGAATTCAAAAGATCATGATGAACGCAAAAGGATTTTATTTCTTTAAGTTTTCATCTGAAAAAGGGGTGGAAGACGTATTGGAAAATGGTCCATGGATGATAAGAACGGTCCCTATTATACTTGATAAATGGACTCCATCTTCTAATTTAACGAAGGAAAACCACACGACTGTTCCTGTGTGGGTCAAGATACATGATGTACCATTACCAGCTTTTACGGCCGATGGATTAAGTGTGATTGCCTCTAAAATTGGTAATCCTCTAATGTTAGACTCGTACACTAGTACTATGTGTAGTGAGTCATGGGGCAGAAGTTTGTATGCTAGGGCAATGATTGAAATTACATCGGAAGTCGAATTGAAAGAATCAGTGGTTGTTGCTATTCCTAACCTTGATGGTAATGGGCACAAGTGCGAGAAGGTGACAGTCGAATATGAATGGAAGCCCCCAAGGTGCTCTACTTGCAAGATATTTGGTCACTCTTATGATACATGTCCGAGAACTGTTAAAGAGGCCCCTAAACGTTCGATGGAAACTAATGATGACGGTTTTCAAGGGGTCAAAGGAAAGAATAAAGGTAAGAAACAAGGTGAAAATTTTCAAATGAAACCTAAAACTAACCTTAGGTATGTTCCTGTTAGTAGAAATAATGGCACAAAGAATTCGAATAAGGGAAAGGAAGGAGGTGTTAGTATGTCTAATACCTTTTCTGTATTGGATCAAGAGGGCACAAGTGGAGATAAGGAGGAAAATGGAAGAACAGTGGGTAAGATTCAAGAAGGAACAGTGGACGTGCAAGATGATTCTGATGATGCTAATATATCTGATGAATCGGATGTTATGAATAAAGCTGCAAAAGACCAAACGGGGGCAAGCACTCCCTTATTCAATGTTCCTAATGTATAGCATAGCATCATGGAATATCAGGGGTTTGAACCGCACCCCTAAACAGAAGGAGGTTCATCAGGTAATTGACGATAATCACTTGAATGTTTGTGCAGTCTTGGAATCACATGTGGATATAGGGAAGTTGGAACATGTTTGTGACAAAGTGTGTATTAAGTGGAAATGGTTGTCGAATGGCAGTATATGTCTAAAGGGTTCTCGCATCATTATTGGTTGGAATGACGAGATTGTGGACCTTATGGTGTTGTCATTTTCAAGCCAAGTTATTCATACTCAGGTAATCCTGAAATCTATTGGTAAAGCCCTTTATTGTTCATTTGTGTATGCTTCCAATTCTTATGAAACTCGTCGTGAGTTGTGGGATAGTCTAAAAGTTCATAAGCAGTTTGTACATGGTCGGCCTTGGGTTATCATGGGGGACTTTAATGCGGCATTGTATCTTGAAGACACATATTATGGTTCCAAGGATATTAATATATCTAAGCGTGAATTTAATGAATGTGTTACTGATATTGAAGTTGAGGACGTAACTAGTACAGGATTGCATTATACTTGGAATCAGAAGCCTAAAGCGCAGTTTGGAATATTGAAGAAGATTGATCGAGTGATGAGTAATATTGGGTTTAATCAGGAGTACCCGGGCTCGTATGCTATCTTCCAACCTTATCGTATATCGAATCATTCTCCTGCTGTGTTGAAAATTCATAAGGTATCGAAGGAAAAGCCTATGCCATTTAAATTCTACAATTTTCTAGTGTATAAACCGGAGTTTATGAAGGTGGTTAATGATCATTGGAACATGAGCGTAAGTGGGTATAACATGTTTAAACTTGTCAAGAAAATGAGGTTCTTGAAGAAACCTATCCGAAAGTTACTTCATTCTCAAGGCAATATTCATGAGCGGGTTAATCATCTTCGTCACGAGTTAGATGAGGTTCAAATGGCTCTTGATAAAGACCCTTCTTCTGTTGCTCTTCGCGAAGAGGAAGCTTTATACCTAAAGGCTTTCAATCAGGCCTCTTTAGATGAGGAAAGGTTCTTGAAACAAAAAGTGAAAATTGAATGGCTTAGTGTCGGTGAATCTAACTCAGTTTATTTTCATCGTTCGGTGAAAGCTAGAGTGAGTAGGGGTCGTATTGATTGTATTACGGACCAGAATAATATGGTCCACGAAGGTAGTTCTGTTCCTAATGTATTTGCTAACCATTATGTGAACTTTTTAGGTGTTGAAGGACAAGTTTCAGTTCTGAATGTCGAGGGCTTATTTGTCAAACGCCTGAGTCGGTTTAAAGCTGAAAATATGGCTCGTGAAGTGCTTGACTCTGAGATTAAGGGTGCAATGTTCTCCATTGGAAATGATAAAGCCCCGGGTCCAGATGGTTTTACTCCGGTCTTTTTCAAGAAAGCTTGGGAGGTTGTTGGTGGAGATGTTTGTAAGGCGGTTAGAGACTTTTTCACAAATGGGAAGTTGCTTCAAGAGATTAACCACACGATCCTTGCATTGCATCCTAAGATATCCACCCCTACTCGTGTTAATGATTTTTGTCCTATTTCATGTTGCAACGTCATTTATAAGTGCATTAGCAAAATTATTACTAATCGGATTAAGGACGGGCTAGATGATGTGGTTAGTAGCAATCAATCAGCTTTTATACCTGGTCTTAGTATCTCAGATAATATCCTTCTTACTCAAGAATTGATGCATAATTATCACTTGGATAGAGGCCCTCCTAGATGTTCCTTCAAAATTGATATTCAAAAGGCGTATGACACGGTTAGTTGGAGCTTTTTGGAAGATATTTTAAGAGGCTTTGGTTTTCATTCGAGGTTGATTAAATGGGTGATGGCATGTGTCACAAGCACTTCATTCTCCATAAACGTCAACGGTAATTTACATGGGTATTTCAAAGGGAAGCGTGGGCTTTGTCAAGGAGATCCATTGTCCCCTTACTTATTCACGTTGGTTATGGAAATTCTAACTCTTATTCTGAAATGTAGAGTTCGGGAAGATGATGGCTTTACATATCATAATCGATGTAGCAAACAAAAAATTATCAACGTTTGTTTTGCGGATGATCTTATTGTGTTCGCTCATGGTGATATCAATTCAGCTAAAGTCATTATGGAGTCTCTAGAAGAGTTTAAAGGCGTCTCGGGGCTAGTTCCTAGTATCCCGAAGAGCACAATCTTTTTATGTAATGTAAGTGACCGTGTTAGAGCTTCTATTCTTCAACTCATGCCATTTGAAGAAGGTACTCTCCCAATTAAGTATCTTGGCGTTCCTCTTATTTCTTCACGTCTTCTATACAAAGATTGCAAGATTCTTATTGAAGGAGTTCGTAAGAGAATTGGAGATTGGAAGAATAAATGGCTTTCCTTTGCGGGGAGGCTTCAACTTGTTAGTTCGGTCTTATCATCTTATATATTGGGCATCCGTTTTCATTCTTCCCGTTGGTATTATGAATGATATTGAACAATTAATGTGTGGGTTCTTATGGTGTCAAGGTGATATGAAGCGTGGTAAAGCGAAGGTCTCTTGGGATGATGTTTGTCTTCCTAAACCCGAAGGTGGGCTTGGCATTCGTAAGTTAGGTGATTTTAATGTTGCATTGATGTCTACCCATGTATGGAAAATTATAACTAACAAGGAATCTTTATGGGTAAAATGGATTCATGCGTATAAATTGAAAAATAGGAGTTTTTGGGATGTGGATTTGGCTTCTAATGTGAGTTGGGGATGGCGTAAGTTGCTCCAAATTCGGGATACTATCCGTCCACATTTTTGGCATGTTCTTGGGGATGGCCGAAACACATCAGCATGGTTTGATAATTGGGATACTCAATGTCCTCTCATGAATCATGTTTCGTATCGTGCTGTTACGAACGCGGTTTTTGATCTTCAAGCTAATGTTTTTTATGTTATTTCTGAAGGAGATTGGGCGTGGTCCATTGCTTGGTTTCATAGGTATCCGGATTTGTTTCAAATAAATGTTCCTTTTCTTAATGAAGCTCAGGTTGATAAGGTGCTTTGGAGAGCCTATGATGGTACTCTTAAAGAGTTCTCTACTCGAGAGGTTTGGCATACCATCAGACATCGGGATAGCGAAAAAGATTGGTTTCACCTTGTATGGTCAAGCTATGGAATTCCAAGACATGCTATACACCTTTGGTTAGTTATGAGGAAAAGATTGAAAACTCAAGATCGGCTTAAACAATGGGACATGGGAAATGATATTGACCTAAGTTTACTTAGGTGCCCACTATGCAAGACGCAACAAGACTCCCACGAACATTTGTTTTTCGAATGCACATTCTCATCTAAAGTTTGGCAAACTGTTTTGGACATGGCTGGTTTTTCAGGAGTGTCATCTAAATGGGATGATATCATTCTATGGATCCTTCCTATCTCCAAACACAAATCTGTGCAAGGTATTGTTGCACGCCTTCTATTGGCAGCAACCTCGTACTTTTTATGGAGGGAACGCAATTTCATAGTGCATGGGAAAGGAGATCAGAAAGTTGAGCAGGTGGCTAGGTTCATTCTTGATTCTGTAAGGTTAAAGCTAGCTTCTATAAAGTTCAAAAGGAATGCAAGAGTGGGCAAGCTTATGGAAACGTGGAAGCTGGCTTATGGAAGCTAATGGGAATTGTTTAGTGTCACATGGTCTAGAGGAATAAGTTAAGTAAGTTCTTTTTATTTTCTCTAGCTTAGTATGGTTGTCGTGTTTTGAGCTTGTTCAAAGCACGTAGGTTTCCATTGTTAAGAGTGGTTCATAGCTACTCTTTCTTGTACGTTCATTCTTTTTATTAATATTTTTCACCGGGTACAACCCTTTACCCAAAAAAAATGGAGCATAATCTTGCATCCATCAAACATAAGTGCAATAAATTAAATACCTTCAAGTTTTGGGCAAGAACGAAACAGTAGTTGACTCCATAAACGGAGCATTAGGTTATGCGTACTCAATCTTCTTTGGGTCAATATCAATTGCAATAATGTGAGTGCTTCTGGAGGTTATATACAAATGTCACAATTCAGGAATGGGTAAAAAGCGTTATAGAGGAATGGAATTCTAAATAATACAGTTGAGAAAAAAAACATCACAAACGATAATGATATCTACAACATGCTCATACTTTTAGTTTGGTATGTGTGCCTAATTAATTTGATCTCATAATCTACTAAATGCTTAATGATACGATATAACACACCTAAATCATCAATGAAACAACATAAACATAAACCCGAATCTCAATTACCTTAAAAAATGACAAAAACATAAACCAACATCTAAATTAACCAAAAAAAACCACAAAAACATAAACCCCCATCTCAATTACCTAAGAAAACACAAACCCTAAATCTATTATCCAACTTGCTTATATAAATTGAAAAATACCTTTGATTAACAAAGATCACCTTTTCCCATTGTGATCGCATATAAGCAAACATAAAACGGGATTTTAGATCACCATGTGTTTACGATTGGTAGTGGTTGGGTTTTCGGGTCGCAATTTTTTTTCCTGGTGACATGATTGGGGGAGGTCGGGTATTTTGATAGGTAGAAGATAGGTTTCGTATTTTTTACATTGAGGTCCTTGCAGTTTTAAATTTCATGCCCGCTTTTTGAAGTTTGTTTCTTTACACTTTTGACAGCCTATGTTTTTTTGTGTATTTTTTCCTGCTACACGTTTTTATTCAATTTTGACTAAAATTGATTCAATTTTGACTTTTAATTAACCGATTACGTCGCTTGATTTCGCTTACGTGGCAAAATCAAGCTTTCCTATTAGCCCAATTTTTTTTCCAATTAGAAGGGTTTTAAAAAAACACTCCAAAATGATGTAATTCTTTTATTATATAAAAGATATTTAATTCTTTACTAGCTTAAATATATGACCCTGTAGCTCCCTATCACTCTATGGTTCATGGTAGTTTTACTAATGTGTTTTGGCTATGCATATTATTGTATAGGTGGGTAGTGTAATGCATGTAAATCATCAATGCAGTTGACCTTTTTTTTGCAAGTCTAAGTTGCGAGTTGTGTTTATATCGACAGGCGATGAGTAGAACTGCAATTGCTGTTGCAAAGTTGGCAGACACTGCTCGTGAGGAACTTCCTAGTACAATGGCTGCTATTAGGCTTTCTAGCATGGAAATCAGTGATCTTACCCTTGAGCTTAGTGACTTGAGGTTACTACTTAAACCTTTATGTTTAAAATTTTTATTTCACTTTTGGTTGTCACATTTTATTGGGCCGTCTCTTTTTGCATTTACACGTGATGGCCTTGGCAAATTATAACGTGACGCCGTCACGAACCCTTTAGAAAATATTCTGGCGAGTCACGTGTAATTGATTTATCCACCTCTTTGTTAAGTCATGACGCCGTCACTTGCAACATGTGGCACCGTCAAGTGCAATTTTCAGCATGATTTTGAGACTGTGTCGTCTTCTTCACTTTTTTGCTCCAAAAACGTCCAAAATGCCTCCTTTTGTAAAATTCCTCTCAAAAGTACCTAAAATGACAAAAGGAACGATTTAGGTCAATATTTGATCAAATAATCTCGACTTTGACCTTAAATGACCCCCAAAAGCGGTACACTTTTCACTTCATCAGAAAACTTTTGTAAAAACAATTGTCTTAAAACTAAATAATAAGCTGTAAAAAGGAGCTAAATGCAAACAGTTTGCTTAAGGCTTTAAAAGGAAATAACAAAACTAGAAAGTGAATCTTAAAAGGCTCAAAACTTAAAGCACAGGGTCTGAATAAGCTATGGGCTACAAAAGGCAAATAGAATAAGCATACATAATCCTAAACAAGGTATCTCAATAATCAGCAGATACCAAAAACACACAACTAAGCAACATGAGCAAATCCAATCAAACTACCACTGAGCAAAAACAGCGTAAAGAAGCCAATTAACAGCCAAGAATAAAGTAAACAAACAAGCATCAAAATGAAGAATAAGCACATATATGTTAAATCTATACTATCAACTATCTAATAAACCAATAAGCTACCTGTAACTAGCACTACATAAGCAGAAAACTAACCTAGAATATGCTGATGCAAAACAATGGAATCAGGTGCAGGGTAGTGCAAACAGGCCTAAAGAGGGCATAATAAGCTAAGCTCATAAGTATGAAAGTCAAATTTAAGCACAGAATCGTCAAGTTAGTACAACAAACAACTTATAAAACTAAATCACAGAATCTGAGCTTATCTAACAAGTGAGAAATGATCTAATGAAAAAGGCTTGTTGGACAGTTATGAAGCAGGGGAGATATAGGCCTAAGAGGGAGCTTTTGAGCTTATATTTAAACTAACAAACTAAATCCAAATTGAAAAAAACTAAGTTGAATATTGAAAACAAGCTTCCAAATTATCTAGAAAACAATTCTTTAGAAATTTTTGAAAAGATTTGCACACTAAAAATTTGATCCAAAATCCTATATGAGATGCTGATTCATTTTATAGGTGAAAGTTGGTTCAAATGAGATTGTAACCAAATGAGGTCCTAATACCAGATAACATACAATTCTAATATCCTATTTGGAGCATATTTAAACACCTAAAATGACCTTAAACTAAATCACTCTAATAAAGTCCTATCTAAGCTGATCTAAACTTTCAAATAAAAACCACTGATTCAAATCTTATAAAACTACATGAAACTAATTAAAATCAACTACAAACTACTCCTAATAGCATATTAAGACTAATTAAAACTCAAATTCCAACCTATACAACAGTTGACCACAAAAGTCAGCAATTACCAAACACCCCTTACAACTAACTATAACACTACCAAATGCAAATATAAGCTAACAAACTGATAATCCAATGATACTAACAGATTTAATATCAATCTATGAAGCTAATTCAACCATAAAATGTAACAGTAAACACCATGAACTAAGAAATGTAGATCTAATATAGATGAAGCAGTAAATCAACATACTCATGAAATAAGCTAAGATAACTAAACAACTATAGATGAACATATAAGCAGAATGAACAAGCAAATAAGCAGAAATAACAAGCAATACAGATTAACACTAATAAGCAGAATTAAAGAACAATTCAGATTGAAGATTTAAAGAGTAAACTTACAAATCAATCCCTCAGCTGAACAGAGGGTACATTTGATTAAAGCCTATCTTTGAATAGGCTTAACTACACCAGAAAGCATGATTCCAACACTAGAATCACCAAAATCATCACCATGAAATACCGTTGACTTTTGTTGACCAGTAAGCACATTAACAATTTAAAGCACAAATTGTTAAACAACACTCACCACAAGCTATGATTGAGCTTAGATGAGCTTAAGAAAACAGTAATTAAAAGCTTAAAACAGATTGAGAACAATAATTTGCTGAGAAATTAAATGACAAAGAAATTAAGTGCAAACTAAAAATTTCATTAAAACTTTGAATGATTACAATAAGGAAGCTTGAATAAGTAACAATAAGCTAGAAAACGTTTATTAAAGCTAAAAGTTTACACTAAAATAAGCTACACTAACCTACTCCTACCCCTAGAACTAACAGCTTTCAATTGAGGTGAGAAGGGGCTTTTTATAGCTGACGTGAGGATCTTCTGAGGGTTTCTGAGAAGCTTCAGGAACTCTATTATCAGCCCTTGGTCAAAATTGATTCCTAATCATAGATTCACAGCCTTTGGATTTGCCTCATGAGGTGGCACAGCCAATTAAATGGCTTCATTCTTCAAGCTTGGCAATCTAAGCGTGTACACCTTCTCTGTCCTTGTCAGAAGGATCCAATGATGATAGAATGATGTGTTTACTCCAATACGGCTCTGCCAAGTGTCTACGTGGTCTGACTAAGCATGAATATTCTCTTTGTTACGCTCCAAACATGTGGGAAAATCTTCTAGAACATTTAATTGATGGTTAATTGGATTAATTGTGAGTTAATTTGAGTTGGTAATTTTCTAGGGTTCATGAGGAGTAAGGTTGGTGATGTACGGGGTATAAATTGGGGGAGGGAAAATATTTTTTATTGTTTTTTCGTTTTTACTGATGGTTTGACCGAAGGAATTGGTAAGTTTGACCAGAGGATGGTGGGCTAGGGGTTTGGGCTTTGGTTTAGTAATAGAGTTGGGCTTTTGCAATTTCAGCTTTTAGTGATAGAAATAGATAAGGACCAATTATGTAAAAACTGAAATTTCAAGGGTAAATTCTGCCTCTTTCAAACCTTTATCTAAGGGCCATTGTTGTTCATCTTTGATTTCTTGAGGACCAATGTTGTCACATCTTTGTCTTTTTCTCCAAAAAAATCTCTTCAAAGGACTAGTTTTGACAATTGATGAAACTTCAGGGACTGAAAGTGAACATCTCTTCAAACTTCATCCAAGGACTATTCTTGAATCTTTAAACTTTTCCAAGGATTTTTGAGCATTACTTTGACTTTATGGACCACAACTTTGAATTTTTGACTTCTTTCCACTCTCGTGCTCTTTTTTGCCGGATTTCGTTTGATTTTTGTCTTTTTATGAAATATCCGTACTTGCACATTTACAATCACAAAAACACACTTTCTTTGGCAATTTGGTTTAGTTTTTGGATTATTTAATCTTATTTTAGTAAAGAAAAGGTGAGTGAATAAGCACTCACCAGTATGCAAAGATGTAGTTTCCTATAAGTAGTAAAAGCATGTGTAAGTGTATACTTTCTTTAGTATTTTGTGAAGTTATTATGTGTGGATCTATTCGATCAAAAATGAAGCTATTCAAATTACTAATGACAATGGCGCAGGTTTGTGCACATTGGATAATGGGCAATCGTCATAATCACAATGCATAAGTTCCGGTGCGGCTCAAATGGGTCGGGTGTTATTATGAACTAAAGATGGTTCTTATCTTTCCTTTAATTTTTTTGTTATATACTATGTATAAAAAGACATTTAAGGCATGTTTGGGTGTACCACTTAAAGTTTAATCAAATCAATTGCTCTCTGTATAATTACTTAATGAGATAAAAGGTTGTTGGTCCTTGATTCATGTGTAACAACTCGCATTTTCGGATTACTATTCATTTTACTATTCACTTTTTACTATTCACTTTCACTATTCACTCCCGAAATTTTTATTTCATATTCTCGTAAGTTAAACTATTTTAATGATAATCCGAGAATTTGACACTCGTCGGATCATTTCTGCAAAAATCACAAAACCGTGTCCGAGATTTACTTTTAGGTTTAAACGTCATTCCAACATCCCGATATGTCCATAAAACACTATAAACAATAGAAATATGATTTTCTCTCATTTTACGACAATTCCAAAAGTTTTGGAATTTTACGTTTTCCAGTTCAGCGTTTTACGCGAATTACGCGTTTTAGACCCGCGTTTCCAGTTTTAGCAGCATTTAAGCAACCCGATAGAACTTGCCACTCATTAAAAGTGCTAATATAGGTTATATTAATAATTTCTAACATATTTATAAGTTTCATATTTTTAGGATACCGATTTTAAGTTTCGTGACTTTACGACTTACAGTTAGCAATTAACGGGACCAAAACTCACTCCGTAAAAGCAAGATAACATCAAAACTTCACCTAGTCATCCAAGATAAGCATATGAACGAAATTTTAGACCACTTGGGGTGTTTGTATATGTGTCATCTAGATAAGACTAGGAAACTAACAAAGGAAGACTTATACATGTTTAAGTAAACTTAGGCTCCAAGTAAAACTTGGTCACCAAGTTTAGGAAATTTCCTAGGAGCTTTCCTAACCTCCTCATCTTCACTATAAATAGCAAGCTCATCCTCTTCCTTTCTCTTCATTCCAAACACTCAACAACAAATCCATAAACCATGATCCTTTGATTTCTAAGTTATAAGTTACATACCAAAGTTGAAGGCATAGTTAGTCTCTACATGAATCAAGAGTTTGTTTGGTGATTCCATGGTTAAATTAGGAGCTACACAAGGGTACTAGGGTTGAGCTAAGAAGGTTTTCAAAAGGGTTATAGCAAGGGTTTACAAGAGTTGTGGTGAAGGGTTTGCAAGCATAGGTTTAGTGTCCTAGTTTCATACTTGACTTCCTTTCTTTAGAAAGCCAAAAGTTGTAAGAAACCCTATTACACTTTCTTGCTCAATATCATTTTCATGCTTATTATGTTTCTTTCATGCTATATATGGTCTTTGTATTATGTTCATGATGTATAAAAACTAATAAAACAAGTTATGGAAACTATATATTAACTTATGTTAAGTAATCAAGAAAACTAGTGACTTTTATGGAGAACCACGACCAAAATAGTATAACTATGATATTTTAAACTTACCTACTGTTAGAGAGGACTTAACAAGGAAAATGTAGCAATTTGAATCACCCAAAACGAGTACCCGAGTCAAAAGTTATGACCATTTGAAGTTACCAAAACTTTACGGCAAAACTGCCTAAAAACCTTCTGTGACAGAACCTTAAACACGCAAAAAGAGGCCCTTCTGGTCCGTTTCATGAAAAAGTTAAAACACGAAAGTTGTCCGGAATTATGTTTTCTTCAAAAACTCGGGGGCACGTATCCAGAAAACCAATAACGAATGAGATTTTCTTCAGTTTCTTAATAGCTATTTTATATATCAAAGTCACTATATAATAGTTATGGTTTACTAAGACCAAGAGGTCTAATGACCTAAAGCCAAGACCACAACCATGGCTAAAGCCAAGGTTGAGTCTCAAGACCATGGTAACAATGACCAAGGTCACGGCAAAGCCACGGCTAAAGACCATATAACTTTTAAAGATCAAAAACTTATATATATGTTATCAAATACTACAATAGTAGGGAGCCTCATATGAGTAGTTCATTAAGTAAGCCGTCGAGATTAGTTGTGGATTTACGAATTAAAGTGTCCTGGCTCCTCGAACGTTTACTCCATGACTACTGAATTATGTCGGCCCGAACGGTAGTAAGAGATATACAACCTATACATGTTTCATAAACCATTTATATTCAAAGACTTACACTATATACTAAGTACTATATCATGAACATTATGCAAGACATATATAGGTAATTCTTCGTATTCTTAGACGTTACTCCAAACCTAAGTCGCAACGTTCTATTATAGGCTGCTCTTAGAGACTTTCGTGATTCGACCACCACTTTCATTTCTCATTACATAAGCTTAAGGTGAGTCATAGCCCCTACTCTTTTTATACCTCTTTGGGGGAGATACATGCTCAACTACTTGCTTACTTGTACAAATACTCAAAACATTTATACTTGATTGTATTATACTTGATTGCATACATACATGACTGTGTTATACTTAATTGCGTTATTCTATTTAGTGGCTAGTAGTTATCTTTGGGAATTGGCTCCCAGTTGTCTTTGGGAATTGGCTCCCAAGTGAGGTCTTCGGAGATGAAGTAGAGACTCACGACTAATTACTTAATTGTTGTCATGAACTTATACATGTCTTTATCATACTATATTTTAGCAGTGGGTTGTGAACACACAGGTTGCAAGTGTTGTTATGGGCGGGACTTGCAACTGAGTGGATTCACAATGCCTTTGCTGTGTGAACATTCTTTAAAGGCTTTTCAACTGTTTTAAGACAAACTCTATGAACTCACCAACCATTGTGTTGACACTTTAGCATGTGTATCTCAGGTTAGTAAGGCGATAGCTAGTGCGTGGAACATAGAGTCAAGCTGCATATTCTGAAGACTTACGCTTTTATCATTTACCATTCAAAACATTTTGGATACATTTATGTATCATACTTTGGAATCTCATGTTTGTAACTTTGAATTCATTAATCGAATGGTAACTTTTCAAAACGTCTCATTTAGAGGTCGTTTTCTATAACTTGTACTTTGTATTATGAAGTAGCACCCCAGTGACACAGTCTTCCGCTGCGGTATTTTGGGGGTGTTACAGATTGGTACCAGAGCCTTGGTTATAGAGAACTAGGTAGCATTTAGTGCCTAGACTATAACTACTATATACGTTAAGACTCTCCTCTTTATTTGCCTTACACACACTATATACGCATATGCTTTTTGTTAGTTGTTGGTTTAGTTCCACGCTGTTAGATGATATGACTTTAGTATTATAAGGAACCCCAGAATTTAGTCGAGTCATTAAAAACATGGAGCTCAGTAATAACTAATTATTTAACTTGATCTTGTGACAGTTCTTGTTTGATGAGACACAAGATTTGAGTTAAATAATATTATTGCTTAGCTTTAGGGATTTGATGACTTGATTATTTTATTATCTACCTCAGAAATCAAGTTTGTGTCGGAAATTCTTAAGCAGGATGATTTAGAATCTCTTTATTTAATTGGATTGGGACGCCTCTTTATTTAAATAAAGAAATTGTAAATCACCGAACCATGAGTTTATGATCCCTTACTTACATAAATTTGGACGCTTCTTTATGTAAGTAAAGAGTTATAAATAAGTGGGCTTATTTGCATCCGATACGACTCCTTAACCACAACCTTAGACGAATAAGAGTGAACACCACTATTTTAGAGATCCTGTAATCCCAAATTCTCTTAGACACACCGTAAGTAGTTAACATCAACAGAACTTCGGGACGAAGTTCTCCTTAAGGGGTAGAGACTGTAACAACTCGCATTTTTGGATTACTATTCACTTTTTACTATTCATTTTCACTATTCACTCCCGAAATTTTTATTTCATATTCTCGTAAGTTAAACTATTTTAATGATAATCCGAGAATTTGACACTAGTCGGATCATTTCTGCAAAAATCACAAAACCGTGTCCGAGATTTACTTTTAGGTTTAAACGTCATTCCAGCATCCCGATATGTCCATAAAACACTATAAACAATAGAAATATGATTTTCTCTCATTTTACGACAATTTCAAAAGTTTTGAAATTTTACGTTTTCCAGTTCAGCGTTTTACGCGAATTACGCGTTTTAGACCCGCGTTTCCAGTTTTAGCAGCATTTAAGCAACCCGATAGAACTTGCCACTCATTAAATGTGCTAATATAGGTTATATTAATAAGTTCTAACATATTTATAAGTTTCATATTTTTAGGATACCCGATTTTAAGTTTCGTGACTTTACGACTTACAGTTAGCAATTAACGGGACCAAAAATCACTCCGTAAAAGCAAGATAACATCAAAACTTCACCTAGTCATCCAAGATAAGCATATGAACGAAATTTTACACCACATGGGGTGTTTGTATATGTGTCATCTAGATAAGACTAGGAAACTTACAAAGGAAGACTTATACATGTTTAAGTAAACTTAGGCTCCAAGTAAAACTTGGTCACCAAGTTTAGGAAATTTCCTAGGAGCTTTCCTAACCTCCTCATCTTCACTATAAATAGCAAGCTCATCCTCTTCCTTTCTCTTCATTCCAAACACTCAACAACAAATCCATAAACCATGATCCTTTGATTTCTAAGTTATAAGTTACATACCAAAGTTGAAGGCATAGTTAGTCTCTACATGAATCAAGAGTTTGTTTGGTGATTCCATGGTTAAATTAGGAGCTACACAAGGGTACTAGGGCTGAGCTAAGAAGGTTTTCAAAAGGCTTATAGCAAGGGTTTACAAGAGTTGTGGTGAAGGGTTTGCAAGCATAGGTTTAGTGTCCTAGTTTCATACTTGACTTCCTTTCTTTAGAAAGCCAAAAGTTGTAAGAAACCCTATTACACTTTCTTGCTCAATATCATTTTCATGCTTATTATGTTTCTTTCATGCTATATATGGTCTTTGTATTATGTTCATGATGTATAAAAACTAATAAAACAAGTTATGGAAACTATATATTAACTTATGTTAAGTAATCAAGGAAACTAGTAACTTTTATAGAGAACCACGACCAAAATAGTATAACTATGATATTTGACACTTACCTACTGTTAGAGAGGACTTAACAAGGAAAATGTAGCAATTTGAATCACCCAAAACGAGTACCCGAGTCAAAAGTTATGACAATTTGAAGTTACCAAAACTTTACGGCAAAACTGCCTAAAAACCTTCTGTGACAGAACCTTAAACACGCAAAAAGAGGCCCTTCTGGTCCGTTTCATGAAAAAGTTAAAGCACGAAAGTTGTCCGGAATTACGTTTTCTTCAAAAACTCGGGAGCACGTATCCAGAAAACCAATAACGAATGAGATTTTCTTCAGTTTCTTAACAGCTATTTTATATATCAAAGTCACTATATAATAGTTATGGTTTACTAAGACCAAGAGGTCTAATGACCTAAAGCCAAGACCACAACCACGGCTAAAGCCAAGGTTGAGTCTCAAGACCATTGTAACAATGACCAAGATCACGGCAAAGCCACGGCTAAAGACCATATAACTTTTAAAGATCAAAAACTTATATATATGTTATCAAATACTACAATAGTAGGGAGCCTCATGTGAGTAGTTCATTAAGTAAGCCGTCGAGATGAGTTGTGGATTTACGAATTAAAGTGTCCTGGCTCCTCGAACGTTTACTCCATGACTACTGAATTATGTCGGCCCGAACGGTAGTAAGAGATATACAACCTATACATGTTTCATAAACCATTTATATTCAAAGACTTACACTATATACTAAGTACTACATCATGAACATTATGCAAGACATATATAGGCAATTCTTCGTATTCTTAGAAGTTACTCCAAACCTAAGTCGCAACGTTCTATTATAGGCCGCTCTTAGAGACTTTCGCGATTCGACCACCACTTTCATTTCTCATTACATAAGCTTAAGGTGAGTCATAGCCCCTACTCTTTTTATACCTCTTTGGGGGAGATACATGCTCAACTACTTGCTTACTTGTATAAATACTCAAAATATTTATACTTGATTGTATTATACTTGATTGCATACATACATGACTGTGTTATACTTAATTGCGTTATTCTATTTAGTGGCTAGTAGTTATCTTTGGGAATTGGCTCCCAGTTGTCTTTGGGAATTAGCTCCCAAGTGAGGTCTTCGGAGATGAAGTAGAGACTCACGACTAATTGCTTAATTTTTGTCATGAACTTATACATGTCTTTATCATACTATATTTTAGCAGTGGGTTGTGAACACACAGGTTGCAAGTGTTGTTATGGGCGGGACTTGCAACTGAGTGGATTCACAATGCCTTTGCTGTGTGAACATTCTTTAAAGGCTTTTCAACTGTTTTAAGACAAACTCTATGAACTCACCAACCATTGTGTTGACACTTTAGCATGTTTATCTCAGGTTAGTAAGGCGATAGCTAGTGCATGGAACATAGAGTCAAGCTGCATATTCTGAAGACTTACGCTTTTATCATTTACCATTCAAAACATTTTGGATACATTTATGTATCATACTTTGGAATCTCATGTTTGTAGCTTTGAATTCATTAATCGAATGATAACTTTTCAAATCGTCTCATTTAGAGGTCGTTTTCTATAACTTGTACTTTGTATTATGAAGTAGCACCCCAGTGACACAGTCTTCCGCTGCGGTATTTTGGGGGTGTTACATCATGATTCCTGTACATTAGATTTTGCATTCCAATACTCTATTTAAAGTACTATGACTTAACTTTTAAGATCATTTTGCAATCTTATCTACTAACTATAAACAAATTTGCAGATTTTACAAGAGTAATTTATCACTGGAGCTGACATTTCTTAACTTTCATGGTTGATTGATTGTTATTATATTTAGGTGTTCACGGAATGAACATTGACTACTCAAGTGCTTGACGTTGGCCGCAAAACTTTACTCTCCAAGACTATCTACAAGTTGGAGAAGACGATATATGCGTGTTTATTTTCTTAATAGTTACAAACCAAATTTTTGTTATATCATTGACTTATTACTTATTATTCCCTTCAAAAAATAATGACACATATTTACGTTCGTTGTTGTTTGTTACTTTATTCACACATTTAACTCCTTAATGAATAATTTATTTGAAAATCCCCGTGATTCCACTGGTCTATATGATAGTACTACATATAATGGAAGGGAGGTGATTTGCACACTATATAAAGTGATTGTGACACTCTAATTTATTGTGTTTAGACATTTATACCCTCACAATTACCTTACACTTTCACCCATGTGAGGGTATAAATGTCCAAACACAATAAATTGGAGTGTCCCAATCATTTAGTGGAGTATGCAAATCATCTCCCACAATGGAAGGATCACTCTCTCTCCATTAAATCCTAGAACTTAAAATTAAGGAACACTACATTAAAAGCCATAACTTCAAATGCAAGGATATGTAATATGAGAAAAATATCATTTTCCTTTTAATTAATCAAAAGTCTTAACTACATTTAATGTAACATGGTCTATAACAAATTACTATGCAATTAATAAAGAACGACTAAAATGCTCCACTAATTCAAATAAAAACTAATGATAATTGATTTTTTTAGAATAATATTTGTGTTTTATCTAATACTACATATAACGGAGGGATCTCTCTCTCTATTAAAACCTAGGAAATGTTTGGTAGGGTGAAATTCAGAGAAATGAAATGAAGCGCAGAAATCAAATTCACAGAAATGAATTCCACATAAATTCAGTAAAAATTCTAGTGTTTGGTAACACCAGAGAATTGACTTAAGAAATCAGTAAAAAAATTATTATTATTATTATTATTATTATTATTATTATTATTATTATTATTATTATTAACAATAAATAGGATTTTACAAGAAATTGGAGGGGAGCCGAGAAACCAACTGGGCCCCCACACCTCTAGCAATAGCGAAACCAATCCTATTATTATTATTATTATTATTATTATTATTATTATTATTATTATTATTATTATTATTATTATTATTATTATTATTATTATTATCATCATCATCATCATCATCATCATCATCATATTTAGGTGTTCACAAAATGAACATTGTCCACTCAAGTGCTTGACGTTGGCCACACAACTTTACTCTCCAAGACTGTGTTTATTTTCTTAATAATTACAAACCAAATTGTTTGTCACATCATTGACTTATTATTTATTATTCCCTTCAAAAAATAATGACACATGTTTACGTTCGTTCTTGTTTGTTACTTTATTCACAAATGTAACTCCTTAATGAATAATTTCTTTGAAAATCCCCGTGATTCCACGAGTCTATAAGATAGTACTACATATAATGGAAGGGAGGTGATTTGCACACTCTATAAAGTGATTGTGACTCTCTAATTTATTGTGTTTGGACATTTATACCCTCACATGTGAGGGTATAAATGTCCAAACATAATAAATTGGAGTGTCTCAATCATTTAGCGGAGTGTGCAAATCATCTCCCATAATAGAAGGATCACTCTCTCTCCATTAAATCCTAGAACTTAAAATTAAGGAATACAACATTAAAAGCCATAACTTCAAATGCAAGGATATGTAATATGAGAAAAATATCACTTTCCTTTTAATTAATCGAAAGTCTTAACTACATTTAATGTAACATGATCTATAACAAATTACTATGCCATTAATAAAGAACGACTAAAATGCTCTACTAATTCAAATAAAAACTAATGATAGTTGATATTTTTTTTAAGAATAATATTTGTGTTTTATCTAATACTACATATAACGGAGGGATCACTCTCTCTCCATTAAATCCTAGGGAATGTTTGGTAGGGTGAAATTCAGAGAAATGAAATGAAGCGCAGAAATCAAATTCACATAAATGAATTCCACATAAATTCATTAAAAATTCTATTGTTTGGTAAAACCAGAGAATTGACTCAAGAAATCAGTAAAAAAATCATCATTATTATTATTATTATTATTATTATTATTATTATTATTATTATTATTATTATTATTATTATTATTATTATTATTATTATTATTATTATTATTATTATTATTATCATTGAACGCATGGAAAATTACATAAAATTGGAGGGGAGTCTAGACACAATCTGTGCTCCCACCCCCTTTTGAATGCAGAAACTAACTCGATGAAAAATAAACGCACCACTCTTAACGTTGTTAGAGTGGCTGCTGGCAATGGCCCCGACACGCGAAAGTGTGTTCAAAGCTTCCACATCGAGTTCCCCAAACGTAGAAAAGGCGAAAGGGACGAACTTGTATCCATTGTCTTCACACTTGGACGCATACTTCTTCCTTTTCTTTTCCACAGCAATACTCAAAGCAGCCCCAGGGGCCCATGACGTTACTCCAGTCCCCGCAAACGGAGAGACCCCAGTCACATCAAGACATGCGTCCTTACCTTGGAACCAGTTGAATAGTAGCACATCAGCAGGGCGTAGTTCTCTCCCTTCCTCTGAAAGAAATCCCATTGGAGCCTCTTTACGCACCATAATCCCGGCTTTGGAACATATGTCAACAAGGATATCACGTACCAAATTATGCCTGAACTTAACACCCACTTCACTAGCGCAGTGGACCGCGTGATCCCCCCATTGGTCCATCCGATGTGTATTGCAACTCGGGCATAGACTGCCTTCAGAGAACATAGGAACCGTGAGCCTGTAACATAACACAGATCGAAATTAGCGAGGATTCATCCTTTGTCCTAGACCATCGATAGGGATGGTAAAGAGAAAATCTTGTGCATGTGGGGTGCGGATACTACTGAGTATAGCCTCCTGCCTTGGACTTAGAGAGTACTTGGAAACAAGGTCTTTCTCAATGACACCGAAATAACACTTTGCCAATGTTTTCATCAGTTGGGGGGCAGAAGCGCCCCCGGTGGCAGTGAGAAAGTCAGTGTTGCAAGTAGCGTTGAAAGTATCCAAGGCATGCTGGAATGAAGGGCCCTCTGCAACAATGCCGGTTTTGGTAAGTATCTTCTCCTGTAGGTCACTTGTTTGCATACGAGAAGCGAGAAAGGCATATTGTATGATATCCCCCGCTGCAAGAATACCGAGACCACCGAGTTTTATTGGGAGAGTGGCAAGTCGCCACTGCCAATCACCAAACCCCGGCCCTGAGGTAGTGACGATCTTCTCCAAGGATGCACGTAACGCCTGATCGAATTGAGCTTGGGCCTCTGATAAGTACAAGGGGGAACATGTTCTCAAAGCGTAAGATAATTTTGAAACTCCTGCACAATTACGCAAGAGGAGCAGTTCACATTGAGGGTCATTGAGCTTGCTAATGGCCTCCATTAAAGATATGGTTTTAGAGACTCTTTGGGAAGCCAAGTCTCGACAAAAACCGTCATCCAAACTGACAGAACCCCCGAGAAGTTTGACGCCATGGAGCGGACGAGCGATATTCGAAGGGAACACACCATCTGCTCTACTCCTCGGATCCTCCACAGGCCAGAAGAGTTCAGTCTTAACGACATTCAAGAACAAACCACGAGCCGGCCCCTCCGTCCTGATGATGTCCAACGCCTTAGCGACCGTGAGAGTATCTCCAACAATAGTACCATCATCAAGATACCAAACCTGAAGGTCAAGCTCACAAGAGCGATTAATGGCCTGAACCAAAGGGTGCAGGGCTAGGGCAAATAACAAAGGCCCCAACGGATCCCCCTGTTGAACACCTTGGCACGACCAAAGGAGAGAGTCATCATAATAAAGCCTGGCGGGACGCGCATAACAAAACTCAACCCAAGGAGCAATGGACGGGCAATGCGCTCTAGTTTCCTGTAGTAAGACACTCCTCTCGACTAAATTGAAAGCATTCTTGAAGTCCACCAAGAGCATAGAGTGTCCAACTTCATCACCTTTAGACTCAATAAGCTTATTCACAGAATGGAGAACGGCCTCATACCCCCCCCCCCCCCGGGACTCCAACCCCAAATTGGAAATCCTGCAGATAAGAATTCATGGAGTTACCAACCGACGAGGAGGCAACCTTGGACACAAGCCTTCTCCAAACCGTGCCAACAGCAATAGGCCGTACACCACCACCTGGTTTGACTAAGGGGGTCAAGGGGGCACTAGCGATATATTCACCCAGTTGGATGGGGCATTTACCGCTGAGGAACAAATTAACAATTCCGGTAATAGACCCAAGTAAGTCATCAACGATGGCCGTTGCCGCTCCACCCAAAATATCCATCAAATGTTGTGCCCGGAGCCCATCACGTCCACACGATGTCCCCTTGGGGAAACTGCGAATCCTGTTAAGCACCAAGTCTTTATGGACGAAAAGGGCATCCTCATCAGGGGAAAAAGAGGGCAGAGTGGGAGGGGGTGCATAAGGGTGTTTGGTCTCGAGCTCACGCAGAGTGTCAGGTGTAGGCGGGGCGATGCCCGAAGACGTGAGCACCTTGATGGCAGCAGTGAAATGCCCGTCCCCAAGTTTACGCTTGCATTGCCCCAAGTTGACCCCATCTGGATCCTTCCGTTTCATCACCCCATCAACAGAAGGAGGTTTAACAGCCAACCGCTCCTTAACCAAATCAAGCCTGTCAACGGGATCCTTCCATCTGAGGATAGCCCGAGTAATATTATTATTATTATTATTATTATTATTATTATTATTATTATTATTATTATTATTATTATTATTATTATTATTATTATTATTATTATTATTATTATTATTATTATTATTATCCTCCAAGATTTGGTTTCCACTCAATATGTAAAGGAAATGGATTCCTTGATTTTGTATGTAAATTCAACTTTTTAAGAATTGCAAATCTCCACCCTTTTATTTCTAGGCTACCAAACAAAAGAAATGAATTTATTTTCAATTCTTTGATCTCATTTCCCCCAACCAAACATTCCCCTAGAACTTAAAATTAAGGAACACAACATTAAAAGCTATAACTTCAAATGCAAGGATATGTAATATGAGAAAAATATCATTTTCCTTTTAATTAATCAAAAGTCTTAACTACATTTAATGTAACATGGTCTATAACAAATTACTATGCCATTAATAAAGAACGACTAAAATGCTCTACTAATTCAAATAAAAACTAATGATAATTGATTTTTTTAGAATAATATTTGTGTTTTATCTAATACTACATATAACGGAGGGATCTCTCTCTCTATTAAATCCTAGGAAATGTTTGGTAGGGTGAAATTCAGAGAAATGAAATGAAGCGCAGAAATCAAATTCACAGAAATGAATTCCACATAAATTCAGTAAAAATTCTAGTGTTTGGTAACACCAGAGAATTGACTTAAGAAATCAGTAAAAAAATTATTATTATTATTATTATTATTATTATTATTATTATTATTATTATTATTATTATTATTATTATTATTATTATTATTATTATTATTATTATTATTATTATTATTATTATTATTATTATTATTATTATTATTATTAACAATAAATAGGATTTTACAAGAAATTGGAGGGGAGCCGAGAAACCAACTGGGCCCCCACACCTCTAGCAATAGCGAAACCAATCCTATTATTATTATTATTATTATTATTATTATTATTATTATTATTATTATTATTATTATTATTATTATTATTATTATTATTATTATTATTATTATTATTATTATTATTATTATTATTATCATCATCATCATATTTAGGTGTTCACGAAATGAGCATTGACTACTCAAGTGCTTGACGTTGGCCACACAACTTTACTCTCCAAGACTGTGTTTATTTTCTTAATAATGACAAACCAAATTGTTTGTCATATCATTGACTTATTATTTATTATTCCCTTCAAAAAATAATGACACATGTTTACGTTCGTTGTTGTTTGTTACTTTATTCACAAATGTAACTCCTTAATGATTAATTTCTTTGAAAATCCCCGTGATTCCATGGGTCTATAAGATAGTACTACATATAATGGAAGGGAGGTGATTTGCACATTCTATAAAGTGATTGTGACACTCTAATTTATTGTGTTTGGACATTTATACCCTCACAATTACCTTACACTTTCACCCATGTGAGGGTATAAATGTCCAAACATAATAAATTGGAGTGTCTCAATCATTTAGCGGAGTGTGCAAATCATCTCCCATAATAGAAGGATCACTCTCTCTCCATTAAATCCTAGAACTTAAAATTAAGGAACACAACATTAAAAGCCATAACTTCAAATGCAAGGATATGTAATATGAGAAAAATATCACTTTCCTTTTAATTAATCGAAAGTCTTAACTACATTTAATGTAACATGATCTATAACAAATTACTTTGCCATTAATAAAGAACGACTAAAATGCTCTACTAATTCAAATAAAAACTAATGATAGTTGATATTTTTTTTTTAAGAATAATATTTGTGTTTTATCTAATACTACATATAACGCAGGGATCACTCTCTCTCCATTAAATCCTAGGGAATGTTTGGTAGGGTGAAATTCAGAGAAATGAAATGAAGCGCAGAAATCAAATTCACAGAAATGAATTCCACATAAATTCAGTAAAAATTCTATTGTTTGGTAAAACCAGAGAATTGACTTAAGAAATCAGTAGAAAAATCATCATTATTATTATTATTATTATTATTATTATTATTATTATTATTATTATTATTATTATTATTATTATTATTATTATTATTATTATTATTATTATTATTATTTATTTTTATTTATTAGTATTATTATTATTATTATTATTATTATTATTATTATTTATTATTATTTATTATTATTTATTATTATTATTATTATTATTATTATTATTATTATTATTATTATTATTATTATTATTATTATTATTATTATCATCCTCTAAGATTTGGTTTCCACTCAATATGTAAAGGAAACAAAAGAAATGAATTTATTTTCAATTCTTTGATCTCATTTCCCCCAACCAAACATTCCCCTAGAACTTAAAATTAAGGAACACAACATTAAAAGCTATAACTTCAAATGCAAGGATATGTAATATGAGAAAAATATCATTTTCCTTTTAATTAATCGAAAGTCTTAATTACATTTAATGTAACATGGTCTATAACTAATTACTATGCAATTAATAAAGAATGACTAAAATGCTCTACTAATTCAAATAAAAACTAATGATAGTTGATATATATATATATATATATATATATATATATATATATATATATATATATATATATATATATATATATATATATCTATATATATATATATAGAATAATATTTGTGTTTTATCTAATATTACATATAACGGAGGGATCACTCTCTCTCCATTAAATCATAGAACTTAAAATTAAAGAACACAACATTAAAAGCTTATTGTACAATCAATTAAACATAATAACTTCAAATGCACAAAATTTAATTTTAAGTATTACATGTTATAAAGTTTATGATACAAATATTTGCTCCACTGCTAAATGTCTTTTAAACAAAAATTTAAGCAATAGACATGATAAAGCATATGGTACAAACTTTTCATCCATTAATCTTTTAAACCTTAAATTTAAGCAATACACATGGCAAAGCATATGGTACAAATATTAAATAATTAAATACACTAATTAATGTTATTTTTAAAACATCCCAAAAATGAAAAATACATGTTTTTATACATATTGTACAAATTAATAAAACACATAAAGCTTCATACATGTTGTATGCTAACAAGTTGATGGTACATATGATTTTGAAAGCCCTACTGGACAAACGAGTTCAACCGGTAACCGATGTCTCCACCGGTTTAGCTAGCCAATAAAAGCCGTTCAAAAATGAAACGGAGAGGAGCGGTCAAAACCGGTAAAAACGGGCGAACCATGCCGAACCGGGATCATTTTCTTTTTGTTTCTCTCTGGTTAATCAATTCGTCGATATAATTTAGTTGGTGCTTGAACTTTAATCACAGGATACCCGTCGCTTCAATGCGCGAGTACCATGTTAGTGCTATATAATATACTAGTTAAAAGACCCGTGAAATTCACGAGTATTTTTAAGAATAGTCAAAACAAATGATAGATAGGAACTCGGATACAACTATTCTAGTTAGGGATTTCATATCAAAATATAAGTTCAATATGGTCTATTGTCATTCCATTAGATGGTAGTATTTTGCAGAGAAGAAGTAAAATAAATTCTTACTTTCCTTGTTGACTTTATAAAAATTAACAATATGATTACAACTCTATCTATGATGCATATACCACCTGAACCTCGGATCATTATTTATTCTTTTTAGATTTGGGAAAAGTGCTATAAGACCAACATACAGGATTCTAGACGATACATAATATATTCCTGATAGTATATTCCTGACGTGATTCCTGGTAATGTGGTCGAGTGGGACAATCAAAGAGAGCCATTGTAACCTCGAGTTCATCCTTCAGCATAAATCACTCTTCTTGATCCATACTCCCTTTTTGCTTCAAACGTGTAGAAAAATGGATGTTCAATCTGCAACATCAATTACATTCCAAGAGAGAATGAGTATTACTATCTTGAAAGGCAATAGAGAATGGGCAATATATGTGAAAATTCATCAATATGATTCTGCTCGTGCATTACCATGACAACTTATGCACCAAGAGCTAAAACCTTTAATATACTCATTCCTTGCTTAATTCCTCCATATATGATAAATGGTAGTCAACTTTGAACGACATGTAGCACCTGCATGCTTGTGTTTATTTGCTTTTAATTGTGAATTCACACTCAACCTAAACTTACACCTTTGTCCGATCATGGACTTGACCCTTTACCACTTGGTTAAAAGAGATCTTTCAAGTAAAAAAATTGGCAAAGCCCAATAGGTATAAAAAATTTACATTTGTGTTTAAGCATTACACATGCAATCACCTCTTCAAGAATTTTTTTTATTTTATTTATTGTTTTTTAAGTACACCAAAGGTGGCTGGAACATAATCAACTCCTACTTCCACACCTTTAATGGTTCCATCATACACACTTACATTCTAAAGTTTAATCGCTGCCATCATACACCTTGCGAGTAAGTACCCCCATTATAACAACTTGCATGCTTGTAATGGGCCTTAACCAAGCAATTTCTTGGTAAACAAATGAAAAGTAATTACTTCCAGATTTTTTGTGCTAACTTTGAGGTCAGGATCAGTATAGATTACAAATTATGGATCATATTGATCAAGTAATCAATGGTTTATACATTTCAAGAAAGGGAAGGAAATTCTGATGCAAAAGCTTCAACATTTGAACCCTCATTATGCAAAAAAACACATGCTCGACCAGTAATATATATTTTAGGTACAAAAAGATGATATTTTCAGTTACATTGTCTACTTTACTAAAGTTTTCTCGACCCTAATTATTCCTTAAAAACATTACACCAATTTCAGAAACATGTCCAACAATTCAACTGGATGGATGAAGGGATAAATAAAGAACTCGTATATAAAAAAACTTTATGCCAAATTATAAAATCGACACTTACGAAACAGCAACAACTCCAGACCACACATTTTGCATCCTCTAAAGCAATTTCTGCCAATTACTTGACCTAAGACATAACATGGATAAAAGAACATTTGAGATTGTGAGAATACATACGACTTAGGAAAAATTTCATTGAATTTATGTAAAAATTGATCATGATTGGAGACTAAAGAAGATTGCATAATGCGTAACTATAAACCTTTAGGAGATGATGATCAGACACAATATCATCCGTCCTTTGAAGATATAGTTTAATTGTCATCCTCCGCCTCTCTTTGAATCATGAGCTCGTGGTTGATCATCCTTACACTCAGTTTATCTAGTGTTAAGATACATCACATGTTTGTTAAAATCAAAGCTTTTTCTTTGAGGGAACAAAGCTGGATAAATTCAGAGAACCCACAACATAATTAGTTTCAATATCAATCAAGTACCTAACCTATTAGCTTTATGTTTAATTTGTAATATGGATGGACCCTTTTTTGTTTACCTGAAATCTTCCATTTTTATGTAAAAACAACCCATTTTGATATTAAATTCATATAACAGATTATATGCGTGAAAAGGGGCTAGTCGGTTAGTTGGTAAAAATGGGTAGTTTTAGGTACGGGTTGGGTTGACCCAAAGCATTTCCCTAAAATGTGTTTAATTCTCTCTACATATAGTTAGTACGCCTAATATAATAAAACTTGTATTCTTCAATTATAATCCTATATTATTTTATAAATATAAATAGATAGTTTAAGCGTCGGAAAATAATTCAAGCAACTTTAGTAGTGTTGCAAAAATGGACCTGCTCAATTACTTTGACCCGTTTCAATAAATTGTTTAATAAGTTTTAATTTTTTACTAACGTAACCCCAATCCAACCATTTAAATATGGGAGATGATGTACACACTCAATTTTTTGATTGGGTTTTAAATATTTATATGTAAATGAGTTAATGTTGATAACATTATGAAGATTTATGATTCAGGCGCCAAATAAAGTTACCTCATTTGCACATAAGGATATCCGACATCAAATGACTCACATGCCTATCCACCAACCCAATACTGCATAATTACATGAACATAAAACACTTTTAGATTAAAATATAAAATATATGTACCAATTGAGAAGTGGGCATGAACTTACCTATCTAGATAGCTTCTTGAAGCATTACCCTCCAAGATATGAATGCCCTTAGCTTGTAAAACCTGATGATCAAGAACATGAAGATCTGAGTTATACATACAAACACAACTTATGCTTAACTAATGACTATACATAGGTTGGCGGGATTCACATTTTTCAATATCTCATATTTGGGTTAAAGAACTGTCCAATTTGGCTTAAAGATAGAACAGGGTATGCATGTCCGTTGGTACTTTAGATTATTCTAAATTAAACATATTAAATATTTAGAAATAGAATAGGATGCGAGGTACTACTTATGCAACCACTGAAATGAGATTTTACTAACTCTGAAAAGAATACATCCTATTATCCGAAATGTAAGGCAGATTAAAAGGGTCTCCAGAAGACTTCAAAAGAGTATAAGGGACTGGGATACATGGTTTTAAAACCCTCTAGAAGCGGCTCTTGGTTTACACTCCTAAAATTTGACTAATTTGCGTGTTTTCTTCTATAAAAGCTACTACAGAATCGATAACTTGCGTGTTTTCTTCTTTAAAAGCTACTACAGAATCGAGTTTCATGTGTCTTTGAGCTATTGCTTTATTTACTCTGACGTGTCAAACATGTAAAGATTCTATAAACCAACTTCATACAAATGATCAATTAAAACAACACAAACATTAATTTAGAATAAAACCAATCAGCCTCGAAAACTTTATACCAACTTTTATTCTAGACTTGACACCAACTCTTATTTATTTTAGAAATTGACACCAACTCTTATTTATTTTATAAATTTTATAAAGAAAAACAAAGTTACAACTAAAGCAGGTTAAGCAAATAAATTAATCAAGTTTAAGCAAGGTTAATTGTATGATTGAGGAGTAAAGAGACCACCTTAGCAGCAAAAAGGATCATTCCCAAAATTGCAGCTGCAAACAATTGACTTGAGATAGTTAAATACGTGCCTTTCGGATCTCTTTATGAGAACATACTTGAGCAAACGACCAAGCCAAATGAACCACTTGAGCTTTTTGAATTTCCATCGTAATGTACCTGAAGTTTCGAACTTCTCATCTGAGGCCTGAGCCACTCAACAAACAAAAACCAAACAGATTTGCAAAGGTTTTTGATAGTATATTTGTTCTTTTAATTGTTGACATGTAAGCATAATATGTACTTCTAAATCATAACAACGACCATCATACTTGATCTAGCTTACCTTTTCCTAACAACCTCCCCTGTTGGGTTTCATCAAACTTAAAAGTCCATTGGTTTATGCAGTGTGAATGCCTTAAATTCCAATATTTTTTAAAAAGTATTTCAAACATGACATAATTAGTTTAGTTTCCATATACCACGTATAAATCATTGAAAAATTTTTCCTTGTGACAACTAATTTGAATCGTGAGGAAAAAACAAAAACTCATAACAGTCCCTCTAAATTATTTCTAACAATTATGAAGAATGTAAAAATATTAGTAAAAGATAACAAAAAAAACTTTTGAAATCGAAAGTGTAGAAATTATCTTATGCAATTAAACATCCTAACAATTGGTTTGTCACAATTGAACCAAAAATTGCTTTGTCACAATCCAACCAAAAATTGCTTCTTGTCAAAAAGAAAATTACAATCGAAAAGAAAAAAATGATTAAAGAGCCTAAAAATTGCTTCATCACTATCGAACCAAAAAAAGTCATTACAATCGAAACCTGAAAAATCAAACAAACAAACTTGAATATATGCGATATTATGAGTTATTTAATAATCAAACTTACTCAGTCACAATTGTTGTATTATGTGATTCAAATCTAAACCCTAAAAAGAAAACTTACTCGGTGTAGACAACAAAACATCAACCGGTATAGATCGACTTTGGAGGGATGCTAAAAATGTTGTTTTATGAATCGGTGGAATTATGGCATGATTTGAAATTGATTTGTTATGATTTTGAAATATTGTTTTGAATGTGGTGTTAATATTGATTTGTAACAGATTGGGGAAGCGTATGGAAGAAGGATGTGGAATAAAGTTACGTGTGTTTTGACATTTCTCCAAGGGCCACGTGTCAGCATAATGTTAAAAGGTATTTTTAGAAAAAATTAATTAGTTGGCTTAAAAAGGTTGTACAAAAGGTTGTTTTAGAGGGTTGTACAAAACTCTGTTTTATTAGATAAAACTGACTAAAAGACCCATGAAATTCACGGGTAGTTTTAAGAATAGTCAAAACAAATTATAGATAGGAACTCGGATACAACTATTCTAGTTAGGGATTTCATATCAGAATGTAAGTTCAATATGGTCTGTTGTCATTCCATTAGATGGTAGAGTATTTTGCAGAGAAGAAGTAAAATAAATTCTTACTTTCCTTGTTGACTTTATAAAAAATAACAATATGATTACAACTCTATCTGGTGATGCATATATCACCTGAACCTGGGATCATTATTTATTCTTTTTAGATTTGGGAAAAGAGCTATAAGACCAACATATAGGATTCTAGACGATACATAATATATTCCTGATAGTATATTCCTGACGTGATTCCTGGTAATGTGGTCGAGTGGGACAATCAAAGAGAGCCATTGTAACCTCGAGTTCATCCTTCAACATAAATCACTCTTCTTGATCCATACTCCCTTTTTGCTTCAAACCTGTAGAAAAATGGATGTTCAATCTGCAAAATCAATTACATTCCAAGAGAGAATGAGTAATAACTATCTTGAAAGGCAATAGAGAATGGGCAATATATGTGAAAATTCATCAATATGATTCTGCTCGTGCATTACCATGACAACTTATGCACCAAGAGCTAAAACCTTTAATATACTCATTCCTTGCTTAATTCCTCCATCTCTGATAATTGGTAGTCAACTTTGAACGACATGTAGCACCTGCATGCTTGTGTCTATTTACTTTTAATTGTGAATTCACATACAACCTACACTTGCACCTTTGCCCGATCATGGACTTGACCCTTTACCACTTGGTTAAAAGAGATCTTTCAAGTAAAAAAATTGGCAAAGCCCAATAGGTATCAAAAATTTACATTTGTGTTTAAGCATTACACATGCAATCACCTCTTCAAGAATTTTTTATTTTATTTATTGTTTTATAAATACACCAAAGGTGGCTGGAACATAATCAACTCCTACTTCCACACCTTTAATGGTTTCCATCATACACACTTACATTCTAAAGTTTAATTGCTGCCATCATACACCTTGCGAGTAAGTACCCCCTATTATAACAACTTGCATGCTTGTAATGGGCCTTAACCAAGCAATTTCTTGGTAAACAAATGAAAAGTAATTACTTCCAGATTTTTTGTGCTTACTTTGAGGTTAGGATCAGTATAGATTACAAATTATGGATCATATTGATCAAGTAATCAATGGTTTATACATTTCAAGAAAGGGAAGGAAATTCTGATGCAAAAGCTTCAACATTTGAATCCTCGTTATGCAAAAAAAAAACACATGCTCGATCAGTAATATATATTTTAGGTACAAAAAGATGATATTTTCAGTTACATTGTCTACTTTACTAAAGTTTTCTCGACCCTAATTATTCATTAAAAATATTACACCAGTTTCAGAAACATGTCCAACAATTCGACTGGATGGATGAAGGGATAAATAAAGAACTCGTATATAAAAAAACTTTATGCCAAATTATAAAATCGACACTTACGAAACAACAACAACTCTAGACCACACATTTTGCATCATCTAAAGCAATTTCTGCCAATTACTTGACCTAAGACATAACATGGAGAAAAGAACATTTGAGATTGTGAGAATACATACTGCTAAGGAAAAATTTCATTGAATTTAAGTAAAAATTGATCATGATTGGAGACTAAAGAAGATTGCATAATGCGTAACTATAAACCTTTAGGAGATGATGATCAAACACAATATCATCCGTCCTTTGAAGATATAGTTTAATTGTCGTCCTCCGCCTCTCTTTGAATCATGAGCTCGTGGCTGATCATCCTTACACTCAGTTTATCTAGTGGTAAGATACATCACATATTTGTTAAAATCAAAGCTTTTTCTTTGAGGGAACAAAGCTGGATAAATTCAGAGAACACACAACATAATTAGTTTCAATATCAATCAAGTACCTAACCTATTAGCTTTATGTTTAATTTGTAATATGGATGGACCCTTTTTTTTTACCTGAAATCTTCCATTTTTATGTAAAAACAACCCAGTTTGATCTTAAATTCATATAACAGATTATATGTGTGAAAAGGGGCTGGTCGGTTAGTGGGAAAAAATGGGTAGCTTTAGGTACGGGTTGGGTTGACCCAAAAGCATTTCCCTAAAACGTGTTTAATTCTCTCTACATATAGTTAGTACGCCTAATATAATAAAACTTGTATTCTTCAATTATAATCCTATATTATTTTATAAATATAAATAGATGGTTTAAGCGTCGGAAAATAATTCAAGCAACTTTAGTAGTGCTGCAAAAATGGACCTGCTCAATTACTTTGACCCATTTCAATAAATTGTTTAATAAGTTTTCATTTTTTACTAACGTAACCCCAATCCAACCATTTAAATATGGGAGATGATTTACACACTCAACTTTTTGATTGAGACACTCTAATGTACAACCACTTAAAGCAGAATATATAAACTATACAACTGTTTAATGCATGTGTTGGAGTGTCCCAATCAAAAAGTTGAGTGTGCAAATCATTTCCCTTTAAATATTTATATGTAAATGAGTTAATGTTGATAACATTATGAAGATTTATGATTCAGGCGCCAAATAAAGTTACCTCATTTGCACATAAGGATATCCCACATTAAACGACTCACACGCCTATCCACCAACCCAATACTGCACAATGACATGAACATAAAACACTTTTAGATTAAAATATAAAATATATGTACCAATTGAGAAGTGGGCATGAACTTGCCTATCTAGATAGCTTCTTGAAGCATTACCCTCCAAGATATGAATGCCTTTAGCTTGTAAAACCTGATGATCAAGAACATGAAGATCTGAGTTATACATACAAACACAACTTATGCGTAACTAATGACTATACATAGGTTGGCGGGATTCACATTTTTCAATATCTCATATTTGGGTTAAAGAACTATCCAATTTGGCTTAAAGATAGAACAGGGTATGCATGTCCGTTGGTATTTTTGATTATTCTAAATTAAACATATTAAATATTTAGAAATAGAATAGGATGCGAGGTACTACTTATGCAACCACTGAAATGTGATTTTACTAACTCTGAAAAGATACATCCTATTATCTGAAATGAAAGGCAGATTAAAAGAGTCTCTAGAAGACTTCAAAAGAGTATAATGGACTGGGATACATGGTTTTAAAACCCTCTAAAAGCTGCTCCTGGTTTACACTCCTAAAGTTTGACTAATTTGCGTGTTTTCTTCTATAAAAGCTACTACAAAATCGATAATTTGTGTGTTTTTTTCTTTAAAAGCTACTGCAGAATCGAGTTTCATGTGTCTTTGAGCTATTGCTTTATTTACTCTGACGCGTCAAACATGTAAAGATTCTATAAACCAACTTCATACAAATGATCAATTAAAACAACACAAACATTAATTTAGAATAAAACCAATCAACCTGGAAAACTTTATACCAACTTTTATTCTAGACTTGACACCAACTCTTATTTATTTTATAAACTTTATAAAGAAAAACAAAGTTACAACTAAAGCAGGTTAAGCAAATAAATTAATCAAGTTTAAGAAAGGTTAATTGTATGATTGAGGAGTAAAGAGACCACCTTAGCAGCAAAAAGGATCATTCCCAAAATTGCAGCTACAAACAATTGACTTGAGATAGTTAAATATGTGCCTTCCGGATCTCTTTATGAGAACCTACTTGAGCAAACGACCAAGCCAAATGAACCACTTGAGCTTTTTGAATTTCCATCGTAATGTACCTGAAGTTTCGAACTTCTCATCTGAGGCCTGAGCCACTCAACAAACAAAAACCAAACAGATTTGCAAAGGTTTTTGATAGTATATTTGTTCTTTTATTTGTTGACATGTAAGCATAATATGTACTTCTAAATCATAACAACGACCATCATACTTGATCTAGCTTACCTTTTCCTAACAACCTCCCCTGTTGGGTTTCATCAAACTTAAAAGTCCATTGGTTTATGAAATGTGAATGCCTTAAATTCCAATATTTTTTTAAAAAGTATTTCAAACATGACATAATTAGTTTAGTATCCATATACTACGTATAAATCATTGACAAATTTTTCCTTGTGACAACCAATTAGAATCGTGCAGAAAAAAACAAAAACTCATAACAGTCCCCCTAAATTATTTCTAACAATTATGAAGAATGTAAAAATATTAGCAAAAGATAACAAAAAAAAAAAAAAAAAAAAAAAAAAAAAAAAAAAAAAAAAAACTTTTGAAATCGAAAGTGTAGAAATTATCTTATGCAATTAAACAGCCTAACAATTGGTTTGTCACAATTGAACCAAAAATTGCTTTGTCACAATCCAACCAAAAATTGCTTCTTGTCAAAAAGAAAATTGCAATCAAAAAGAAAAAAAAAATGATTAAAGAGCCTGAAAATTGCTTCATCACTATCGAACCAAAAAAAGTCATTACAAACGAAACCTAAAAAATCAAACAAACAAACTTGAATATATGCGATATTATGAGTTATTTAATAATCAAACTAACTCAGTCACAATTGTTGTATTATGTGATTCAAATCTAAACACTAAAAAGAAAACTTACTCGGTGTAGACAGCAAAACATCAACCGGTATAGATCGACTTTGGAGGGATGCTAAAAATGTTGTTTTATGAATCGGTGGAATTATGGCATTATTTCAAAATTGATTTGTTATGATTTTGAAATATTTTTTTGAATGTGGTGTTAATATTGATTTGTAACATATTGGGGAAGCGTATGGAAGAAGGATGTGGAATAAAGTTACGTGTGTTTTGACATTTCTCCAAGGGCCACGTGTCAGCATAATGTTAAAATTTATTTTTAGAAAAAGTTAATTAGTTGGCTTAAAAGGGTTGTACAAAAGGTTGTTTAAGAGGGTTGTACAAAACTCTATTTTATTAGATAAAATAGATAGATTTAAGAAATTTTTTCATTTTAAACTCTTTATCACTCCACTTGTTACATTCATACAAATAGAAGGACAAGTATTGATATGTAACTCAAGAAAATTTCATTTTCCTTTTAACTTATCTTAAGTCTTAACTACATTTAATGTGATATGATCTATAACTAATTACTATGTCTCTATCTCAATTATTTCAAATTAGAATTAAGAGTATCGTGTATGGTGGCTTGAGGGATACGAAAGCCTACGTGGACCGCGTTATAGCGGCACCATCACAACGGTACTAAACGCCATTATAACGGCCGCTAAGCCGGTGGCGTATGCCATAACATGACTCAGTGGCGGAACTTGAACATTTTTTTTTTTTTGGGGGGGGGGGGGTCGAACTTATTTTAGGGAGGGCGAATCGGAGATTTGTTTGTAACCTCAACTAAATTACCCATAAAACCTATAATATTTACACTAGATGCTGCAAATTTTGGGGTGCCGGGACCCTCCCCTGCCCTTACATAGTTCCACCCGTAATGATAAAGGAGTGTTTTGTGATTTCTTTTTTGGATTAAGACGGGTATATTTATCAGAGGCGGACCTATGCCTTGCGACTTTGCGTAGGCGGTGCCCGGGAACCACCTTGGATGAAAAAATCTGTTAGAAGAGATCTGTAAATTTTTTCAGGAACTACTTTAGAAATTATTTGAAAACTACCTTGGATCGATAAAGAAAGAAAGACAACTAAAATAATAGAATGTTTCGGATAAAAAAGTTTTCGAGCATCATCGTCGGAATTGTAATAAAGAAGTTGGAGTCTTTTGTTTCAGTAAAAAGGTTGGCAAGATGAGGTCGGTATTGTTTTAGAATAAGCAAATGTATGTGGCTAGAAGAGGGGTACGTGGGCTTAATCAAAAGTTCTTTTTTCCAAAATGGGTATTTGTCCGGATTATGTTGGTTTGTTTTCAAATAAAGTTCAATAGAAGTAACTTCCATCAGAAGTGTTCTTTTTGTGGATACTTAAATTGCATAAATTGATACATACATCACAATTATAAACATACAATGTTATAACGTATCCATTAGTGATATGATATTGTCGCGTGTGTATCAATTTATGTGGTGTAAGCATAACCCCCTTAAAAAATTGTTCAAATACTTGCACTATATAGTTAAATATATGCAATTACTTTTAAAATTAAACTAATTAAAATTTGGTTTATATGCTTCATTATATCACATGTATAAAGTGTTTATCTTTGCTAATAAAAATATATGATTGTTAATATGGTATTAGGCCCGACAAGGCGACAAAGTCGTAATTCCTCGATAGAATCATATGTGTTATAGTACCCGACCTGGTTTTGGTGATTCGGCTCGTTAACCTTTTGATTTTACACTCTTGATTGAACTAGGGAACATTGTGTTGTGTTGTGTTTGTGTTTAGGTTGTGTTTATATAATTGGTATTTTTATTTAATAAATGAAAATATATTTTGTTTAAATAATTGAAAAACAATGGGTCTCAAAAAGTGGTATTAATGTGGTGTTATGATATGGGTTGATTTTTTGGTGTTGATATTGAAATGTTAAAGCTGAGGTGGCGGTACGTTTTTGGTGTTACGGTGTTATGACACCTTAGCCTCTTAGTGATGTTGGTGTTAAAGCTGATGTGGCATGGCGTGCCACCAAAAAGGGGATTTAACATATTATGACACCTTGTGTTCTAATGTTATGCACCTGGTGTTAAATCAAACCAGACCGACCCGAACCTGTACCGAACATTTTGGTCCCGTCCTTGGTTTGGTGTTTTAGGCCAAATCGGTCTTTGGACAGATCCCGTCTTAGTCGGTCAACTCCGATTTTCAGACCGTGATAAGCCCTAGACACATTTGTGTTTATATTGCCCCGCTTTATTCTCTAACTTTATATTTATTTTTATATAAAATAGTAACACTAATATTGCTTAATATTACTTGAATATTAATTTCTTGTTATCCATAAAGTTATTGGCACGAAAAACATAATAAAAAACGTATGTAAAAATTTTCATTACATTTTTTGTGTCAATGCAATGCATGGTTACCCTACTACACCAAATACACAATTATTTCTGTAGTAACCAAATCAAGTTAACATAAGCTGGTTAAAGAAAGAAAAGTTAACAGAACAAAAATAACATTACAAAAAGTGTAAACGGAAAAATTATTATAGAGTATGTTTTAATATTATTCAAAAGATATATAACATTAATTTTCAAGACAAAAATAATTAACTATGGACCATCTTGAAGTACAAGACCAACAAATTAGTTTCAATCAAACTTCATTGACTTGGTAAATATTGTGGAATATATACAAGAAAATTGTTGCATGTGCAATTATTGTGCATCATCTTATTAACCTTCAAGTTAGTTTTTCAGCTATAAAAGGAAAGCATTTGTATTCATTATTCACCAAACTAAATAAACAACTTCACAAATCATATTTAGAGTTTCCAAAGATATACATTACAAAGATGGGTTCGATGACTAAAATTTTTATCTTGATTGCCATGGTTGCATGTCTCACAACGGTTGCTCATGCCATTAATGGCCAAGCAACTTTCTACACTCCTCCCTACAAACGTAGGTATACCAACATCTTTTAACTAAAGGTTCATTTCTTCTTAGTTGACTTATATTGAGTTTTTGATTGTCTCATGTAGCATCGGCATGTTTTGGCAATCAAGACAAAGGTAATATGATTGTAGCAGTCAACAGTGGTTTGTATGCCAACGGAGCTGCATGTGGAACTAGATACAGTGTGACATGCACAGGTGGAACCAATGCTGGCGTTCCACAGCCTTGCACCGGCAATAGTGTTGATGTTACAGTTGTTGATCTTTGTCCCGGATGTGCTTCAATTCAAATTGATCTTTCCCAAGAGGCATTCGCAGTGATTGCTAATACTGATGCCGGGAGAATCAACATTGAATATAACCGGTAACTATACATTATACAATAAGTTTCATTTGAACCATGAATAATTTGACTAACCTTGAACTGTTGTGTGATTTTCAGGATATGATTCATTGAAATATGTATGCAAGATGCCAATATTGAACGCTCTTGATGAGTGTTCTTTTAAATAAATGGACTCTATCAAGGCATGGAGTCGTTGAATAAAATTGTTGTTTTATCAAAAGTTGGTTCTACTCATTATAAGAATTTGAGTAATTACTTATTTCTTTCAGCTGTTTAGTTTGATATTGTCTTTTTATAGTGTATGTTTTTGTTATGTTTGTGAAAGTGTTCAAGTCTCTTGCTATAACAACCGAATGAATATGATACAAATGTCTAGTATCATAAAATGTATATCTATCATAGAAGATAAAAAATATTTTGATTCTGCATCCATGGTTAACAAAACGTTACATAATTAGTAATACATAACAAAAGATTTCGAAAAATCAAACTCATATTACCATATCTTCAAGGGGTGAACTCTTTTACTATGGCTTGATATAGACATACAAAATATTTCAGATTCAATCCAAATAAAGACAATGTGTCATGACTTATATAAAGTTTAAATTGATAGCATTATGTTAGAAAAATTGGTAACATATTATGTGCAAAAGATAGTTATTGGCAACATATATATGCTTAAAGTTTTCATCTATTTGCATAATCGTATTCAATAAAAATGTACATAAATACAAACTAAATAACATTATACGTTCATTCCTATTTATTGCACAATATTCGTTTTCTATTTTTAATTTAGGTGTGAAAAATGGTTAAATGAGAATTATAAGAAATTTGTGTGAAAGGCCTATTATGGATTGTCTTAGCCCATTAAGAAAAACAATGTTATATGATTGGGTTTATACATTTTTCGAATAAATGCAAGTTTTATAAGCGCACTCTGAATGAATAAAGTAGCTTTCTTGGACTAAAGGGGTTTTTGGCTAAACTTGATGGGTTTATGAGATTATTTGCCTATATATGTTAAATAAGCCGAACTAAGTGTTTGGCTAAGCTTATATGAGTGAGCTTGTAAGCTTATATAATGGTTTTTTGATAAACCCATCCTTTATGGCTTATTTGAGGATGAGTTAATAGAAAAATATTATATAAAATAACTTTTATATCGTCATTTAATATTTACTCCTCAATTAATGTTAATACTCTTGCTTACAAGATTCTGATAAGTGAAAAACTGGCGATTTAGATAAAGAAAGATAATAAATAGAATACACATGTCAAATTTTTATATATACTATATATATTAAGAAAAAACCAGAAAATGAAAATGAAAAGTGAAAAGTTGAAACTAAAAAAAGTAAATCTTGAAAACATATGTTTCAAAAGAAAATTATTAATACACATTGAAAATCGGGTTGACCCGGGATGCTTCAAACCCGATGGGTTGACCCAGAACGCTTCAAACCCGGCGGGTTGATTCGGTTTAGTTTGACCCGTTTTTTTGACTCAACTCGTCAGATTGATCCGGTTTAAATTGACTCGTTTTTTGACCAAAATAATTTAAGCAGTTACCAAAGCGGGTTTTAAAATATTATCTTTAATCCCAAAATAATACAGTAAAGATGTAAGAGGGTATAAAAATGCAGTAAAGAAACATATTTGTTGACAGTGTATAGACCGTCACCGTCGCCGTAAACATGAACACCGTGGCATGAACACCACTGTAGAAGACCACAATGAAAGCCGTCACCATTTCTCCCACTCAAACCCCCTTTCTACGGCCTACCCATCACCACCACCTATCTCTACTTTCTTTCTCTAAAAAACCCAAATTCCTCACCGTTCGTTGCAACTCATCTCCGACCAGTTCTAACAATATCAAAATCCCACAACAACATAAGAAAGTTGTTGTTGTCAAAGACAATGATGATGTTTCATTCGATAAGTTTGAGGTGGAGGAGCAGGTTCAAGTTGGGCATGGTTTGCCGGCTACTAGATTATTAGGATTAAGTTCAAGTGATCAGGCTTTTTTTCTTCTAACTTTCATTGCTTGCACGGTCAATATTCTTCTCTTTTACATTTTATAAATTGGGCTATCTTTTGTTAATTGAATTTCTTATATATTGGTGCTACTCTCTTTAGTATGTGATTCTAGAATTGGGTTTACTTTGCTTAACTCATTTCGCGATATTATGGTTCTTTCAAATTGTACCGAGAAGTGGTGTACTAGTGTAACTACTTATGTTGCCATAAAGAAAAAAGAAGTAAAGTTTTAAAGTTAACTATTGAGCTGGGCCGTATAAAACTGAAATGAATTAGAGACTGTTTGTTATTTGTACATTCTAAATTCATAGGTGTTTTTTTAGTTTCGTGGGATTTTGGTTGCGAAGAAATGTAACGTTTGATATGGGCAGGCTACTGCATCGTTCGTGGGCTTTGTCATGGCAGCTGTTCCAACACTATTTGTAAGTATTTAGCTTTCAGTGATCTGATCACCATGTTGATTATTTGTTTCTTGGTTTCATGGAGTGCACCTTTTCAATATGCCTCTGTTGTTTGCCGCAATCTTATTAGAGGTGCTCTGTGGATAACTATGCCTAATGACGGCTTTAGCTGTCTACTTTGTCACATCTTAAATGTGTTGTTTACACGGATTTAAAACAGTAGTGTTCTGTTATATCTGTATGCAATGATCCACTTGGTATTAGAAGAAAGGAAGCATCAAATATTACTTTTAAATTGTGTGTGGAACATCTTGAAGTTCAGTATCCATTTTGATGATGTTTAATTTCACCCTTACAGCAACTGATCTGTTTGATGACGTTTAATTATTAACCATCTATGTTGTGAAGAATATTGAAATCTACTTAGTTTATAGGTGATTGTCCATGTAAGTCGTTTTGGAGAATCGCTTTATCTTTCTACATAGATAACTTTTTGGGTATAGCCAATGCTCAATATCTTTCTACTGGATTTAGTCAGCAAAATTTACAGCACTCTGTATTAGCGATACTTAGAGCATAGGGAGTGGAGGACGACTCCTGATGCTCATATCAGTTGTAGAAAAATATATTTTATTTAGCACTTTGTTGCAATTGGGAAGCCCCCTTTAGGCGCGAAATGTGACTTAGCAGATGCAAATAATCTGCCTAAGCTTGCTCTCTGTTATTGTTATTGGGTGATCAATGAAATTCGTGGAAGTTGGTTGTGGGGTTGAGCTGGATGTTTTGTGAATACATTATTATTTAGTGCCCAGAGGTCTTTATGAAATTGACTAGGTTATAGCCGTGTTCTTCTCATTTGGGCATGATTCATGCGGGGTACATCTTGGAGGATAAACATAAATAAAAAACAAACCAAACCAAGTAAACCATCCTTCAACCTCAAGTATGCCTAAATTTCTGACAAATCTTCCTAATTCAAGCCTATATCACTTCCAGATATATTTCAATCTTAAAATGTCGTGGCTACGCATGTTATCTTGGCATTCTATTTGTACACACTTAATCATGGTGTCCATCCTATGATATAGTTATAATACCCGTGCACGCACGGGGCTTAGGCATTAAATTTTAATTAGATATCGTTTCTACAATGGCTAAGCCAGGATTTTTGATCATGATAGGATTGAGCGATATAAAGTTTTCATTGTAACTTGTAAAATGACGGATTGTTTTTAACTAAAGCCAACAACAATGTTATCTTTGATGATTAAAGTACCAAGTATAGCTTTTTTTTTTTTTTTTTTTTTTTTTTTTTTACCACACTCATCATAGTCGGTCTATTCAAATACTAACATTATATGACAACAAAATATGAAACTTTTACTTTTACAAATTAATTTAAAGTTGTTAAGGATAACTAAGTATTTGCAATCATGTGCAAAATTATATTTTATTTTGCTAACAAAAGGCCCATACTAAGTTTTTAAAAAAGGCCTATACGGTTGAGCCCAAGAACATGGTTCTCCACTAAATTTGAGCGTACCACACATTGTGACGCACATACACCAACTGGAGTTTATTTGTTTACTAGCTTATAGACCCGTCAAATTGACGGGTTTTTAGAAGAATGAATGCATCAAGAAATTAAGTTTGTGGGTAATTAAGTGATAAGCAAATGAAAATTTCTTGAGCACCTAATAAAAGTAAAAAAAAATGTAACTAAAAAGTAATAAACAACAATGATCGATATAAGTTCCATTATTTCTGTAAAGGAATAATAACTAATAAGTCAACGATCCTATAAACAATTGTGTTTGTAACTATTTATCAGTGTTGCAAAAATCGGCGTACAAGGCCGATTAATCGGCGATTACAAGCTGAACGGCCTTGGACCTTGGAGCGAATTACAAGGTAATCGGCCGATTAATCGGCCTTGGACCTTGGAATCGGCGATTAATCGGCCAAAAATCGCTACACGGCCCTCGACCGCCTCGGGACCGATTCACGATTTTTGCAACATTGCTATTTATAAATAACAACGAACATAAATAAGTTTCATTACTTTTTAGAAGGAATAATAATTAATATGTTAATAAAGCATTCCCAATCATAATCTATGTATGTGTACCAGTTATAGGATACAAACAAAACATACTCAATGACGAACAACGGCACTCCTTAAGTTACGAAACAAAACATACTTAATAGCTAACAAAACACTATAGAATAGTTCACTTCAAGTGCATGATACATATCCAACCATGTGATAGCCATTTGATAGTTGTACCTCTCTGTGTACATCTTAAGATTAATATAGTTGTCGACATCGCTATAAGAACATGAAATCAATTAGCAACTAAAGAAACTCAGAAAAATAAATTGTTATCAATATTATCTACACTTAAAGGATTTTAATTCTGTGAAACCAATTATACATAAATGAGATACACACTAAGAATTTGCACAATGATTGCATTTTGCAATATTTTGTGTATACCTTTACACTTGCGGAAAATTCCATGTTTTGTGTACTTTAATAAACAATCCATTTCAATTTTCAAACAATTTAAATACATATTATCATTTTTGTAGGCTACAATGAAGCACCATGTTTCCATGTCCAAAATAAATTTAAACTTAAACATAAGGGTGTTTAAAAGCTTTTATAACAGTTAAAGACCCGTTGATTCGCGGGGTTTTTAAAGAAATATAAAAATGAGATAATAAGAAAACAACGAAAGTAAACATGTTCCATTAATATATAAAAGAAACAATAAGATAATACATGAATTATTTGATAAACAATTGAGTTTGTAACAATTAATATAATAAACGTCCATGAATTATCATCTCCAAATTTGATGGCCTTGAATAGCAAATGACGTCGGTGAGTGCTAATCAAATTAATAGCCAATGCCCGTTCCGTGAACACCTAATAGTCCATAGAAAATGTAAGTAAAAGTAGGTTTTGGTTGATAATATATTAGAATTTAAATTATGGTATAAAACATGTCATTTGAATATTATACATACCTCTAGAACCTTTATCATACACCTTGAGGTACTTCTTTATAGACGACATTTGTAGTAGTTTTTGAGGTATTACCAAACAATAACCACCAACGTAACAAAAAATTTGGTTTATAACTATTAAAATACATAACATGCATGTATCGTGTTGTTCAATAAGTAGATAGTCTTGAGTACGAAAATTATGCGGTTAGCGTCAAACATTTGAGTAGCCCATGCATATTCCGTAAACACCTAAAAATTTGAGAAAAACAAAAGTAAGCGAAAAAATGAAGTTAGAGATAAGATTATATGTAAATTTAAACAATCGTACAAAACGTATTGGTTATATAGATGTACATACATGTTGAGGTTTGATCTGAAGTACTTCTTTATAAAACATAGGAAAATGAATGATAATGTAGCATCATCACATACATGACAACTATGATTAAACATATTTTGTTTCCAAAACTACCATCAAAGGCAACAATATATTTGGTTCTGCTATATGTACAAACATAAGATGTTTCATTTCTTAATGCTACATGTACGCACTAATACACATCAACACACTTTCATCTCAATTACAAATAAGAGTTGGTTAGTACAAATAAATATTAGCCGCAAGAGGAAAAAAAGGACTTGAAGCCACCAATCACATTTGAGAAATCAGCTCGAAATTTTCATGCAGGTCATCATTTTACCCGTTAATAATGGACTTGCAACCTAACCCTTAGCTGACCACAACTTTTGGAATCTCTTAAGCAAATTTGGATATGAAAGAAGTACAAATTAGTATTTTTGCAACTTTATTGATGTGTATAATTGTAAAACTCACGTGTAACATTAGGGAGCATCCATGCCGACCCGAATTCAGTAAACCATTCTTTGAGATTTCGTTGATCAGTTTTGATTCACAATGACTGACGTTCCGTCAAACATCATGCAGGCTGCAATAGTATCCAAAAATCCCTTGCTACAACATTACTAAACATCATGAAATAGCGTGATTATACATAAAAGGCGTTCAAGTGACCAAAACTCAATACTAAAAAATGCACACATTTCATCGCACTGTATATTAGAACATTCAAGTAAAAGATGGTCGACCATAATAACGAACACATATTGTTGTTCTCTACGTTAGTAGAAAGGAAAGCACTTCAATGACAGTTTAGGGGAGTTAGAAAATCTAAAATACACAACATATTTCTGGCTATGCATATTGTTGATTAGTGCTTATGGCTTATAAACAATTAAAAATACACAACTCCTCGTGAACTTATTTCATCAAAATATAAACAAATATATAGAATTCAACTGAAAGTGAATAGTTGGATATGTTGAAAATGGTTAAAGTCACTAACCTGGAGTTCTAATGTCAATTTAATTACAAGTTTGTAGTCATTAGCAACTTTAGTAATATTTAGTTAGTCCAACACCTTGTTGTTGCTTTAGTAGAGCAACAACGCAAAAGTAGCATAAGAAATTTAAAAGTAGCAAAGAAATTTAAGTGGGTTATTATTTTAGTACAGGTCCATTTCTACCTATTTGACCCGCATGATATAAAACACAACTCAATTTGACCATTCATTTAGTATAATGAAATGGTAAATTTGAATATGAGTCATTCTTTGTTCCACAAATTTTTGTAAGTCCCACTATTCCATTATTAGTAAAAACAATGTCTTAAAAAAGCACTCGCTTACATTCCCACAACAATTTTTGATAATATGAAATTTTTTACCTAAGACTATAGCCCGAAAAAGTTCATTGCTTAAACGTGATAGCAAAGAATACTTACCACCCTTGCAACCCAGTTCATGTTCTTGAGTCTTCGTTCTTGGCGACCCATCAGATATAGAAGAAAGTTGCTTCTTAGAAGACTATATCACATACAAAACAAAAGTTGAGGTTAAAGAGACCATTTACTATCATGTGCCCAAACAACCCTTTACTCCATTTCTTCATCTTTCTGTTGAGCAGCCACCTAGTTGAACAAAAGTTGAGGTTAAAGAGAACATTTACTATCATGTGCACAAACGACCCTTGTTTCATATATTTCAATCCCACCTTAGTTGCAATATAATAATTTATATTATTTAACCAAAATACAAATATGACCAAATTCTTATTTTGAGCAGCCACGTAGCCAAATAGACCTACCATCGCCTCCTCATCAAATATGTTCATTAAAAATACTAGAGAGAATATATAAAACAAAATGCATAAAAGTAACAGTAGCTTGATATAAAATCTTACTGAAATGATCCATCTCTAAGATGGTGCCAGACCATATGAGGTGCATGTAAATGTGTAAATATAAAAACATATGAGCATGCTATATTAAGAGAAATATGGCAGGAGTGAATTTTCAATATCATAGGCCAATATAGGCTGTGCTTTATCTCGAATTGGCCAAATAAAAACTTTAGCTAAATTAGAAATGGTTCAAAGATGGTCTAACAGGTAAAGGTTACAAAAAAATTATGTTTCTGGTGCAACCATCCCAATCCTACCCACCTCATCTGCTTATATGTGATACGTATCAGCCTGCTCTAATTTTGACCCGATACTCAATTACTCATATTTCAAGCTCTAAGTATCACATATAAATTTTTAAGAGTCAAACCAACAAATATAGCCTCCCATTGTGCCAAATCAGAAAAGGCAACGTCCAATCAATCTTCATTCTTCTAAACATAATAACAAAAAAATTGTGCTTAAATACTCACTTCATACAATATATAACTATCAAAAGAAGAATTCACTGAAGAAAAATAAGTAGAACTATAAGCAAATGACAACCCTTAGACTTCAAAAAGGGTGATTAAAATGTATTGTCACTAAGCAGGGTCTTCCAAAACTTCATTATCAATATGCAATACTCAGAGTCTATTCAATTGGGAAGATACCTCTATACATGTTTTTGTTCCTTTGTTAACGTTTTTTGTTTAAACTTTTATGTCAGCTAACATGAATTATGCTTTTAAGGCAATGTGAATTTGTTAACAAAAATACGCAATTACCATTATCTTTAACTTTGATAACCCAAATGGCCATAATATATCACCATTGTTGCTTCATTAAAAGCGTAAAAAAGATCGTAATCATTCCCGCTTACTGTGTTCCAGAGGGTATTTTATGCATTTGTTTAGAGTCAATATTAATCAAATCAACACTCATTACTCATAACTCGGCGACATATAATCTGCTAATAAAATTGGATGAAAAGAAATCGTGAATCTTATAAGATAACATGTCGTGAACCTATCCCAATAAATGTGCATGTGCATGCATACCAGTCGCGGAAGTGTGTTTTTGCATATTGATCGGAAACCTTCTAATAGTTTTTTTTTTAACAAAAACATGAGTGATTAAACAACTTACATATTTCATTTAACATAAATCATCGGTATGGCCTAAAATGCTATAATGCACGACATGTTTTATTAGTGGTGACCATATAGGAAAATCATGAAATGGGTTAAAACCAATCATTTTGTAGTATGGGTTAGGTTGACCCGTCACAATTTTTTCATTTGAGAAAATAGTGTTTTAGGCCAACCACCACATTTTGTAAATAATATATTTAGGTATTACTTCTTCTTGAAAACTTGTCTTATCAGTCCTTCTTGCTTTCATCAATTTCTCACTGTTGTCATATATAGAAATTCAAATCATCTAACAAAGACGTCTGGGGTGAATAGCTCTTAAAAAGTTGTAGCATCTCCAAAGTATATAATATAACGTTATCCAACAACAGATTCAGAAATCTATATTTTACCAGAATGTCACACAAAGAAGTAAGGTACCTCTTTAGTGTTCCTAGTGTAAGTAACAGGCGTGCTATAATTATTCTAAAAAATCAAGGTATGTGTCACATCAATGTGTTAGGGATGCCCTTAACTATGTGTCACTTAAGAGGAAACAAACGGTTCCAATTATTAAGCCGCTAAAGTCCATTTTATTTTTGTATTCAACAGGATCAATTATACTTAACTATATATATTATGGGTACAATGCTATCATATTTGGTTATTACAGGTCTTTTTTTCTCAAATGGGTTATAACATGTCTTTTTTCCCGAATGGGTCATAACAGGTCTTAATGTATTAAAAAGATGGACGGGTTGGGAAGGTACGATATTGGGTTACAGCGGGTCATTTTTATAGTATAGGTTGAAACTCGTCATTTTTGTGCTATGGGTTTAACGGAGTCGTTTTATAGCATGGTTTATAATAGGTCCTTGGTATACAATGATAACCTAACCATAAGAAAAATGATTGTATTGTTGAGAAGGTGTAAAGCAGACATTACTACTATATATTTGAATCGTGGATATCAATTTCCTAACCTCTTCTTTCAAATACCAGGGTACCATGGTGTCTTGATCGTTGTATTAAGTTTCTTCATCGCATATTGTGTTGTTATGATGGCTACCATTCTTCTAATATCTCCACTGCAGTTACAAACATGATGAAATGCTATGTCGTAAATTGAAATGATGTATGCTAACCGAGTTCACCTATATTGAAAATCATAACAAAATGATGAAATGTTATACCAGGGGTACGTCACATTTATATAGCATCCGCTCGATCCTGCATAATTATAAAGTATGGCTTACAAAATCATAACAAAGAAGCCATAACATAAAATTTGAAATTGGGAACAATGATTAGAGAGATGAGAGAGTTACCATTGAAATTATACTACAATTGTAAATAAGCAAGTTAAATTATAAATATATTGTCCATGGTATAAAGAATGAAAAAGGAACATTAACCAAAAAGGCTTACGAACTATTAAGCAAGAGATAACATCCTCATTGTTTTCTTATAAAGTACCTGTGACCTGCACAACCAAAATGTATTGGTTACTATGCTTTGCAAAGACTGATAATAAAAATACTAAAAGTTTATTTACTGGAAAATATTAATCCATTTGGTGTTGCTCCTACTTCCATTTTACTTCTCTAGACTGAATCATATTTTCACAAAGGAAAAGTCTATATGTTCACTTGTGGCAAATCAAATGGATGTATACTATAATACTATAGACCACATAATTAACTACTTGATGTAGTTATCAAGAGACATTCAAAAAAATACATTCTCCACAGCAGTCTCGTCTAGCTTCTGAAACAAATCACAATTTATCTTATGTCAAATGCACAAAACTACAAAAACGGTCATCTACATATCGAGAAGTTAAGAAGTAAACGCGATACTACAAAACACCCAAAATTTGACCGATCATCAACAAAGATTCAGTTATAATCCAACCAACAATCAAAATCAAAATAACACTAAATCTTATCAAAATTAATAATCAAACATACAACAATAATTAAACTAAAAAAAAAGTAATAGATCAAATATAATAAATTTTAAACAATTGAATATGCACAAAACATATTATAACATCAAATAGTTTACCGTAGCTTTATTTTTGGAGTTAATCGTGTTTTTTTTCTTTTTTTTTTTTAATTGGAGAGGATGATATGCATTTAAAAGGATATGGTTTTGAAAACTTTTTGCTATTCGGTAACAAAGGAGTGAAGAATTGATGGCTTGTACCGGCAAGTATTCATACATTCTTCCGTTATACTAACCAAATATTATAAATATCAAATTTCTATATCATTTTGTTCAAATATATAATTTTAGATTATCCGGACAGTGAAAATGATTTGCTGGTGAAATCCAAACACTACCTCAAAAAATGTTGATAGGTTCTTCATTCGCCATCACCTATAACAATGATAAAAAACAAAAAACAAAAAAAACAAAGAAATATAAAATCGTGGTCTCAAAAATTACAAATATAAACATCCCAAAAACAGAGGAATATAGAAATCACTGATATAGTCATAGCAAGAAAGTGATAGTTACCGATTATTTCTTATAAATAATCTTTAATTACCTCATATGACATATTACTGATATCAAGCCACATATCCCTATGCCTATCATGAATATCCGCATTCCAAAAGAATACCGACCAACTTGCACAAATTGGCTCATGCAAATCGAGAACATGCCACATATACCTTGGTGGTATCAAGTGATAACCCGAATCCCGATTGAAACCTGCAAAATAAAGTACATTGTGGTCATATTGTTGGATGGGAAAGACTACAACATGTGTCTTTTAGATATTGGTGGCTAGCTGATTGATGCTAAACCGTCAGACGATTATTGGTCAACCACTTGTGAATGGTCAACCGTAAAAGTCAAACAGCTTAGAATCAATCTCCGTGGAAGTATAGGGTTTCCCCGGGTCGTTATGTCCCGACGAGGTGTGGATGGTATAAAAACGGGTTTGTGATCGGGTGAATTTGGACAGGAAAGGGGTTTAAGTGAGTTTGAATGATTACGCTACGGAAATATAAGTGAGAACGATCTAAACGAACTATATTAACAATAACGCGAAACCTAATTAACCTAAAACGTAAACTGAAAACTTAAAATCAGAAATTGCTTATACGTAAGCAGAAAAATAAGCCAAACGGCTTAAATAGAAGCTATCACTTTATTTATGTTTTTGGTTTTTCTAATTTTACAAACTACGTAACCTAAATTTAAAAACGTGAAAGTTATTTAAATAAAACGCGAGTTAAACTTAAAATAAACGCGAGTGCGCGAAATAAAAAGTGAATTTTATGCTACGCTAACCCTACGGACATGAAAATTATATTTTTACGATCCTAATGATAAAAGAAAATTTTATAAAAAAGAAAATTATTTTTTTGACTTTTTATTTAATTATTATCAATTAAAAACTATTTAAAAGTTATTAAAACTAATTTAAATTATAAAAATTACTTAATGAACACTAAAAATTCTAAAACTTTTCCTAAAAATAGTTATTAGTATAAATAAGCTAGGAAAATTATAAAAGGTGAGAAAAGATTATAAATAAGCTGTTAAAATAAGCTATAAGCTTTTTTAAGCTAAAATGACTAAACTACTCTATAAATAAAAGAAAGTACAAAGAAAACACTAGAGATTAGATAGCCCAGATGGTGCACCCCTTAGGTCTGGCGTTGACCAGGTCAACCCAAGAGGTCCAGGGTTCAAATCTGGCTTATGACCATTCTGCAAAACATTTTTATTTTTGAATTTTCTCTTTACACAACTGATTTAACAACAATAATAAAGAACTTTTGTGAAGGAAAAATCTGTGGAACTTAAAAATAAGCTCAGTGGAAGCTTATGTCCTTCACAGTTAAGCTTACTAAGCTTAATAAGTGAATTTTGAAACTGAAAAAGCTATCAAACAAGCTACAACTGAACACCAAACTGAAAATAACATAAAAGCAATTGAAAGAGACCAAAATAAGCTGAGACATCAAGAAAAATAACAACAAATAAGCTAGGAGAACAAAATAAGCAAATCCACAACTACTAAAAACAAACAGTCCCTGCATGCTTTAAGAAGGTTCAAATAAGCTTATCAAATAAGCTCATAAACCCAAATAAGGTCTGGAACTAGTGAGCTGAGATGGCAGGCTTCTTAAAGAACCAAGTAATTCAAGGTAGGACCCACTGAGGGGCTCACAATGAGCTTGTGAATTTAGGTTAGTGGAACTAAGGTAGATGAATGTGCAGTCAAGCTTAAGAGCTCAAAAGCTTGAATAAGCTTGATCCAACAAAGTGACATCAACAACTGACTACAACAACAAGTAAATGAGCTAAATCCAACAGATTCAGGATCAAATAACAAGCTTGGCTCAAGAATTAGGACAAAGGTAGCAGCAGCAAATCAGCAAAAGAGGCCAAAGCAAGGCTTATTATTAAGCAGTGGATAAGCCAATCTCTCTAAACTAAAAGCAAACCCATAAACTACACCTAGGGAGCTATCTAATTCTGCAAACACCTAATCCTAGCACTGACTAATGCTCAATCTATAGGCAAATGAAAAGTGGGCTAACTGAGGGTGCAGGGTATGCTTTTGAAAAACAGGCCAAAGCAAGCTTATGAATAAGCACTTAAATTAAATCACAAAAATAAGCAAAAATATAGATTTCACAGATGAACTTCCAAACTTTTATATCCCAAAAGCTTAAATCCTAAAACTAAAAAGTGAGATCATGAAAAATCTTGCAAGTTTGGGAAAACTGCCAAACCAATGAGATTTTGACTTTTGAAGAAACTTAGAGAATGTTGACCTAAGTGAGTTTTGATGGCATCTAACCTACTGACAATGATGTTTAATCCTATATTATGAATGATTCAAGCTAGATATACTACTAATTAAGCCTACTGAATGATGATGCAATCTAACCATACAACAGTTGAAGAGAAATCAAAGATGGGAGTGCATTTTGACTTTTTGCTCATGACATACCCAATTTATGCTACAACTAGCATATATTACACCTAAAGATGATATCTCAATGAATTTTTACCACAAAAAAAACTCAGTAACTCAGTCAACATTGCAATGCCAAACACCCCATTAAGACTTGACTGTTGAGTTTTATTCAAAGCAATGTGATGATTAAGGCTAATCTAAGCAACTAAACTAATCTAAACATAATTTCTAAACTATATAATATGTATAGAACCTATATTGACCTGAAAACAAGCACTTCAATAAGCTAATTCTAAATAGGCAAAACTAAGCAAAAATACAAAAAACTAGCAGATTAAGAATCTAGAAAGCAAGAGCAGGAAAATAAGCATCAATCAAGCTTAAGTAAACTGAATAAGCATTTAGATCTCAGAAAAACACTAATACACACAGAAAATTGAGCAAATGCAGAAAATAACTAAAAATTATATTGATACTCACAATAGGTTCAAAGCTGAGAAACAAGTGTCCAACTGATTCAAACTAATATCCTAAGCTTTCCACAAAGCATCTACAACCTGCTATCCATCTTCCACTTCACTTCTTCTTGGCTTTATTATATATTATTTATTTATTTATTTTCTTATATTTTCCTTATTTATTTTCAATGAAACTGAAATTGTACTGAGGCTTAATATTTCTGAATTGAAAACTTGGATTAATCAAAAGGAAGCAAATTACAAACTGAAGTTTTAAATGAAATACAAGATTACAATACTTTCGACTAAACTAAATTAAAACTAAAAAACTACACACTTTTTCTCTAGATCTTCTTCTTTACTTATAAGTGATCTTCAGAGGTCTTGTGGGTCCCACTAGCAAATCCCATCAATATTCTTAACCATTGGATGGATGAAATTGATCTTGGCCCTCCATTCCATTTTGGCGGGAAATGCCAATTTGGCAGTTTGGCCTTTAGCTCTTGGCAAGGAGGTAGGTTTTGTTGTTTAGTATTTGGAGGGGTGTAGGAGTGATGATGGTGGAGTGTTGGGGGGGGGGGGGGGAAAGAGTGTTGGCAGGGTGTTGCAGGTTTAGCAGGGGTGAGGGTGATGATGTGGAGTTGGGTCAAAGGAGGGTCAAAGATGGGGGAGGTTATAATAAAAAACGGGGTAGGGTTTAAATTTTGTTGGTGGGCTTTTGGTGGATCAGAAAGTGGGCTGGGTAGGGGTAATGGGCTAGGGGTGTGAAGTGGGTTAGATTAGGGATGGATTTGGTTTTGTTATGTTAATTTAAGCTTAAATATAACAAGGACCATTCATGTATTTTTCTGAATTTCAGGGGCTGAAATTGCCATCTTTCCAAAGTTAACATGAGGACAAAACCTGCCAAGTATCATTTACCAAAGGGCCATAAAAGTTAATTTTTCAATTCAAACTTCCTAGGGACTGAAACTGTCAAATGTTGAAACTTGAAGGACCAAAAGTGTAAATTCTTCAAACTTTCATTTAAAGGACCAATTTTGACAATTTGTAAAATCCCAAAGACCAATGTTGACTTTTCCATCCAAAAATATTTCCCAAGGACCAAATCTGACAAAATTATGAAGTTCAGGGACCAAACTTGTAAATTTGGATTTTTTAGGGACTAAACATGTAATTTTCTCAAACTTTTCACCCAAAGTCTAAATTTGATAATTTTTTTACTTTTTTAAAAACTTTGGGTTGACTTTTCTTTCATTTTAAAACGTCAGGGACTAGTTTTGTCAATATTTGAAACTTGAGGGACTGAAACTGCCAATTGTGCAAACTTTGTTCGTTTTTCATTTGTTTTTAAACATTTTGCATCTAAACCATATAAAACACACTTTTAAGATAATTTCAGTATTTTGATGCATTATTGGGTGTTTTTGGATGTTTTGGCAGTCCAGATACGATAAAAATGATGAGTATTTACACACTCATCACTGGCGAGATTCTTTTTCTTGCCCAATACATCCGAACCCTTTTTTTGCGGTGCGCCAAACAGATAAGTATGCAAAGCTGCAATTCAGTTTGTCATTTCTACTACCAAACAGATAAGTATGCAAAGCTGCAATTCAGTTTGTCATTTCTACAAACACTTTGTGTGCATATTATTAAAGTGTATTTACTTTATAAAGTTTGAAAGTGAAAACTTAGTCATATGGAAAACTTATTGAAACTTACAGAATTAAACATGAAAAGTCTTGTAAATGTGTTATATTAAAACAATTTAGTTTCTTGTCAAGGATCCAACAAATACTTATGGGCAAGATGATCAAAAAGATGGAATACATACATATATCAAACATAAGAATGAATTAAAAGAGATAAAAGGAATTAACAAACTAAAAACCCTTAAAACTTACCCAAACGAATCTTTGAAAAACACGAATGATAATTCGATTTTGGGTTGAACCTAAATTAGAGGTTGATTTTCAACTGGGTTAATCTTCTCTTCAATGCATTTTGGGGTTTGAGAGAATAATTAAAAACAGCGGTTATTTTGAATTAGTTACAAAAAATCGCATTTTGGGGATTTTAGAAAGGGAGCGTGTATGGTTAATGGTGATGGAGGCGTTACAATGGGAATGGTTAATGGTGATTAAATATCTTACATAAATAAATCAAAGTGTATGGTTAACAGTGTTTTTTTAAGGTGTGCTTCAAAGGTGTTGTACATATTAGGAGCATTAATTATTTATCGACCAATAGGAGCAAAGACACCTCAGCGCATTAATGAATTATTGTGCTTCATTGGTTTGTAAATTATTCACGTTTATTATATTACATAGATTACATTTATAGGTGAAACCAATGATTTCTCTAATTCCTCTATTTCGGTATTTCCAATGATTTCTCGTTCATGTTATACAATAGGGAACTGATTGGAACACTTTTAATTTTTATTAGGACACTTCACATTATGCATTAATCAGCTATACTTTTAATATAAAGTGCTTGTATCATTCGTGTCTAATAAAAAATGTCACTTCCCTATATAATACCATGGCCTTCTTATCCTCAAGATCATGTAGTATTTTTTTGCATCTTAAGCCTTCTTTAAGAAAATTATTGTCCCACAACACAAACATACTAAACTAAATAAAACTAATACAAAGTTTAATGTTATAATATAATGGATAGTTACAAAACTTCAAGTCCTTAAACGTATAACACATGCCTGAGATTTTGTTTGAACATATGAAATTAGTAATTTCTTGAAACAGTATAATACATCATACTAAAAATTTGAGAATGTACAAAACTGTTGGTTTAGGCAACCTTAATATCGTCGACCAACAAATCTTTTTGTTAACATAAATATTCCGTCGACTAATATTCACAAAAAGTTTGATTTTCAAGTAAAAAGTAGACTTGCCCGTATTTTTTTACCAGCTTGGACATGAATTTGTCCCAACTTATCATTGTGTTATACAAAAACACTAAAACATCCATCAACTTACAGTGTCATTATTATGTATGGTTAGATACTTATTAACTTATACGGTATGTTCTAGAGCATTCACAATAGACTTTGATATGTTATATGAATCACCCATGGTTTATTAAGAGTTACCAGAATTCAGCATATATTAAAAGGGAAAAAATTACCCTTTCAAAGTACTTCAAGTAATTATTATATGTTACCTTAAAATCACACAATTTCTGTACAAAATACTTGTCAATGAAAAGCTAAGAACACCTACTCCGTTTTACACCAACCACCTCTTGCAAACACCAAATAAGAGAAATCCAGACATTATGGTAAGAAGTAAGGCCATTGGCCACACCTTGTATAAAGAAGTCAGGTAAAGTTGAGAGGAAGCAAAAGTAATCTTTCAACACAAGTGATTAAAGTTTCATCTCAAACATTCAACTGGACTGCATTCATTCTTCCAAACAAAAAATAAATAAATAAATAAATAAAAAATAAAAAATAAAAAATCTTTACCTAATAGAGAAGAAGCACGCATGGTTGCTGTTCCTAAAAAATAGTGATTCTCCAATTCAAAGTCTATTCGTTTTATGGACCTGAAAAATAAGAAATAATGAAACTGATGTTATGTATGGAGTCACATACATAATGAGTTATTCATACCAAGGAAGCCACTCGCCCTTTAATTGATTGTGAATAAATCTTATGGTAAAAGAAAATTATTGTTTTTATCGATGTTGTGAAGTGGGAAACATACTAGAAAATGGTCCTCTATGACACATACACACAGCAACTAATTTTGGATAACTATCCCTCTGTAAAACACAAAATGTACCTTTAACTTATGTTCAGTAAAATAGTATTCACTTATGATAGATACCCAGTTTAGTACATACATTAGCTTTTGCAGAATCGCACGGAAAATTATAGCTTCAAAGGAAATAGATCAAACGGGTTGAAGGCGACCGAAATTAATAAAACTCTATAAATTTAGTTACTAGTAAACGTTGAAACTACAATTTTGAGTAGCCCCAAACACCCCTTAAATCGACCCAAATACCCAGAAAAATTGCAGTTCTGCGGGCATACAAAAACACCTAATAAAATGACCAAAAACACCCTTTTAAACTTAACTTTTGCAACAGCCCCAAAAATTCATTAAAACCACTCAAACACCATTAAAACCACCCAAGCACCCTAGAAATTGCAAATCATCATAATCAGATATTGGACACGATAAATTCATGACCAAACAACATGTTGGTAGTTGGTACATGGACGAAATACAACCAAAAGCTAGCAAAATACCTCAAGTGCCCATGGAGGATTAGCAAACAAAGACAACTCATCAGGTTGGTCGATATCACCGTTTTTTGGGAGAAACATAACAATTCTTGGTGCTATTTCTTTTGCCACATTGAATAGAAATTGCCTGCATATAAGCACATATATTTAGCATAAACCCCAACAGATATTAAAGTAAACAACCTAAAGTGCAATCATTTAGGTTAAGAAACCAAACCCATCAAGTGGCTTGAGCATAGTATTGATGTCAAAGTTTCTTGCTTTAGTATATTCAGGTCCTCACATGGTGGAGAAAAAAAGACCGCATCTGTCTGCAGGTAATATACAATGTATTAAATAAGAAAATGGAGCATAATCTTGCATCCATCAAACATAAGTGCAATAAATTAAATACCTTCAACTTTTGGGCAAGAACGAAACAGTAGTTGACTCCATAAACGGAGCATTAGGTTATGCGTACTCAATCTTCTTTGGGTCAATATCAATTGCAATAATGTGAGTGCTTCTGGAGGTTATATACAAATGTCACAATTCAGGAATGGGTAAAAAGCGTTATAGAGGAACGGAATTCTAAATAATATAGTTGAGAAAAAAAAACATCACAAACGATAATGATGTCTACAACATGCTCATACTTTTAGTTTGGTATGTGTGCCTAATTAATTTGGTCTCATAATCTACTAAATGCTTAAAGATACGATATAACACACCTAAATCATCAATGAAACAACATAAACATAAACCCGAATCTCAATTACCTTAAAAAATGACAAAAACATAAACCAACATCTAAATTAACCAAAAAAAAACCACAAAAACATAAACCCCCATCTCAATTACCTAAGAAAACACAAACCCTAAATTTATTATCCAACTTGCTTAAATAAATTGAAAAATACCTTTGATTAACAAAGATCACCTTTTCCCATTGTGATCGCATTTAAGCAAACATAAAACGGGATTTTAGATCACCATGTGTTTACGATTGGTAGTGGCTGGGTTTTCGGGTCGCAATTTTTTTTCCTGGTGACATGATTGGGGGAGGTCGGGTCGCATATAGGCCTAAGAGGGAGCTTTTGAGCTTATGTTTAAACTAACAAACTAAATCCAAATTGCAAAAAACTAAGTTGAATATTGAAAACAAGCTTCCAAATTATCTAGAAAACAATTCTTTAGAAATTTTTGAAAAGATTTGCACACTAAAAATTTGATCAAAAATCCTATATGAGATGCTGATTCATTTTATAGGTGAAAGTTGGTTCAAATGAGATTGTAACCAAATGAGGTCCTAATACCAGATAACATACAATTCTAATATCCTATTTGGAGCATATTTAAACACCTAAAATGACCTTAAATTAAATCACTCTAATAAAGTCCTATCTAAGCTGATCTAAACTTTCAAATAAAAACCACTGATTCAAATCTTATAAAACTACATGAAACTAATTAAACTCAACTACAAACTACTCCTAATAGCAGATTAAGACTAATTAAAACTCAAATTCCAACCTATACAACAGTTGACCACAAAAGTCAGCAATTACCAAACACCCCTTACAACTAACTATAACACTACCAAATGCAAATATAAGCAAACAAACTGATAATCCAATGATACTAACAGATTTAATATCAATCTATGAAGCTAATTCAACCATAAAATGTAACAGTAAACACCATGAACAAAGAAATGTAGATCTAATATAGATGAAGCAGTAAATGAACATACTCATGAAATAAGCTAAGATAACTAAACAACTATAGATGAACATATAAGCAGAATGAACAAGCAAATAAGCAGAAATAACAAGCAATACAGATTAACACTAATAAGCAGAATTAAAGAACAATTCAGATTGAAGATTTAAAGAGTAAACTTACAAATCAATCCCTCAGCTGAACAGAGGGTACATTTGATTAAAGCCTATCTTTGAATAGGCTTAACTACACCAGAAAGCATGATTCCAACACTAGAATCACCAGAATCATCACCATGAAATACTGTTGACTTTTGTTGACCAGTAAGCACATTAACAATTTAAAGCAAAAATTGTTAAACAACACTCACCACAAGCTATGATTGAACTTGGATGAGCTTAAGAAAACAGTAATTAAAAGCTTAAAACAGATTGAGAACAATAATTTGCTGAGAAATTAAATGACAAAGAAATTAAGTGCAAACTAAAAATTTCATTAAAACTTTGAATGATTACAATAAGGAAGCTTGAATAAGTAACAATAAGCTAGAAACGTTTATTAAAGCTAAAAGTTTACACTAAAATAAGCTACACTAACCTACGCCTACCCCTAGAACTAACAGCTTTCAATTGAGGTGAGAAGGGGCTTTTTTATAGCTGACGTGAGGATTTTCTAAGGGTTTTTGAGAAGCTTCAGGAACTCTATTATCAGCCCTTGATCAAAATTGATTCCTAATCATAGATTCACAGCCCTTGGATTTGCCTCATGAGGTGTCACAGCCAATCAAATGGCTTCATTCTTCCAGCTTGGCAATCTAAGCGTATACACCTTCTCTGTCCTTGTTAGAAGGATCCAATGATGATAGAATGATGTGTTTACTCCAATACGGCTCTGCCAAGTGTCCACATGGTCTGACTAAGCATGAATATTCTCTTTGTTACGCTCCAAACATGGGAAAATCTTCTAGAACATTTAATTGATGGTTAATTGGATTAATCGCGAGTTAATTTGAGTTGGTAATTTTCTAGGGTTCATGAGGTGTAAGGTTGGTGATGTACGGGGTATAAATTGGGGGAGGGAAAATATTTTTTTATTGTTTTTTTGTTTTTACTGATGGTTTGACCGAAGGAATTGGTAAGTTTGACCAGAGGATGGTGGGCTAGGGGTTTGGGCTTTGGTTTAGTAATAGAGTTGGGCTTTTGCAATTTCAGCTTTTAGTGATAGAAATAGATAAGGACCAATTATGTAAAAACTGAAATTTCAAGGGTAAATTCTGCCACTCTTTCAAACTTTTATCTAAGGGCCATTGTTGTTCATCTTTGATTTCTTGAGGACCAATGTTGTCACATCTTTGTCTTTTTCTCCAAAAATCTCTTCAAAGGACTAGTTTTCACAATTGATGAAACTTCAGGGACTGAAAGTGAACATCTCTTCAAACTTCATCCAAGGACTATTCTTGAATCTTTAAACTTTTCCAAGGATTTTTGAGCATTTCTTTGACTTTCTGGACCACAACTTTGACTTTTTGACTTCTTTCCACTCTCGTGCTCTTTTTTGCTGGATTTCCTTTGATTTTTGTCTTTTTATGAAATATCCGTACCTGCACATTCACAATCTCAAAAACACACTTTCTTTGGCAATTTAGGTTAGTTTTTGGATTATTTAGTCTTATTTTAGTAAAGAAAAGGTGAGTGAATAAACACTCACCAGTATGCAAAGATGTAGTTTCCTACAAGTAGTAAAAGCATGTGTAAGTGTATACTTTCTTTAGTATTTTGTGAAGTTATTATGTGTGGATCTATTCGATCAAAAATGAAGCTATTCAAATTACTAATGACAATGGCGCAGGTTTGTGCACATTGGATAATGGGCAATCCTCATAATTACAATGCATAAGTTCCGGTGCGGCTCAAATGGGTCGGGTGTTATTATGAACTAAAGATGGTTCTTATCTTTCCTTTAATTTTTTTGTTATATACTATGTATAAAAAGACATTTAAGGCATGTTTGGGTGTACCACTTAAAGTTTAATCAAATCAATTGCTCTATGTATAATTACTTAATGTGATAAAAGGTTGTTGGTCCTTGATTCATGATTCCTATACATTAGATTTTGCATTCCAATACTCTATTTAAAGTACTATGACTTAACTTTTAAGATCATTTTGCAATCTTATCTACTAACTATAAACAAATTTGCAGATTTTACAAGAGTAATTTATCACTGGAGCTGACGTTTCTTAACTTTCATGGTTGATTGATTGTTATCATATTTAGGTGTTCACGGAATGAACATTGACTACTCAAGTGCTTGACGTTGGCCGCAAAACTTTACTCTCCAAGACTATCTACAAGTTGGAGAAGACGATATATGCGTGTTTATTTTCTTAATAGTTACAAACCAAATTGTTTGTCATATCATTGACTTATTACTTATTATTCCCTTCAAAAAATAATGACACATATTTACGTTCGTTGTTGTTTGTTACTTTATTCACACATTTAACTCCTTAATGAATAATTTATTTGAAAATCCCCGTGATTCCACAGGTCTATAAGATAGTACTACATATAATGGAAGGGAGGTGATTTGCACACTATATAAAGTGATTGTGACACTCTAATTTATTGTGTTTGGACATTTATACCCTCACAATTACCTTACACTTTCACCCATGTGAGGGTATAAATGTCCAAACACAATAAATTAGAGTGTACCAATCATTTAGTGGAGTGTGCAAATCATCTCCCTCAATGGAAGGATCACTCTCTCTCTCCATTAAATCCTAGAACTTAAAATTAAGGAACACAACATTAAAAGCTATAACTTCAAATGCAAGGATATGTAATATGAGAAAAATATCATTTTCCTTTTAATTAATCAAAAGTCTTAACTACATTTAATGTAACATGGTCTATAACAAATTACTATGCCATTAATAAAGAACGACTAAAATGCTCTACTAATTCAAATAAAAACTAATGATAGTTGATTTTTTTAGAATAATATTTGTGTTTTATCTAATACTACATATAACGGAGGGATCTCTCTCTCTATTAAATCCTAGGAAATGTTTGGTAGGGTGAAATTCAGAGAAATGAAATGAAGCGCAGAAATCAAATTCACATAAATGAATTCCACATAAATTCAGTAAAAATTCTAGTATTTGGTAACACCAGAGAATTGACTTAAGAAATCAGTAAAAATTTATTATTATTATTATTATTATTATTATTATTATTATTATTATTATTATTATTATTATTATTATTATTATTATTATTATTATTATTATTATTATTATTATTATTATTATTATTATTATTATTATTATCATCATCATCATCATCATATTTAGGTGTTCACGAAATGAACATTGACTACTCAAGTGCTTGACGTTGGCCACACAACTTTACTCTCCAAGACTATCTACAAGTTGGAGAAGTCGATATATGCGTGTTTATTTTCTTAATAATTACAAACCAAATTGTTTGTCATATCATTGACTTATTATTCCCTTCAAAAAATAATGACACATGTTTATGTTCGTTGTTGTTTGTTACTTTATTCACACATGTAACTCCTTAATGAATAATTTCTTTGAAAATCCCCATGATTCCACGGGTCTATAAGATAGTACTACATATAATGGAAGGGAGGTGATTTGCACACTCTATAAAGTGATTGCGACACTCTAATTTATTGTGTTTGGACATTTATACCCTCACAATTACCTTATACTTTCACCCATGTGAGGGTATAAATGTCCAAACAAAATAAATTGGAGTGTCCCAATCATTTAGCGGAGTGTGCAAATCATCTCCTATAATGGAAGGATCACTCTCTCTCCATTAAATCCTAGAACTTAAAATTAAGGAACACAACATTAAAAGCCATAACTTCAAATGCAAGGATATGTAATATGAGAAAAATATCACTTTCCTTTTAATTAATCGAAAGTCTTAACTACATTTAATGTAACATGGTCTATAACAAATTACTATGCCATTAATAAAGAACGACTAAAATGCTCTACTAATTCAAATAAAAACTAATGATAGTTGATATTTTTTTAAGAATAATATTTGTGTTTTATCTAATACTACATATAACGGAGGGATCTCTCTCTCTATTAAATCCTAGGAAATGTTTGGTAGGGTGAAATTCAGAGAAATGAAATGAAGCGCAGAAATCAAATTCACATAAATGAATTCCACATAAATTCAGTAAAAATTCTAGTATTTGGTAACACCAAAGAATTGACTTAAGAAATCAGTAAAAAATTATTATTATTATTATTATTATTATTATTATTATTATTATTATTATTATTATTATTATTATTATTATTATTATTATTATTATTATTATTATTATTATTATTATTATTATCATCATCATCATATTTAGGTGTTCACGAAATGAACATTGACTACTCAAGTGCTTGACGTTGGCCACACAACTTTACTCTCCAAGACTATCTACAAGTTGGAGAAGTCGATATACGCGTGTTTATTTTCTTAATAATTACAAACCAAATTGTTTGTCATATCATTGACTTATTATTCCCTTCAAAAAATAATGACACATGTTTATGTTCGTTGTTGTTTGTTACTTTATTCACACATGTAACTCCTTAATGAATAATTTCTTTGAAAATCCCCATGATTCCACGGGTCTATAAGATAGTACTACATATAATGGAAGGGAGGTGATTTGCATACTCTATAAAGTGATTGTGACACTCTAATTTATTGTGTTTGGACATTTATACCCTCACAATTACCTTATACTTTCACCCATGTGAGGGTATAAATGTCCAAACAAAATAAATTGGAGTGTCTCAATCATTTAGCGGGGTGTGCAAATCATCTCCTATAATGGAAGGATCACTTTCTCTCCATTAAATCCTAGAACTTAAAATTAAGGAACACAACATTAAAAGCCATAACTTCAAATGCAAGGATATGTAATATGAGAAAAATATCACTTTCCTTTTAATTAATCGAAAGTCTTAACTACATTTAATGTAACATGGTCTATAACAAATTACTATGCCTTTAATAAAGAACGACTAAAATGCTCTACTAATTCAAATAAAAACTAATGATAGTTGATATTTTTTTAAGAATAATATTTGTGTTTTATCTAATACTACATATAACGGAGGGATCACTCTCTCTCCATTAACTCCTAGGGAATGTTTGGTAGGGTAAAATTCAGAGAAATGAAATGAAGCGCAGAAATCAAATTCACATAAATGAATTCCACAGAAATTCAGTAAAAATTCTATTGTTTGGTAACACCAGAGAATTGACTTAAGAAATCAGTAAAAAAATCATTATTATTATTATTATTATTATTATTATTATTATTATTATTATTATTATTATTATTATTATTATTATTATTATTATTATTATTATTATTATTATTATTATTATTATTATTATTTATTATTTTTATTTAACATTATTATTATTATTATTATTATTATTATTATTATTATTATTATTATTATTATTATTATTATTATTATTATCCTCTAAGATTTGGTTTCCACTCAATATGTAAAGGAAATGGATTCCTTAATTTTGTATGTAAATTCAACTTTTTAAGAATTGCAAATCTCCACCTTTTTATTTCTAGGCTACCAAACAAAAGAAATGAATTTAAAATTAAGGAATACAACATTAAAAGCCATAACTTCAAATGCAAGGATATGTAATATGAGAAAAATATCATTTTTCTTTTAATTAATCGAAAGTCTTAACTACATTTAATGTAACATGGTCTATAACTAATTACTATATATATATATATATATATATATATATATATATATATATATATATATATATATATATATATATATATATATATATATATATATATATATATATATATATATATAGAGAGAGAGAGAGAGAGAGAGAGAGAGAATAATATTTGTGTTTTATCTAATACTACATATAACGGAGGGATCACTCTCTCTCCATTAAATCATAGAACTTAAAATTAAAGAACACAACATTCAAAGCTTATTGTACAATCAATTAAACATAATAACTTCAAATGCACAAAATTTAATTTTAAGTATTACATGTTATAAAGTTTATGATACAAATATTTGCTCCACTGCTAAATGTCTTTTAAACAAAAATTTAAGCAATAGACATGATAAAGCATGTGGTACAAACTTTTCATCCATTAATCTCTTAAACCTTAAATTTAAGCAATACACATGGCAAAGCATATGGTGCAAATATTAAATAATTAAATACACTAATTAATGTTATTTTTAAAACATCCCAAAAATGAAAAATCCTTGTTATTATACATATTGTACAAATTAATAAAACACATAAAGCTTCATACATGTTGTATGCTAACAAGTTGATGGTACATATGGTTTTGAAAGCCCTACTGGACAAACGAGTTCAACCGGTAACCGATGTCTCCACCGGTTTAGCTAGCCAATAAAAGCCGTTCGAAAATGAAACGGAGAGGAACGGTCGAAGCCGGTAAAAACGGGCGAACCATGCCGAACCGGGATCATTTCTTTTTGTTTCTCTCTGGTTAATCAATTCGTCGATATAATTTAGTTGGTGCTTGAACTTTAATCACAGGATACCCGTCGCTTCAATGCGTGAGTACCATGTTAGTGCTATATAATATATTTAAGAAAGTTTTCATTTTAAACTCTTTATCACTCCACTTGTTACATTCATACAAATAGAAGGACAAGTATTGATATGTAACTCGAGAAAATTTCATTTTCCTTTTAACTTATCTTAAGTCTTAACTACATTTAATGTGATATGATCTATAACTAATTACTATGTCTCTATCTCAATTATTTCAAATTAGAATTAAGAGTATCGTGTATGGTGGCTTGAGGGATACGCAAGCCTACGTGGACCGCGTTATAGCGGCACCATCACAACGGTACTAAACGCCATTATAACGGCCGCTAAGCCGGTGGCGTATGCCATAACATGACTCAGTGCCGGAACTTGAACATTTTTTTTTGGGGGGGGGGGGGGGTATTTTAGGGAGGGCGAATCGGAGATTTGTTTGTAACCTCAACTAAATTACCCATAAAACCTATAATATTTACACTAGATGCTGCAAATTTTGGGGTGCCGGGACCCTCCCCTGCCGTTACATAGTTCTGCCCGTAATGATAAAGGAGTGTTTTGTGATTTCTTTTTTGGATTAAGACGGGTATATTTATCAGAGGCGGACCTATGCCTTGCGACTTTGCGTAGGCGGTGCCCGGGAACCACATTGGATGAAAAAATCTGTTAGAAGAGATCTATAAATTTTTTCAGGAACTACTTTAGAAATTATTTGAAAACTACCTTGGATCGATAAAGAAAGAAAGACAACTAAAATAATAGAATGTTTCGGATAAAAAAGTTTTCGGGCATCATCGTCGGAATTGTAATAAAGAAGTTGGAGTCTTTTGTTTCAGTAAAAAGGTTGGCAAGATGAGGTCGGTATTGTTTTAGAATAAGCAAATGTATGTGGCTAGAAAAGGGGTACGTGGGCTTAATCAAAAGTTCTTTTTTCCAAAATGGGTATTTGTCTGGATTATGTTGGTTTGTTTTCAAATAAAGTTCAATAGAAGTAACTTCCATCAGAAGTGTTCTTTTTGTGGATACTTAAATCGTATAAATTGATACACACATCACAATTATAAACATACAATGTTATAACATATCCATTAGTGATATGATATTGTCGCGTGTGTATCAATTTATGTGGTGTAAGCATAACCCCCTTAAAAAATTGTTCAAATACTTGCACTATATAGTTAAATATATGCAATTACTTTTAAAATTAAACTAATTAAAATTTGGTTTATATGCTTCATTATATCACATGTATAAAGTGTTTATCTTTGCTAATAAAAATATATGATTGTTAATATGGTATTGGCCCGACAAGGCGACAAAGTCGTAATTCCTCGATAGAATCATATGTGTTATAGTACCCGACCTGGTTTTGGTGATTCGGCTCATTAACCTTTTGATTTTACAGTCTTGATTGAACTAGGGAACATTGTGTTGTGTTGTGTTTGTGTTTAGGTTGTGTTTATATAATTTGTATTTTTATTTAATAAATGAAAATATATTTTGTTTAATTAATTGAAAAAAAAAATGGGTCTCAAAAAGTGGTATTAATGTGGTGTTATGATAAGGGGTGATTTTTTGGTGTTGATATTGAAATGTTAAAGCTGAGGTGGCGGTACGTTTTTGGTGTTACGGTGTTATGACACCTTAGCCTTTTAGTGATGTTGGTGTTAAAGCTGATGTGGCATGACGTGCCACCAAAAAGGGGATTTAACATATTATGACACCTTGTGCTCTAATGTTATGCACCTGGTGTTAAATCAAACCATATCGACCCGAACCTGTACCGAACATTTTGGTCCGGTCCTTGGTTTGGTGTTTTAGGCCAAATCGGTCTTTGGTCAGATCCCGTCTTAGTCGCTCAACTCCGATTTTCAGACCGTGATAAGCCCTAGACACATTTGTGTTTATATTGCCCCGCTTTATTCTCTAAATTTATATTTATTTTTATATAAAATAGTAACACTAATATTGCTTAATATTACTTGAATGTTAATTTCTTGTTATCCATAAAGTTATTGGCACGAAAAACATAATAAAAAACGTTTGTAAAAATTTTCATTACATTTTTTTGTGTCAATGCAATGCATGGTTACCCTACTACACCAAATACACAATTATTTCTGTAGTAACCAAATCAAGTTAACATAAGCTGGTTAAAGAAAGAAAAGTTAACAGAAGAAAAATAACATTAAAAAAATGTAAACGGAAAAAATATTATATAGAGTATGTTTTAATATTATTCAAAAGACATATAACATTAATTTTCAAGACAAAAATAATTAACTATGGACCATCTAGAAGTACAAGACCAACAAATTAGTTTCAATCAAACTTCATTGACTTGGTAAATATTGTGGAATATATACAAGAAAATTGTTGCATGTGCAATTATTGTGCACCATCTTATTAACCTTCAAGTTAGTTTTTCAGCTATAAAAGGAAAGCATTTGTATTCATTATTCACCAAACTAAATAAACAACTTCACAAATCATATTTAGAGTTTCCAAAGATATACATTACAAAGATGGGTTCGATGACTAAAATTTTTATCTTGATTGCCATGGTTGCATGTCTCACAACGGTTGCTCATGCCATTAATGGCCAAGCAACTTTCTACACTCCTCCCTACAAACGTAGGTATACCAACATCTTTTAACTAAAGGTTCATTTCTTCTTAGTTGACTTATATTGAGTTTTTGATTGTCTCATGTAGCATCGGCATGTTTTGGCAATCAAGACAAAGGTAATATGATTGTAGCAGTCAACAGTGGTTTGTATGCCAACGGAGCTGCATGTGGAACTAGATACAGTGTGACATGCACAGGTGGAACCAATGCTGGCGTTCCACAGCCTTGCACCGGCAATAGTGTTGATGTTACAGTTGTTGATCTTTGTCCCGGATGTTCTTCAATTCAAATTGATCTTTCCCAAGAGGCATTCGCAGTGATTGCTAATACTGATGCCGGGAGAATTAACATTGAATATAACCGGTAACTATACATTATACAATAAGTTTCATTTGAACCATGAATAATTTGACTAACCTTGAACTGTTGTGTGATTTTCAGGATCTGATTCATTGAAATATGTATGCAATATGCCAATATTGAACGCTCTTGATGAGTGTTCTTTTAAATAAATGGACTCTATCAAGGCATAGAGTCGCTGAATAAAATTGTTGTTTTATCAAAAGTTGGTTCTACTCATTATAAGAATTTGAGTAATTACTTATTTCTTTCAGCTGTTTAGTTTGATATTGTCTTTTTATAGTGTATGTTTTTGTTATGTTTGTGAAAGTGTTCAAGTCTCTTGCTATAACAACCGAATGAATATGATACAAATGTCTAGTATCATAAAATGTATATCTATCATAGAAGATAAAAAATGTTTTGATTCTGCATCCATGGTTAACAAAACGTTACGCAATTAGTAATACATAACAAAAGATTTCGAAAAATCAAACTCATATTACCATACCTTCAAGGGGTGAACTCTTTTACTATGGCTTGATATAGACATACAAAATATTTCAGATTCAATCCAAATAAAGACAATGTATCATGACTTATATAAAGTTGAAATTGATAGCATTATGTTAGAAAAATTGGTAACATATTATGTGCAAAAGATAGTTATTGGCAACATATATATGCTTAAAGTTTTCATCTATTTGCATAATCGTATTCAATAAAAATGTACATAAATACAAACTAAATAACATTATACGTTCATTCCTATTTATTGCACAATATTCGTTTTCTATTTTTAATTTAGGTGTGAAAAATGGTTAAATGAGAATTATAAGAAATTTGTGTGAAAGGCCTATTATGGATGGTCCTAGCCCATTAAGAAAAACAATGTTATTTGATTGGGTTTATACATTTTTCAAATAAATGCAAGTTTTATAAGCACACTCGAATGAATAAAGTAGCTTTCTTGGACTAAGGGGGTTTTTGGCTAAACTTGATGGGTTTATGAGATTATTTGCCTATATATGTTAAATAAGCCGAACTAAGTGTTTGGCTAAGCTTATATGAGTGAGCTTGTAAGCTTATATAATGGTTTTTTGATAAACCCATCCTTTATGGCTTATTTGAGGATGAGTTAATAGAAAAATATTACTCTCTCCGTCCCAAATTTATTGTCCACTTTGAATTTTCAAATTCAAACTAGTTCAACTTTGACAATAAATATATATATTTTTGTTATATAATACTTGATGAAAAATTATACAATTGAAAAGTACACTTAAAACTCAATCCATTTATATATTTTGCATCAAATATTATATAACACTCACAAAAATATTTAAGGTCAAAGTGGAAGAAGAAATACTAAAAAAGTCAATAGTGGACAATAAATTTGAGACGGATGGAGTATATAAAATAACTTTTATATCGTCATTTAATATTTACTCCTCAATTAATGTTAATACTCTTGCTTACAAGATTCTGATAAGTGGAAAACTAGCGATTTAGATAAAGAAAGATAATAAATAGAATACACATGTCAAATTTTTATCTATACTATATATTAAGAAAAAACCAGAAAATGAAAATGAAAAGTGAAAAGTTGAAACTAAAAAAAGTAAATCTTGAAAAATATGTTTCAAAAGAAAACTATTAATACACATTGAAAATCGGGTTGACCCGGGATGCTTCAAATCCGACGGGTTGACCTAGGACGCTTCAAACCCGACGGGTTGATTCGGTTTAGTTTGACCCGTTTTTTCGACTCAACTCGTCGGATTGATCCGGTTTAAATTGACTCGTTTTTTGACCAAAACAATTTAAGCAGTTGAACCACCCGAGTAAAAGCAGATTTTAAAATATTATCTTTAATCCCAAAATAATAAATATTATCTTTAATCCCAAAATAATATAGTAAAGATGTAAGAGGGTATAAAACTGCAGTAAAGAAACATATTTGTTGACAGTGTATAGACCGTCACCATCGCCGTAAACATGAACACCGGGGCATGACCACCACTGTAGAAAACCACAATGAAAGCCATCACCATTTCTCCCAGTCAAACCCCCTTTCTACGGCCTATCCATCACCACCACCTATCTCTACTTTCTTTCTCTAAACCAACCAAATTCCTCACCGTTCGTTGCAACTCATCTCCGACCAGTTCTAACAATATCAAAATCCCACAACTACAACAACAACAACATAAGAAAGTTGTAGTTGTGAAAGACAATGATGATGTTTCATTCGATAAGTTTGAGGTGGAGCAGGTTCAAGTTGGGAATCCTGGGAATGGTTTGCCGGCTACTAGATTATTAGGATTAAGTTCAAGTGATCAGGCTTTTTTTCTTCTAACTTTCATTGCTTGCACGGTCAATATTCTTCTCTTTTACATTTTATAAATTGGGTTATCTTTTGTTAATTGAATTTCTTATATATTGGTGCTACTCTCTATAGTATGTGATTCTAGAATTGGGTTTACTTTGCTTCGCGTTATTATGCTTCTTTCGAATTGTACCGAGAAGTAGTGTGCTAGCGTAGCTACTTATGTTGCCATAAAGAAAAAAGAAAAGTTTTACAGTTAACTATTGAGCGGGACCATATAAAACTAAAAAGGATTAGAGAGTATTTGTTATTTGTACATTCTAAATTCATAGGTGTTTTTTTAGTTTTGTGGGATTTTGGTTATGAAGAAATGTAATGTTTGATATGGGCAGGTTACTGCATCGTTCGTGGGCTTTGTCATGGCAGCTGTTCCAACACTACTTGTAAGTTTTTAGCTTTCGTTAGTCTGATTACCATATTGATAATTTGTTTATTGGTTTCATGGAGTGCACCATTTCAATATACCTATGTTGTTTGCTGCAATCTGATTAGAGGTCATTCTGTGCTCTGTGGATAACTATGTCTAATGACGGCTTTAGCTGTCTACTTTGTCACATCTTAAATGTGTCATTTACATGGATTTAAAACAGTAGTGTTCTGTTATATCTGTATGCAATGATCCACCTGGTATTAGAAGAAAGGAAGCATCAAATATTACTTTTAAATTGTGTGTGGAACATCTTGAAGTTCAGTATCCATTTTGATGATGTTTAATTTCACCCTTACAGCAACTGATCTGTTTGATGACGTTTTATTATTAACCATCAATGTTGTGAAGAATATTGAAATCTACTTAGTTTATAGGTGATTCTCCATGTAAGTCGTTTTGGAGAATCGTTTTATCTTTCTACATAGATAACTTTTTGGGTATAGCCAATGCTCAATATCTTTCTACTGGATTTAGTCAGCAAAATTTACAGCACTCTGTATTAGCGATACTTTGAGCATAGGGAGTGGAGGACCACTCCTGATGCTCATATCAGTTGTAGAAAAATATTTTTTATTTAGCACTTTGTTGCAATTGGGAAGCTTCCTTTAGGATTGAAATGTGACTTAGCAGATGTAAATAATCTGCCTAAGCTTGCTCTCAGTTATTGTTATTGGGTGATCAATGAAATTCGTGGAAGTTGGTTGTGGGGTTGAGCTGGATGTTTTGTGAATACATTATTATTTAGTGCCCAGAGGTCTTTATGAAATTGACTAGGTTATAGCTGTGTTCTTCTCATTTGGGCATGATTCATGTGGGGTACATCTTGGAGGATAAACATAAATAAAAAACAAACCAAACCAAGTAAACCATCCCTCAACCTCAAGTATGCCTAAATTTCTAACAAATCTTCCTAATTCAAGCCTATATCACTTCCAGATATATTTCAATCTTAAAATGTCGTGGCTACGCATGTTATCTTGGCATTCTATTTGTACACGCTTAATCATGGTGTCCATCATATGATATAGTTATAATACTCGTGCACACACGGGGCTTAGATATTAAATTTTAATTAGATATCGTTTCTACAGTGGCTAAGCCAGGATTTTTGATCATGATAGGATTGAGCGATATAAAGTTTTTATTGTAACTTGTAAAATGACGGGTTGTGTTTAACTAAAGCCAACAAAAATGTTATCTTTGATGATTAAAGTACCAAGTATAGCTTTATTTTTTTTTACCACACTCATCATAGTCGGTCTATTCAAATACTAACATTATATGACAACAAAATATGAAACTTTTACTTTTACAAATTAATTTAAAGTTGTTAAGGATAACTAAGGGTATGTTTGGCGAAATGGGCTCGAGCTGGGGCTGGGGCTAATTAAAATTTGTATTTTTATAAACTTGTTTGGCAAATGGGCTGGGGCTGGGGCTTATTATTGTAAAATTACTAAAAAAGACATAATTAAATGAGTTTTTGTATATGTTAGATATTTTTGTGGATAAATAGTAATTTATTCTTCAAAATCCCCGGGCTTAAGTTTTTAGTCTCTTTTATGGGGCTAAAGTTTTTAGCTGGCTTATTTTATAAGCTTTTCTATAAGTCCCATGACAAAGGAGACTTATTTAATTAGCCGGCTTATTTTAAAAGCCCAAGCCCATAAAAGCCCCTCCCCAAACATAGCCTAAGTATTTGCAATCATGTGCAAAATTATATTTTATTTTGCTAACAAAAGGCCCATACTAAGTTTTTTAAAAAAGGCCTATACGGTTGAGCCCAAGAACATGGTTCACTAAATTTGAGCGTACCACACATACACCAACTGGAGTTTATTTGTTTATTACATTTATAGGTGCCGTGAAACCAATGATTTCTCTAATTCCTCTATTTCGGTATTTCCAATGATTTCTCGTTCATGTTATACAATAGGGAACTAATTGAAACACTTTTAATTTTTATTAGGACACTTCACATTATGTATTAATGAGCTGTACTTTTAATATAAACTGCTTGTATCATTTGTGTCTAATAAAAAATGAAAGTGTACCAATCACTTCCCTATACAATATCATGTAGTATTTTTTTGCATCTTAAGCCTTCTTTAAGAAAATTATTGTCCCACAACACAAACATACTAAACTAAATAAAAGTAATACAAAATTTAATGTTATAATATAATGGATAGTTTACAAAACTTCAAGTCCTTAAACGTATAACACATGCATGAGATTTTGTTTGAACATATGAAATTAGTAATTTTTTGAAACAGTATAATACATCATACTAAAAATTTGAGAATGTACAAAACTGTTGGTTTAGGCAACCTTAATATCGTCGACCAACAAATCTTTTTGTTAACATAAATATTCCGTCGACTAATATTCACAAAAAGTTTGATTTTCAAGTAAAAAGTAGACTTGCCTGTATTTTTTTACCAGCTTGGACATGAATTTGTCCCAACGTATCATTGTGTTATACAAAAACACTAAAACATCCATCAACTTACAGTGTCATTATTATGTATGGTTAGATATTTATTAACTTATACGGTATGTTCTAGAGCATTCACAATAGACTTTGATATGTTATATGAATCACCCATGGTTTATTAAGAGTTACCAGAATTCAGCATATATTAAAAGGGAAAAAATTACCCTTTCAAAGTACTTCAAGTAATTATTATATGTTACCTTAAAATCACACAATTTCTGTACAAAATACTTGTCAATGAAAAGCTAAGAACACCTACTCCGTTTTACACCAACCACCTCTTGCAAACACCAAATAAGAGAAATCCAGACATTATGGTAAGAAGTAAGGCCATTGGCCACACCTTGTATAAAGAAGTCAGGTAAAGTTGAGAGGAAGCAAAAGTAATCTCTCAACACAAGTGATTAAAGTTTCATCTCAAACATTCAACTGGACTGCAATCATTCTTCCCAAAAAAAAAAAAAAAAAAGAAAAAAAAATCTTTACCTGATAGAGAAGAAGCACGCATGGTTGCTGTTCCTAAAAAATAGTGATTCTCCAATACAAAGTCTATTCGTTTTATGGACCTGAAAAATAAGAAATTATGAAACTGATGTTATGTATGGAGTCACATACATAATGAGTTATTCATGCCAAGGAAGCCACTCGCCCTTTAATTGTTTGTGAATAAATCTTATGGTAAAAGAAAATTATTGTTTTTATCGATGTTGTGAAGTGGGAAACATAAGTGTCTAGAAAATGGTCCTCTAGAGTTTCTTCTATGACACACACAGAGCAACTAATTTTGGATAACTATCCCTCTGTAAAACACAAAATGTACCTTTAACTTATGTTCAGTAAAATAGTATTCACTTATGATAGATACCCAGTTTAGTACATACATTAGCTTTTGCAGAATCGCACGGAAAATTATAGCTTCAAAGGAAATAGATCAAACGGGTTGAAGGCGACCGAAATTAATAAAACTCTATAAATTTAGTTATTAGTAAACGTTGAAACTACAATTTTGAGTAGCCCTAAACACCCCTTAAATCGACCCAAATACCCAGAAAAATTGCAGTTCTGCGGGCATACAAAAACACCTAATAAAATGACCAAAAACACCCTTTTAAACTTAACTTTTGCAACAGCCCCAAAAATTCATTAAAACCACTCAAACACCATTAAAACCACCCAAGCACCCTAGAAACTGCAAATCATCATAATCAGATATTGGACACGATAAATTCATGACCAAACAACATGTTGGTACATGGACGAAATACAACCAAAAGCTAGCAAAATACCTCAAATGCCCATGGAGGATTAGCAAACAAAGACAACTCAGCAGGTTGGTCGATATCACCGTTTTTTGGGAGAAACATAACAATTCTTGGTGCTATTTCTTTTGCCACATTGAATAGAAATTGCCTGCATATAAGCACATATATTTAGCATAAACCCCAACAGATATTAAAGTAAACAACCTAAAGTGCAATCATTTAGGTTAAGAAACCAAACCCGTCAAGTGGCTTGAGCATAGTATTGATGTCAAAGTTTCTTGCTTTAGTATATTCAGGTCCTCACATGGTGGAGAAAAAAAGACCGCATCTGCCTGCAGGTAATATACAATGTATTAAATAAGAAAATGGAGCATAATCTTGCATCCATCAAACATAAGTGCAATAAATTAAATACCTTCAACTTTTGGGCAAGAACGAAACAGTAGTTGATTCCATAAATGGAGCATTAGGTTATGCGTACTCAATCTTCTTTGGGTCAATATCAATTGCAATAATGTGAGTGCTTCTGGAGGTTATATACAAATGTCACAATTCAGGAATGGGTAAAAAGCGTTATAGAGGAACGGAATTCTAAATAATATAGTTGAGAAAAAAAAAACATCACAAACGATAATGATATCTACAACATGCTCATACTTTTAGTTTGGTATGTGTGCCTAATTAATTTGGTCTCATAATCTACTAAATGCTTAACGATACGATATAACACACCTAAATCATCAATGAAACAACATAAACATAAACCCAAATCTCAATTACCTTAAAAAATGACAAAAACATAAACCAACATCTAAATTAACCAAAAAAAAAACCACAAAAACATAAACCCCCATCTCAATTACCTAAGAAAACACAAACCCTAAATCTATTATCCAACTTGCTTATATAAATTGAAAAATACCTTTGATTAACAAAGATTACCTTTTCCCATTGTGATCGCATTTAAGCAAACATAAAACGGGATTTTAGATCACCATGTGTTTACGATTGGTAGTGGCTGGGTTTTCGGGTCGCAATTTTTTTTCCTGGTGACATGATTGGGGGAGGTCGGGTATTTTGATAGGTAGAAGATAGGTTTCGAATTTTTTACATTGAGGTCCTTGCAGTTTTAAATTTCATGCCCGCTTTTTGAAGTTTTTTTCTTTACACTTTTGACACCCTATGTTTTTTGTGTATTTTTTCCTGCTACACGTTTTTATTCAATTTTAACCAAAATTGATTCAATTTTAACTTTTAATTAACCAATCATGTCGCTTGATTTCGCTTACGTGGCAAAATCAAGCTTACCTATTAGCCCCCAATTTTTTTTCTAATTATAAGGGTTTTAAAAAAACACTCTAAAATGATGTAATTATTTTATTATATAAAAGATATTTAATTCTTTACTAGCTTAAATATATGACCCTGTAGCTCCCTATCACTCTATGGTTCATGGTAGTTTTACTAATGTGTTTTGGCTATGCATATTATTGTATAGATGGGTAGTGTAATGCATGTAAATCATCAATGCAGTTGACCTTTTTTTTGCAAGTCTAAGTTGCGAGTTGTGTTTATATCGACAGGCGATGAGTTGAACTGCAATTGCTGTTGCAAAGTTGGCAGACACTGCTCGTGAGGAACTTCCTAGTACAATGGCTGCTATTAGGCTTTCTAGCATGGAAATCAGTGATCTTACCCTTGAGCTTAGTGACTTGAGGTTACTACTTAAACCTTTATGTTTAAAATTTTTATTTCACTTTTGGTTGTCACATTTTATTGGGCCGTCTCTTTTTGCATTTACACGTGATGGCCTTGGCAAATTATAACGTGAAGCCATCATGAACCCTTTAGAAAATATTCTGGCGCGTCACGTGTAATTGATTTATCCACCTATTTGTTAAGTCATGACGCCGTCATTAGCAACATGTGGCGCCGTCAAGTGCAATTTTCAGCATGATTTTGAGACTGTGTCGTTTTCTTCATTTTTTTGCTTCAAAAACGTCCAAAATGCCTCCTTTTGTAAAATTCCTCTCAAAAGTACCTAAAATGACAAAAGGAAAGATTCAAGGCAATATTTGATCAAATAATCTCGACTTTGACCTTAAATGACCCCCAAAAGCGGTACACTTTTCACTTCATCAGAAAACTTTTGTAAAAACAATTGTCTTAAAACTAAATAATAAGCTGTAAAAAGGAGCTAAATGCAAACAGTTTGCTTAAGGCTTTAAAAGGAAATAACAAAACTAGAAAGTCAATCTTAAAAGGCTCAAAACTTAAAGCACAAGGTCTGAATAAGCTATGGGCTACAAAAGGCAAATAGAATAAGCATACAAAATCCTAAACAAGGTATCTCAATAATCAGCAGATACCAAAAATACACAACTAAGCAACATGAGCAAATCCAATCAAACTACCACTGAGCAAAAACAGCTTAAAGAAGCCAATTAACAGCCAAGAATAAAGCAAACAAACAAGCATCAAAATGAAGAATAAGCACATATATGTTAAATCTATACTATCAACTATCTAATAAACCAATAAGCTACCTGTAACTAGCACTACATAAGCAGAAAACTAACCTAGAATATGCTGATGCAAAACAATGGAATCAGGTGCAGGGTAGTGCAAACAGGCCTAAAGAGGGCATAATAAGCTAAGCTCATAAGTATGAAAATCCAATTTAAGCATAGAATCATCAAGTTAGTAAAACAAACAACTTATAAAACCAAATCACAGAATCTGAGCTTATCTAACAAGTGAGAAATGATCTAATGAAAAAGGCTTGTAGGACAGTTATGAAGCAGGGGAGATATAGGCCTAAGAGGGAGCTTTTGAGCTTATGTTTAAACTAACAAACTAAATCCAAATTGCAAAAAACTAAGTTGAATATTGAAAACAAGCTTCCAAATTATCTAGAAAACAATTCTTTAGAAATTTTTGAAAAGATTTGCACACTAAAAATTTGATCCAAATCCTATATGAGATGCTGATTCATTTTGTAGGTGAAAGTTGGTTCAAATGAGATTGTAACCAAATGAGGTCCTAATACCAGATAACATACAATTCTAATATCCTATTTGGAGCATATTTAAACACCTAAAATGACCTTAACTAAATCACTCTAATAAAGTCCTATCTAAGCTGATCTAAACTTTCAAATAAAAACCACTGATTCAAATCTTACAAAACTGCATGAAACTAATTAAACTCAACTACAAACTACTCCTAATAGCAGATTAAGACTAATTAAAACTCAAATTCCAACCTATACAACAGCTTACCACAAAAGTCAGCAATTACCAAACACCCCTTACAACTAACTATAACACTACTAAATGCAAATATAAGCTAACAAACTGATAATCCAATGATACTAACAGATTTAGGATCAATATATGAAGCTAATTCAACCATAAAATGTAACAGTAAACACCATGAACTAAGAAATGTAGATCTAATATAGATGAAGCAGTAAATGAACATACTCATGAAATAAGCTAAGATAACTAAACAACTATAGATGAACATATAAGCAGAATGAACAAGCAAATAAGCAGAAATAACAAGCAATACAGATTAACACTAATAAGCAGAATTAAAGAACAATTCAGATTGAAGATTTAAAGAGTAAACATACAAATCAATCCCTCAGCTGAACAGAGGGTACATTTGATTAAAGCCTATCTTTGAATAGGCTTAACTACACCAGAAAGCATGATTCCAACACTAGAATCACCAGAATCATCACCATGAAATACCGTTGACTTTTGTTGACCAGTAAGCACATTAACAAATTAAAGCAAAAATTGTTAAACAACACTGACCACAAGCTATGATTGAACTTGGATGAGCTTAAGAAAACAGTAATTAAAAGCTTAAAACAGATCGAGAACAATAATTTGCTGAGAAATTAAATGACAAAGAAATTAAGTGCAAACTAAAAATTTCATTAAAACTTTGAATGATTACAATAAGGAAGCTTGAATAAGTAACAATAAGCTAGAAACGTTTATTAAAGCTAAAAGTTTACACTAAAATAAGCTACACTAACCTACTCCTACCCCTAGAACTAACAGCTTTCAATTGAGGTGAGAAGGGGCTTTTTATAGCTGACGTGAGGATCTTCTGAGGGTTTCTGAGAAGCTTCAGGAACTCTATTATCAGCCCTTGATCAAATTTGATTCCTAGTCATAGATTCACAGCCCTTGGATTTGCCTCATGAGGTTTCACAGCCAATCAAATGGCTTCATTCTTCCAGCTAGGCAATCTAAGCGTGTACACATTCTCTATCCTTGTTAGAAGGATCCAATGATGATAGAATGATGTGTTTACTCCAATACGGCTCTGCCAAGTGTCCACGTGGTCTGACTAAGCATGAATATTCTCTTTGTTACGCTCCAAACATGTGGGAAAATCTTCTAGAACATTTAATTGATGGTTAATTGGATTAATCGTGAGTTAATTTGAGTTGGTAATTTTCTAGGGTTCATGAGGAGTAAGGTTGGTGATGTACGGGGTATAAATTGGGGGAGGGAAAATATTTTTTTATTGTTTTTTCGTTTTTACTGATGGTTTGACCGAAGGAATTGGTAAGTTTGACCATAGGATGGCGGGCTAGGGGTTTGGGCTTTGGTTTAGTAATAGAGTTGGGCTTTTGCAATTTCAGCTTTTAGTGATAGAAATAGATAAGGACCAATTATGTAAAAACTGAAATTTCAAGGGTAAATTCTGCCACTCTTTCAAACTTTTATCTAAGGGCCATTGTTGTTCATCTTTGATTTCTTGAGGACCAATGTTGTCACATCTTTGTCTTTTTCTCCAAAAATCTCTTCAAATGACTAGTTTTGACAATTGATGAAACTTCAGGGACTGAAAGTGAACATCTCTTCAAACTTCGTCCATGGACTATTCTTGAATCTTTAAACTTTTCCAAGGATTTTTGAGCATTTCTTTGACTTTCTGGACCACAACTTTGACTTTTTGACTTCTTTCCACTCGCGTGCTCTTTTTTGCCGGATTTCGTTTGATTTTTGTCTTTTTATGAAATATCCGTACTTGCACATTCACAATCACAAAAACACACTTTCTTTGGCAATTTGGGTTAGTTTTTGGATTATTTAGTCTTATTTTAGTAAAGAAAAGGTGAGTGAATAAGCACTCACCAGCATGCAAAGATGTAGTTTCCGACAAGTAGTAAAAGCATGTGTAAGTGTATACTTTCTTTAGTATTTTGTGAAGTTATTATGTGTGGATCTATTCGATCAAAAATGAAGCTATTCAACTTACTAATGACAATGGCGCAGGTTTGTGCACATTGGATAATGGGCAATCGTCATAATCACAATGCATAAGTTCCGGTGCGGCTCAAATGGGTCGGGTGTTATTATGAACTAAAGATGGTTCTTATCTTTCCTTTAATTTTTTTTTGTTATATACTATGTATAAAAAGACATTTAAGGCATGTTTGGGTGTACCACTTAAAGTTTAATCAAATCAATTGCTCTCTGTATAATTACTTAATGTGGTAAAAGGTTGTTGGTCCTTGATTCATGATTCCTGTACATTAGATTTTGCATTCCAATACTCTATTTAAAGTACTATGACTTAACTTTTAAGATCATTTTGCAATCTTATCTACTAACTATAAACAAATTTGCAGATTTTACAAGAGTAATTTATCACTGGAGCTGACGTTTCTTGTAACACCCCCTAATTTGAAATGCGGCAGCGGAAATAGTAATTAGGGTGTTACGGTGATGATCGATGTCATAATGATAGAAAACGGCTTGAAAGAGACATTTTAAAACATAATTTCATTTATAAAAATTTGAAATACAATAGGTCCTTATTAGAGTATTATTAAAAAGCTTGATGTTTTGAATTAAATCAAACATCATTTATTTTACATCATTATTGAAATAAAGAAAACATATTTTGAAGATTTTTGCCGCCCGTTCCATGCTTGCTTCCCCTTCTAAATACTTGAGATACATGCTTAAAAGTCAACAAAAATGTTGAGTGAAATGATAGAGTTTGAATTTAATAATCATTTTGATACACAAGTAAGATTGTGTTGGAAAATACAATCAGTTTAAAAATATTGATATTGCAGTTCATATATTGCTCTAAGTCTCATGACACGCAAACGTTAACAAATACCGTAAACGGCGGGTGTTTATCAAATCAATGATAAATTTGCCCTCGTGTAATAGGTGATTTGCCGGTTCCTATTTTTACTCAAACATAATTATCACGACTAATACGACTAACCACATGCATAATGGCATTCCGTCAAGTATTAATGGGACAGACTGTCAAACCTTAAATAGATCTATTCATTATATTCGCGTTCACCGCAGTGATTAATGGCTCATGAATAAGGGTCTTTTGGCAATAGCTAACTTAGGCATATATCAGTCAGGAAAGCATACAGAAAAATACTTGCGATCTATTTGTAACATGTATCCCCCTCACGGAGTTTTGAAAATAAGTAAATGTGAGGCTATGACTCACCTTGATTGATACTAAAAACGAAGAAAATAAAGTCGGATAAATTTATGAAAACGCTTCGAAACACAACCTGATAAATAAATTTATCTAAGAACTTGACCAAAAACTATTCGATAATTACGAAGGAAATAACGAATATTAGATATTTGTTATGACGAATAAGTGATGTGCAGTGAAAATCTTGTGATATGCATGACATGACAAAATATGATTTATAAATTATCCATCGAAGTTTTTCCTTTTTAATCGTAAGTAAAATATTAACTTTTTTTAAATATCGTTATATATATTATTAACGTTACGTTAAATAATATATATATATATATATATATATATATATATATATATATATATATATATATATATATATATATATATATATATAAATAAAATAAAGTTGAAACTTAACGCGAAATAAATTGACGAAAATAGAAAATAAATAAGAATGATAAATAAGTTACGTTTAGTCTTTGTCTCCTTTTCCAATTTTACCATTTTTACACTAACGATACTTGCGTTACACCATTAGTCCTTTTTATATATTTTTCAACTATAGTCCTCTACTTTGTCCAATAATCAATACTAACCTTATAATATTAATTTTTATCACATTTTATCCTTATATTTCTGTATTTACAGGTTTAGTCCTTTATTTTCAATATTTACACATTTAGTCCCTCTAGGTGTCGTCGCGTTACATTTTTAGTCCAATTTTGCAAAAATGATTATGAAACTTTTCTAAAAATTTCCGAAGCTTATTAATTAAGTAACAAGCTTATTTTAACTGCTTATTTATTAAAAGCTTAATTTTTAGCTTATGGGCCACTTAACGATTCAATTAAAGGCCCGTTAAGAGTTTTGGAGGCGAGGGCATAGAAAAAGTTTTGGGCTTGGCTTTGGGTCATTTTTATGATTCTAAAAACATTTCTTATAGGCCCAGTGGGCTTACGGATTTTAATTACTTAATGGGCTTTAGTTAAGCCCACTCGAAAACATAAGGTTTTTAGTTTCAATTTTTGGTTTGAAAACCGGTTTGTGTCAATTCAAAATGGATCGAGTAGGATATCAAAACGTGATTATTTTTACAAGTTGTTTATATGAAAATGTTAGTTTTCTAGGTGGTCTATGACGTTGTGAAATAATATAGTATTATCGTTAATTGAAATTTTAAGTTATACGCTTGTTTTGTGACATGGTTGAATCGATTTATATTTTGAAAAGTTGTAAATTTTACTAAGTGTTTTTCATAAATTTCATTCGATGGATGCAATTTAAAATGGATGCGTGATATGCTTGAAATGTTACAACTAAAGTGAATTGTGTGTGCTACGTGATTCCTAGGCCTTCCAAGATAGAGGCAAATCACGTTTCGTGTACTATGATTAAATATATACGTGAAATATATGTGCAAATTGTATACGTTCGAAAACAAAATACACAAAGTGCATGACTAAATATTAACGTGTGAAATGGATTAGAAACGAGTATAGGAAACTTACAAACACCTTAGAGGTGATCAAGAGTCGAGATTGATAGAAAGGAACACAAGAAAATCACGTCTCAACTATATAACCCAAACGTTATATATATATATTTCAACCCGATTTCCTTTCTTTGCTTCCAATATTATACCACACGACTTGTAAGTCTTGTAAGAATGAATTGTAGGTCGAATTATTGCAGTGAAAGAGTTTGTAAATGAACAAGAGAAGAATGCATGCAAGTACGTACATATATTACTAATATATATAACGTTTAGTAGAGAAATTCAAAGCGAATTCTTCGTATACTATTTGCATGTCAGTACTAGCTCTTAGATGAATATTTTATATTGATTTAGGGAGCATTGTGAGAGCACAAAAGAAGGGAGATGTTGGGTGAATCATACTCTATGTCGACCATACTATTTTTCCTTGTATACAATTTACAAAATCGTGTACAACTTATTTATACATAATCATCTTTAACATTTGAGCTTAGAATCATCTCAGGAATAATATTAGGAACGATTAGAAACAAACGAGATTCAAAACGGTTAAGTTTTGAATATATTGTAAATCGATTTGGGTTTGCAAGGGTCGAATACTTTGCCTCTTAAAAACGTATCAAAACTCAACGTATGGACGTGAGACTTGACACACTAATTGTTGGCTAGTAGGTTAACGAGATGAGAAAATAAAATACATAGGTCGTGTGTAAGATTTAGGAATAAACGATGTGTTTTGGAGGGTGATTGAACTTGGTTGATCGGATGAAAATTAATAAAAAGGAAATTGGGCTTTGGTTTCGTGGGCTTAGGAATAGTGGTTGAGGTGTGGGCCGAAGGTAATTAAGGGTCCGTTTGATTAATTAGGATAATTAGGAAATTTAATTATATTTACTAAATATAATTAGGATTAGGATTTAGGTTTAGGATTAAATGAAAAGTTTAGGTTTCGTGTAACGTGTCGAGGATTAATTCCGTCATTTCGTGAATTATATTATTTTGTGAAAATCGCCAAAATAATATAATAAGAAAAATTTCAAATTTTTCCGAGAAAATGAGAATTAGAACGATAACGAAGGATTATTTATTTATTAATGATTTAATTACAAGAAATTTTTACAGGGTTCTACATTTCTTAACTTTCATGGTTGATTGATTGTTATCATATTTAGGTGTTCACGGAATGAATATTGACTACTCAAGTGCTTGACGTTGGCCGCAAAACTTTACTCTCCAAGACTATCTACAATTTGGAGAAGACGATATATGCGTGTTTATTTTCTTAATAGTTACAAACCAAATTGTTTGTCATATCATTGACTTATTACTTATTATTCCCTTCAAAAAATAATGACACATATTTACGTTCGTTGTTGTTTGTTACTTTATTCACACATTTAACTCCTTAATGAATAATTTATTTGAAAATCCCCGTGATTCCACGGGTCTATAAGATAGTACTACATATAATGGAAGGGAGGTGATTTGCACACTATATAAAGTGATTGTGACACTCTAATTTATTGTGTTTAGACATTTATACCCTCACAATTACCTTACACTTTCAACCATGTGAGGGTATAAATGTCCAAACACAATAAATTGGAGTGTCCCAATCATTTAGTGGAGTGTGCAAATCATCTCCCACAATGGAAAGATCACTCTCTCTCCATTAAATCCTAAAACTTAAAATTAAGGAACACAACATTAAAAGCTATAACTTCAAATGCAAGGATATGTAATATGAGAAAAATATCATTTTCCTTTTAATTAATCAAAATTCTTAACTACATTTAATGTAACATGGTCTATAACAAATTACTATGCCATTAATAAAGAACGACTAAAATGCTCTACTAATTCAAATAAAAACTAATGATAGTTGATTTTTTTAGAATAATATTTGTGTTTTATCTAATACTACATATAACGGAGGGATCTCTCTCTCCATTAAATCCTAGGAAATGTTTGGTAGGGTGAAATTCAGATAAATGAAATGAAGCGCAGAAATCAAATTCACATAAATGAATTCCACATAAATTCAGTAAAAATTCTAGTGTTTGGTAACACCAGAGAATTGACTTAAGAAATCAGTAAAAAAATTATTATTATTATTATTATTATTATCATCATCATCATCATCATCATCATCATCATCATCATCATATTTAGGTGTTCATGAAATGAACATTGACTACTCAAGTGCTTGACGTTGGCCACACAACTTTACTCTCCAAGACTATCTACAAGTTGGAGAAGACGATATATGCGTGTTTATTTTCTTAATAATTACAAACCAAATTGTTTGTCATATCATTGACTTATTATTTATTCTTCCCTTCAAAAAATAATGACACATGTTTACGTTCGTTGTTGTTTGTTACTTTATTCACACATGTAACTCCTTAATGAATAATTTCTTTGAAAATCCCCATGATTCCACGGGTCTATAAGATAGTACTACATATAATGGAAGGAAGGTGATTTGCACACTCTATAAAGTGATTGTGACATTCTAGTTTATTGTGTTTGGACACTTATACCCTCACAATTACCTTACACTAGGGATGGCAAAAGCACCCGAAACCGACAGGGAAAACCGAAACCCGAACCGGTTGGTTTGGGTTCGGGGGCCGGTTGGCGGGTTTGGATTCGGGTTTGGGTATTGATATAATTGTTTAGCTGGGTACGGGTTCGGGTAATACCCGCCCGATTACCCGTACCCGTATCCGTTTACCCGAATCTATACCCACTTTATTGATATTATAATTAACTAGAATATATATGTATTATATATAATTTCTTCGATTACATTTTTTTATATATGTATCTCTATTACATAACATATTTTATTTTGTACATGAATTATTCAAAAGCATTAAATCGTTTGATACTATATTCATTTTCTTTAACTTAAAAAAAAATGATTATATTATGGTGTTTTCCTTTGTTTTTGGTGTATTTTAGTGTCACTTAATGTTAATACCGTCATTTTATCTATATATTATTCAATTATATATTATTCAATTGGGGTTAACCGAAACCCGCGAGGAAACCCGAAAAACCGATGGACAATATTAATCGGGTACCCGACGGGTTATGGGGCGGGTTTGGGTATGGATATTATAAACGGGTACGGGTTCACTAAAACCCGACCCGTTGCCATCCCTACCTTACACTTTCACCCATGTGAGGGTATAAATGTCCAAACACAATAAATTGGAGTGTCCCAATCATTTAGCAGAGTGTGCAAATCATCTCCCATAATGGAAGAATCACTCTCTCTCCATTAAATCCTAGAACTTAAAATTAAGGAACACAACATTAAAAGCCATAGCTTCAAATGCAAGGATATGTAATATGAGAAAAATATCACTTTCCTTTTAATTAATCGAAAGTCTTAACTACATTTAATGTAACATGGTCTATAACAAATTACTATGCCATTAATAAAGAACGACTAAAATGCTCTACTAATTCAAATAAAAACTAATGATGGTTGATATTTTTTTAAGAATAATATTTGTGTTTTATCTAATACTACAGATAACGGAGGGATCACTCTCTCTCCATTAAATCCTAGGGAATGTATGGTAGGGTGAAATTCAGAGAAATGAAATGAAGCGCAGAAATCAATTTCACATAAATGAATTCCACAGAAATTCAGTAAAAATTCTATTGTTTGATAACACCAGAGAATTGACTTAAGAAATCTGTAAAAAAATCATCATCATCATCATTATTATTATTATTATTATTATTATTATTATTATTATTATTATTATTATTATTATTATTATTATTATTATTATTATTATTATTATTATTAATTTTATTATAAACATCACTTTATTGAAAAACAAATAGGATTTTACAAGAAATTGGTGGGGAGCCGAGATACTAACTGAGCCCCCACACCTCTAGCTACAGCAAAACCAATCTTACTAAAAATATATGGAGCCGCATGTTCTCCAATGTCTTGGGTCATAGAGAATCGTCTAATGCGCTTTAATAATGTCACTGCATCCTTTTCAAGTTCTCCAAAAGAAGAGAATGAAAAGGGGAGGAATCCATATCCGATATCAGCGCATTTAGCAGCATACTTGACACGTTTACGTTGTGCAGCTTCAATAACCGCCTGACCGGGCATAAAATCAACCATACACGAACGTGTCAAAGGTGACGATCCTGTAAGATCAACACAAACATCACGGCCACCATCCCAAGAATAAAGTAATAAATCTGCCGGCCATAAGGTTTTGTCCCTCTCTCCACGAAGCCCAATATCCACCTCCTTACGAACTGAAACTCCAGACCGAGAACATATATCAACAAGAACATCACGCACAACATTGTGCCGATGTTTAATACCAACTAAGCTTGCGCACGATACATCATGATCTCCAAAAATATCTCCAGGAAAAACCTTAGAACAAGCTGAACATGGCATCTGTACAGTAAAAAAAGGAACACCCAACCGGTAACACAAAACACATCGGTATGTCCTGGCATTCATAGTCTGTCCCAATCCGGATATCGGTGCCACCCGAAGCCAATCTGACGTATAATCCTCTTTTATTGAGTTCCATAAAGCCAATCTGACGTATAATCCTCTTTTATTATTATTATTATTATTATTATTATTATTATTATTATTATTATTATTATTATTATTATTATTATTATTATTATCATTATTATTATTATTATTATTATTATTTATTTTTATTTATTTATTTATTTATTATTATTATTATTATTATTATTATTATTATTATTATTATTATTATTATTATTATCCTCTAAGATTTGGTTTCCACTCAATATGTAAAGGAAATGGATTCCTTGATTTTGTATGTAAATTCAACTTTTTAAGAATTGCAAATCTCCACCCTTTTATTTCTAGGCTATCAAACAAAAGAAATGAATTTATTTTCAATTTTTTGATCTCATTTCCCCCAACCAAACATTCCCCTAGAACTTAAAATTAAGGAACACAACATTAAAAGCCATGACTTCAAATGCAAGGATATGTAATATGAGAAAAATATCATTTTCCTTTTAATTAATCGAAAGTCTTAACTACATTTAATGTAACATGGTCTATAACTAATTACTATGCAATTAATAAAGAACGACTAAAATGCTCTACTAATTCAAATAAAAACTAATGATAGTTGATATATATATATATATATATATATATATATATATATATATATATATATATATATATATATATATATATATATATATATATATATATAATATTTGTGTTTTATCTAATACTACATATAACGGAGGGATCACTCTCTCTCCATTAAATCATAGAACTTAAAATTAAAGAACACAACATTAAAAGCTTATTGTACAGTCAATTAAACATAATAACTTCAAATGCACAAAATTTAATTTTAAGTATTACATGTTATAAAGTTTATGATACAAATATTTGCTCCACTGCTAAATGTCTTTTAAACAAAAATTTAAGCAATAGACATGATAAAGCATATGGTACAAACTTTTCATCCTTTAATCTCTTAAACCTTAAATTTAAGCAATACAAACGGCAAAGCATATGGTACAAATATTAAATAATTAAATACACTAATTGGTGTTATTTTTAAAACATCCCAAAAATGAGAAATACATGTTATTATACATATTGTACAAATTAATAAAACACATAAAGCTTCATACATGTTGTATGCTAATAAGTTGATGGTACATATAGTTTTGAAAGCCCTACTGGACAAACGAGTTCAACCGGTAACCGATGTCTCCACCGGTTTAGCTATCCAATAAAAGCCGTTCGAAAATGAAACGGAGAGGAACGGTCGAAACCGGTAAAAACGGGCGAACCATGCCGAACCGGGATCATTTTCTTTTTGTTTCTCTCTGGTTAATCAATTCGTCGATATAATTTAGTTGGTGCTTGAACTTTAATCACAGGATACCCGTCGCTTCAATGCGCGAGTACCATGTTAGTGCTATATAATATATTTAAGAAAGTTTTTCATTTTAAACTCTTTGTCACTCCACTTGTTACATTCATACAAATAGAAGGACAAGTATTGATATGTAACTCGAGAAAATTTTATTTTCCTTTTAACTTATCTTAAGTCTTAACTACATTTAATGTGATATGATCTATAACTAATTACTATGTCTCTATCTCAATTATTTCAAATAAGAATTAAGAGTATCGTGTATGGTGGCTTGAGGGATACGCAAGCCTACGTGGACCGCGTTATAGAGGCACCATCACAACGGTACTAAACGCCATTATAACGGCCGCTAAGTCGGTGGCGTATGCCATAACATGACTCAATGGCGGAACTTGAACATTTTTTTTGGCGGGGGGGGGGGGGGGGGGGGGGGGGGGTCGAACTTATTTTAGGGAGGGCGAATCGGAGATTTGTTTGTAACCTCAACTAAATTACCCATAAAACCTATAATATTTACACTAGATGCTGCAAATTTTGGGGTGCCGGGACCCTCCCCTGCCCTTACATAGTTCCGCCCGTAATGATAAAATAGTGTTTTGTGATTTCTTTTTTGGATTAAGACAGGTATATTTATCAGAGGCGGACCTATGCCTTGCGACTTTGCGTAGGCGGTGCCCGGGAACCACCTTAGAAGAAAAAATCTGTTAGAAGAGATCTATAAATTTTTTCAGGAACTACTTTAGAAATTATTTGAAAACTACCTTGGATCGATAAAGAAAGAAAGACAACTAAAATAATAGAATGTTTCGGATAAAAAAGTTGTCGGGCATCATCGTCGGAATTGTAATAAAGAAGTTGGAGTCTTTTGTTTCAGTAAAAAGGTTGGCAAGATGAGGTCGGTATTGTTTTAGAATAATCAAATGTATGTGGCTAGAAGAGGGGTATGTGGGCTTAATCAAAAGTTCTTTTTTCCAAAATGGGTATTTGTCCGGATTATGTTGGTTTGTTTTCAAATAAAGTTCAATAAAAGTAACTTCCATCAGAAGTGTTCTTTTTGTGGATACTTAAATCGCATAAATTGATACACACATCACAATTATAAACATACAATGTTATAACATATCCATTAGTGATATGATATTGTCGCGTGTGTATCAATTTATGTGGTGTAAGCATAACCCCCTTAAAAAATTGTTCAAATACTTGTGTGGAAAACTAGAAGGGGGGTTGAATAGTTTACCGATTAAAATCTTTTTAACTTGTTAAGTTAGCTTTGAAACTTTCCGTTTGATCAAAGATATATACACAAACACAATATATAACATGCAAGTAAATGAAAGAAACGATCAAACCACAACACGAGTATTTATCGTGGTTCGGCTACAAGGACTCTTTTTCCTTGCCCTACGTCCACGCCCCGAGTATCCAACTCGAGAGTTTCTTTCACTAGTCAACAAGCTCCTTTCACCGGCGGAGAAAACCTTACACATCGCTTATACTTTTACCGACACAAAGCTAGATGTCGAGTTCTTTACCAAGGGTACAACCACTCCCGTTAGTTCTTTTACTAGGGTACAACTACTCTCGATACACTTTGTATTTTGAGGACTAAAATACTAACCGATCACTACTGAAAATACACAATCAAATGAAGTGTAAACTACACAAGTCTACACAATGCTAAGCTAACAAGTCTTGCAACGTTGTGTTGAATACTTGTTACTTTTAGTAAGCTCGTGAATCTCTTTGCTACAAAAAGAAACTTCACATATGTGTTAAGAGGTTAGATGAAAGAATGAATGTGTGTGTAAAATATGATGTCAAGTGATGAGCCAAAATTCAACTTGTGGCTTGATATTTATAGCCAAACCTTCTGCAGGTCTGGCGGATTAGGCGGACCCCTCAAAAGGGTTCCGCCCGTGTACCTCCAGGGTACCGCCGGGCTTGCAGTTGGTTTTGCAATAAATCTTGCAAACCAAACAAAAGTCACATCTCATTACTCTTGCTAACCAAACAATGTCACATCACATAATATCAAGTCAAACACTAAACTTGCAAGCAACATCTTAGTAAGTCAAACACATATCTTTCCATAAATGTATAATGACAAAACTTGCCATAAATGTGATGTGACAATTCTATTTTTAGAAAATAAAAAGTGTTGTGTTTTATGAAATGTAAAATGTAGCAAAAGTCTAGTTTATGCAAGTCTTTAAAACTAAGATTATGTTTTACTTATAAACTAAAGTTTACATTTGTCATTAACAAAACTTAGCGAAGATCGTAAAATATAAATAACGTTTTTAGGCAATATTTGTATTAACAATCTCCCCCTTTTTGTTGATGACAAAACATAAACTTTGTTTTTAAGTAACTCACAAAATCTTGGTTTTTAAGACTTAAAAAAAATTATATTAAACTTGTTTTACTTAAGTGATGAAAATCATATTAAGTTTTGAAGGTTTAATATATTTCTCCCCCTTTTTGTCGAAACAAAAAGTAGAGTAGCGAAGCGGAAAAATGCACTTGCTCCCCCTTGCTTGTTACTCCCCCTAAAAGGAGTGCCAAGATGGGAAACATGGATTTTGGATCCTACAAAAAAATGGTTAGTTGGTGATATATATAATCAAGATTGTAGTTACCACGCACATTGCAACCACAATGACAACATAAAAATGATCAACCAACAATGCATGAAAGTAAGTAGAAAGAAATAGCATTCCAAGTAAAATTTTGACTTATAAAAGTCAAAGGACAAGAAATGGTAAATATTCTTCTACTTCTAAAAACTTAAAAAATAACCAAGAAAGAAAAATAAAAGCCTAGTTTCCTAAATTGGGGCAAACGGCCTCCAAATGGTTGTCTAGGATTTGTTTGGGTGGGAAAGAGCATCCAAACGTTCTATGACGTGTTGGAATGCAAACCGGGTTTCATCTTAGAGTTGGTGAAGCAACGTTTTGATGCTTGCACCCATTTGCTCACAATTTGAGCAAACATGGGGATGAGTGGGTGGAAATGGGTTGGTTTTAGGTTCTTGGTTTGAGGGTTGATTGGTTTTTGGTTCTTGGGTGGATGATGGGTTTGGTATTGAATCAAGCAAGGTTTTAGGTTCTTGGTTTGAGGGTTGATTGGTTTTTGGTTCTTGGGTGGATGATGGGTTTGGTATTGAATCAAGCAAGGTGGTTTGAAATTCTATTGCTTGATGGAGGTGGTTTTCAACCATGTTTTGTATATCCTCATATGAGGGAAAGAAAGACTCAAAGGTTTGAGCTTGAGAGTGTGGTGGAGTTGGGTGATCATCATTTTCAAAGTTTGGTTCTCCATAAAGAGGACCATGGATGTCATGGTAGATGGGGTGAAACAACAATGGTTTGGGTTGATGGTACACTTGTTGTGGTGGTTGAGTGTGGTTAAAAAGTTCATTTTGGTCAAGAATTGACCTTGGTGATTTATTTCCAAAAGGTGGTGGTTGTGTAGATCTTGGTGGAAGATCATTTAGATCTTGGACAAAAGGGTGTGGTGATGTTGGAGGTGACCCAAATAACTCCATAGGTTCCATTTTGGGTAATGCTGATGGTGATGAAGTTTTGGATGGTTGGGTTGGAGCACTTGGTGGACTTGGGTCAATGTGTGATTTAGTAGGTGGTGGAGTGAGCTCATTAGGTTCATTTGGTGATGGTGATGGAGATGCAAGGTTCAAAAAGTGTTCATTTTTTATAGGTGATGTGAATTCATCCAAAAATGAGGAGCTTAGGTTGATGGGTTGATTAGACCATAGTGGTTTAACACTTATCCGGGCGGTTTTCCGGATGGGTCTTGATGGTTGGGAGGTGATTGTTGACTTAGTCATGGTAAAAAATGGTTTAGAATTTTCAGAAATTGTGGTGAAAAAGGTGTGATTTGATAGTGTTTAGGATGGCTTAATTTATAGTGTTGAAGAATTATGGAAAGGAGTGTTTGGATTTGATGTTAGTTCATACAAAAATGGAGGTTTCTAATGATTTGGAAAACAATTGTGGGTTGTCAAATCATGGAAGTCAATCCAATGAAAATGGTGAAGTGAGAAGACAAGTTTTGCACTAAATGCTTAGTGGTTTTTGGTGGATTTGTGGTAGTATAGATCTCAGGGATTTCAAGGATCCCTAAAAAGGGTTCCTTCCTTTATGTGTGAAGGGTCCTTGAGGTTGTTATGGCAAATTTTAAATTTTGGCGGGAATTGGTTTTGGTTAAGTTTATGGAAGAAGGAGTACCCTATTATGCTAAACACATTGCAAGAAATGGGTTTCTACCTAAAAGGATTGGATTTTGGTGTTTGGATGTTGAATTGGTGAAAATGAAAACAAAAAATTCTACAGGATGTTGGCGGCACCCTCAGAGTACACTGGTGGAACCCATTTGAGGGTGCCGCCTGGTCCATTGGGCCATTTCTGGAATTCCCAGAAATTGCACTGGCGGAACCCAATTTTGGGTACCGCCAGATCCGCCAGAGCTTCAGAAAGGGGCAGTCCGCGTTTTTGACCCGCGAGACGATTTTCAAAATTTTCGAAAACTCCTAAAATCCAAAAGATAAGGCATTTCTGGTTGGGTAATGCAAAAAATAGACACGTAAACACACATTTCATAGGACTTTGACCTTGAGGTCGAGAATTTCACTATACTTAGTGAAAATATCATAAACTTGAAAATTTGACAACTTGCCAAGAGTTGTCTACCTGCATCAAAGTTAGATACTACATGTTCCAAATTGTATCAAACATTTTACTAACACAAATACATCACAAATATTGTTTAAACGACCAAATTTGTTCAAATGCCACCTAATGCCAAACACTCCTACACACCCGCACTCATTGACGGTCAATCTTGTTCTTGAGCTTTCCAAGGAATCTTCCAAGATTCTTGAACATCCCCTTTGTTTGCTTGAACTCCGCCGACTCATTTAGAATATCCGGAAGTTGGGATAGGTATTCGAGAGGTGGGAGCCTAGAGTTTGGCAAATTGTCATCTTCACTCATTGAGGAAGATGATGATGAGGTAGGAGGATGAGGACGTTTTCCTTGGGCTTTGTAGACTCTCTTATCACTAAGTGGAACAAAGGTGTGTGGAATGAGAGTGTAGTCAAGACGAAGACCATTTGGAGTTGGTGGAATGGGTGAGATGAACCTAAAGAGACGGGTCAAGAGCATTCCATACGGCATAGCCGTTGTGCCATGCACGGGAATGTCGGCCATTCTCTTGGCCATGTAGTAGGCAAGGTTGAAGGGTTGCCTAACGGACAAGGAGTAGAGCATGTAGCAAAGGCAAAGGTTGATATGGTCACGGTTTCCTATTGTGCTAATGACATTGGCTCTAAGGACTTCCTTCCATTTCTTGAATTGGGGTTTGAGTTCGTTCATTTCCATTCCATATGGGTCCTTATCGACCTCATTCCCCGAGCGGGTTCTCCGAGTGGTGGTGGTCCTAACAAAGAGGTGGTCACGGAGTACGTCTTTTGAGACAAGGGGTGTGTCATAAGGGTGGATACGGTCTTGGAGGTTGTCAAGAGTTGAGAGGGAGTGCAAGTCGGAATAGAGGCAAGTACCATGGTTTGGGACACCTAGGATTTGAGCAAACTCCTCAAGAGTGAAGGAGTATTGATGACCGCTAACCCTAAAGTTGATAGACATATGACCATAATCATCCGTGGAGAGGACGGAGGATGCACAGAACTCTAGAATGAACCTAGGACAAATAGGCTCGTCGATATTCAAAAGACACTCAAAGTTGATTGTGGCAAATTCGGGGTAAAGGTTTGTGCCTTCTAGGAAATACGGGTCAATGGTTCTACCCTCATGGACATAGTGTTTTTCTAGGGCTTTGAAAACGTTTACTTGGTTTGGGGTAAGACCTTTGGTTTTGTGGTTTTTTGGTAGGTACTTAATGGTGTCTTTGTGGTCGTAGTGGGTTAGAGGAGGCATGATGATTCCTAGAACAACAAAATTTCACATTTTAGTTTACGTAAACCACTATTATAATGTGGATGTTCTAGTGTGTGCCTATATGAAAACAATGTGGAGGTGCGGTTATCTTGACTCATTTTGATGCTTCAAAATCGTTTTATGCAAGTTTTGTTATAAAACAAAAGATAACCCAAACGCTCCTAGTTCAATGTAGCTTCGTTTGAATGTACCCTAAAATACATATTGGTTATGTATTCCCTTTAGCATTCAAGAGACATTATGCAAGTGATGTTTTAAACATAACGTTTTGATTTTGTATTCTCAATGTGAGACGAAAAAATATTTGTCCTACTTGTGAGAAATTTTTGGAAGGATTTGACATGGGGTGTTTTAGCAAACATGTTTATACTAATTAAGGATGCAATTCTTAACTATGGGAAACATGATTAGTTTTATTAAACACCTAATCTTATGCATGTGTTTTTCAAGTTAATGCATAACCCCAAGTTTTTGTTTTTGTGCAAGAAATAGAATTTCTAGACTCAGATCAGGATTGTAATCATGTTTAGAATACTTACAATGATGATTGATTTGCAATGTAAATGAATGGAGTACCAAGAATTCGTAGGTATGGATGGATGGTAAAGTGAATAGTAGTAGTTTGGAAGTTGTGGTATGAGATAATGGGTGTTTGGTTTAATATAAACACAGATTTTGATTCTGCAGGTCGGCGGATACGGCGGACCCCTGGAATGGGTTTCGCCCGTTATGTCTGAGGGTTCCGCCGACCCTGCTGAGAAAAATAGTTATGGATTTGTTTTGATTTTTGTGATTTTTGTCTAATGTCCAGAACTATAATGTAGGTTCCATGAGTCCTAAGCCTAGCCTAAGAAGGTTAAAAGGTTCACGTTTAAGGGGTTTTGTGAGAATGTCGGCTATGTTGTCTTCGGAAGAAACTTTCTAAATTGAGATATTTCCTTTTTGAACGTTGTCACGAAGGAAATGATGACGGATTTCAATATGTTTGGTACGAGCATGTTGAACCGGGTTTTTGCTAAGATCAATGGCACCTTTGTTGTCACAAAGAATTGTGATGTCGTTGAGTTGAATTCCGTAGTCGACAAGAGCTTGCTTCATCCAAAGAGCTTGTTGACATGCCTTTCCGGCTGAAATGTACTCGGCTTCCGTTGTTGAGATAGCAAGAGCCGTTTGCTTCTTAGAGAACCATGAGGTGAGACAATGTCCAACAAAAGTACAAATACCACTTGTACTTTTTCTATCAACATAGTCACCGGCATGATCCGAGTCGGCATACACTATGGTGTCTATTCCTGTTCCTTTGGGATACCATAAACCTAAATGTGTAGTGCCCTTAATATACCTAAAAAATCCTTTTAACGGCTTCGAGATGGGTAGTTTTAGGATCTTCTTGAAAACGAGCACATAGACAAACACTAAACATAATGTCGGGTCTACTAGCCGTTAGGTAAAGTAGACTACCAATCATACCTCAATATTTAGTGCTATCTACGAATTCACTTTCCTCATCCTTGGTGAGTTTAGTTTCCGTGGACATGGGAGTTTTGATAGGTTTCGAATCTTCTAATCCAAATTTCTTAAGCATGTCCTTAATATATTTAGATTGGTTAAAGAAGATACCATCTTCTAGTTGTTTAATTTGGAGTCCTAGGAAAAAGTTGAGTTCTCCCATCATACTCATTTCAAACTCATCATGCATGATTTTTGAGAAATCCACACATAATTCTTGACAAGTTGATCCGAATATAATGTCATCAACATAGATTTGGACTATGATAATATGTGAATCTTTCTTCTTAGTGAAGAGAGTATTATCAACTAAGCCCATGGTAAACTTATGGTCAACTAGGAATGTTTTGAGTCGATCATACCATGCTTTTGGAGCTTGCTTAAGACCGTAAAGAGCCTTTTTAAGTTTGTAAACATGATTTGGTTTTTCAAAATCGATGAAGCCCGGTGGTTGAGCAACATACACTTCTTCATTAATGACTCCATTTAGAAATGCACTTTTGACGTCCATTTGAAAGAGTTTGAAATTATGTGCACATGCATATGAAAGTAAGATTCTAATTGACTCGAACCTAGCAACCGGAGCAAAAGTTTCATCGTAGTCAATGCCTTCTTGTTGGTTATATCCTTGTGCAACTAGCCTAGCTTTGTTTCTAGACACAATTCCATTTTCATCCATTTTATTACGAAATACCCATTTTGTTCCAATTATAGTTTGACTCTTTGGTTGAGGAACTAATGTCCATACATCATTCCTAACAAATTGGTTTAACTCTTCTTGCATTGCAATTACCCAAGACTCATCTTTAATGGCTTCATTAATATTTTTAGGTTCAATGGTTGACACGAAACAAAAGTAGTTGCTTTCATTTTGAACTTTTGACTTTAGTGTTCTTTCGTTAATGTTACCAATGACACCATCTAATGGATGACTTTTAGATTCTTTGACATTGACAAGTTCTTTGTTTAATAGTTCATCTTCCTTGTCATCACTTAAAATTTCTTGATTTTCTATTGCATGGCTTTCAACTAAGTCATCATCTACCAAAGGTGATGTCTTAGAGGGAGGTGGACTCTCGTCAAATGTTACGTTCAACGATTCCTCGACTCTTAAGGTTTCTTTGTTCAAAACAATGTATGTTTTACTATTTTGTGAATATCCAAGAAATACACCTTCATAAGACTTTGGGTCAAATTTGGTGAGATAATCCTTGGTGTTAAGAATGAAACATTTACTCCCAAACACTCTAAAGTATCCTAATGTAGGCTTTTTACCTTTATATAGCTCATAAGGAGTTTTATTCAAAAATGGTCTAATTAAGACTCGATTTAAAATGTACGTTGATGTGTTAACAACATTACACCAAAACTTTTGTGGAATGTTTTGTTCATTAAGCATTGTTCTACTCATCTCTTGCAATGTCCGGTTTTTACATTCTACTACACCATTAGATTGAGGAGTACGTGGAGCTGAAATTGAAATTCATTATTATCACAAAAGTTTCCAAATTGAAATTCATTATCAAATTCACGACCATGATCCGTTATAATAGACACAATATTAGACCCTACTTGATTTTGAATTTTCTTACTTAGAATTTCAAATTTATCAAAAGCTTCATTTTTACTTTTCAAAAATTTTGTCCAAGTATATCTTGAGTAATCATCAACTATGACCAAAGTGTAGAAGTTACCTCCATAACTTTGTATAGCGGATGGACCAAATAAATCCATATGCAAAAGTTCTAGACACCTAGATGTAGAAACCAAGTTTTTAGCCTTACGGCTATTATGGACTTGTTTACCGACTTTGCAAGCATCACAAAAGTGTTGGTCATATTTCAACTTAGGTAGGTTTCGAACTAAGTCTTTGGAGGAGAGGTTTTGGATTAGTCTCATGTTAGCGTGTCCTAAACGTCTATGCCATAAAGTTGAAGATTCATCTAATGAGGTAAGACAAAGTTTGTCTCTAGATGTTGGATCCATCTTCATGACATAAACGTTGTTCTTAAGAACACCTTTGGCTATGGTTATACCATCTTTAAGTATTTTACTTCCGTTTTCACTAAAAAGAACATTATACTTATTACGACAAAGTTGACTAATACTAAGGAGATTAAAATCTAAGTTATCAACATGAGCTACATCATCTATAAAAAGGGAGTCATGAGAGATTGTACCTTTTCCGATGATTTTGCTCTTAGCATTACTACCAAACGTAACATTACCTCCGTCACATTTGTGATAAGAAGTGAAGAGGCTTTTGTTACCCGTCATATGCCTTGAACAACCGCTATCTTTAATCCATTCATCCGGTTCCAAACAAACTTTGAGGCACACATCATTTGAGTTGTGAGCCATTAAAGCAATATCGTCATTCTTTGGCTCATCGTCATCTCCTTCATAGTCACTCCAAGCACCACCCACGAAAGCTTGTTGAGGTTTGCTCTTGGGTGGTTTTGGACATTCTCCTACAAGATGACTTGTGTCTCCACACCTATAGCATTTTCTTTCAACCTTTCCTTTCCTATCATCACGATCTTTTCAGAAAGTTTTCTTGTCATCTTTAGGTTGCCTTACAAACTTTCCTCTTCTACGAAAGAACTTCTTGAAGTCTCTAACAGCCATAGCATATTCCTCATCATCACTATCCGAAGTAGATTCTTCATCATCACTTGATTGGACTCTAGCTTTCAAGGCAATGGACTTAACTTTTTCTTTCTTGCCTCTAACTAGTTCCGAATCTTTTTCCATTACCATTTCGTGAACTTTGAGGTTTCCAATTAGCTCATCAAGTGACATGCTTGAAAGATCTTTGGATTCTTCAATTGCCGTCACTTTTGCTCTCCACTTCGGATGGAGCGCTCTAAGAAATTTCCTGACAAAGTTCTTACTACAAAAAGATTCGTCAAGTGCTTTAAGTGAAGTAATATTAGTATTAAACCTAGCAAAAGCATTATCAATAATCTCATATTCGGAAATAACAAATTGTTCATATTGTTGAACAAGAAGATCAATTTTGTTATCTTTAACTTGCGAGTTTCCGTGATGAGTGACAATTAAAGATTGCCAAATATCTTTGGCGGTTTTACACAAAAAGACTCTTTCATATTCTTTCTTAGGCAAAGCGTTGTAAAACATCATTTTAGCTTCATTATTTTTACCAATTAATTTCTTTTGATCATCATCTTTGATGTTAGTAACTACGTTATCACCATCAATAATTATATACCACAAATCTATATCTTTAAATTTCACGTAAGTTTGAAAACGGTTTTTCCAATATATAAAACCATTTGCTTCAAAGAGTGGTGGTCTTTGCATAGATTGCCCTTCTTTGTAATTTTCAAAATCCATGGATCGTTTCAAGTTTTAAAACACAATATATTTTAAAAGCTTGAGTAACGTAGCTCTTGATGCCAATTATGGAAAACTAGAAGGGGGGTTGAATAGTTTACCGATTAAAATCTTTTTAACTTGTTAAGTTAGCTTTGAAACTTTCCGTTTGATCAAAGATATATACATAAACACAATATATAACATGCAAGTAAATGAAAGAAACGATCAAACCACAACACGAGTATTTATCGTGGTTCGACTACAAGGACTCTTTTTCCTTGCCCTACGTCCACGCCCCGAGTATCCAACTCGAGAGTTTCTTTCACTAGTCAACAAGCTCCTTTCACCGGCGGAGAAAACCTTACACGTCGCTTATACTTTTACTGACACAAAGCTAGATGTCGAGTTCTTTATCAAGGGTACAACCACTCCCGTTAGTTCTTTTACTAGGGTACAACTACTCCGATACACTTTGTATTTTGAGGACTAAAATACTAACTGATCACTACTGAAAATACACAATCAATTTAAGTGTAAACTACATAAGTCTACACAATGCTAAGCTAACAAGTCTTGCAACGTTGTGTTGAATACTTGTTACTTTTAGTAAGATCGTGAATCTCTTTGCTACAAAAAGAAACTTCACATATGAAATGTTAAGAGGTTAGATGAAAGAATGAATGTGTGTGTAAAATATGATGTCAAGTGATGAGCCAAAATTCAACTTGTGGCTTGATATTTATAGCCAAACCTTCTGCAGGTCTGGCGGATCAGGCGGACCCCTCAAAAGGGTTTCGCCGTGTACCTCCAGGGTACCGCCGGGCTTGCAGTTGGTTTTGCAATAAATCTTGCAAACCAAACAAAGTCACATCTCATTACTCTTGCAAACCAAACAATGTCACATCACATAATATCAAGTCAAACACTAAACTTGCAAGCAACATCTTAGTAAGTCAAACACATATCTTTCCATAAATGTATAATGACAAAACTTGCCATAAATGTGATGTGACAATTCTATATTTAGAAAATAAAAAGTGTTGTGTTTTATGAAATGTAAAATGTAGCAAAAGTCTAGTTTATGCAAGTCTTTAAAACTAAGATTATGTTTCACTTAGAAACTAAAGTTTACATTTGTCATTAACAAAACTTAGCGAAGATCGTAAAATATAAATAACGTTTTTAGGCGATATTTGTATTAACAACTTGCACTATATAGTTAAATATATGCAATTACTTTTAAAATTAAACTAATTAAAATTTGGTTTATATGCTTCATTATATCACATGTATAAAGTGTTTATCTTTGCTAATAAAAATATATGATTGTTAATATGGTATTAGGCCCGACAAGGAGACAAAGTCATAATTCCTCGATAGAATCATATGTGTTATAGTACCCGACCTGGTTTTGGTGATTCGGCTCGTTAACCTTTTGATTTTACAGTATTGATTGAACTAGGGAACATTGTGTTGTGTTGTGTTTGTATTTAGGTTGTGTTTATATAATTTGTATTTTTATTTAATAAATGAAAATATATTTTGTTTAAATAATTGAAAAAAAAATGGGTCTCAAAAAGTGGTATTAATGTGGTGTTATGATAAGGGGTGATTTTTTGGTGTTGATATTGAAATGTTAAAGCTGAGGTGGCGGTACGTTTTTGGTGTTACGGTGTTATGACACCTTAGCCTCTTAGTGATGTTGGTGTTAAAGCTGATGTGGCATGACGTGCCACCAAAAAGGGGATTTAACATATTATGACACCTTGTGCTCTAATGTTATGCACCTGGTGTTAAATCAAACCAGACCGACCCGAACCTGTACCGAACATTTTGGTCCGGTCCTTGGTTTGGTGTTTTAGGCCAAATCGGTCTTTGGTCAGATCCCGTCTTAGTCGCTCAACTCCGATTTTCAGACCGTGATAAGCCCTAGACACATTTGTGTTTATATTGCCCCGCTTTATTCTCTAACTTTATATTTATTTTTATATAAAATAGTAACACTAATATTGCTTAATATTACTTGAATATTAATTTCTTGTTATCCATAAAGTTATTGGCACGAAAAACATAATAAAAAACGTTTGTAAAAAATTTCATTACATTTTTTGTGTCAATGCAATGCATGGTTACCCTACTACACCAAATACACAATTATTTCTGTAGTAACCAAATCAAGTTAACATAAGCTGGTTAAAGAAAGAAAAGTTAACAGAAGAAAAATAACATTAAAAAAAAGTGTAAATGGAAAAATTATTATATAGAGTATGTTTTAATATTATTCAAAAGATATATAACATTAATTTTCAAGACAAAAATAATTAACTATGGACCATCTAGAAGTACAAGACCAACAAATTAGTTTCAATCAAACTTCCTTGACTTGGTAAATATTATGGAATATATACAAGAAAATTATTGCATGTGCAATTATTGTGCACCATCTTATTAACCTTCAAGTTAGTTTTTCAGCTATAAAAGGAAAGCATTTGTATTCATTATTCACCAAACTAAATAAACAACTTCACAAATCATATTTAGAGTTTCCAAAGATATACATTACAAAGATGGGTTCGATGACTAAAATTTTTATCTTGATTGCCATGGTTGCATGTCTCACAACGGTTGCTCATGCCATTGATGGCCAAGCAACTTTCTACACTCCTCCCTACAAACGTAGGTATACCAACATCTTTTAACTAAAGGTTCATTTCTTCTTAGTTGACTTATATTGAGTTTTTGATTGTCTCATGTAGCATCGGCATGTTTTGGCAATCAAGACAAAGGTAATATGATTGTAGCAGTCAACAGTGGTTTGTACGCCAACGGAGCTGCATGTGGAACTAGATACAGTGTGACATGCACAGGTGGAACCAATGCTGGCGTTCCACAGCCTTGCACCGGCAATAGTGTTGATGTTACAGTTGTTGATCTTTGTCCCGGATGTGATTCAATTCAAATTGATCTTTCCCAAGAGGCATTCGCAGTGATTGCTAATACTGATGCCGGGAGAATCAACATTGAATATAACCGGTAACTATACATTATACAATAAGTTTCATTTGAACCATGAATAATTTGACTAACCTTGAACTGTTGTGTGATTTTCAGGATCTGATTCATTGAAATATGTATGCAAGATGCCAATATTGAACGCTCTTGATGAGTGTTCTGTTAAATAAATGGACTCTATCAAGGCATGGAGTCGTTGAATAAAATTGTTGTTTTATCAAAAGTTGGTTCTACTCATTATAAGAATTTGAGTAATTACTTATTTCTTTCAGCTGTTTAGTTTGATATTGTCTTTTTATAGTGCATGTTTTTGTTATGTTTGTGAAAGTGTTCAAGTCTCTTGCTATAACAACCGAATGAATATGATACAAATGTCTAGTATCATAAAAATGTATATCTATCATAGAAGATAAAAAATATTTTGATTCTGCATCCATGGTTAACAAAACGTTACGTAATTAGTAATACATAACAAAAGATTTCGAAAAATCAAACTCATATTACCATATCTTCAAGGGGTGAACTCTTTTACTATGGCTTGATATAGACATACAAAATATTTCAGATTCAATCCAAATAAAGACAATGTATCATGACTTATATAAAGTTGAAATTGATAGCATTATGTTAGAAAAATTGGTAACATATTATGTGCAAAAGATAGTTATTGGCAACATATATATGCTTAAAGTTTTCATCTATTTGCATAATCGTATTCAATAAAAATGTACATAAATACAAACTAAATAACATTATACGTTCATTCCTATTTATTGCACAATATTCATTTTCTATTTTTAATTAGGTGTGAAAAATGGTTAAATGAGAATTATAAGAAATTTGTGTGAAATGCCTATTATGGATGGTCTTAGCCCATTAAGAAAAACAATGTTATTTGATTGGGTTTATACATTTTTTGAATAAATGCAAGTTTATAAGCACACTTTGAATGAATAAAGTAGCTTTCTTGGACTAAGGGGGTTTTTGGCTAAACTTGATGGGTTTATGAGATTATTTGCCTATATATGTTAAATAAGCCAAACTAAGTGTTTGGTTAAACTTATATGAGTGAGCTTGTAAGCTTATATAATGGTTTTTTGATAAACCCATCCTTTATTGCTTATTTGAGGATGAGTTAATAGAAAAATATCATATAAAATAACTTTTATATCGTCATTTAATATTTACTCCTCAATTAATGTTAATACTTTTGCTTACAAGATTCTGATAAGTGGAAAACTGGCGATTTAGATAAAGAAAGATAATAAATAAAATACACATGTCAAATTTTTATCTATACTATATATTAAGAAAAAACCAGAAAATGAAAATGAAAAGTGAAAAGTTGAAACTAAAAAAAGTAAATCTTGAAAACATATGTTTCAAAAGAAAATTATTAATACACATTGAAAATCGGGTTGACTCGGGTCCCGGGATGCTTCAAACCCGACGGGTTGATTCGGTTTAGTTTGATCCGTTTTTTCGACTCAACTCGTCAGATTGATCCGGTTTAAATTGACTCGTTTTTTGACCAACAGAATTTAAGCAGTTAAACCACCCGAGTCAAAGGGGTTTTTAAAATATTATCTAAAGATGTAAGAGGGTATAAAAATGCAGAGCAGTAAAGAAACATATTTGTTGACAGTGTATAGACCGTCACCGTCGCCGTAAACATGAACACCGTGGCATGACCACCACTGTAGAAAACCACAATGAAAGCCGTCACCATTTCTCCCACTCAAACCCCCTTTCTACGGCCTACCCATCATCACCACCTATCTCTACTTTCTTTCTCTAAACCAACCAAATTCTTCACCGTTCGATGCAACTCATCCCCGACCAGTTCTAACAATATCAAAATCCCACAACAACAACAACATAAAAAAGATGTAGTTGTGAAAGACAATGATGATGTTTCATTCGATAAGTTTGAGGTTCAAGTTGGGAATCCTAGGAATGGTTTGTCGGCTACTAGGTTATTAGGATTAAGTTCAAGTGATCAGGCTTTTTTTCTTCTAACTTTCATTGCTTGCACGGTCAATATTATTCTCTTTTACATTTTATAAATTGGGTTATGTTTTGTTAATTGAATTTCTTATATATTGGTGCTACTCTCTATAATATGTGATTCTAGAATTGGGTTTACTTTGCTTCGCGTTATTATGGTTCTTTCTAATTGTGCCGAGAATTGGTGTACTAGTGTAACAACTTTTGTTGCCATAAAGAAAAAAGAAGTAAAGTTTTACAGTTAACTATTGAGCTGGACCATATAAAACTGAAATGAAATAGAGGCTATTTGTTATTTTACATTCTAAATTCATAGGTGTTTTTTTTTGGTTTCGTGGAATTTTGCTTGCGAAGAAATGTGACGTTTGATATGGGCAGGTTACTGCATCGTTCGTGGGCTTCGTCGTGGCAGCTGTTCCAACATTATTTGTAAGTTTTTACCTTTCAATGATCTGATTACCGTATTGATGATTTGTTTCTTGGTTTCATGGAGTGCACCATTTCAATATACCTATGTTGTTTGCTGCAATCTGATTAGAGGTCATTCTGTGCTCTGTGGATAACTATGTCTTATGACGGCTTTAGCTGTCTACTTTGTCACATGTTAAATGTGTCGTTTACATGGATTTAAAACAGAAGTAGTGTTCTGTTATATCTATATGCAATGATCCACCTGATATTAGAAGAAAGGAAGCATCAAATATTACTTTTAAATTGTGTGTGGAACATCTTGAAGTTCAGTATCCATTTTGATGATGTTTAATTTCACCCTTACAACAACTGATCTGTTTGATGACGTTTTATTATTAACCATCAATGTTGTGAAGAATATTGAAATCTACTTAGTTTATAGGTGATTCTCCATGTAAGTCGTTTTGGAGAATTGCTTTACTTTCTACATAGATAACTTTTTGGGTATAGCCAATACTCAATATCTTTCTACTGGATTTAGTCAGCAAAATTTACAGCACTCTGTATTAACGATACTTGGAGCATAGGGAGTGGAGGACCACTCCTGATGCTCATATCAGTTGTAGAAAAATATCTATTATCTAGCACTTTGTTGCAATTGGGAAGCTTCCTTTAGGATTGAAATGTGACTTAGCAGATGTAAATAATCTGCCTAAGCTTGCTCTCAGTTATTGTTATTGGTGATCAATGAAATTTGTGGAAGTTGGTTGTGGCGGTTGAGCTGGATGTCCTGTGAATACATTATTATTATTATTATTATTATTATTATTTATTAAGTGCCTGAGGTCTTTATGAAATTGACTAGGTTATAGTTTTGTTCTTCTCATTTGGGCATGATTCATGTCAGATACATCTTAGAGGATAAACATAAACAAAAAACAAATCAAACCAAGTAAACCATCCCTCAAGTATGCCTAAATTTCTGACAAATCTTCCTAATTCAGGCCTATATCACTTTCAGATATATTTCAATCTTAAAATGTCGTGGCTACGCACGTTATCTTGCCATTCTATTTGTACACACTTGATCAGCTAAAATATAGGACCCTGTAGCTCCCTATCACCCTATGGTTCATGGTAGTTTTACTAATGTGTAATGCATGTAAATCATCAATGCAGTTGACCCTTTTTTTTGTAAGTCTAAGTTACGAGTTGTGTTTGTATCGACAGGCGATGAGTAGAACTGCAATTGCTTTTGCGAAGTTGGCAGATACTGCTCGTGAGGAACTTCCTAGTACAATGGCTGCTATTAGGCTTTCTGGCATGGAAATCAGTGATCTTACCCTTGAGCTTAGTGACTTGAGGTTACTACTTAAACCATTATGTTAAAAAAAAAATTATTTCACTTTTGGTTGTCACATTTTATTGTTACAACAACCATGATGGGTATTTTTTACTATCAATGGGGATTCACAAGATACCTTTTTTTGTTAGTATTGCTATTGTGGATATTTTTTCTTATAGTCAAACCCCTGCAGTAATGATAAGCTATTGCTTCATACTTAACCTTGAAATCGAAGCTCGAAACTGATATTAACCACCTAGTTACTATTAACAAAGAATTCAGAATAGTTTGTGCAGATATTATTACAAAACCGTACATCTTCCTTGATCACTTTTTTTTTTTTTTTTTTTTTTTTTTTTTTTTTTTTTTAATTTCTTCAGCCATGAGATATCTGATGGCGTAAGCAAGTCTGCTCAGGCTGTGCAGGCAGCAGAAGCTGGAGTCAGACAAATTGGTTCTTTGGCTAGACACAAAACTAAGTGTATGCTTTAAACTTTTTCCCTACTACATATCCGTTGTACATATTTGTAGAGGTAATAATGGGTCGAGTCAACTGAGTTGACCTAAACAACTTTTTTCCAAAGTTTAACACTCTTTCTAGTTTTCTAACATTTTTATAGAGTTAATGTTGGATAAATCCAACATAGTTTCAACTTTTTAACAGTTTAGTTTCTTGACTTTTTAACCCACTCAAGAGGATGAAATGATATTTTCTGCAGTAAAAAATGTTAAGGGACTAAACAGCTACATATTGATTTGGTCATTTGATCCAAGTTAGCTCTTTTTTATAGCAACTAGTTTCTGACTTTGAGTCCTATATACAGTTACAATAACAGTAATAGCTTTTTGAATAAAATGATTCTATAGGTTGTATGGATTAGTAAATAGTAGTAAATTAGTAATACACCTTGGGCTGATTCCAGCCGGTTTGACCTTTCCTTTTAGGCTACTTTTATTTTTACCTGTTGCAGATAAAACATAAATCAAATTGATCCGTTCAGTTAGAAATTTGAGTCAAAATTGCCTCCTGTATTTTTTTTTCCTTGGATAAAAGAGATCAATATTATAAGTTTCATCTTTTATGTAAACAGCAATGATTGAGGAACGAGCAAACCTTCCTGAGATTTCAATACAACCAGTTGTTGCTGGTGTTGCAAAGAAGACTTCTCAGGCTGTTGGACACGCCGGTAGAACCTTTATGAATATGATATCTGGAAGTGACTCGAGTTTAGTAGATGAAACAACTCACCCAACTGAGACTTTAGATATCTAACCTTACCATCTTTGATAGTAACATCTGTTACCTTTTTAAAATTTTAACACATCAATCTGTGCAAGTTCATCTGTCCAATCTTTTACTCATTGTGATGTTACTCTTGGAAATACATGCTTCAATAATGAAATTTAGAATGTATAGCTGTAACAGACATAGATTTTAGTTCACATGCTGTTACGAGACATGAGCTGGAATTACATTTTGGAAACACATAATTAAGCAATTTTTATCATTACACCATCATGTAACTGTGGACTCTTGCATTGTTTTTTATAGCATTAGGGACTTCATTTAGTTCTTTGTTATTGTTTCTGTCTGAAAATGTGCAGCGAATATCTCTTCAAAATATGAGAGATATAACTGCCTGTACACTATAGTGTCCAAATAAAAAGTGAGTTTGCAAATGATCTCCCTATTCAAATACAGACTAGGCCATTCGAGAATCAACTTTCACAAATTGATTTTCATTTTTGTTATAAAAACCTACTTTAGACAGAAATAACACATTCAGTGAAAACTACTTGCTAAAGACTACGACACTCTTTGTTAGAGAATAATTACCACTATTATGATTACAAACAACTTGATTGAGGCATACGTCTGAGTGTTTAAACAAGAATTTCTCCCGAATTAATATGATTTGCTTTGAAGATACAACAATCAGGTTAAGAATATATAAAACTTAAATCAAGCGAATCTGCTAACCCTTCATGATTGAGCTTGATGATAATTATTCCTATGATTAATGATAATCCTTTCTTCTAGAGACAACAACGCTGTTTATATACAAAGTACAAACTAATGGTTTTCAACGAACCATTGTAGCTTTTTGTTACGCTTATGGTGCATAACTTCTATTTTGGAACGTTGCACACACCACGTAGAAAAACTAACAAACGAATCAATCGAAAAGTAATTCTGAATTATCAATAAGATCCTAAAGCCAATCATTTGACCATTTACTCTTCTTTTATATTAAGGCTAACCAACTAATCAAGCATCAAATCTTTCACCAAGTTCATTACTATAGAGTTGATCCATTTGATTAAAAATCTTTATAGAAAGACAAAGGTTTCCTTTTTGTTTTAACGTGGAACAAATTTATCAAGTTCCAACACTCTTAACTAAGAAAGATAAGCATTTGTTGTGTCACAGGTTCTGTCTTTCTGCTGTTCATATTTTGGTCAGTATGGGGTGGTTCCTGCTGACATAGGAGTAACACATATCGGTACTGTGGTCGGTGCCATTCGTATGGTTTGGTCTCCATTGGGTCCCTTCCTTTTTAACATCTTGTTTGGAGTTGTGGGCTTCCATGTTTTGTTTGTACTTCACTACTTTGGTTCTTGGTTTAATATGTTTTGCTTTTTAAAAAGGGGGATAACATCCCTGCTGTAACACAGCAGGGAGTTACCTGCTGCACACACAAAACCCACCCCCTAATGTTACTAAATGGTCCCTGAATGTTCATTTTGCAGCAAAAATGGTCCCTGACGAAGCCTTAACAGCAGCGAATGATCACTGCTGTTACAGCAGTGATCATTTTCCCTTTAAAAAGACAAGCCTCACTAAATTATAGAATTAATTACATAAATCGTCCTTGTGGTTAGATCATAGTTGTAAGTTTTGTCCTTAACTCTCAATAAATACACAATTCCTCCATGTGGTTGTCCATTTTGAGTTGACCCATCTTTTGACCATAACAACGTCAGTTCTGTTAGTCCAGTCATCATGTGGCAATGTTAGTCTATTTAGCCAACGATCATTTGCAACGTTAGTCCTTTATACAACGATCGCTTGTAATGTTAGTCCTTTGTTGAGTGGTAAGTGTTATAAAGGACTAACGTTGCAAACGATCGTCGTACAAAGGACTAACTTTGCAAACGATCGTTTGGCTAAATGGACTAACGTTCCCACATGACGATTAGACTTAACTAATGGAACTAGTGCCGGTATGGTCAAAGGATCTGTCAACTCAAAATGAACCACATGAACGAATGGTGTAACTTTTGAGAGTTAAAGACGAAACTTGAAACTATGACCAAACCACAAGGATAATTTTTGTAATTAACTCGAAATTATATATTGATGTCCCCTATATGGAGAGGGTCAGGGGCGGAGGATAATAAGGGCAAGGAGGGGTGGTGCCCCCCCCCCCCTAAATTCTCACGATTTGTTACCAAACTTTCAGCAGAAATATGGAATGTGGACAATATTTTACATTATAGCCCCTTAGAATATGATTACAAAAGCATAAATCTTCATAAGATGTCAAAGTTCTAAAAAAGTACCCCTTACTCATATAATTCCAACGTTTTGAAACCCGGGTCGACCCGGCCGGTCGAACCGGTCGGACCGGAACCCGGTCAAAAAACGGGTTGTTTTGACCCGGGTTTCTAAAACCGGGTCAACCGGTGTGACCCGCCGGGTTTCGAGTGACCCGGGTTGACCCGGGTTTTGAAACCCGGCCGGGTTTGGATTTTGTCTATTTTTTTTTTTTTTTTTTTTTAAAAAAATTTAAATTTTGACTCTTTTTTATTTATTTGTCATTATTAAGGTGCTATTTTTGTTTGATATGACTTTCTTATGGTGTTTATTCACTCATATTTGTGCGTAAAATCGATTTTTGGAAATATGCGTAAAACCGGGTCTAACCGGGTTGACCCGGGTTGACCCGGTGACCCGGTGACCCGGTAACTCGGCCGGGTCGATCCCAAACCCGGGTTTCAAAACATTGTATAATTCCAACACAGTTGTACTCGAGGAATTCAATGATGTTTGATTATTTACTTTATGTTGTTGTCTGATATTTTCTTTGATTTGTTAATAAGATTTTTGACTTATTTAATATTTAATGTTGAATGAATCATATATGCTACATTACTTAAATTCTCAATCAATGGTAACACTTGATAAAATTCTTAAACGTTTTATATAAAAAGCAAAATTTAACGCTAGAAAGTTTCGCCCCCCCCCCCCCCCTCAATTGATATGCTCAAGCTCCGCCACTGGAGAAGGTAAACACTTGTTCCGAGTTTTTAAAATAGAAGAAAAGAAGAGAAGAGAAGAGTTAAAAATGGACAAAAAAGAAAAAAAAGATGAATGAAATTTAATTTTTTATGTCATGTTATAAGTTATAAGAAGAAAAAAAAGAGATTAACAATGATTTTACTACTATAACCTTTGTTATATCTAAAACTCATGTTTTATATTAGGTTATTTAAGTAATTATATTTATTAAAAGCTTTATAATATAACTTATCTCCAAATAATCCTACTTTTGGGAAGAAAGTTTTGGAAAGAAGTTTAGCCAAGTTTACTCTTCTTTTCTTTTCTCTTCTCTCCTAAAAGAATTCAAGAACATGAATTTATTTTATTTTCTTCTCACTTCTTTTATCTTCTTTTAAAAATAAAACTCGGGAATGCAGTAGATACTTTATGTGTTTGACAAAAGTACAGCAAGCATTAATTATTATTTTCTCTATAAAAATGTTTGGTAATGTTGTAGCTATAATTATAATATGTAAAACAATTTTTAAATGTTCACGTTCTTAAATGCTACTTTATGGAACATTGTAAAAAAAATTAAAAAAAAAAAAGAGAAGAGAGAGAGAGAGAGAGATAAACCTACTTGTTACTTGTCAAACGAGCATTAAAATCACAACACTCATTGCTCACCACTCCTAAATGCTCCTAAACATTCTGTGTCAAATAGCACATCTATCTACTATCCCACGTAACTCAAAATGCTTAACGAACCATGAATATTGTCGAGTTAGGATCAAATGAGAAGGATGAGAAGTAACAAACATACATTTCAGATGTACCTACAATAGTGGATGCATCTTTCTTCAAATTTACCTCCTGATTTGAAATATGTGGCTAAAATTAGGGACGTTCATTGCACTTTCAAAAGAATGGAGACCAAACATGCAATTTGGCCAAACCATAAGGACCAAAAATGCAATTTACTCTAACTACAATGGCACTCTAACTGCACTCAACAATGATTCTAACCTAACGACCCTAAAACTACAAAATTACAAAATTACAATCTTGAGAATTCAACACAATCAAATGTGAAAATACAAAAGTATAAAGGTCACAATTTGATTATGGTTTGATATGATAACTAGTGCAATGGACAAGCGTTACCCCGTTATTGTTAGTTTTAACGGATAAAAATTAATGAATATGTCCGAACTCGAACTCGAGACTTCGGGATTGCACACTTTACGTATGAGTTTCAATTAATTAATAATTATTGTTTTAGTGACGAATAATTATTAAATTCACGAAATAAGCACTTAACGGTACCTAACGACCGTTAGACGAAAGTTAAAGGACTAGAGATGAAATTGTAAGGCAAGAAGGTTCCGGAATATCCCTATGGGATAATGTTTGGCCGAAATTCACAATCCCACATGGATTGGGATTGCCTTTTGCTCCAAGTTTGAGATAGTATAAATACATGGCCTCTTGTATTCATTCTTCTCATCCCTTGGTTCATTAGCAAGCCAATTCACTTTCTCTTCTCTCTTTCTTTGAGCTATAGTCGATTACTTATGATCATCTAAGGCTCATTAGTAGTGCTTGCTCGTGAATTAAGAACCTAGCTTTTCTAATTGAAACGCTATTAGTACGTGTGTTCGAGAACTAAGTGTTAGCATACTTTTGCTAACAAGGTGATTGCCCATTCGACTATCTTATAGTCGATCCCAATTAAACCCAATTAGGGTTTATAGTTCTTGTTCCATTGATTTCTTGTTCTTGCTAGAAATCACAAAGGTATGCATCCTTTTATATTCGGTTAATTTAATTACTTGTATTTGATCTATTTCCGCTGCGTACTCTTTGATGTTTATGTGTTTATATTATTGTTATGATTCACATATTCCAACAGTGGTATCAAGAGCCGTTAATACATTGTAATTAATTACCGAAACACATAAAATTGAATCGTTATGATTATTACATGCTTGGTGTTCTTATGTTTTTTAAATTTTTCATAAACCCTAGAATTTTAATTTTTTATAAATGTCGAAAAAAAAACTTGTAGAAACCCTATGTTGCATGTAATATTTATGTGTATTTAAATGGATATTTTGATATGATGTTTTGGTTGCCTTCCTTATTGACATGATTATATGTTATAATATGTGCAATGTGAGCATCCATGACAAACCATGTATGTGTTGTCTTGGATTATGGTGATTTGGTTTTTTAGATTTCATGCTTATTATGCGATTTAATTATAATTGATATTGTGTTTTAGTAAATATTATGACTATAAAGATTACTAAAATTAATAAATTATAAAATTAGGAGAGACCCTATTAAAATCGTGTATTAATCAATTGTGTATTTTAAATTGATTTAATTTGCATGTCCATTATTGTTGTTGTTTGTTTATTTTATTTAAATTACTTTTGTTTTTATATGTTTGGTGACATGATAGCAAGCAAAGGGTAATTTCATAAATAAAATATTAAACGGACTTAATAATGGTGAAATCTTGTTTTGAGCTTACAAAAATCTTGAACTTTTGATTGATTGATCGCGACTGTATTAAGTGGTTAGAAGGTGAGACTAATTTTGACAAACTATTAAAGTGGATATAAGGTGGCTTCGCATTAAATTGCGGCCTTAGATAGCCTCCATTCTGGCTTAGTGCTCGCCTGTTAGTCAAAATTTAGTTTTACCCAACAACCATGATAACTACGAAGCACTTAAGGCAAAGTTGTAAGTTTCTCAATGCCTCAATCAAAACTTTGGAGATTTAAGCTCGTAAAGAAACTAATGTGTAAAAGTTTTTACATGAAACATATGCTACAAGATGAATGCATGACATCTTTGTACATATATTTTGATTACACACATCAAATTTACTAACCTTAAATTTAAGTTATATGCCATCCAATGAAACGAAAACACCTAAAATTAGGTCTACGTCAGGGAGTAACCTGGATAGATTGCAATGGAAGGGTAAATTACATGATTTCATTACTAGCAGATCAACTGATGTGATGGAATTATGTAAGTTTGCTGTTTCTTAAGTTGGATAACTTAATTGAGTTGATAGTGGGACTGATCACTCAAGGCATAAGAAGATGGGGATAAAACATGCTTACATTGCAACTGCGGTTGGCAAATATTTAAATCCCATCGATTCTAGGAATTGCAAATTGAATATTGGCAATTGAGGTTCGACTCGTACCTTATTGAATACCGTCATCACTAGCAGATCAACTGATGTGATGAACCTATGTCAATTTGGATCCTAGTTTTTCAGTGATAATTAAATGGTTATATGATTATAAACCATGGGTATTTAATTTTCTTGAAAATTTTATCGAAAATACTAAAATTGAATTTTGTAATTCTTTTTAATGTATTAATGCAAAATTAAAGCCGTAAACGTGGTTTGATCTTAAATTGGTAAATTGATCTAATTCTGCTTTCAAATATAATGTTTGATTGAGAAAAATTTACTAAAAGGACACAAAGTCTATTTTCCATGAGAGAAGAATAAGACTCAATCCTATTCCTTTTCATGATTGAGAAAGGTATGATAGGAACATTAGAATTTTCTACATTCTAATATATAACTCATAGCAATCTTTCATACTTAAGAGTATTGCACATCCTATTTTCCATAAGAAATTTCATTACTCTAATTTGGTGAATGAATTCTTTTATAACAAACATGGCATTTGGTTAAATGGAAAATATGAGTTATTAATATATATATAACTCATAGCAATCTTTCATACTTAAGAGTATTGCACATCCTATTTTCCATAAGAAATTTCATTACCCTAATTTAGTGAATGAATTCTTCTATAACAAACATGACATTTGGTTAAATGGAAAATATGAGTTATTAGAAGCTAGACAGACTACCGCAAAATTGGTAAAAAGCAAAGCTAGTATTTTATCTAGTTGTTGTGCTTTAAAGGTGCTACATACCATTATGGGGATGGTAGGCCTATTCAGGAAGAAGCTGCATGCCCAAATTCTTCAAGTTAATATTATGATGGATAATCCATCATATACATAGTAGAATACACATTTTAGAACCTGGGTAATTATTACGTATGGGTTTTTCTAAATGAGTAGGAAAGTAAAAACAAGCAAATTGTTTTCACTGGTTATGAAACACGTACAATGTTGTCAAATCCAGTGGGAGCGTTTTGTTATGTTACTGAATATGGAGTTATTCTTATGTTCTCTAATTCAGTGGGAACTACAAGATTTTATTTCTGTGTAGTAGCCCAGATTATCTTCAAGATAATTACTTTCCAATTGTAGACACTCATGTTCTTAGGATAGCCATATGCGTTTCCTGATAAGACAAAGTAGTCCTACATCTACTTATGACACAAATCATATTGAATCACATAAACAAACGTATGTTGTGTTGTTTATATACTACATGATATTGTTCAATGCACAAGTGGGAGAATTGTTTATTGTGTGCAAAGGAACAATACATAGAAATATGATTATAGGATTCTCTTAATTGCAAGGTAAGAGATCTATGTTCTAATAGGACGCATACATTTAATGTGTAAGATTATCTTATGTAGAACATGTGTCATGATTATAACAAAGACTACTTTTATGTATGATATTCAAACTAAAGGAAACACTTGAAATAACAATTTACGTCAGGGTGTAACCTGGCTAGATTGCAATGGAAAGGTAAACTACATGATTTCATTACTAGCAGATCTACTGATGTAATGAAATTATGTGAGTTTGCAGTTTCTTAAATTGGATATTTCAGAAAATGACATAAGCAAATGGAGTAGTAAATTAACTTGAAATTACTATTGAAACCAAATGGTGGTGTTCACAAATACTTTAGTTATATATGTTTATATTTTATTATAAACATGAAGTCTTTTAACTATTACAAGACTTATAATAAAGTAAGACGTTAAACTAGGGCAGAGCATCGGGTCGGAACCGACCCGAACCGAAAAAACCGAAAGCCAAAATTCATCTAAAACCGGAACTGAAACCGAACCGACGGGCCGTCGGTTCGGTTCGGTTCGGGTTTGTCGGTCCATGTGTATTTTGGCATGTTTTTGTCGGTTTTGGGCCGAGCCGGACCGAACCGAACCGACCCGAAACCGAAATTCATGAAAAATCGGAACCGAAACCGAACCGACGGGCCGTCGGTCCGGTTCGGTTTTTGTCGATTTGGTCGGTTTCGTCGGTCCGGTTCGGTTTTGAACCTGCGGTGCTCAGCCCTACGTTAAACTTGTTATGTTTTAAACAAGAAATCATTGAGTTGATCAATGATGTACAACGTATAGTGGGAATATAACAGTTTATGTCCTCTTAAGACATGAACATGAAGTGACTTGTAAAAGGTACTCATGTTATATAGCATGCAATTGGCTTGAAAATTCTATTATACCATTAAGTTGACTCAGTTGGTAAATAGGTAAGCCAAAAGGAGTATAAAGTTATCTTACATATTGTTAGTTTGTCACACAATATTAAGTTCTAATGAAACATCACATGTTGGTGGTGTGTTCAGTTAGGAAAAATCAAACTCTTGTTATATTGTTTGATTAAAAGATAAATATGACTTCTTTTCTTCCAAAAGTTATCAAGGTTAGAAAATTGAGTATGGATTGAATATACTCAATAAGACTCCAACCTAGAAGATTAAATAAGACATTAAGAATGTGATGAATCACATTAAAGTCTTAAAATGAAGTCCTGATTTTGTTAATAAGTAGTTTTAACAAATAAAGGTAAGGAATTGTAAAATGTTTTTTGTAATATCCCAAAAGAGAACGATTAAATGTTGCTCAACTTGCTAAAGTATTTATAGATAAATTACAAAAGGCAAGTGGGAGTTTTCTTTAGATCTTGAAAGATCAAAATTACAAAATACATAATCTTCTAAAACCACACTAGTGAAAATCATGATGAGGCATGAAATGTAAAGGTTAACCTCAACATGATGAAATTCTCATTCATAGATCCGTAGGGATGTCACAGATATTTGATTGATATGCTGAGAAATATGAATTAAAGGATCAAAGTAAGCATGTTAATCATAATTACGCATTTACTAATTATGGTAAATTATTCATACTATGAATGATAAGATGTTGTCCATAAAGATAAGTCAACTTTGAAAACTTGGTTTATCTTAATGAAGATGAGTTTCTTCAAGAGAAGGAAAACCCTAGAGGTTTAAATCTTCATGTAATGAATTATATGGATGAAATTGTATACATATTTTAATGCATGTCTTATGACAAGATTATTAATCATACTTAAGTAACTAACTATGATCGAATACTCTTTCCTAAGCACATTAAAGATACAAATATGGTAATTGTCATATTCATTTTTATGAATATGAAATTTGACAATGGATTATAAAGCTCTTTCTTGTATAATTACTTACGCGAGGATGATAAGTAATTAAGAGTTTATGAATTCATTTAATCTTTGAAAGTATATAAAATGCAATAATCCAAGTATGGATAAATGCATGCATCAAAGAGATAAGTCTTATGTTTAAAATATTAAATCCATGTTTGATTTATAATTTAAATAAGATAACTCCTAAGTAATTCTGAAACCTAGTGGGAGTATTATGTTTACTTACTTAAATCATATATGTTGTATAACATATAGGAAGTAACATTCTATATAAGTTAAGTGTTAAGCCATAACTTGGAATGAAACTTTACTTGAAAGATTTAATAAGTAAAACATACAACCTTGAATATATGTTTATTGATGTAAACATGTGCGGTAAATGAATCTAATAGAACATGATATATCATTAAGAACGTTTAAATGGATATGTAATACATGAATGAAATTTAAGTTGGACACAAGGATTTTTCATGTACATCATGTTGTTGTTATATCATGCTTTGATAAAAGATGATTTGACAACATTGATATCTAATTGAAAGATATTAGATAAGTTGTGTAATGAATATTCTAAAGGAATATATTTGGATATAGAATCACATCCTCAGCCTGGAACAATTTCTAGATTCTATAGATGAACAATTTGTCAATTGTCATAGCCAACAAACTTGGAAGTTATAAAACATTACACATTAAAGTTTACGGAAAAGAGCATATTGTTGTTTGCATACAATGATGCTAATTAAATTGAGATGACACTCAATACTAGTTATGGAAGGATTTCATCCTTATTAATAGCCATGTATACTAGTTATGCTTAATTAAAGCATGGTTGCATTATACATTAAAGAATAAGAATACTTTAAACTTTAAAAGGTTTGAAAGTTTAATTATCATAAATTGGATGTTGAGGATGTCACACTTTATGATGTATTATGTGGTTATATCAAATTATTTGAATACACATATACAAGAACTTTGCTAATTGAATTCTTGAAATAAGTATTCTCAAAATTCCGATAGATCAAAGTTAGTTGAATAATGCCTTGTCAACAAGTATGATTGTCATTACTTGAGGCATAATTGTCAACAAGTATGATTGGTATTACTTGAGACAAAATTCATTAATGAGAATTTTCATGCATTGATCTATTTAGTATTTGGATAAGGGATGTTAAGCAACTATTATTTAATAATGAATTAAAGTACTGAGTACGTTTGTTTTCATTAGTAATAAATTGTATCCCATATTTGCATGTTTAATCCATGAATAACTTATGTTATGTTATTCTAAATAGTCTGTTGTCAATCAATGATATGAGAATATCATTGAATTAAGACAAATATGAGTTTTGGTATAATATAGTTAAATATATTGATGCGTAGACATGCCAAATTCACATGATATTCAATAATTGAATAAATTGAATATAGGACAAAATCCCAATTACATGATTATACTTATGGATGTTGTCAATATAGTAAATCATGAATATTTATCCTCAGACTTGAGATACCAGGTAACTGCTGTGGATGTAGCTCATTTTCTGTGAGATAGGCTAACGCTATCCGTAACTGGTAGTTATAAGGATTATTTTTAGAGGTGATGCGAAGTTCATAGGTTATGCTTGTAGTCAACACATGATTTGTTTCCTTCAAATTTGTTTTGAAGTTTAATACTGTTGGGCCCCTCGTAGGGTTGACAAGATGTTTGCATGGCCATGCCCAAGGTCTATCTGGAATACGTTCAGATGAATTGGTAATCTTGCTCAATCATAAATAACGAGAAACAGAATAGTTAATTATGGAATGACTTAGATCCATATCCATATTAACGTGATATTAGAAACAAAAGGATAAGTATGATGATGAATCATCAAATGTGGTTTTTTCCAGGAAATCATACTCGTGATCATTCTGGGGACATTGGCGTGTTATGCTAGACTAACCATTGTCATTATTACATTAATGTATATCCGAGTGGGAGCTGTTAGTTTTAACGGATAAAAATTAATGAATATGTCCGGACTCGAACTCGAGACTTCGGGATTGCACACTTTACGTATGAGTTTCAATTAATTAATAATTATTGTTTTAGTGATGAATAATTATTAAATTCACGAAATAAGCACTTAACGGTACCTAACGACCGTTAGACGAAAGTTAAAGGACTAGAGATGAAATTGTAAGGCAAGAAGGTTCCGGAATATCCCTATGGGATAATGTTTGGCCGAAATTCACAATCCCACATGGATTGGGATTGCCTTTTGCTCCAAGTTTGAGATAGTATAAATACATGGCCTCTTGTATTCATTCTTCTCATCCCTTGGTTCATTAGCAAGCCAATTCACTTTCTCTTCTCTATTTCTTTGAGCTATAGTCGATCACTTGTGATCATCTAAGGCTCATTAGTAGTGCTTGCTCGTGAATTAAGAACCTAGTTTTTCTAATTGAAACGCTATTAGTACGTATGTTCGAGAATGAAGTGTTAGCGTACTTTTGCTAACAAGGTGATTGCCCATTCAACTATCTTATAGTCGATCCCAATTAAACCCAATTAGGGTTTATAGTTCTTGTTTCGTTGATTTCTTGTTCTTGCTAGAAATCACAAAGGTACGGATCCTTTTATATTCGGTTAATTTAATTACTTGTATTTGATCTATTTCCGCTGCGTACTGTTTGATGTTTATGTGTTTATATTATTGTTATGATTCACATATTCCAACAGTTATTACTTATGTAGTAGAGTAATATCTTTATATTTTAAGAAAATGTGTATCAGTGTCGTAGCTTGGCTAGCGGAGGTCCTGTGCAAAACCGCTTACATGATAACTAAATATTACTATTAAAAATCTATTTATAACGATCTAGCTTTAACTTTTATGAGTTTTTAATCACTCATGCCCATTTCAAGTAAATTTCTTAAAACAAAATTTCATTATCCTCAACATTTTGATGTTGAAATGAATTTTTAAGCACAAACTATATAAAAAGCTACATATTTTGAAACCCCTAAAACTGTGAGGCTCTCTGCTATCAATACATATCCATGAAAATCTAAAAAATAGTGACAACTCAACTCGATCTAAATTGTATCCACATTAGGTAGACACCTTATTGACTCGAAACCTTTTTAATAAAGTGGCCTTAGGTGACTAAAACTCTATATATAAAAAAAGCAAGGAGTTAACGTTAGCTTCACCGTGGAAGAGAAAGTGAAAACCGGAGTGGAAACATGCTCAATTTTGAACTTGTTACTCATTCTCAGGTTGGCTTGAGTTAACTTTCATCTCAAACAAACAAAATCAGTGAGTTTAGCTAAATCAAGTTAAATAGAGTAGAGGTTAAACCAATAAAAAACATCAAAAATATATATGTTTAGTGCAGATAACAATTTGTTAGAACATTTGAAAATTAGCATCAAACCATTTCATATGACACCTCTAAGGTACTCCTTCGTCGAATTATCAAAAGTTCAAATCATATCTTAGACCAAGATACGAATTTTAAGAAAAGGCGCAAAGTTTATAGTTCAAAAAAATTATACTCCCTCCGTCCCAATTTATTTGTCCAGTTTTGACATTTTGAGTCATTCTTTATCAACTTTGACCGTAAATATTCTTATTTGTGTTATATAATACTTGATGATTATTATACAAATTAAAAATACACTTAAAACTCAATCTATTCATATATTTTGCATCAAATATTAAATACCACAAACAAACATATTTAAGGTCAAAGTTGACAAAGAAAGACTTTGAAAATCAAAAGTGGACAAATAAATTAGGACGGAGGTAGTAATAATTAACAAATAACTTTAAAGGTCAACCTTTACATGTCTTTATCATGTTTTAAAGTAAACTATCTACTCATTAAAGGTAAGCGCTTTTAGTTATCTTAGTTAGGGAGAAAATTTACAATGCTAAGGAAATAAAAAGAAAGCTACTCGTATAACCTTTGACTTTATAATAGTATTAAATTAAAGAGTATAAGCATACATATACATAGAATCTTTGCACTTTTTATTTTAAGATCATATGTTATGAGGGTTAGTGTAACATTGACATGGAGGGCTCAATGTCCCCATAGTGCTAGGATCCATGTCGGCATCGACATGAAGAGTTTGTTTTTGAAGTTTCAATTTTTTTTTTTTTTTTTTTTTTTTTTTTTTTTTTTTTTTTTTAAGTATATGTGAAAAGTATATTTCAGCCAAAGAAGTGACAAGTGATAACGATAAACTATACCGGATGTAAATCAAAAAAAGAAAACTCACCTGATAGTTTTTATTTGAAAGACAATATATTATATATAAATAAATAAACTAGCAAGAAACTACAATTACCACGATGCTACCACGACACCACCGACCAACTTGATTCTACACTTGTAACCCCATGACCCTAAACCTTACGAACAATCATAAAACGCCCAAAACCTAAAGATTACGTATGAAACAAAGACGTTAGAAAGTGAAATCTAATACATTAAGGTATTTCAGATGCACTTATAAAAACTAGTCGGATACCCGCGCACAGCTGCGGCGAAAAATATAGTAATATGGTTAGTAAATGAATTGCTAGCCCAACTCTCTCCGCAATTCCCTACCCGCTTAGTGAATTCGTTTCACAACACTCTGAACGTATATGTGTTTGTTTGGGTTTTTCATAGCTTTCTCGTGACATCATTATTACCGTATATAGAAAGATCCTCGCAATCTCTTTCCCGTCAAACACTCAACCAAAAGTATATGATTTTAACGAATCAAGATTATATTGATTGAAATAAATGTTAAAGTTGTAAAATTTTGAATATAAACCCACTAAAAATCTACAAAACTAAAAACTTGTAAAAATATATCAAAATGGATGTTGAATTAAAGAGCTCAAAATTTTAGAAAATATGGTGAAATTGGATAACAAAAAAAATAAATAGATAAAAAGATATTTCAATTTGAAAATAAAGGTGAATTTTAAGTTGGGAAGTGACACATGTCACCTTATTATTAGAGCTCCTTATCTTAATTTTTGGTTAGGAGTTAGGCTTAGTTAGTTGAAAAGTGACACATGTCACCTCATGATTGGAGCTCCTTATCTTAATTTTTGGTTAGGAGTTAGGCTTGGTTTATCCATGCATTATATAGTAGTATAGATAGATGTATCTTCTTTTTAATTTCTCCCTCTTATTTAAAATATGTGGCTAAAATTTCTTATAATTCATGTAATGATTTACAAACCGACCATGACCATGTCGACATTGAGACTTGATGATCACCCGGTACAGAAACCGACAGAACATTGATTCCACAGTTTAAATGTATTAGGCAACCATAGTATATACTCCGTATATCACTATATTTATTGATGCAAGAGTTTAAATGTATCAGGCAACCATATATAGTATATCACTTATATTTGACTTTATTTGTTTAAATAGAAGAACACAACACATAGACTCTTGCGGCTTAAGTATAATGTAAAAAAAATATATGTGGCTAGAAAAGCCTCCGCATATCATACACGTTATATACCCTACGAATCCCTTTATTTTAAACATAGAAAAAAACTACTCGTACCATATAGTATTCAAAAACCTCGTCAGATCCAACCCCTTGAAAAAAGTCCATTCATTTTAACCGCTTTTATAGAAAAAAACTTAACCGCTAAGTTACCTTATATATTTGTTACACCTATAAATAAACAACATATTTCTCGTACCAACAACACAGACACACACATTTATACAAGAACAAAAGTATGAGAACAGGTTGTTGCCGGTTACTAAAAATGGAAAGTAATGAAGATAGTTGCTGCTGTGGTGTTGTTGATGATTTTTTTGGGTCGTTACCAGAAGGGTTTGTAGCAAAGGCTTTGTCTATGACAAGTCCACAAGATGCATGTCGGTTGAGTTTGGTGTGTTCGGTTTTTAGGTCGGCTGCTGAGTGGGATGCTGTCTGGGAAGCTTTTTTGCCTGCTGATTGGCACAAGATTGTTGCTGATCATGATGATGAGAGTTTGAGGTTTGCTACTAAGAAAGAGATGTTTTTGAGGTTGTGTGATCGTCCACTTATCATCGATGGTGGTAACAAGGTTAGCAATGTTTTTTGCTTTAGTTTTATTGTTTCTTTAAGGTTCGGCTAGTACTGTTGTGTCATGGTTCCCGGGACGCCTATGGATATTTTTGATGTAGTTTTAATTTTTTTAAAAAAACTATGGGTTTTTCCTAAATGCATCTAAAATGCACCCGGTCTCATCGAAATGAGTTTCTATATTACGGTTCAAAAAAAAATCGGGCACTTCATATTTGGTTATGGTTCATATTCATGTTACTACGTACTATTTTAGTTTGTTTCATAATAAGTGTCCACCAGACCACCACTTGAATTTAATTAATCAAAACGGTTTTCAAAAGTCATACTGTAATGTTTTTACTTCTTTTAAACTCGAACACTAACGTTAGTAACAGTGACGGAATCAGAGTGGGTCCCGGGACAACCATGGATTTTTGCGGATTAATGCTAATTCTCTTAAGAAAAATCTTAAAAGATCTTAAAATTTCAGAAATGAACGTGGTAAAAAAAAATGTGTTTATAGTGTTATTTTGTTTTTTGTAAATGTACGTGGTGGTTTTTTGTTCAGGTTCCGTCACTGAATAGTAACAAACTAAAAAACGTGACTTTGTAAAAAGTTTGTTGCACTTAGTTAAATACATTTTGGTAACAACAACAATACCCAACTCGCTAAAGCGAGGAATGGGTAATCACGTGCATTTTGGCAATGGGATTAAGTTAGTGATTATGCACTATTTAAAAGTTGGTTAAATTTGGTATGATAAACAGTTTTTCACCCTTGTATGTGCTGCATTACTCTTTAAGAAAAATATGAAAGAATGTTGCAATTTGGTGTGGTTATTTTACTAAGTTTTGGTACATTGAAATTGATCTTGACCAATTCTTGACGAAACTGTCGTTGTTGATACTGTTTACAGAGCTTTTCGCTGGATAAACGAACTGGTAAGAAATGCTACATGTTGGCTGCAAGGGACTTACAAATCGTTTGGGGCGATACTCCAAGATACTGGAGATGGATTTCACTACCAGAATCACGGTAATTTTCAAGCTCTAAACTGTGATCATAATTTTGTGAGTGTCAATGGATGAGTAAGTTTTAACATTTTTGTGATGCTAATTACAGCTTCACAGAAGTAGCGGAGCTCATAAGTGTGTGCTGGTTTGAAGTCCATGGCCGAATCAAAACTTCAATGCTATCACCAAACACCCTTTACACAGCATTCATCGTCTTCAAATCCACCGCAGAAACATACGGCTTCGAGTACCAACCAGCTGAGGTTTCAATTGGGATAAGTGGGCTTGAAAGCCAGACAAAAACCGTGTTCCTTGAGCCCGAAGGTGAGACAAGAAGGGTCCGTCCTGTTGTGCCAAGACGGCGAATGGGAATGTTTAATAGAGGCCGTGTTGCCAACCCAAACCCCAGTGTGCCCATCAGCCCGAGTACTAATGGGAATGGGCCAAAACAAAGGGAAGACGGGTGGATGGAGATTGAGCTTGGTGAGTATTTTATCAAAGAAGGCGAAGAAGGTGAATTGGAAATGAGCATGACAGAAGTCAAAGGAGGAAATTGGAAGGGTGGACTTGTCATTCAAGGCATTGAGATTAGGCCCAAGCCTACTACTTTCAAGAGTTAAATGCTACAACATTTTTTTTTTTTTTTTTTAAATCTTTGTGTCAACAGTTGCTACATGTTTTCTTGAGTTCCTTTATGAATATAGTTTTATCACATCATTGACAACAATTGTGTAAAATATGGTCAGATTTTAATGTTTGATGTGATAAATTGTTCGATAAGATTATATGAAATGCTATTTCTTAAACTTCGTGTTATCCGTTCTTGTTTCTGAGGGAAAAAAAAATGTGATGTTAAATTGAAAATAGATCATGTCCTTGGTGGATGTATCGTGTGGCGTCACATTAACATTGGTGAATCGTATCTGATGTCACATTAGCATTGGTGAATCGTATCTGATTTTGCAAGTTCATCGTATCTGAAATAGCTCTAGTTTTCTGTGCTGTGGCGTCACATGAGCTTTGGTACTTGTCGCATCAGATGAACTATGGTGAACTGCACCTGATGTTGTACTAGTTGTCTAGACGATGAGCAGACAAGTCACAAGTGTCGACGGTTATTGTGATTATATAATAACAGAAGCTGATACTCAAGCGTGTCATGAGATTTTAAGACAACAGTATTTCAATAGCTAAGCTTTTTTAATAAGATGACTGCTGCATGATATCATATGAGACTTATTTAATAGGAAGCACAAATTACGGATCATATCAGATTCATATCAGGGAACAAAAAGTAAACAGTCCTATTAGCCTCTTTATCGTGTTGGACCATAATGTTATAGAAGCAAAAGTTAGGATAGTTTAGTGTTAGAAATTGTAAGTTAGAAAGTATATGTATGTATTATGTAGTTTATGTAAAAGCATGTAAACCGACCCATTGTATTGGGCTGGGTCACAAGAAAGATACGGTTATATAGTGTAGGGTTACAACGTTTAGTTAGGTTATAACGGTTAGAAGGAAATGGCATGTCTCTTGTGAATGCAACGTTTGAGTAAGTATATATATGTTTGAGTCTGTAAACAGAATGTAACCCACACGTTTATAATATATCAGTTATTAAGGGTTCATTCCAAATCATTCTTTGTTTCTTATTATTGATTCTTGTTTGGTATACATATGATGTTGTTATGATCTTATTCGATCCTGGAAGAAGAAAGACCTGTGTAACATATCGTATGATATTTAAGATGCCACATGATTTTTATAGGCAAATAACAATCTCATACATGTCGTTAGACAGTAAGTCACAACTTTTTGGTTGGGGAGCGTTCTCACATAACAAGAGGTACTACGGGACTACAAGCCCTTTCGCATAAAATGCCACAAATTGTTTTAGTATATATGTTCATGAATGTTGAATGCCGTATCAAGCCAAATTTATGCTTTAGGTGTTAGTTATGCAAATTCCAAGGGAGAAGAAGATGCCAAAGGAATGGATATAAGATAGGCCAAAATTGTACTCTCGTCCAAACTTTAAAATTTATCTCAGAGACTACTACTTTGCTGAGTATAACGAAAGACAAAGACTGGGAAGAAAAATACGCTTGGTTTGTATGCATATGATCCACGGAAAGAGACGAAAATTGTGAAAATTGTGAATCGGACACACACAAAGGCATTTCAGTCACTTTGGCCAGGGATGAAAAGTGAGCCGAAAGTTCCCCACAAGAACTGCGCCTGCATTTTTGAAGTTCTAGGTCTCTTTGGACAAACCACAAGGATCTTAGTCCACATTTTATATTAGTTGGTTTTTATAACAAGACAATTCCCGTTACAAAAACGCGTTTCTGTTTGGAAATTTGAACATTTATAGGATGAACTAGAATGGGTATGCACCTCTAGAATAAGAACTTGTAAAAGACAAAATGTGCCCACATATATTTCCATTAACAACAATCTGGATAGTGTCTTTATTCCCAGAGAATAAAAAAAATGGTGGCACGGGTCCTTCAGTTTGATGCAAACGAAAAATGGTGTGGCAGGGAAGCACAAAGAACACTTGACAAAAAAAAGACTGGTCTTGTGTCACAGTGTCTTGGATATCTTTCCATTACTTGAGCTGTGGTTATTTGGATGGTTTTATTATTAATCAACAATACCTCCAGATTTGACCAACTTCAGTATCCCCTTCTCGCCCTTCACACCGCCCATTGTAGTTGTAAGAATGGCGTTGAAGAGTGGTGATGAAATATGTTGGAATTATCTCATGAATGACAGATTGTGGTGAGCCTCAAAGTACATGTAGAATATATGGATATGCTCGTAATGACATGGTTTATAGTAGAGTACAGCCAAACACAAAATAGATACAAATCTTGTCTTACTGCAATAAGTAAAACGCTACAAGTATAGATTGGCTAGAATTACATGTTGAACTACTTATAAATAAGAGTTATGGGTCTAACTGGGTCAATTACGCAAATAGTATTAACGTGAAAGGTTTATGTAACTTTTACCAAACCAATCCACAACAACGATTAATGTAAAAACTGCTGACATGCAATTTACTCTTCTTTAGTCGTGAACCAGCTTTTTGGTTCAAGTAATAGTGCGTGTTCTAATATCTTGCATTCCCATTTCCAATTAGTTTGTTCAATAACTCCATATGTTACAAATCCCATGTCCAAGACAGCAATCCTTAAACGAGATTTTACATGTACATGATTTTAACATACCTACATATTCCTCGTATATTAGTAGTACACAACAGCTAACTCTTACCTATGATCATCTGATCTAGTATCCTCGGAAGATGCATCACTGTCAATGACAATAACTTCATTAGGTTTACTAATAGGATGTGTTGCAACTGCAACTGGATACATCGCAGGGTCTGGAGAATGAGTTGCAACAGATGGCTGAAACTCAGGTACTATTGAACCCATGGTTCTATCAGAGCCAGAAAAGGTTTTATTAATCCACTGCATCAATCCCGAAGACATGGCAGCCTGTTCAACAGGTCTTGGAGGGGTGCTAACTGCTTCCCGAAGCCAATGAGGTAAGTGACCAGTCCTTGTGGGACCGTTCACTATCAACGGGTCAAAGGCTGGCCTTCCTCTATATCTAAGGGAAACTTGGGGTTCTTCAACAAGATTATTCAGGTTGTATATATTAGTGGGTCGAGATCGTTTTGTGTGAAACGACGGTTTAGTACTTAAGAGTTTAGACTGTTCTTCCTCCCACTGCTTGGCTAACTCCCTTGGAGACCTCCATGATGTGAAATGCAACCGGGGATCCCTTAAAATCGAGTCCCAATTGCCCATTCCGTGTCTTCTTACACCGATCCATAGAAAGTCAAGTTCCTCCTCTGACCACGCATTTGGAGGGTCAAAATTGTCTGAAAAAGTACTACTTTTAGTACCGCTTAACGCCCTTGCTCTACTTATTATGTTGTCAAGCATCATTTTGTGCCTCATTAAAGACGCTGAGTCTGACGGGTATTGCGCTCCCATTATGTCTTGAACCGCGTCTGGAGTTTTGGTGTCAAAGTTGGGCCAATGAGATAAACCGTCAGATGGTTTAGCACTTATTGAGCTGCGGAATTGCAGATGTTTCCTGTTTGATGTATCTTCAGGGTGCATGATAGATACTTCTTGCAAGGGGCGTCTTAATGGGAACATGTCGTTTGCTTTGTCTTCTGGAAAAAGCTGCAACAAATCATAAGCATATATGATAGCCTTTGCTCATTTTACACATGAGAGTAAGAGGAAGCAATTTCGTCCAATTTCAAATGCGTCAACATGGGTTATACTTCGTCTCTAATCGATAAAGTAGGTAAAGTTTATCTTAATACACTAAAATGGAAACGCGTTGAACATGTCAAAAGGCACCCAAAGTGTTTTCAGCATAAAAATTCCTAATTTATTTTAATTCAAAAATTAGATCATCCTGGTAATGATAAGGGTTTTTTTTTTTTTTTTTTTTTTTTTTTTTTAGTATGTAGAAGATTAAGTATTTATAAAGTTAGCTAAAGGCAATAAAAAACTATTCGTATATCAGTATATGACTCGCTAAATAATATTCTAAACATTTGGACAAAAATGTTGAGGTCAACCCAACCCCCCACACCCATTTTGTCACCTCTAGCAAGCTGAGCAATCGAGTAGTCATGTTCAAAATCTACGTACCTGAAGAAACTTTGTTTTTGATGTTTGACTTTGACTTATTGACTCTGAAGTGAGGTCAGCGCCCCACATGTGGCTGCTAGTAGAGTGTCTTGCAGAAACAGTGTCCACCTGAGATAAAGAGGTCTCTCCAATTCTCTCATCAAGCAAATCATGTACCTTTCCGCGAGATGGAAAATCATGCAATACTCCTGAATGACTTCCGCTGGTAGAGTCGGCTGAATCTCTATTAGTTTCTGATGTATATTTGTCGGGTTGCACATTGGTGCTAGATTCCAGTGTTATGTCGCAGTCCACCAAGCCACTTGATTCTGTCAAGCCACAAAGAGAAACGAGTGGGAAAACAATGCTGCTTATATAGCACAAAAGTAAATCAACCATCTCACATTGTCTCAGTAATTACTGAGAAAGGAAATGTAAACAAGGAATGCTTTAGCTATATAGTTATGACGATTACGTATAATAAAACAAATTCCACATAGATATCTTTTGCAAGTCTTATCTAATAAGAGGTACAAAAGATGTGTGGGTGGGGTAACGGATCAGAATTGGCCGGGTTATAATGGACCATTTTTATATGGGTCAAAAAGGGGTGGGTTGGCTTGACCCACATTAGCTCAAATTAACCAATTCATCAGTAAACGGATGAGATTGGACGTCTAGTAGAATCTAACATTCTCATCTATCAATTTGCAGTCCAAAAGATTTCGTGCAGTTAACATCTTTTTCAAAACGAAATTATTTAGATTCATAACATGTTCTTTTTACAAGTATAGTTTAAGCAAAAACTAACCAGGTGGAGGCTTTGATAAATCAAAAGATTCTAGTGAGTGTCTATCTTTCCTGTCAGTGGCATCTTTAGCATTTTCTAGACCATCACTTGATATTATCCGTGAATCATCTTCTGCAGACACAAGATACTGTGATTCTCCCAACTTATCTTTGACATACGATATTGTGTCAGTTGGTGAATTTCCTGAATTAGTATAAAAAAAAATCCATAAAATCCTCTACATCGGAGGTAGCAAGATCGGCGGATTGGGTAATGGTTAGATTTGAAACAGGTGATTTTGTAGTACGGGTAACAACAGGAGGTTGCATGCATAAAAATTAGACTTTGGACGACTTTCAACTCGTTACCCATCTGTTAGCTAAATTATTTTTTTTAACCCATTTGAGATAAAAACGCAACCCAAATCGACCCATTCATAATGAAATGGGTTGAAATCTCCACCTCCACTCTGCACCATCAGCATACAAGAACACAGTATACTGAAAATTCTTACCTGATGCTGGCTCAGTTATGTGTGGTGTGTCCTTCAAATTGCAGCTTTCTGTGGCTAATACTGCACCACTTGCTCTCTCACTGCCAAAGTCAACAAAAAGGGAAAAATGAGACCGCCAATGTGACAGAAGCAATCTCTAAAAAGAATAAAATCCGGGCTAACATATACATACATCTCCATTTTAGAAGCAGACAGCGAATCAACATCACGAAGATCAGCATCTTCACTTGTCTTCTGTCATGATAAAATGAATACAATTTAGTTAAATAAAACCAGAACTTCAACAAGTTGAGTACATGCATTAATGCAAACGGCTCACATATTACAGTGACTCTTTGTTTAGTCCTTCTGACCTAAAAGATGCTTGACTTGGCACATAATATTATAGATATGTTTGACCACAGATTAAAATTCTAACGAGAAATGATTAGTGTGCCTAAAGATATGATCATACATACATGGCATGAATCTATTGGCTTTATTAGGAAATGAGCTCTTTATTAGCACCAATGGACTAATGCCATGCATGCATGCATATCTTTAGGCATGCAATCAGGGAATTATGACTACACTTGTCTGGCTGCATCACTATTTTTCTTTATAGATATGATATCATCTCTAGTTTACTTCCAACCATATTTAAAGACATCAACAACATTTATTACCGTAAGCTAGAAAAGGAAAAAGTAACAAAGAAACACAAACTAAGTGCATTCCAAGTTAAGGTAAAAGTGAGTGTGCACCTTTTCTTGACTTGCAGTGCGATATCCAGGATTGGGATCATTTTCTGTTAAATCTGTTGAAAGATCTAGAGGACCAGCATTGTTCACTGCGACATTACTTTCTTTGACCGCAAGTAAATCATTATTCCTCACATCAGTTAACTTTTCTTGCATATCAGATCCCCCATCCACAGATTGTTTGGGTCTTGATCTGCGACTGAATGTTATTAACGGGAATCCTGGTTTATTATTGACTTTTATTGTTTCTTCACATGAGCTTCCAACAGCTTCTAATGTAGACAAGTTGTCTTGTTGTTTGGCACAACTAGAACATAGCTTTTTTCCATCAATATGCTTCAGTGGACAAATAAAACCACATTAATGATATCATTAAGAAGACGTGATAATCTCAGCTCTCAACTATATTCACAACCTTATAAAAATAAAACTTACTTCATTTGAAGGAAGCAGGCTTCGAACATCATATAAACAATGGCAGTGTTCACACTGCACTACATTGTTGTCACCATTATATACAGCACACTGATTCAGGACCTGCAGACATGTTTAACAATCCGTTAAGAAAGAACTTTAACACTTAAGTAGAGATGGCAATTTCGACCCATTTACCCGTAGATTGGCTGGTTATTTTTTTTTTTTACCTATAATGGGTCACATTGGTTAACCTAAAGGAGTTGAGTATAACGAAAATAGGTTAAACATCTACGTCGCTTCATTAAAAAGGTTATTTAATTTGAATGGTAAAAAAAAAATGGTATTTGGCGGAACCATCTCAAGTCCGTGTACCTTTTTGGTACCGAGCCTCCCACCCAACAAGGAAGGCATATCCCGGTAAATTACCTAGGCAACACTGGCTGACCAAGTTGGAGTCCAGATTCGAACCCCCGCCTTTAAGCTTTGACTTGGTCAACTGCGCGCTTTTGCGGTAGTTGGTGGCCAACTGCCCTAAGGCAGCTGGTTCTCGCTAAGTGAATATGGTTACCTTGTAATGATTACTATAAATCGACATTCATTAAGTAATGAATCAGTAACAATATGGAAATTACCTCGGGATCTTTTCTCTCAGATTCATGTATTGACTCTTTTTCTTCTTCCTCGGCTGGTGTTTTCAACACCTCTGAAGTTTGGCATCCAGAAGGGCACTCATTTTCAAAACCTAAACCAGGTGTTGACGAGAGCCGCTTCCTCTTGTATGTTAACACAACTTTACTACCAATCATCGAAGCTTTCGGAGTTGATATTTTACAATGCTATTGAGACGATCACACTAAAAATGATACTCATGAAACATACATCCAATGAACTCACAACTGCTTCAGGCCATAACTACAAGAAATATGTTCCTAACAAATGGAAAAAGAAGCGTTAAGCAATCTGATACAACTGCAGTAAGTTTCATTTAAAGTTAACATGAGATGAAATATACAAGGATTTAAGTAAGCAACAGGTTAATCGTTTCATGGTCTTCTTACAAAATCTTAATTTAGATTCATGGGTATGAATTACAAATTTATTTAACAAGATTTATTAAAACCTACATCCACAGAATATGAGCAAACAAAACACCACTAATTTGTCTAATATGTCACGTTCTTCAGAATATTCACTTGCCCATTCAATAACATCAAGATATACACTATTTCAGGTTTCACATAGCTCATACATCTTCCCTGTTAACCACCCTACGATTCCCCTATTCTATCCCTACTCTCTTAGACTAGCTTCATCGAGTTCCACACTTGCTGGTTTGTCACCATCTCCAAGCACAAATATGGCACATGACTAATTGATAGCATCAATCATCTATATTCATAAGCCTTGTTTGCTATGTAATATGCCACAACCCACCCGAAACTACTAGTTACAAGCAAATTATCTAAATAAAAGCTTGCAAAGATAGACATATATGTACATTAACGAAAGTATAAACTTAAAACTAATTATAATAAAGTCTTTCCTCTCTTACCACTATTAACTTCCAAGAAAGACCGACGTTTCACCTTAATCCTTCAAAAGAACCATTTGTGTACAACAAATTATTCAAAACTTCCTTCAGAAATTCAAAATCATTTGTTTGGAAATAACAACTAAATCTCCTAAACAAGACAACAAAAACAAGAACCAAACATTACACTCAATGACTCAAAAGGTCTAACCAAAAATAAATAAACAAATAAATAAAAACCTTCCTAGATTAACCATATCATAAATTCCAAACTTAAATTCCTAAATCCCTACCTTTTTCCTATAAACATATCGACGCAGACTTAATTATTTGAAATTATTCAATTTGTGAATAGTCGTCTTGTGGTCTTTCTACATACTCAGAAAACTTTTTCTTTTGTTTTTTTTTTTTTTTTTTTTTCAACAAAAATGAACTTACCAACATAATCACAAAGTTGGTTCCAACTTCAAATTCACTCAGCTAATAAGGCCACACATACATAAATAAATACTGTACACAAGCTACAAATTATTTGCACTAATAAATACAGTAACACTTAAGCATATACATAATCCATATTATCATAAACAAAAGAATTTTAAAGGAACCAAAAAAAAAAAAAAACTGAAAACAAACCAGAAATTGTTAACGTACGGGGAAAAGAATTTAGGATAGATACTAAGCTGAGGAACCAGTTGCAAACGTTGGTTAAACTAAACTTTTATTCAAAGTGTTTATGTTTGTGTTCTTTCTCTCACACATATTTCCACTTTTAAGTGCGGGTGGGACCCACTTCACGAATTTAATTTCTGTTGTATGTACTGTGAGTGGTTGTGGCACGTGAGAGTGTACGCGTGTGAAGATGGTGTGTGGAGGCGCGCGTGGGATGGGAAACGCGTGGCACTTGAGGTAACTGTGACTGAGAAAGAATAGATTGATGTTTCTTGTATAGTCAAAAGGAGGCGTAAGAACTTTTTTTCTTTTTTATCTGTGAGTAATTACTATGTCTAGATTTCCTAAATCTAGTGATATACTGTTGCGTTTATAGATGTATGTCAAAAGACTCGAAACTTTGACAAAATTCATCACCCTTTAATCTTTGGGTGTTGATACTTAGGCTAGTGAGACTAAGACCACTAGGTATCGTAGTGCTGTCCTGCTGGTGTTATGGGAAAAAGTGCTGTCACACAAGCACATTTTCACATAACACCAGAATTCACCATAATACTAAAAACCTCCTCCCTCTTATAACACCAGTTTCTCATGCTGTCATGCATTTTTAGACCCCACATATATATTTTATTCTTTTTTCATTTATTTAAATAAACTAACACATTTAATTAAAATTAAATTTTCATTAACTAAATAAATACATTAAAAAAAAAAAAAAAAAAAAAAAAAAAAAAAACAAAGATTAAAAATATATGATACATTAATTTTTTTTTTTAATTTATTTCACAACCCCATTGTAAACATGGCCCATTTAAAAAATAAAAAAAGACCCAAAGACATACTATAATATGTACTTATTTTACCCTAAAATATGCTAATCAACTCTATCATCTCCTTCTCATATGTTTCAGCCACCATTTCTCATTTAACTTTGATTAAAAAGTCATAGCCATTAATAAACGGAATAAAGCATCCATCAAATATCAAGACAACCTTTCTTTGATTCTTGCTCAAACCAAGTCACAGCAATGAGAAAAAAAGTGAAAAAAAAAAAAAAAAAAAAAAAAAAAAAAAAAAAAAAAAAAAAAAAAAAACCCTGTGAAAACACCACAAATAAACGGGATAACACAACCCCCGGTGACCTTCTCGCGCCGTGGCGTTGCGTTTTTCGGGATAATCTCGGCTGTTCATGATGGCTCAGCACTCGAAAACGCGAGGGACGGTACCCACATGGCGCCGTCACGTTGCGTTTTGGCGGAAAACGCCTCTCATAACGCAGGGTACCCTCCCCTCTAAGGGGATTCAATCCCCTTACTTTTCTCTGCTACGTCAGCTTTCCCTCTTCAGCGACCTGCAGGCGATTCAGTGCCCAGTAAGGGCGACCTAGTTCAGTTTTTCTTTTTTCTTTTCTTTTTTTTCTTTTTTTTTAACACAAACACAAATTTCATTAATAATTAAAACGTTACATATTAATTCAAATAAAATAAAAAACATTACAACACTTAGGGTATGTTTGGCGAAAGTAACTGTTGCTGGAACTGGTGCTGGTGCTGGTGTTGGTGCTGGTGCTGGAGATGATGCTGGTGCTGGAGATTATAAAAAGAGATTATTTTATAAGCTACATGAAGTAACCTTTGGTTTTAAGAGATTATGAAATATTATTTTTTTTTAGCATCTCTTATAAGTTATGTCTGCCAAACAAAGATTATTTTTTAAGTAGCTTATTTTTTGAAAAAATAAGCACAATCTCCCAACAATCTTGTGTGCCAAACATGGCCTTATACAAATTACAATAAAACGACCAAACTAATTTGGATTATGATGATGCCAAATGTCTTCCACCAAATCGGCTTTGAGGTTAAGATAAGTTGTTTTGTTGCATATCTCCCTGGTAATTTCCAGCGATTTCTCATGCGTTCTTAAGGGGTCATAAGAACGGTGCTTCTCCGTTGGAAAGAATTCGGGAGATATCGCCCGTCCTTCGTCTTGAATTATCATATTATGTAATATGATGCATGTGTACATTATATGTCCAAGACACTCTTTGTCAAATCCTTTAGCTGGATGTTTAATCATTAGGAACTTCTTCTTTAGTACACCAAAAGCATGTTCCACATCTTTTCTTGCTGCTTCGTGCATCCTCTTATACAATTGACGCTTGTGATCATGCGTCCCTGGATTTTTAATGGACTTCACAATAACAGAGTATTCCGGATATATCCCATCAGCAAGATAATATCCCCGTTTATAAGGCACGCCGTTAGCAAAGAATTCCACATCTGGTGCTCTCCCCGTTTTGAGATCATTGAAAAAAGGCGATGCAAATACTCTGGACCATATAACTCCATGATGACCTCACAAAATTTATAGAGACACTTACGAATTGTTGATACACCCATTTGCACATATTCGTCTAGCATATCAGGATTTACTTTGTATGTCAATTGACGAATTGACGAAGTAACTTTCATCAATGGAGAAATACCAAGTAAGCCCGCACAACTAGGAGTTTGTTGAAAATAAGGTGAATGATCGGTTACCTCTCGAACAATTCGTGTGAATAGTCTTCGGCTCATTCGAAAACGATCATGGAATTGTTCTTCGTCGTATGTTGGGTTAGCGCAGAAGTAAGCAGTCACTAAACGGTCATGAGCACCCAAACAATCCCTAGTAATTTGGTTTCGTGTTTCTTTAGGTTGTGACGCTTGATAAGCCTCCCAACAATCTTCCGCAAACATCAAAAACTCGTTACTAACTTCATTTTCATCATCCGAAGACGAATTGGCAAAAACGATCTCGAAAGAATTCATGGTGTGATTGAATATAGAGAATGTTTGAAATGAGGTTTGTGAATTGGAGTGTGTTTTATGTTGTGTATTTATAAGGTATTTAAAAGAATTTTTTTTGTGCCTAACGGCTAAATTGATCAAAAGGCAACAAATAAGTTTCCAAAATACTCGATCCTCCAGCCGATTGATTTGTGTTTTTGTCTAGGCTTGACCGACTAGCCACATAAGGCTCGATCGATTGTGATCGATCGACTAACTCGATCGGCATGCCCTTCTGTCGCTAGCCTTACACTATAAAATAGGGCTGAGCAATCCCGACCGACACCCAAAAACCGTCCCGATCCCGACATCCTGAATCGTCCCGAATCCCGAACCGACCATACTCGGGTCGGGACTCGATTTGGGTTTTTTAGCTTGTCGGGACTCGGGTCAGGTCGGGAGTCGGGACGGAGTCGGGATTACAAAGAAAAACATACAAACCGGTTTTGTTTCGGGACTCGGAACGGGATTCAGGATTACCCGAACTAGACTCGGGTCGGGATTCGGTTAGGATTTTTCGGCTTGTCGGTTTCGGGATGAGTCGGGGATCGGCCCGATGCTCAGCTCTACTATAAAATGTGATGCACACACCATAATTATACATATATCATGTTATATTATATGCATTTATGATGTGATATTGTGCTGTGTGCATCACTTTTTGTGATGTAAGTATCGCCACACTTAATCTTTTTAACTTACAAAATTCATTTACTCTTATAAGACTAGTACTAATAAAAGACACAAGTGTGTATGAGTTGTATCTTAGTAGGCACATTTATTGTGATTAGCATAATTTATGGGTGATTACCAATCTACCCAAAATAACCTATGTAACCTCTCTATATGTTGCCCATGGTTTGGCATTAATCCTGAAGCAATAACAATTATTATTTTCACACATCACTTTACCTTCTTACAGCGTCTTGTGGCTAGGTGGAGACATATCCGAAGCGTGCTACTTATTACATACACATCTCGTCGTCGCGTTTTGGGTGAAGAAAAGGGAGAAGGGGCGACCGACTTCTTATGTTGGTTTTGTGTATATGATATTGATATTTGTAAGTATATTTGTGTTTAAGTTATGTATGTGTTCTTGTGGCTAGGTGGAGACATATCCGAAGCGTGCTACTTATTACATACACATCTCGTCGTCGCGTTTTGGGTAAAGAAAAGGGAGAAAGGGCGACCGACTTCTTATGTTGGTTTTGTGTATGTGATATTGATATTTGTAAGTATATTTGTGTTTAAGTGATGTCACACCCCCAAAATCGGGTCCAGCGGAAGCATACGTGTAGCTGGGGTGTAACTCAATCGGTAACACAACACAAGTTCAAAAATGGTTTTCATTTGAATCATTTAGAATAAATAGTTTAATCAAAAATGTTAAATTTACATTGTTAAAAGTAGTGCGGAAGTAGGCCCTTAAAAGTAATTTAAAACGGTCCCCATATAACTAATCAGAGTCTTCTATGACCATGCCATGCCCTGCCAAAACCTCCTGTAGCGTGCCATAAGTTAAAACCTGAAAATACATGCTAAAGTGTCAACACGAGGTTGGTGAGTTCATAGAGTTTGTTTAACAAATAAAGTTTATAGAAAAATGATCACACAGCAAAGGCATCGTAAATCCACTCAGTTACAAGTCCCGCCATAAGAGACTTGTAACCTGTGTGTTCACAACCCACTGCTAAAATAGTTTATGTCTAGTTGTCAAGCACAAGTGGTCAATAATAAGTCAAGGCCGCTCCGAACAAGGGAGACTTTATAACGTTGCTCCGAACATGGGAGACTTCAAGTCACTCCGCCACCTAGGCAAAGATTTATTAGTCACTCCACCGACTTGGTGAAGAATTATTAGTCACTCCACCATGGCGAGATTTATTAAGTTGCTCTGAACATGAGAGATTTTTTAACGTTGCTCCGAACATGGGAGACTTTAGATTGAGAACGCTCCGTAACATAGTGAGACATTCTGCTCCGGACCTGGGAGGCTTTAGGTTGCTCCGAACAAGGGAGACTTTATAACGCTGCTCCGTAGACAGGGGAGACTTTGCATTGCTCCGTACATGGGAGACTTTAGGTTATAGCACGTACGGTGCATTAAGTTCAAAAGTTTAAGTCAATTTCAACAGTCAAGTCAAGTTCAAAAGGTCAAGACAAGTTCAAAGAGTCAAAGAATAGTTCATTTAAAAACGAGCATGTATTCTCCCCCAAAAGTTGACAAAACAATTAAAAGAGTAGGGGCTATGACTCACCTTAGCAATAGCAATCCAAAAATAGAGTTATGAAATCGATAGAATAGGTCCAACAATCACTAGTCGCGACCTAATTATGCATATGTCTTAGTTACCGAAATCAAGTCAAGCATGCAAGTCATACACTACATTATCACTTGCACATGTCGTCGTAGTATTCGTCGTCAAAAATGTATTTGATCAAAGTGATCTCGAGTTTAAGTCATCCACTATTTTAGAAAAAAGAAATTTGTAAATCTCACGATCAAATATTAGTCGTCTCGAAAATATATATTTTGAAAATCTCTAACGTACCCCATAAGTATACGTAAAGTTCTACCACTTTTATTTACGTCGTTTTAGCCAAAACACACCTTAAAGTGTCCAAATTTCATGTTGAACATTTCCATCAGCTTTCAAAAATAAATAAAAAAAACTGTCAATATATATATGGTTTTGTCCAACTTCCTAAGGCCATAACTTTCGCGTCGTAGTTCCGTTTTTCAAGTTCTTTATATCCCCGGGAAGGTATTCAAGTGTACTCTAGTATTCTCAAGGTCTCGGCTAGTTTAGAAATCATTAAACCTCAGTTTTCCTAGGTAGAAAATCGAGACAGATTCACAGTTTTCAGAAAATTATAGTTTTCGTCGTAATTATTGAAAATAGCATATCTTTTTCGTTATAAGTCCGTTTTAATCCGTTCAAGCGGCCACGTTCTCGTTATTAAGTCTATTTTCTATATTTCTAGTCTAATATGGCCACCAAGATACTGAGTTTCTACAGGAGGTCGAAAAGGGCAGATTTACCATAAATAATGTCAAACTATATTTTTCTAGTGTTTACTTGCTACAACCTTTTGTCAACAACTCCAACTATGGTCCTAGGTCATCCATCAACAAGAAAAATATAGTGATCTAAACATAACCCAACAATATTTAAAGTCCTTGATCAAGATCATCCAAGTTTTCAAAGCTAACATATATATATATATGTAAAGTTTATTTTTATTTTCTTGTAGAGATTTATTAACACTTTTCTTGAGATCAAAACTTATACAAAAATGTATTTTCTTAGCAAAATATTAAAGTGGATGTAAGATGTTTAGACATGTACCAAGTGATAATCATGTGTAGCTACTTAACAAGCATAAAATTATAAGAATCAAGAAATATTAGTAGTATGAGACTTACAAAGTAGTGTATGATATGAGACTAGTAAAAATTCTTGTATAACCCAAAGATTTATACTCCAAACCCTTGCTAGACAACCCTAGTATACTTGAAAATAGCCACAAGCTTTCCTTTTCCTTCCCTTGCTCCAAGATGGTTCGAATGGTATATGTGTATGAGAGGAGATGATAACTTTTTCTTGTAACAAAATGTGTAGCTAATGTGTAGGTATGTATATATATGGCTAAGTGGTTCATATATTTGCACAACAATGGTTCAAATGGTCAAAGATATCACAATGATTTGGTCTTGTGGCTTGGCCGGTTTTCAATGGAAAGAGGAGGGGGAGGCATGGCCTCACCATGCTCTCTTAATTATTTGTCATAAACTTTGAATTTTAGTGCAAGATTTGGTAGGCTTTTTGGTAAATGTTTGTGTGTAGATTTGGATAAACAATAAGGGGTGGGGCGGCATTTTGAGATTTTTGGGTGTAAAAATGTGTAAAATGTATTTATTAAATGTATTGGGTAGTAAAAATATGTGTTGGGTATTAATTTAGTAGTTAACGAAAGTTATACGTAATTAAACGTAAGGTGTAAAGAATTTATCTTGGCCATTGGAAATTATTTGTGGGACTTTTGTAATAATTTTGGGAGTATAAAAATACCTTAAAAATAATTGTTGAGAAGGTCGGGTATGCCGAGTACCACATTCTTGAATAAAAATTAATGTTCGTTGAATTTAAAACCGTAAGCGTTTAAAGAACAACAATTTATTTTCTAATAATAAGTTGTGAAATGGGGAAAGAGCAAGGTACCGGAGCGTTGTGGACTAAAAGTAGTCTAAGTCTTAATATAACCAGAATTTATTCAAAAATTTAAGTCGACTCAAGTAAAAATATATGCACATAGTTTGGAAATTAAGTGTCAAGAATTTAAATTCAAGTTTAGAAAATAGTATTGACCTCAAAACGAGGAATAGTAAAATGATGAATAGTAAATGTGAAAGTTCGGGAAAATGACCAGAATTTACGAGTTGTGACAGTCTCTACCCCATAAGGGAACTTCGTCCCGAAGTTCAGTTAACGTAGGTCTCAGAAGTGTTATAAAGGTGAAGATTCATGAGACGAAATGACCAGTTGACGTGCTTCCAGGCGGCGGTTCACGAGGTGATGAAAAGTATAAGCGTTATGACAACGAGGGTATACACACACACGAATGAAACATTTGGAAATTGAGTTGAGGATTTAATCCAGACAAAATTTTATTATAACCATTCTCAGTGTTGCAAAATTCATTTCTGAGTCGGATATAGGTAGTCAGCCTATGTCCCACTATCCCGGGTTGAATATAGGTGACTAGTCTATATTCCACCGAGGTTCCATGAATTTTGAAATACTCAGCTCAGTTATACTAATACTATGTCCTTCACAAATACCAAGACGTTCAGAAAGACTAAGGCAGGTGACCAAACTCGAGGTCAAATGAAGAAACTATGCAAGGAAAGACATAACGCGATGACATATATGATACGTGAACATGCTTATATGAAAGACAATGATAGAAATCAATTAGAATAGATGAACATAATATACCAGATAATGAGACACAAATCTCATCACCTAAGTCAGCAACAAACCACAAGTGAGGCATCATCTTGGCAGGCAGGCACGTGACGGTCATAGGGTTAAGTTTTTCGTAAAAGTAGCTATAGTCTAGGTTTTAAAAACACTTAGTTCGCTATAGCCGAAGCTCTGATACCAATCTGTCACACCCCCAAAATCGGGTCCAGCGGAAGCATACGTGTAGCTGGGGTGTAACTCAATCGGTAACACAACACAAGTTCAAAAATGGTTTTCATTTGAATCATTTAGAATAAATAGTTTAATCAAAAATGTTAAATTTACATTGTTAAAAGTAGTGCGGAAGTAGGCCCTTAAAAGTAATTTAAAACGGTCCCCATATAACTAATCAGAGTCTTCTATGACCATGCCATGCCCTGCCAAAACCTCCTGTAGCGTGCCATAAGTTAAAACCTGAAAATACATGCTAAAGTGTCAACACGAGGTTGGTGAGTTCATAGAGTTTGTTTAACAAATAAAGTTTATAGAAAAATGATCACACAGCAAAGGCATCGTAAATCCACTCAGTTACAAGTCCCGCCATAAGAGACTTGTAACCTGTGTGTTCACAACCCACTGCTAAAATAGTTTATGTCTAGTTGTCAAGCACAAGTGGTCAATAATAAGTCAAGGCCGCTCCGAACAAGGGAGACTTTATAACGTTGCTCCGAACATGGGAGACTTCAAGTCACTCCGCCACCTAGGCAAAGATTTATTAGTCACTCCACCGACTTGGTGAAGAATTATTAGTCACTCCACCATGGCGAGATTTATTAAGTTGCTCTGAACATGAGAGACTTTTTAACGTTGCTCCGAACATGGGAGACTTTAGATTGAGAACGCTCCGTAACATAGTGAGACATTCTGCTCCGGACCTGGGAGGCTTTAGGTTGCTCCGAACAAGGGAGACTTTATAACGCTGCTCCGTAGACAGGGGAGACTTTGCATTGCTCCGTACATGGGAGACTTTAGGTTATAGCACGTACGGTGCATTAAGTTCAAAAGTTTAAGTCAATTTCAACAGTCAAGTCAAGTTCAAAAGGTCAAGACAAGTTCAAAGAGTCAAAGAATAGTTCATTTAAAAACGAGCATGTATTCTCCCCCAAAAGTTGACAAAACAATTAAAAGAGTAGGGGCTATGACTCACCTTAGCAATAGCAATCCAAAAATAGAGTTATGAAATCGATAGAATAGGTCCAACAATCACTAGTCGCGACCTAATTATGCATATGTCTTAGTTACCGAAATCAAGTCAAGCATGCAAGTCATACACTACATTATCACTTGCACATGTCGTCGTAGTATTCGTCGTCAAAAATGTATTTGATCAAAGTGATCTCGAGTTTAAGTCATCCACTATTTTAGAAAAAAGAAATTTGTAAATCTCACGATCAAATATTAGTCGTCTCGAAAATATATATTTTGAAAATCTCTAACGTACCCCATAAGTATACGTAAAGTTCTACCACTTTTATTTACGTCGTTTTAGCCAAAACACACCTTAAAGTGTCCAAATTTCATGTTGAACATTTCCATCAGCTTTCAAAAATAAATAAAAAAAACTGTCAATATATATATGGTTTTGTCCAACTTCCTAAGGCCATAACTTTCGCGTCGTAGTTCCGTTTTTCAAGTTCTTTATATCCCCGGGAAGGTATTCAAGTGTACTCTAGTATTCTCAAGGTCTCGGCTAGTTTAGAAATCATTAAACCTCAGTTTTCCTAGGTAGAAAATCGAGACAGATTCACAGTTTTCAGAAAATTATAGTTTTCGTCGTAATTATTGAAAATAGCATATCTTTTTCGTTATAAGTCCGTTTTAATCCGTTCAAGCGGCCACGTTCTCGTTATTAAGTCTATTTTCTATATTTCTAGTCTAATATGGCCACCAAGATACTGAGTTTCTACAGGAGGTCGAAAAGGGCAGATTTACCATAAATAATGTCAAACTATATTTTTCTAGTGTTTACTTGCTACAACCTTTTGTCAACAACTCCAACTATGGTCCTAGGTCATCCATCAACAAGAAAAATATAGTGATCTAAACATAACCCAACAATATTTAAAGTCCTTGATCAAGATCATCCAAGTTTTCAAAGCTAACATATATATATATATGTAAAGTTTATTTTTATTTTCTTGTAGAGATTTATTAACACTTTTCTTGAGATCAAAACTTATACAAAAATGTATTTTCTTAGCAAAATATTAAAGTGGATGTAAGATGTTTAGACATGTACCAAGTGATAATCATGTGTAGCTACTTAACAAGCATAAAATTATAAGAATCAAGAAATATTAGTAGTATGAGACTTACAAAGTAGTGTATGATATGAGACTAGTAAAAATTCTTGTATAACCCAAAGATTTATACTCCAAACCCTTGCTAGACAACCCTAGTATACTTGAAAATAGCCACAAGCTTTCCTTTTCCTTCCCTTGCTCCAAGATGGTTCGAATGGTATATGTGTATGAGAGGAGATGATAACTTTTTCTTGTAACAAAATGTGTAGCTAATGTGTAGGTATGTATATATATGGCTAAGTGGTTCATATATTTGCACAACAATGGTTCAAATGGTCAAAGATATCACAATGATTTGGTCTTGTGGCTTGGCCGGTTTTCAATGGAAAGAGGAGGGGGAGGCATGGCCTCACCATGCTCTCTTAATTATTTGTCATAAACTTTGAATTTTAGTGCAAGATTTGGTAGGCTTTTTGGTAAATGTTTGTGTGTAGATTTGGATAAACAATAAGGGGTGGGGCGGCATTTTGAGATTTTTGGGTGTAAAAATGTGTAAAATGTATTTATTAAATGTATTGGGTAGTAAAAATATGTGTTGGGTATTAATTTAGTAGTTAACGAAAGTTATACGTAATTAAACGTAAGGTGTAAAGAATTTATCTTGGCCATTGGAAATTATTTGTGGGACTTTTGTAATAATTTTGGGAGTATAAAAATACCTTAAAAATAATTGTTGAGAAGGTCGGGTATGCCGAGTACCACATTCTTGAATAAAAATTAATGTTCGTTGAATTTAAAACCGTAAGCGTTTAAAGAACAACAATTTATTTTCTAATAATAAGTTGTGAAATGGGGAAAGAGCAAGGTACCGGAGCGTTGTGGACTAAAAGTAGTCTAAGTCTTAATATAACCAGAATTTATTCAAAAATTTAAGTCGACTCAAGTAAAAATATATGCACATAGTTTGGAAATTAAGTGTCAAGAATTTAAATTCAAGTTTAGAAAATAGTATTGACCTCAAAACGAGGAATAGTAAAATGATGAATAGTAAATGTGAAAGTTCGGGAAAATGACCAGAATTTACGAGTTGTGACAAGTGATGTATGTATTGGTGGTGATATTGGTTGTCTTATTACACTATGTTAGTGGTATTGCAAAGCTGGTGTGTAGCTGAGTTGGTAGTAGTAATGAAGGTCACTATTACCATCAGTGTAAGATTGTAACGATTATCACCAAACCAACCGATTAACAATTGTAAGTTTGTAACAGTGACCAAGAAACTAACCACACAAAGAAACTCATGTAACACAAACATAATGCACAGTACACGCACACACACAATAACAAAAAATTCATGCGGTCAAGCTGGTGACCAAACCGCCTTCAGAATCTTAACGCATGGTTGGGGTGATCCGTCATCCATAGTAAGCGGGTTTTTGTTACTAGAATTTGTTGGCTAATCTTAGGATTGTTGATCTGCAACGGGCTTTGTTGGCTAATATTAGGACCATTTGTGCGAACAACGCATAGGTTCTTGGGTTCGGGCTTTCTTCTCGGCCCGTTCTCGAGCTTTAACCCGTCTTTGCATTTTATGAATCCTTATAAGATATTGGCGACAAAGAATTTTGTGTGTTTGTAACGACGTGAAGTAAAAGTTTTGGTAAATGAGACTAAAGTGTGTTTGCATGTGTTCAAGGGCAACTTGTTAGTTAAATTTCAACATTTGATTGACTAGGGGGTTAATATTGATATTCTGAAGAGTTTTAAAATATACAAGACTTATAGAATAAACTATTTATAAATAGTTAAGTATGAACTTTTTTTTACAAATAGAATAAACTATTAATAAATAGAATAAGCGGTTTCTGTAATTAGCTAAAAATGAATTTAATCTCAATATAAATCCAACACAACAATTATAGTTCTATTTTTACAAGTTTCAAAAGAATAAACTTCACAAACGAATTTTTAAAATTCAATATGGTGTTTAGTGATTAGGAGATGTTTGTAATTAAGTTTATCGTATTATCTTTTAGCTACTTGTGACTACAAACCGCTATTAATCGCTTTAACCTTATATATTTACAATATTACCGACTACAGTTTTTATATTGCCACAACCATCACATAGTCCCTACTAATGTATATGTAATAGTTTTTCATCGCTTAAAGTTATTCTAGATTGAAATTCTTGCCATATAGTTATTGCCACGAAAAACGTATAATCGAAAAAGCATTGCTCGTCAAAATCTTTTATTACATGGTAGCCTTCTAGTATCGTTTAATGGGTTTATGGAAGTTAAAAATGTAGAGTGTAATATGTTTAGGGGTTAGTTTGTTAGTATATCATTGATGTCCATAAATCCAGTTTTAAATTGGGTCAATGACTTAAATAAATCAAAATAAATTTTTTATCCGCTAACTTTTTTTTTCTCGACTCCACTTTTATATTTTGCTCAACTTCATTATAATATTGCTCGAATCCACTATTGGGAAAAAAAAGTCGAGCGTTTATAGGCTAGAAATCAACTTACACACAAAATCCATTCTAATACCATGAATAAGTTTATATCATGGTATTTGATCAAAACGCCAATTGGGTTAAAACTTAAACATGATTATAAATAAGTTCTAGTAATTCTTACGTTAAAACCTTCCATATATCTCCCGATGTTTTATTTTCTAGCCGTTGAGTTATTTTGAGTGTGTGTATTTTTTTACGGTCTATACCACCAAACGAAAACCAAAATGTCCCCATAAGGGTGTTTACTCGTTGATGGTTACCACCACCGGGTGGTTTAATGACCATTACACTTTGTCTAAAGGAGGTTGTGGGTTTGATTCAAGGGGAAAAAATAATAATTTTGGTATACTTTCTTTTCAATTTTTGCTTAGTTTAAACAATAAAGTAACTAGCCAAATAAAAGTCTTAATTAAAAATTAAATAAGAGCACCAGGTACAGTAAGAGGTTATAGACCCGTGTTATAAGAAAAGGTACTGTCACGCCAACTTTTCAACTGAGAACCTATAACTCAACCCAAAAACACTCCCCCTCATCACTCAAGTTATAGGACACCATCGGGCCCCACAGTTGTTTACTCTTTTGTATTTCATTTATTAAACATTTTTTTTGAATGGCAATATTGTATTAAAATAAAAAAGCTATTAGCAAGACACTAGAAGCTAAAGTTACAAAGATAAATCTAGAAATAAACCAAACAACACATTTTAGATATCTCCCGAGGCTTTAACTGTGAGGACTGCAAAAAAGATGAAAAAACTCTTGACAATTTCAGAGAACCGAGACAAGAGAAAATCCCCACCCACGGAGGCCGAGCCACTGGTTTTCATTCCTAAGTGTTTTTCATGCAACCCATACATGCTCAGGGGAAAACATTACCTAATCTATTAAAAACTAAAATAATACAATACCTAGTTTAAATAAAACAACCTATTAAAAATTAAAATAAATACAATGTAACACCCCCAAAATACCGCAGCGGAAGACTGTGTCACTGAGGGTGCTACTTCATAATACAAAGTACAAGTTATAGAAAACGAACTCTAAATGAGACGTTTTGAAAAGTTACCATTCGATTAATGAATTCAAAGTTACAAACATGAGATTCCAAAGTATGATACATAAATGTATACAAAATGTTTTGAATGGTAAATGATAAAAGCGTAAGTCTTCAGAATATGCAGCTTGACTCTAAGTTCCACGCACTAGCTATCGCCTTACTAACCTGAGATAAACATGCTAAAGTGTCAACACAATGGTTGGTGAGTTCATAGAGTTTGTCTTAAAACAGTTGAAAAAGCCTTAAAGAATGATCACACAGCAAAGGCATCGTGAATCCACTCAGTTACAAGTCCCGCCATAAGAGACTTGTAACCTGTGTGTTCACAACCCACTGCTAACATATAGTATAATAAAGACATGTATAAGTTCATCAAAACAATTAAGCAATTAGTAGTGAGTCTCTACTTCATCTCCGAAGACCTCACTTGGGAGCCAATTCCCAAAGACAACTGGGAGCCACTTCCCAAAGACAACTGGGACCCACTTCCCAAAGAAAACTGGGAGCCACTTCCCAAAGATAAAAGTTTACTGGGAGCCACTTCCCAAAGATAAAAGATTACTGGGAGCCACTTCCCAAAGATAAAAGACAGTCATGTATGTATGAAATCAAGTATAATGCAATCAAGTATAAGACAATCAAGTATAAAACAATCAAGTATAAATGTTTTGAGTATTTGTACAAGTAGTTGAGCATGTATCCCCCCCAAGAGTTAAAACAAGTATGAAAAGAGTAGGGGCTATGACTCACCTTAAGCTTATGTAATGAGAAATGAAAGTGGTAGTCGAATCGCGAAAGTCTCTAAGAGCAGCCTATAATAGAACGTTGCGACTTAGGTTTGGAGTAACATCTAAGAATACGAAGAATTGCCTATATATGTCTTGCATAATGTTCATGATGTAGTACTTAGTATATAGTGTAAGTCGTTGAATATAAGTGGTCTGTGAAACATGTATAGGTTGTATATCTCTTACTACCGTTCGGGCCGACATAATTCAGAAGTCATGGAGTAAACGTTCGAGGAGCCAGGACACTTTAATTCGTAAATCCACAACTCATCTCGACGGCTTACTTAATGAACTCCTCACATGAGGCTCCCTACTATTGTAGTATTTGATAACATATATATAAGTTTTGATCTTTAAAAGTTATATGGTCTTTAGCCGTGGCTTTGCCGTGACCTTGGTCATTGTTACCATGGTCTTGAGACTCAACCTTGACTTTAGCCATGGTTGTGATCTTGGCTTTAGGTCATTAGACCTCTTGGTCTCATCTAATTATAACAATTATATAGTTACTTTGGTCTAAAAATGGGTTGTTAAGAATTTGAAGAAAATTATCACTCAGAAAGCATTTTCAGGGCTCGAGCTTCTTTGATCCTGAACGAAAACGTCGTTCCGGACAACTTTCGTGTTTTAACTTTTTGATGAATCGGACCAGAAGAGTGACTTTCAAATTGGCAGAATGCAAAACAGTAGGGTATAGGCAGTTTCGGCGTTTTGGTGTCGCTAACTTCTTATGGCCGTATCTTTTGACTCGTGTACTCGTTTTGGGTGATTCAAATTGCTATGTTTTCCTTGTTAAGTCCTCTTTAACAGTAAGTAAGTGTCAAATATCATAGTTGTACTATTTTGGTCGTGGTTCTCCATAAAAATCACTAGTTTGCTTGTTTACTTGTCATAAGTTAACATATGTATACCAATACTTGTTTTATCCATTTTTAAACATCATGAACACAATAACAAGAACATATATAGCATGAAAGAACCATAATAAGCATGAAAATGATATTGAGCAAGAAAGTGTATAAGGGTTTGCTTACAACTTTTGGCTTTCTAAAGAAAGGAAGTCAAGTATAGAACTAGGACACTAAACCTAAGCTTGTAAACCCTTCACCATAACTCTTGTAACCCTTGCTAGCCTTGATCTAACCCTTGTGAAAACCATTTAACTTCAGCCCTAGTAACCTTGTGTAGCTCCTAATTCAACCATGGAATCACCAAACAAACTTAAGAACTAGGTAGAGAATACTAAGACCTTGAACTTTGTAGTGTAACTTGTATATTGAAGATCAAAGGATCATGGTGCTAGGATTAAAGGGTGTGGCATTTTTATTGATGAAGAAAGGAAGAAGAATGAGTTTTCTAAGTCATGAATGAGTTATTTATATAGGCTAGGATGAGGAGGTTAGGAAAGTGTTAGGAAAGTACCTAAACTTGGTGACAAAGTTGTAAATAAGTATGATCTAATGGCTAAAGTCATGAGATGATGCCACAAGTGTGAATCCCCCCTAGTGGCGGTTCATAAGGGATAAGGGTGACTAGATGAGTAGTCATGGTCTTTGGATGATAATATCCTAAGTATGTAGCTAGTTTTGACTCCGTAAATTGCTAACCGTAAGTTGTTAAGTCACGAAACGTAAAACCGGGTATCCTAAAAATATGAAACTTATAAATATGGTAGAACTTATCAATATACTCCATAATAAAATATAAAATGAGTGGTAGGATCTATCGGGTGCTAAAACCCTGCTAAAAACTGGAAACACGGGTCTAAAACGCGTAATTCGCGTAAAACGCTGAACTGGAAAACGTAAAATTCCGAAACTTTTGGAATTGTCCTAAAATGAGAGAAAATCATATTTCTATTATTTATAATGTTTTATGGACATATCGGGATGCTGGAATGACGTTTAAACCTAAAAGTAAATCTCGGACACGGCTTTGTGATTTTTGCAGAAATGATCTGACGAGCGTCAAACTCTCGGATTATCGTTAAAATAGTTTAACTTACGAGAATATGAAATAAAAATTTATGAGATGAATAGTGAAAAGTGAATAGTAAAAAATGAATAGTGAAATTTTCGGGAATAAAAGTTAACCTGAAATTGCGAATTGTTACATACAATACCTAGTTTAAATAAAACAACCACCATTGTATGAACGAGCACACATTTCCGGATCATACCATCGTATGAACGACAAGAAGACCCCTAATCATGAAAATAACAAGTCATAAAACAACCACCATTGTTACTATGTACTTACTGGATCAGGACAACCATAGAATCGTCGCCCTAGGTTGGCCACAGTCCATGATGTGCGAATTATTGCTTGCTTACCACACCCACAACGGACCATTTGTTACAGAATTAAGGTATTGTAGAAGAAAGGCTTTGGGGAAAGTTTAGGGATGCAAATTGAGGATCAAAATTGTGGTTGACATTAATATAGGGAAATGTATCATTGTACAACGGTATAAAAATAATGCTACAGTAAAAATACGATTATGCCTTGCCTGCCGTACATTGACAATGGGGCAAAGGACTCACTTGATACAAAAACCTTGCACATTGGACTCCCTATGATGACAGGGTCATGGTATGACCCCAGATGATGTTTTCCAACAAGTTTAGGGACCAACAGTATATTTTTGTCTTAGAATTTTATTGGAGATGATCATTGAAAAGGGTACAATGGTCATATTTGAAAGTTGTTTATAACAAATGAAATGGAATGGGTAAATATGATAATTAAGTAAGGTTTCGTTTGGTTTGTGAAATTTAAAATCATGAAATTTCTAATTCTGAAGAATTTTAAACTCCGAGTAAATTTAAATACTAGAAATTGAAATCCTTTTACGTGTTTGGTTGTTAAAACTTACACCTTGCTCTTTTGGTGGATAAAGATGAAAATTTAAATTCATCACTTTTTCAAGAAATTTGAAATACCCTCGTATAGGCCAATTTATGGAAATTAAATGTTTGTCAAAAGACCAACCAAACACACATGACATGGGATTTTAATTTCAAATGCCCTCAAATTCCTCTAATTTACTCCAACCAAATAGTCGCTAAGTGAATTTGGGTATATTTATTATTTCAAATTTTGGTTAGAGAAATATGTAATTAACAAGGTTTTAGTGGGGGATATATGTAATTGCCCAACAAAAATAAAATAAAATTTTGGTTGTCTTCTTCCTTGGCTCACTAAGGACATGCAATAACATAAAACATAAGCAGAAAAACAAAATCAAAACCCAACCCAAACCCAAAAAAAGAAAGAAATATGTTGATAACGTGGCTTGTGGCCACGCGTCGGGACCTATAACGCGACCATCAGACTCGCGTTATAGCCTATAACGCACCCTCACCGTGAACTCTAAGCATATTTCAAACACAATTTGAAAAACATATTCTTTCATTATGGGGGGCTACAACCAAATAAAAACAATTGTAAAAGTGATTTTATCTTTTAAAAATAGAAAAAGCATTACATTATCAATAACACTAGCTAGGCTTTATGCTAGCTACTCTAAGCGCAAAAATGAAAAGGGATGTTTGTTACTATGGTTTTTTATGTTTGTGGAATGGAATGATATCTTAAACTTATAGCTTGATATGCTATTATTGGAATTAAAGAATGAAATCAAACCAAAAATTGATTCCACTATAATTTGATGGGTTTCCATCAAATACACGTACTTTGTGATAAGACCTCACATGTTCCAATGTTATCAATGACATATTTTGTTATTTTACTCTTATATGTTTATTCATCCCTAATATTTTTTTTACACAGAATACTTTTAAACTTAATTTCAATTTATAAAATATATATTTTATTATATTATTATACATTTTCTCTCTTTAAATTCAAATTCGATACCAATCTAGTTTACAAACCAAAATCACCCTGAAGCTTTAAAAAAATAATACAATTCTATTTGAGTGAAAACTTATAAATAAATTACCAAACAAGTCTATTTATCTAACCTTTTTACAAATCCAAACTAATTTTTATCACTAACCCAAACCACCAATCGTGCGCACAAGTTTATACACATAGCGGCACAAGCTTATGCATCCCGTCAGTGGCGGACCCAGGAAAATCAAATGTGGGGGGCCATTTTTTTTTTTTTTTTTGACAATAGCAACAAAATGCCGAAGAAAAAAGTAGATCGAAATGATAAATCGAGTATTGTTACTTGGAGATTAATGATTTATATGGTTTGAAAGTGTTGAATATTGGATTTTAGTATGTAGATGGGGGCAATTTCAATTTTTGTTGGGGGGCACTTTCGAAAAAAGGTCGAAATTAAAAAAAAAATTACACTAAAATCTTATCTTTTTCGGCTAGCCATGGGGGGCGCCGCCACCCCAAACTCAATGCTTAGGTCCGCCCCTGCATCCCGTGCCTAAGCCTATGCGCACGGCGCATACAAGACTATGCACACAAGGTTTTATTGATTCATTTTCTTTGCATAGAATTTATAAGGCTTTGACTTCAATAAAAACTCCACCTAACCCATTTATTATTTATAACTAGCCTTTCATGTCTACACAAATCTTACGCATCGAGGAGTACAAGCTTATGCATTAAGGTGCATAAATGCATCGAGATGCACAAACTTATGCATCAGGTGCATAGGCATTTTATTTGTTTTTGGCATATGCATTAAGCGCACAACATTAGCATCACGCGCACACCTTAAATTGATGCGCCTACTTAATAATTGTTGGATATATCAATTGTCTTAAACCTAACGAATAATTGTAAAAAGTTTATTTGATAAAATAGATATGCACAATATAATACTCCATCCGTACCAAATTATAAGTCCAATTTGACATTTTCAAAGTCTTTTTATTACAACTTTGACTTTAATTATTTTTTTTTCGTGTTTATAATACTTAATGCAAAATATATAAATGGACTTGTGTTTTAAATGAATTTTCATTGGTATACTTTTTATCAAGTATTATATAAAACGAAGAAAAAATAATTAAAGTGAAAGTGGAGAAACAAAGATTTTGAAAAATAAAAATGGACTTATATTTTGGGACGGAGGAAGTATAATATCATAAAGTTTCTATTAATTTTTTTTCCTCTCAAAACTTAATATATCTATTTAAAAAAAAAAAAAAAAAAAAAATCTCAAAATTTTTTTTTTCTCATGAAACCAAAAGTTGATTTATATGGGTAGCCTACATCATATATTTAAATTTGGTAACCAAATTTGTGCTTTCAAAACAAATATTTTTGCCTTTTTCAACACCTGTCTTGCTTTTTTCTTTCAATATCATGCAAACAAAACAAACAAGCAAGAGAATCCAACCCAACTCAACCCAACACATTATACTACTGTATTCTTTTCTTCTTTGTTTGCCAACCTAAACAAACATACCCTTTAACAAAAAAACACACACACACACACAATTCTCAAAGTAATCATCGACATGACTTCAAACCCTGACAACACGGGTAATATTGGCGGTTGTCATCATGATCATGAGTGTTCACCATCATCATCTCTTAGTGTAACACCAGTGGAATTAGTTGAAGTTGAGATAACTGCACATGATGATGATGATGATCAACCGCCACAAAAACATGTCCCTCTATCTTCTTCTTCAGGTTTATTTTCTTTGTTTTTATCATCCAGTACATTATTATGATGCATGATATCCCATTGGATTACCGTGACGTAGCGTTAATTTTGTTATAAAAAAAAAAAAAAAAAAAAAAAAAAAAAAAAAAAAAAAAAACATCTATTTTTCTTAAATGCACCTGGTACCTAAAAATTCTGTTTTGTTGTATTGTTTAGTTTACTTTTAAGTGCACTGGATCATTTTGTGTTTGCTTTCGTCCGTGGAGTTAAGTAATGTCTAGGACAATAAGACATATGAGATAGATTTGTGGTGCATATATTGTCTTAGTTGCCTTTAAAAAAAAACAAAATTGTGGTACCCTATTGTTATAAGTACAGATACATAATAAAACCCCGTACTAGCATGACTTATTATGTTGAACAGTGAAAACCCGTACGGATAATGAAACCCTAACGCTAATGGACCCAAAGCCTACGATCGGGTTTGGGCTAACTGGGATAATTATCTATCAACTAATAGATTATAGCTGCAGCGTTAGACATTAACTTTTTGTGTAAAAATAGGGAAGAAGAAAAATGTCATTTGCAATTACCTTAAAATTCAAGTGGGTCCACCTAAATTAACCACTCGGAAGAATGCTTAGTTTGGCCTAGTGTGCGGAATAACACCAAAATTAGAACACAAGTGTGTCAAAGAGTGGAAAATGTCATTTTCTTGTTTTATAATGATGGATTAGTATTACATGTGTTGTTATTGAGGTTTTTTTAGCGACCCGGCGACCCCTATATGTAAGAGAGGCTAACAAGAAAGGAACTCCTTGTTGCAATAGCATGATAAAAATATTGATAGAATATGTGTGATGTGTCTCTATATCAACAATCGTGAACAATGTTGATAAGGAAATGTTTCCTGGATTAAATTTCTAAAAGGGTGTCCCGGAAGACTACATATATCTTGAATAGTGGTTTTCTTTAGAACATCCAGAAGTTGTCTGGCTAGTCAATACGGTCTCACGGTCTATCCTAGTTATCTATGAAGTCGCAAATCCCAAGTTTCTGCATTATAATTCATTAATCTCTGAAAATTTTCCCTTTATTTAACTAATCGATTGACAACTTTCAAATATTATTTGCTCAGAGTCTAGTGATAAAAATATTCCTCATGGAAGTTTAACTCCAGATACATCAAAGTCGACCATTGATCAGCATGTGAAGCCTGGGAGAAATAGACATGACAAAATTCATGGTTTACTTGGAGCCAAGTTTTTTGACAGTAAAATTCCCATAAAAAAAAAGGTTTGACGTTCCCCTCACTCGCATCTTGTTTTCTATCTATTGCAGTCTGATCCTTTTGTGTTGCTTAAAACATTAGCAAATCTATCTTGAAAACAAGTCGAAACACAATTGCATGTGTAATTTTGTAAGTGGTGGCAAGATGGGTGGGTTGGTAATGAAGTTGGTTTAAACGGGTAATATGTAGTACCACGGGTCGATTTGCGTTGACCTTTCAGAACCTTTGGCATAAAACACAACCCAGATTGACAAACTGATATTAAATGGGTCAAAAATCAAATTAGCATCTCAGCTATTATTTGCTCGTTTCTTCTCAAGAGTGCTACACTACTGTTTATAGTAACCACAACTTATTTTAATAGCTTTTTCCAGCATTAAGCTGATGATGCTAGATGCTTGACATGTACATTATGCAGCTCAAGTGGTTGAATCGGTTAGCTAGTGTTCGAGCTGATGGCACAGTGCAATTTGAAATTCCTGACGAAATAAAGTCACAAAGCTTGGATTTTGGTACCAAAGTTGTCACCACTGAAGCTAATGAAGATGGAGATTTTGATACAACTGATATTCTGAAATTCCCTCCTTTGCAAATTGTTATGCTTATTGTTGGAACACGAGGAGATGTTCAGCCATTTGTTGCCATCGGAAAACGCTTACAGGTTAAATATATACTATTTTAACTACCTTATCTTTGAAGCAAAAGATGTGTGCTTTGTGTTAATTGATTATTTGAGAAGTGTTTTTCATAAGTTTATTTTGTTATACTTTTGCAGGAATATGGCCATAGGGTGAGATTAGCAACTCACTCGAATTTCAAGGAATTTGTAAGGTCTTCTGGGCTGGAATTTTTCCCTCTAGGTGGTGATCCCAAAGTTCTCGCTGGATGTAAGGAGCCATATACATACATTGATAACTCTTAGTACATTTTAAACTTATTTGGTGGGTTGGGTAACGAGTCGAAAAGGGTTCGGGTGAGAATGGGCAGCTCTTAGTACTGATCAAAACGGGTTGAATCAACCCGCCGGCAATTTCTAATCCTTTATCGTTAAACAACATAAGTGAATAGTGTATTAAATGTGATTATAAAACTATATAATCATCTAATAAAAAAACTTTATTGTTAAGATGATAAGTCGGATTTATTTGAATAATGATATATATATATATATATATATATATATAAAAGGGTGGGGACAGGGGAATGTGTGTCAGGGACATACCGCAGGGACTGAACTGTACATTATTAAAACTTTTTTCAAAGGAAATGTAGCCAATTGGCTACATTTGTAATGTAGCTAATATTTTCCCATATATATATATATATATATATATATATATATATATATATATATATATATATATATATATATATTTTGAACGGCGGAATTTTATTAAAGCTAGCAAATGCTAGAAAAAGAGATTACATAGAAACAATGCTAGCTACGGGAGTACGGGGTTTTGCAACCAACCAATCCTGTTACAATTAAACTTAGGATTTCTAGACGAAATCCATAAGCACGATTGAGAAACAATGGAATCCCAAAGCAATGGAATAATGATATTTAAGAAGCTGTAAACATTTAAATACACACCGGGTCACCTTCAACACGTGTGACCCATTTGACCCGTTTCAGTTTTAATTAAGTTGTAAATTTGATCCATTTTATCCGCTAGAGATAAAAGATAACCCAAATCAACTCATTTGTAACTAAATAGATTGAAATTGCTACCAGTACTGAAAATGATGTTGTAAATTGTATTGATATGCATTTGTTGTGTAGACATGGTGAAAAACAAAGGATTTTTGCCATCAGAACCTTCAGAAATACAAATTCAGCGGAGTCAAATAAAGGATATTGTATTTTCTTTACTACCTGCATGCACTAGTCATGATCCAGATACAAATGTTCCTTTCAATGTAGATGCTATAATTGCTAACCCACCAGCATACGGTAAGACCCTTTTCTCTGTTTCTTGTTTGTTGTAACCCACAATATAAATTCATTATTGCAACCAACCAATCCTTTTCAATCAATTTAGCCTTTTCAAACAATATGCTTTCAAGACTACAAGTTCAGATTATATCGTATCCAGGCATCTTGTTTTGATTTTATATGAGACACGGTGCTGAAAGTATATATAGGGGTAAATTGTAGAAAGAAACACTGCAGTAAACAGTGATCCTGTTTATTTGACCATGGTTGATGGGACAGGTCTGGATGGGTTCAGTCCAACCGACACTTTTCTAGTCTTTGTCTAGTTTGCAAATACAACCCAATTTGACCCATTTCCATATAAATGTGTTGAAATTGACGCTTTATAATATGAAAATTTAATCTGCGCTTTTGTGAACTAAAAAATGGTTGTATGCTAATCTAGCATGAGTGGTGGTACATATACCATGGGAATTGTTTATTTGTGCTTGGATGTTTTTAGCATTTTGTTTTTATTTATTTACCAAGTGACATGAACTTATGCTTGCTTAGGTCATACTCATGTTGCGGAGGCACTCAAAGTTCCACTCCACATCTTTTTCACTATGCCATGGACGTAAGTATCTTATATTGCTTCTTTTAGTGTACCAGTTAGGGATTGGGCGTTCCAAGGTTATGGACATTTGATTGTACAAAACCTAAACTTCATAACTCTAATTTCTGTTTAACGTTATAACATCTTGACTTTCAAGTTGTTATGTCATCTGTAAGTGTTTATGGCATTTGTGGATGTATTCCTATAAACGGGTAAACGGATGAGGTTTTTAGGTTACCCGGGGAGCGCAATCCTTTTTGACTTGGATTTACGCGGCCTCACTGGGTTAATCCGACCTTTCCCTGGCCACCCTTAAATGTACACACCTAGCGTGGTTTGAACCCTTGACCTCTTGTGAGGAAACCGAGGGCCTTACCACTAAGCCATTTGGTGCCTTGGTGGTGGTTTGTGGATGTATTCCTATGATATCTTGAATTGCACTTTTTATACTAAACAACCTCCAGCGTCTCAGCATGTTGAAATTCTAACATTCCTAGTCTGGTTGGTCACCCATGGTTAACTATGTCTAGTGGTATCCTTGTTTTCATGACCATTTGCCTATCGTGACACTATGAGTGTGTGTTTCTCATTTATACTTTTCAACTTTTGAGTCCAACATTAGAAATATTTAATGAACATATAAAAAACTCAAGGCTTGATACATGGGAAGATGGTTGGTGCTTGGCCCGACTTAGGAAGGGGCTTTCATAGGACTCCCATCCTACTATGTGGTTAGTTCAGCACCTATTGACAGCTGTGATTCAACTTGAATGTATGAACAGAGACTTGATTCGGATACTAGTCTTTTAGGATTATAACGTTGTGGCAGATTGGCAACACTATTGTTTTATAGGTATACAGGCTTATTAGTAATATATACTTCCTGACTTGTAGAGGTGGAAAATGGACAGGTTAGGCGGGTTGGATAACGGCTTATAATGCTTTTGGCTAAAATGGGCAACTTTAAAACGGTCTGAGATAGGTCTGGCTCAGCCGACCAGCGAGCACTTATGCCTTTCCCCATTTTAATATCATAAGTAGTCACGGTAAAAAATATGATTACAAAAACTTTATAAATTAAGTAATAAACGAATGATTGTGAATAAGGCATGTAGAAGGATTTGTGCATTTCAAACACACTTTTAGCACTTTCGACCCGTTTCCTGTTTCCTTGTTAATTGAATTCTTTAGTTTTACTCATTTGACCCACTAGAGATAAATGTAAACGAAATCAATGTCTTTATTTATTTTTTTATTCTTTTGTTTGCTTTCTTTGTATCTCAGACCTACAAGTGAATTTCCACATCCTCTTTCACGGGTTAGGCAACCTGTTGCAAATAGAGTAAGTGTTCAAAATTCAACTATATACTACATTATTTGTACTCATTGAACTATTGTTAATGATAATCCTTGATTCTTGTTGCAGCTGTCATATCAAATTGTTGATGCATTGATTTGGATGGGGATGCGAGATATAATTAATGAGTTTAGAAAGAAAAGGCTTAAGCTAAGGCCTGTGACATATCTAAGCGGTTCAAATAGTTCTCCCCAGGATTTACCTTATGGATATATTTGGAGTCCACATCTTGTCCCCAAACCGAAAGGTCTGTCTATATCGATGCATAAATGAACAGAATAAGTGGATTATCATGCCCCATATTAGTGTGGAAACTTTGATCCATTTACTTATAAGTGGGTCGATTCGGGTTATATTGTCAAACGGGTCTAATGGGTCAAAAGTTGATCAAAACATATTCTTAATTCAAGAAATTAGAACGTTATTGAAATAATATAGTTCTGGAAAAGAATGTTTTTTGGTCAACCTAACCTGACCCGGCCCGTATCAACACCCCCCAAAATACCTTGTTGTGAAGAAAACCTATTTTAACCATTTACCCAAATCGTACGACCCTCTCATTTCGAACAGCTACCCTTTCTAGTTCAATCTCTAGTCACCCTGATTTTCATAAGAATGATGGGACTAAGAGATCACTTTATATTAAAATTTAGTGCAGCACACACTTTTTACGAAAAATATAAAATAAAAAACAAAGATCTTGAAATGGAAAAACATAACTAGTATAGCAGGTACTGTGCATGCTGAGGAAATACTGATCATTTGTATTCATAATCGATTTCAGATTGGGGACCTCATATTGATGTCGTAGGTTTCTGTTTCTTAGACCTTGCATCAAGTTATGTACCTCCTGATTCGCTAGTGGAATGGCTTGAAAATGGTAAAAAGCCCATCTACATTGGATTTGGTAGCCTTGTGAGTTATCTTCCATGGATCTAGTTTTTACAGTTCTTGATATAATTATGACTCGTTATTTGCTCCTTTGATCATATGCTATAATAGCACAACCATGTATAAGTAATGATTTCATGGGTCCTGAACTAAAATCTACATTAATTGGCTTGTTATCTGTGCAACACTGCTCTCAAAAGCTGTGAATCTTTTTTTTTGGGTAACCATGGTTTCCGACCTTTTGGCCGACTAACCCACAGGGTTTGAACCCACCGCCACACAAACTCAAACCAGGTAAAGCCCTCCCTTTTTAGGAGGTTGGCGTGGCCACTTCTAGGTTGTTTGCACCTAGCAGGAATTGAACTTGAGACCTTACACATTTTAGAGTGATAGTCTCAAGCCCTTTTGCCACTAGGCCACCCTTGAGTGGTTAAAGCTGTGAATCTTTATATGCTAAATACCAAAATAGTTGAGGTGGCAATTTTGACCCATTTACTAATGAATGGGTTGAACTGGATTATTACGTACAAGCCAAATGAGTCAATTAAAAAATTTTAGCTAAAAGGGGAATGGATCAAATGGGCCATGTGTAATATGAAGCTTTCTTGAGTCTTCAGAACCGGCGTGGACTAGAGCCTATATCACATTCCTGCTCATTACCATTTGAGAATTGATGTGTACATAAGTAAATTGGTTTAACTGACCCCCTCAATACTGAATAAAATGTTCATGTACTTATCGGATTTGCTTTGATTTACTTTCTTAGTTTACTTGTACCAGTGAATTTGATGCATATATAGTGCCGGCAGATTCTTATGCTAACTTTTTCTGAGTGATGATGCAGCCTGTTCAAGATCCTGATGGAATGACAGAGATAATAGTTAAAGCCTTGGAAATTACTGGACAGCGAGGAATCATTAACAAAGGCTGGGGTGGCTTGGGAAACTGTAAGATGTGAATTTTGAACTTACTATTCTAGCACTGAAACTCCTGATAGATTTAATGTTAACTGAGTGGGTAGATTTGGGTTATGTTTATTCTCTATGGGTAAAATCAATAAATATGATCACATAATGTCGAAAGTTGTTCAAAGTATATTAATAATCCATACTGCTTCTAGACTCATTTTAAAGACATTTGGATTATTTTTTATATCATATTTAACGCGTCAACTATGTATACAAAAGTAACCTACAAAAAAAAGTAACGCATCGACTTACCAGGAAGTTGCATGTTTTGGACTGAACCTGTTTTGAACTGTTATGCAATCTGCTCATTTTGAAGTTCTTTTGATCTCCTGAGAGAGACCAGAAATACTAACAATAATTTTTTACAGTGGCGAAGTCAAAAGATTTTGTGTACTTGTTGGATAATTGTCCACATGATTGGCTCTTTCTACGATGTGCTGCTGTGGTAATGCTTCTTCACTCAACATATATAGTTTCCGCAAATGAGTCGAAGCTTAAAGAACTTCATTTCTGACTTTTGCAGGTTCATCATGGTGGTGCTGGAACGACTGCTGCTGGTCTTAAAGCTGCGGTAAACTTTGATGTCTCGTGACTTCTAAGCAGCCTTTTTTTCCCTTCATTATTTTAATATCTGATTTTTTTTTTAAAACTTAAAATTCAGTGTCCGACAACTGTGGTTCCTTTCTTTGGAGACCAACCATTTTGGGGAAGGCAGGTGCATGCTAGGGGGGTAGGCCCCCCTCCAATTCCTGTCGAGGAGTTCTCACTTAAGAAATTAGTTTCTGCAATAGAGTTCATGTTAAAACCAGCGGTAAGTGTGAAGATATTTTTTATTGTATTGAAACTATACTACGTGTCATCTTAAATCCTGTGAAGTTAAAGGACGAATTGTATGTCTTTTATTTCTCGTAATTCATCAGTGCTAGTGATATTTTATTAGAAAGATATTAACATGGGTGGTTGGGTAAACGGGTCAAAACTGGCTGGGGTCAAAGAATGTAATTTTTTGGTATGGGTCGGTATCACCCGAATTGAACCATTAACAAGTAAACTGGTTAAAATTTCCTTCTCTATTGCCAATGGGGATCTGAACTCTTCGCCTCCATGTTATCATGGATTTAAACTCAGTAATCTCTATGATCATGATCTTTGAAACATTTGATGTAATTTTGTTGATGCAGGTGAAAGTATCTGCTACTGAACTGGCAAAGTCCATGGCAGATGAAGATGGTGTCACAGGTGCAGTGGATGCCTTCCATAAGCATTATGGTCGCAGGAAAGCTAAGCCTGAGTCTGCTGAACTTCCTCGAACGTGCAGCCACTTTTCAATGAGACGGTGTTTAGGCTGCACTTGATATTCAGGTTTATTGCCTTATGTCAATACATGATCGAGAAAAGGTCCAAATTTTCTTTACCCGAAAAATGCTCATACCCAATTCCGCTAACGTGTAAATGTTTTTCCCTTATATGTGAGGTGTTTCCTGTCTTCTGACACAAATGCTAAGAATTGAGAGACGGGTTTGTTCCTTTTATCTTTCTTTTTTGGTTTAATATGTGGAACAAATTACATAACTTCTTGTGTCATACTTGGAGTTGTGCTAATGTCATGTAACCCATTCTAACTTTTTGAGCGTTAATTTTATTGCAGTTATTTGGTTAATAAATAAATAATTTCCTTTATAAATTTTGTTTTCCAAGAGAAGATTTTTGTTATTACAATGTATTGCTAAATCCTTGTAAACCAACAGAAGTCAAATTATCCTAGATCTACTGATACCAACAACTTTGGAGTTAGTAGTTTACTAAATTTACCCATGGCTAAAAAGCTTGAGCATGTACAGCAATCACGTGACCGGGGCCCTCTAATTGGCAAAATAAATCTAAAATTGTTTCCCTAGCCACAAGCTGTTACTCAGCTACTCGCTCAATGCTAGCAATGGCAATAAGAAACGATAAGAGAGTGCATATGGCCAATGCTGCAGCGTTCCTCCAAGTTGAAAATCTTAACTGCAAAACAGAGATGTGCATAACACTCTAGAACTGAAACCAGTCTCTAATTAGCCCAAAACAGGATCTGGAGAAAAAAAAAACAGGCTCATTTAGTTTCAAAACAGTGTGACAACAAATGCTACACATCAATTAACATCCAGCGTTGAATGATTTAGTTTCAATCTTCCAAAAATCACATTTAGCATGGGTAAAAGTTTTAGTAAACGTTCGGGATCATCAAAGTTTTAAATGTCATACAAAGTACTGAATGATTATATAAAAAATGGTTTCTAAAATTCAACTAGAAAGAAGTGAGTGATCAAAAAATTAACCAAACTCTGGCAATCCATAAAAAAAAAAAAAAAAAAAAAAAAAAACTAAAGAAAGTGCACTTAGAACAGATCAAACCTAGCACCGGAGTACCAGACTGGATGTAAAATGAAACAATCGACATTTTAACTAACCATGCATATTCCATGACTAAGAAAACAAGATAATCAAACAGAACAAGGAAGAAAAACCATCATAAAAAGATCATATAACATTAATAAAAGTTATTATTTTTTATTTTTTTTGAGAAGCAAAAAATAAAATAAAAAATAATAATAAAATAAAAAATAAAAAATCTTTTGCTGCAAACATCAAACAAATAAAAATAAATAAAACTTGTCATTACACTCCTCATCCGAATAATCATCTTCTTTCACATAATCTTCGTCAGCCTCGTGATCATTACACTCTTCATCCGAACAATCAGCCTCTTTTACATAACCACTATCAGTATACTCTCCACATACGTAACGGCCGGCTTTGTCACCTTTATACTTGTATCCAATAAACCATCCTTCATCATCATACTCTTCTTGAAACTCGTGATCATTACAATCTTCATCCGAATAATCAGCTTCTTTCACATAAGTACTATACTCTTCGTCAGCCTCGTGATCATTACACTCTTCATCCGAATGATCAGCCTCTATTACATAACCACCATACTCTTCGTCAGCCTCGTGATCATCAGTAATTTCTTCACATACGTAACGGCCGGCCTTGTCACCTTTATACTTGTATCCAATAAACCATCCTTCATCATCATACTCTTCTTCAAAATCACTATCTTTCTGATCAGTACTAGTTTCTAAGTCCCCATACTGAGCCTCATCATCTGTATACTCCCCCTTTACGTAAGAACACTCTTCATTCTCCAAGTGGAGACGCTTAGACACAGATATCTCATCAGACTCACGCTTCCTTTTTCCTTTATCAGCAGCCATTACAAACGTGTAAAAGATTGAAACCTAGATCGAGGTTTTTGAGTGAGAGAAAAGAATGCGAATACAAAGTTTATGTTGAAAAAAACCTGGTTTCCTAGTATATATAATACTTTTGTGCCTTGCGCTCTAAGTTTATTATCTATCTGATGTCGGTGGTAATTCTTATGGGTTATTATTGTTTTTTTTTTTTACCTTTGTTAGTCAACTTAACTTCAACCCTAAACCTTTTATTTGCAATATTATTACTTTGTTATAAAAAAAAAATTTCACGTGTTTGCTTTTAATTTATGGGAATTTCTAATTTGTGCATGGTGGTAGAAGTTTATGAGGCATTAAAGGAACTCAAATTACCATATTAATGTTAGTTGATATTAATAATTATTTTTTATATTTGTGATTTTTATTAAATTACCCAAATTTTATATGGAAATTAAGTTATTTAGAGAAACATTTGTCTTCATAAAACACTTCTAAGTTTGTCGCACAATGGCACAAGTTAAAAAACCCTAGATTTATTGTTATTTTGTAAACAAAAAAATGGTATATTTGATTACACTAAAGATCAACATAATTAAAATCGAATATAGTTCATTTAACTAAGCGACCACTTTTGTTCATGTTATTCATTTAACTAAGAGACATAAGGCTTTCTTTACACCCCTATGTACATACAAGTATCTTGGTTGTCGTTCCACACTATCATCTTCTATGTGGAACAAAAATTAGAGGTATGCAATAGTGGCGAATTGCGACTACTCAAGACATGACAAGAACCCGAACATAAATAAGGAAGTAGATTTAGGTTGGTTCGAGCAGATTCGGATTCTGAGCTTGGACTTTTCCACAAGAAGATTCGGATTGTGATCTTGGACTAAATACACCGGCTAACACAAACCCTCCCCTAATTGTCTATGAGCAAAGGAGAGAGACAACGGAAATGCGTACATAGGCCAAATACATATTACAGGTAGGTTGGTCCAAACAACCAGAAAAAAACTAGTAAACCAGATTGTATCAAAACCGACACTGGACTATGTGGACCAAAACCATACATACACGAAGCAGAACTAACAAAACCATGATCCAATATAAAGATTTTAAAACTAAACCATTTCAAAACCAACCAGATTGGACCATGGTCAAGGCAAGCTAGCCAGATGGTACATGCAGAACAAAGCAAAAACCATCATAAACTGACAGGATCGAGCTTATAACACATATTAAACCAATTCTTTTGCTGTAACATTAAACCAGTTCAAACATTAATAATACAAAGTATAACAACTGATAAATTCCATTATCTGACAACTTTGTTGGTCAGAAGCTAGCCTATCTTAAATAGTTTACAACCTGAAATAGCTGTCCGGGAAAGTTTTAGATTCTACAAGTCATTGTGAACTGTTCTTTCATTAAATTTAACAGTAAAGCTAGCAAGTCTCCGGTAGAAAGATAAACCATGGTTCATTAATCTTCCTACAAAGTTAGACAACGCTGTTAATGATATACAAACCCAAAAACAAGTCTTACACTTGCAAAAATATTCTGACACCCCTCTACAGTTTTCTACAATAGCTGCCTTAAGCTTATAAGGTATATCACAAGCATGGCAGGATGGCTGATAGTTGGACAACATTCCATGTGTGCTACAAGTTATAACTGAAGTCAAAGTTCTTTACAGCTTTTCCATATGATTACAGACTAGTTTGGAGATGAATCAACCAATATGCGCCTAAGCCTTAACTGCAAAAAGGACCATCTAAATGGAGGTTTCATCGTCAATGCTGCTCTAGGAATAGCTGGAGTTGGCCATGTTGGCACCATGTACAGATGGGTCAATTTAGCTATGTTTTATCTCAAAGGTCAACTGGGTAATATAAAAGCATTTGGTAATAAAAAGCGTCAGACAAGTTGAAATTACAGAGTGTTTCAAAATCGACCTCCTAAATTACTTATTTATGACAGTAATATTAAAGATATCATAATCCTAAATATGACAGCAACTTATTTATGATAATAAAAAAGAAGTCTGCAAGTTCAGGCAACCCACCGTCTGTTTTAACAGCAAAAAATTACCACTCAACTCACCTGATTTGGTGCATCTATAGAATCTACCAACGAGGAAGTGAGAGCCATTCATCACACCCAATGTGCAACAACCTCTCCTTGTGCCCCTACCAACCAGTCACAGCCAACATGGAGTTGGCAATGTACCTAAAGCAAGGAAGATAATGCCAACCAGAGACTTCACTTATGAATCTCCATCACCTTACTGCTCACACAAAGAATTGGCAAAACTATTGATTCTTCCATGAAAAGAGAGTAAGGCATTCATTCAACAGCTAATCGTCATAGAACAAAAGTAGAATATAGGGAAACTTATTTGCAGAACTACCATCAAACTGAAACATGGAAGAATTCTAGAATGCTATCGATACACAACTTCAATAAGCTGAAACAAAGAATGGCGTTTAAAATAGTAGTTTGATCAACAGTGAATTTCACCAGGAAGATCTCTTCACTCCAAGCAGTAAAAAATAACGTTAAATGAAACCAATATAAGCATATAACAAAGTCCACAAAGGGCACATAAATTATAAAGAGTGGCCAAGTAAACAAATTCTAAACTCGTTCAAACATCAAGTACAGATATAATAATATAGTAAGTGACATAACTTATTCCCATTTCCGATTGCTTACTGTAGCAAAACAGAGAAATCCGAAGTACTTCACGATATCCATTTGTATAAATTAAGTAGAAACCCGAGATCGAACCAACTTCCAGATATTCACCCATTCCACCATGCTCTTAGCAGCACCAGCAAAGACTGCATGTGATGATCCCAACCGTTCCTTCACAGCAGTAGCAATCTCCACCACACAATCCTCTGCTGTCACGGCTGACTCAGACAACTTCAATGTCTCAAAAAACGGGACCACATTCTCCATAAGCTTCACACCTTCCCATTCTTTCTTCAAACTGTCAACAGCACTTCCCTTTTCGTTCCTCCAAACATATGGAATTCCGCTTTTCACACCTATCTTCAAATGATCACAGACCGTCTTCACAACAAGACCACACCAAATATCCTCCATAGTCTCCCACCTCACCTTTCCTTCCTTAACCAACTTCAAAGCCGGAAGCATAGCTGGACCCACGAGTTCTCGGTCAAACGCTATGTTGACTCCACTCATTGGCATCATTGACTTCAATGGTACGGTCATAACCGCATCAACATACCTGGTGTTCCTCATATCTGGCTTGAGTGCTTGTGTGGGTGCATCATAGTCTGCTACATTGAGCCAAAGTCCACACGAAATAGCACATGGGACCCCACTACGTAAGCTAAACGGATACCCACGAACAAAATCAGATCCCTTTTGATATGGGTCATAAAGTGTGTTGAAGAAAAAAGGAGTTGCAGGATTTTTAAGGTTGTTAATGTGTTGCGCAACTATATCTACTAAATCACCGTTTTTGGTTTTAGCTGGGCTGCAGTCATCATCGATAGATATTATATACTTTTTGTTGGATACAAGATAGCCAAAATAACGGGACGAGTATCCAGAAAACAGAGGAGCGTTTAAAGGCCCAACCACATTGACTATATCAGACTCAGTGTAGACACGAGCATCAAAGCCTTCAGGGATTTTTACTTCTTTAAGGCCGGAATCTTTCACAATTATCAAATGGAATCTAGAAAAAATAGGTCTCCACTCCTCCATGAAAGATGTAAGGTCAGAGCGGAAAGCACCAATCACGATATCCACTTCATTTTCGTTAGCACTTGCAAGAGACATCCTGTGATAAATTCTGGAAAAATGGACTCAATAAATAGCACCTGGAGATTCTGCGGAAAGATAATAGTCAACTGAAGATCAAACAGTGCACAGCCTTAGAACTTTTCCGAGCATCCTGGCATAAAAAAATAAATAAATAAATAAATAAATAATAATAATAAAAAATCAATATTTGAAAAGAGTGGGCCGTAAGAGGGTGTAAATATGAATCAGTTGAGCGCGACTTACTAGTGGGAAGGAGGGGTGTTAGGACAATCTGGATGTTAAGTGCTTGAATCAGAGAAAGGACTTCCTCTTTTCCAGTTGACACAAAAAGTTTCAAGATCCTCGGGGTTAGTTTCCCAGCTTTTAAGGTTCTCTGCAAAATAAGAAAATCTCAACACCATGAAAAACTTTACAGTCACCTTGGGCAAAAAGGGTATTCTTAACTCTTAAGACCAACAGAACGTATAATTACCAGGGAAAAGTTCATTCAATAGCAAAATATGTTTACACGAAAACATGAATCAAGGACTACAGCGTAAACTTATACCATTTAAGAAAATATAAAAATTCTTACAACCGGTGTAACAAAGAGGCAATCATTTCACTCCTTATAAACACATTATCAAGATAGATTTCATGTTTATCGTTAGCCAAGTTGTGGTGACCTTTTCTAAGAATCAATGTAATCTCCTCCTTTTGTCGATATCGACCCCATTTATATTCTAGAATTACATCTATAACTATCACTTCACTTCCATTACTCACTGCTGACTTTCATCACTGACAACCATCACTACTGACACAAACACCTGGGCCATTAAGAACCGAACCTAACGGAACCAATGCTACTATGGCAGCAAGTTCCCATATTTGGGAGACGAGTTCTTATTAATAAAAAAAAGAATGCTACCTAATTAACTATATCAAGGAAAATAAATGTATTGAATTAGTTACCAAAGAATACACTTAAATATTGAATGTATTTTAAATTTGTAGTCACATAATTAATTACTTAATATAATAGTCAACATGGATATCTTTGGATTTAATGTATTATCTAATTTGTAGATGGTCCTAAAACAAAATGAGTAACACATTAAGAACACTATAGGCGGGATTTCAAACAAATTAGATATCAAATATCTATTCAATGCATTTGAAATCCCGCCTATAGTGTTCTTAATGTGTTACTCATTTTGTTTTAGGACCATCTACAAATTAGATAATACATTAAATCCAAAGATATCCATGTTGACTATTATATTAAGTAATTAATTGTGTGACTACAAATTTAAAATACATCCAATATTTCAGTGTATTCTTTGGTAACTAATTCAATACATTTATTTTCCTTGATATAGTTAATCCAATAGAACTGCCAGTAGCATTCTTTTGGCACTCAGTTCCATGTTTGTGAAATGAAATCCTGGTTTCGTTGGGTCTATATAACCTGGTACAGCCTAATCTGAACAGTTCAAAATTACACTTTTACCAATGACATTGGTTCATTATGAAAACATAGAACAAGCCCTAGTCCGATTGTGAAACTCTCCTCTCATCAACTCCCAATCTATCCAGTATCTGTGATTATCTTAATAAATGGCTGCAACCTCTTACCCATCCATTTTATTACAGCACGCATGTTTCTTAATTTGAACAAACAAAATCTAATCTAGTTATATGAATTATGAGGTAGCCTTTCTATACAAGCTCTTAAGGTTATTAAATATACACTCTCTTTTTTTTTTTGGGTAACCATTGTTTCCGACCTTTTGGCCGACTAGTCCATGGGGTTTGAACCCACCGCCACACCATGTAAAGCCCTCCCTTTTTAGGAGGTTGGCGTGGCCACTTCAAGGTTGTTTGCACCTAGCAGGAATTGAACTTGAGACCTCACACATTTTAGAGTGATAGTCACAAACCTTTTTGCCACTAGGCCACCCTTGAGTGGTTTATTAAATATACACTCCCAGTGTCAAATAATTGAAATCCAATCTTGGCTTCAACTTAGAAATACTCCGTAATATTTTGTGTACAATGTATTTAGGAACATTTGAAAAAGTATGTGTATAGCTTAAACCATATCTTAAAGGGGTGGTTTGTTTAAGCTTATATAGCGGGCTTAAGGCTTATATGGTTTTGTGCTTAGATTTCATAAGCTCACTTTTTATAGCTTATTTTGAAACTTTTCGACTTATAAAAGCTTATTATGACATGATAATCGAAAATTTTATAAATACGCCACAAAAAGTGAGCTTATATAGCAGGTTTATGATTTATTGTTTTGTGCTTATGTTTCATAACCTCATTTTTTTGTAGCTTATTTTGAAACTTTTTGGCTTATATTTATATAAGCTTATTATGACATGATAAGCTTATATAAGCCGAAAATTTTATAAATACGCCACAAAAAGTGAGCTTATATAGCAGGCTTATGATTTATTTGGTTTTGGGCTTATGTTTCGTAAGCTCATTTTTTTGTAGCTTATTTTGAAACTTTTTGGCTTATACATGTATATAAGCTTGTTATGACATAATAATCTTATATAATCCAAAAAGTTCCAAAATAACCCACAAAAAATGAGCTTACGAAACATAAGCCGAAAACCAAATAAGACATAAGCTCGCTATATAAGCTTAAACAAACACCCCCTAAATACAAAACACCACCAACGCATCATACAATTATTCCTATTTTCCCCAATTATTTTCAACATAAAAAAACACACACACAAAGATCACAAGAAAACAAATTTGGGTTATTACACAATCAAATAATTAGAAAAGATTATATAAAAATCTTGAAGATATAAAAAAGAAAGAAAGAAACGTACCAAGAAAAGATCCAAGAGAATGTGGTCAGGGAGGAAAGATAGATCGTGAGAGATGTTATTTAAATTGTAAAGAGTTGCGTCAATTGCGAGTGATAGGAGAGAGGGAGGATTATTAGTATTATTGCTCATTTAGTCATTTCTACGATATCTTTCTCTGGATCCAATGTTTCTTTCTTTCTTTCTTTGTGTTACACTTTTTTATTTGTTAATGTGGTATCCTAAGTTTTTAATGAGATGTTGAGTTAATGCTGTTGGTCAAATTTCTAGGTAACTTGTTACTAAAGAAAATTTTAATTTAATTTAGTTTTCAATTCATTGCATTAATTCGTGTGTGCATGTTACTACTTATTTTTTTTGTGTAACGGTTTAGACTTTAGATTAAAGGTAACAATCGTTTGTGCAGTTTTTTTTTTTTTTTTAATTTTTTTTTAATGTTTTTTTAGTGGTAGGCTGAGAGTTATTAAGATGTTAACTCGGCGTTACTTGCCAAATGGGCGTGGCGGTATAAAAGTGATACAGATGGTTTGTGGAGGATGATAGTACAATGTATTCACGGTGGTCGTAACAGGTGGTCTTTTCTTCCTGTCAAGATTGCTGGATGTTGGAAAAAGATCGTTGTTTTTTTGAAGAAATTGGTGTTAAATGGTAAAGAGTTTAAATTCTGGATTAAGGGCAATATTGGGAATGGGGAGAACATACAATTCTGGAAGGACATATGGTACGGAAGTGTTCCGTTAATGGATAGATGACCGGGTTTATACTCGAAGGAAGTTAGGCGGAGCTGTGCGGTGAGAGATAGAATACAACCGAATAAGGAAAATGGCTCGGTTTTGAATAAAGAATGGAAAATAGAAGCGAGTACTGTTGAGATAATATCCGAAATGCAAGATGTGCAGGCTATGTTGTCTAAAGTGCGCTTTTCAGGAGCCAAAAATAAGTGGGTGTGGGAGGCGGATACTGATGTTGTTTTTACAGTTGCTAGTGTTAAAAGGCTTCTGCATTTGGGCCGGAACATGCAGCGAAATAACGCTATGCGTTGGGTTTCATGGGTGCCGAGTAAAGCTAATATCCTGATGTGGAGAATCGAGATGGAAAGGATCCCGACCCGTTTGCCTTTAGTTAAAAGAAACGTTGGTATTCAGGACACTTCCTGCCCTCTGTGTGAAGCTGATCCGGAGTCTGCAGCTCATTTGTTTGTGGAATGCGGTTATGCTTTTGGAGTTTGGCAAGCGATCTGGAGTTGGTGCAGAATTATGCCGGTGGATTTCAATAGTATTATGGATATGATGCTGATGCCAAGTAAAGCGAGGCAAACCAAATGGTATAAACGGATCCTGCGAGGTATTTTGATGGTCGTTTGCTGGGCGATATGGAAAACAAGAAATAAAAAGGTGTTTGAAGGATCTTCAACTAGAGTCATAGAGGTGGTTGCTTTAGTAAAATCGATGTCGTTCTTTTGGCTTAAAAATCGCTCTAATTTTAAAAACTTAGAGTGGAAGGATTGGTCAGTCTATCCTATGTATATATTGTAACACCTTGGTGGCGGCCCTTTGTTTGAGGGTCGGCCTTTTTTAATGAAGTTATATGTTCAAAAAAAAAAGATTATAAAGTTATTGAAAAACATGAAAACTGATAATTTAATAAAATTCATATAATTTATCTAATATTTAACAAAAAAGAGTTTTGTTAATAATTTTTTTTTCAACAAAATCAATACACACGTTTATATACATTTTTTTCTTAATGTTTATTTGAGAGATTGTCATCGGGCTGAGGAGTGCCCACAACTAAATAAAGTATGAAAAAAATAGAAAAATAAGCGAGAAATTCTTTTTCATTTTGGCAAAGAGAAAAAAAAAGGGGGGGGGGGGGGGGGGAGGTCCACCGACAGGGCAACTGCCAACAATTGAAAGAAAGTTGCGAACATACAAAATGAGGATGGGTCGTCGTTGGTCCTTTTTTGCATTAAAAACTATTCAGAGCAACTAACTGTCTACCTACGAAATTTACAGAACAGGAATAAGAAATCAGACGGCATGAAAAAAAAACGAGGTATAGTGAGAAAGCTCACCCCTGCCTTTAGACTATAAAGCCTTCTTTTACATCCCGTCCCCTAGACAAATCAATAGGAAATGCTACAAGCCATTGTTGTTCTTGTAAACAACTAACATAACAGCCTATTCCTTGCCCCCTAAGAATCCAAGGGTGACCTTTGGATGTTGTCTTGACGCTTTGGTTACGAAGGTTATCGGGGCCTAGGTTTATGGATGGATGAAATAATCGAAAGTCCCTCCAACTCAATCAATATCAACAACATGTCGTGACGGGTTAAGCTTTGGTTGATTTTGTCATAAAGAAAGTACCTACTAAGTAGGTCCACCGACAGGGCAACTGCCAACAATTGAAAGAAAGTTGCGAACATACAAAATGAGGATGGGTCGTCGTTGGTCCTTTTTTGCATTAAAAACTATTCAGAGCAACTAACTGTCTACCTACGAAATTTACAGAACAGGAATAAGAAATCAGACGGGATGAAAAAAAAACGAGGTATAGTGAGAAAGCTCACCCCTGCCTTTAGACGATAAAGCCTTCTTTTACATCCCGTCCCCTAGACAAATCAATAGGAAATGCTACAAGCCATTGTTGTTCTTGTAAACAACTAACATAACAGCCTATTCCTTGCCCCCTAAGAATCCAAGGGTGACCTTTGGATGTTGTCTTGACGCTTTGGTTACGAAGGTTATCGGGGCCTAGGTTTATGGATGGATGAAATAATCGAAAGTCCCTCCAACTCAATCAATATCAACAACATGTCGTGACGGGTTAAGCTTTGGTTGATTTTGTCATAAAGAAAGTACCTGCTAAGTAGAAGGCATGCGAACTCGGACCAGTGCAACAAAGTTTAGACTATCACGATTGGACTTTATAACAGAAGAGGTTGTGCAAAAAGAAAGGGAAAAGAAGCTTTGCAAAAGCCAAATCAAAATTTCAGTGAACTATTGAAGCTATCAGTGTGATTGATCAGACAAGTACCAAGGCTTTCGATAGACTTCTTTTATTTCCTAATTTGCTTGCGACAAGTCCTAGCATTAGTAGTTAGATGAATTTTAGATGAGTTTGATCAAATTATTTAAGTTTTGACTTTTTATTGTCTAATGAGATAGCTCTAATTTTTTACGTGACAAAATTGAGTTTTCTTATTATTAAAATTAAAACCTCTTCAAAGATTTGATTATGCATTATCTATACCACATATACACAAAATTCAACACATTCAAGTTACTAATTTGCCCTTAATTATTATTGAAACGAGCGGGGTAATCCACGCGTTGCCGCGGAGTGCTTTGTTGATAGCATTTTATAGCTTGCTATATGAATTGAAAAAGAAAGCAACAAATAGATAATGCAACCATTAAATGCAACCATTAAACAATTAGATGCAACCATTAAACATTTGTATTCAATACTATAACATCTCGTAGTTTACTCATTTATGTCATCGATGCCCATGAGCTAAGTGTTTGAGAGTTTGTAGATTTATGGCACGTTTGGTTTATAGATGGGTTTAGGATTAGGATTTGGATTAAAATTAGGATTAGGATTTTCATTTGGGTTATGTGTAAATTAAATGAGGAGAGAGAAAATTTTTAATTTTAATTTTTTTTTGAACAATTTTTAATTAAAAATCTTACTATATTATAAAGGAGGAATGTCTTCTAATTTTAGCATGCTTAATTTTAAGCCTTACAAATTAATAAGCTTAAAGTACAAGTGATGAAAATATAATTAAACATTTACAAGTTAATAAGTTTAAAGTATACACCAATTTTCCCCTCATTTAATTATAACATACCACTAATACTAACATTAAATATAATAAATAAAACATTATGTACATTAAATACAATTAATTAACCGGTCAATAAATACAATTAATGCACTTATTAAAACACCCCTTACATAAGAAATACAAATTATCAAGCATATTGTACAACCAACTTAAACACAATTCCTGCATTAAATGTCACTAATACAAATAATAAAGCACATTATACAAATATTCAAGTCCGAACGGGCAACGGGTCAAATGGGCTCGAGCCCGAACGGGCATGGGCCAAACGGGCTCGAGCCTGAACGGACACGAGCCAACGGGCTCGAGCCCGAACGGACACGAGCTAAACGAAATTTTGATATCCGTAAATTTATTGTCAAAAAGAACATAATAAACTAAAATTACACGATTCACCGAAAAATTTTAATTTAGGGTACCCGCCGCTGCAACGCGTGGGTACCCTGCTAGTATGATTTTATAAGGCATGAGATATAAGGACGGGGCCTACATTTTTATTTTAACGGGGGCTACATTTTTAGGGTTTTTTTTTTTTTTTTTTTTTTTTTTTTTTTTTTAATGTTTTGTGTTTTGTGTTTTGTATATTTGTGTTTAATAATTTTTTGTATATGTATAATTATTTTGTTTGTATAATAGCACGTTAAATATTACCACATTAAATAACTGCAACAACAAATGTTATTATTAAATTAAACGATACGTTAAATATTACCACATTAAATAACTGCAATAACAAATGTTATTATTAAATTAAACGACAACGTTATACATATTATTTAAAAACAACAACATCTACGATATATGAAGATTATTCATTTCATTTAAAAGATCATGGAGCTTTGCACCCGACTGACAAGCGTGATCCTCAGGATTCATTGCCATTTCTAACTCTATCTCCAGCACCTTTATTCTTGCCTTCAACAACTTGTTCTCATTATCTTTAGCAACGCAGTTTGAGCACTGCGTTGAAGAAGATGCTGTTGAAGAAGAGGCATGATTAAAATACTCTTCTTCAAATTCATCTTTCCACTTGAAGTATCGACACCCATAGTCTTTTGTACCTGGCTGTTACATGTTAAGAAAATAATAAGAAATGTATTTTTAACAGACAAATTACTTACATAACTAAGCAAACATATGATTATTTACCACTGAAAGAGGACATGCATAAAACGGTCGCCCACGACTACCATCTTGCCAGGATTTCCGTTCTATAATAAATCCTCTATCACATCGACACCAGAAAGGATTTCTTCAGCCCACCTGACAAAAGAATTTGCATAATCAATCAATAATGTTATTTACTAATTTAAATAAATATTTAATCATTTACTATATAATACAAATAGTTATTTACAACATAAATCAATAATTATTTACAATGTTTTACAAATACAAAAATTACACTTTTACAAAAATAAATAACTATTACATACGATTCACTATGTTTTGTCGGTATCTCTATTATTTACAACATAAATCAGTAATCATTTACAATGGTTTTGTCGGTATAATTATTTACAACATAAATCAATGATTCACTAGTCGATGTTGATACAAAGTTTCCCATTCAGCTGCAACTGGCACTCTGTAAAACCTCCATTGTGGGTGGATATGGGGTAGTGGAGAACCTCTGTCTAGCGTCGGTAAAATGAAGTGACCATATTCTCCTTCCCCCACACGCGCAATCACAAGGGGCTCGGTTCCATGTGATGAGTTTGAGCCGGTAAAAAGCGGGAAACATGTGTTCCAACCTTGCTCGGATAAAAATACAACAGGTCGGTGAATCATTGAAGCGATACCAGCCCCGTGAGTGGCATCATCATCCAGCGACCGATGGGTGCACCTCCATTGAACCAGTCTATTGTATACCAAAGAAAGTCAAAGTCATTTTGCTGCCACATACTTATGTAAGCTTGCCTATGATAATCTAACTCTTGCAGCAACATGTGTCTGACTTCGTCCCACCTATTTTCGTTTTGAAAAAGACTGTGGGCAACGCACCGAAACCCACAATTTCCATCACCCCGCATTACGTATGCTTATTACGTATGGACGGAAAATATGTGGAATATGCTCAATAAATGCATTGCTCACACTATCTCCAGCATATAATCGGTGGCGTAGACTATCACCCGTGTAAGAGCTATGTCTTGCAGGTTCTTTCCGCAAGTTTGGGACTTTTGTAGATCTTGAATTTGTACTTCTTCGGTGATCTACGATTGGTACTTCATCCAAGTCAGGGACTTCATTCAAGTTCGGGACTTGTGTAGCCTTGCCCTGTTTGTCCTTTGCGCTCGGACGTCCACGGGTATTTTTTTGAATAGCTGGTTCACGTGTGTCACACCCCCAAAATCGGGTCCAGCGGAAGCATACGTGTAGCTGGGGTGTAACTCAATCGGTAACACAACACAAGTACAAAAATAGTTTTCACTTTACTTAATTAGAATAAAATCGTTTAATCAAAAATGCTAAATTTACATCGTTAAAAGTAGTGCGGAAGTAGGCCCTTAAAATAGTTTAAAACGGTCCCCAAATTAATAATCAGAGTCTTCTATGACCATGCCATGCCCTGCCAAAACCTCCTGTAGCGTGCCATAGGTTAAGACCTGAAAATACATGCTAAAGTGTCAACACGAGGTTGGTGAGTTCATAGAGTTTGTTTAACAAATAAAGTTTATAGAAAAGTGATCACACAGCAAAGGCATCGTAAATCCACTCAGTTACAAGTCCCGCCATAAGAGCCTTGTAACCTGTGTGTTCACAACCCACTGCTAAAATAGTTTAGGTCTAGTAGTCAAGTACCCGCGGTCATAATAAGTCACAAAATAAGCACCACCTATACAATAATGTATGCCATGCAAAGCCCCTAATTAAATAATATGCGTCCCGTAACATGGTGGACGAGAGGTTGGCCGACCTCAAATAGCGCTATCCATACTACTAATAGGCGTCGAACAATGCGAATGTACGAACAGTACATCATACAACTATTATATAAGATTAAGAACGCTCCGAACATGGGAGACTTAGCACGCTCCACCAATAAGGCGAGACTTTAGGGTTAAGAACGCTTCACCAAAAATGGCGAGACTTTAGGTCATAGCACGTACAGTACATTAGGGTCAAAAGTTTAAGTCAAGTTCAAAAGTCAAGTCAAGTTCAATAGTTCAAAACAAGTTATAAGGTCAAATGAGTTCAAAGAGTCAAGTAGTAATTTATATAAAAACGAGCATGTATTCTCCCCCAAAAAGTTAACAAAACAATTTAAAAGAGTAGGGGCTATGACTCACCTGGTACGATAGCTACGATGACAAAAGGGGATACACAGAAATGAGGTTCGATCTCTAACCGCGACCTATAATGAACGAATGATACGATCTACTTAAATTATGAGGGGATGCGATGAATGTACATGCACATGAAGCCTATACCACTCGTAGTTTGAAAATAAGTGTTGGTGTTGAATTATAGTGTTTCCATAACTTAAGAAAATATGTGCTATTAGAGGTTGTCAAATATATATATATTTCGCCTAGTTTCAAAAGTGTATATCTTGGTCGTTTTAAGCTCGTTTTCTACGTTCTTTATGTCCACGGATTCGTCTTTGTGTATACTAGTATATTTTTGATAACTCGACTCCTCTAGGTTACGTTTAATACCTCTTTTTACCCATTGAAATCTGCCAAACAGCAAGCAGTTTTTGGAAAAATAGTTTTCGTCGTTAAATTTGCAAAAATCATATCTCCTTCGTTATAAGCTCGTTTTAATCCGTTCTTTCGCCCAAAGTTTCGTTTTTGAATGTATTTTCTAAGTCTTTGGTCAAAACTTAGCCATCATCTACTGATTTTCCCACGAAATTAAAATAGGGACAGTAGGTATATCAAAAGTTTCAAAAACCATTTTCAAGTCTCCAAACTAGTTTCATTCTCCATCAAACCACTTTCAAACACCACAAAGCTAATCTAATCCTACCATACACCTTCTTAGGGTGTCATGGGTTCCTAAACATCATAACTCAAGCTACTCTAACAAGGATCTAACAATAATCTATTTCTAGAGTTCAAAAGTTAGATATATATATAAATGAGTGGTATATACTAACATATGCATGTAAACCTTGTATGAAATAAATATAAACATGGTAGTAACTTGTAAAAATCATAAAAATGAGTTTGTTAACTTACTTGATGGTTTAGAGAGTTTAGATGATGAAAAACCTACTAATCCTTGAGTTTTTATTTCAAAACTCCAACAAGGATGCCTATATGATCAAGTTTATACCAAGATCTTGTAAAATTTGTTCTCCTTGCTCCTTGAACACCCTAGTTCGAATACACCCCAAGAGAAATGAAGAGAAAAAGTTTGCTTGCCTTAGTAAAAAATGATTTTTGTGATTAAAATGGATGAAAAGTTTAATTTATACTTAGACAAATGTTTGGTGAGCATTAAATTAAGTTGGTGAGAAAAATGGGGAAGGTTGGGGGCTAATTAAGGATCTTGTCCCCAAAAGTGTATGTATTAGTTAGTTTTATGTATGCATTAGGTGTTATCGGGTACCGAGTTAACTAAAAATAAATCGCGACGAGGTAAAATAAAATACGACTAAGTTGTAAAATATTATTCCTGATGAGAATCGGGTGTTAGAAAAATTATTGAATGGAAATAACGCAAACCGACGAAGTAATAAGCTCCGACCGTAAAACGTAACAGTTGATTTGAAAACACCGGGTAATTTAATAATATAATTTTTATATTATTATTATTAGTATAAAAAAAAATGTTAGGGCCATAGTTGGGATTATCGGATCAATTATTTAAAATAATAGCTCATAAGATAACGTTTATTAGGTAAATAACCGTACGTATACAGAAATGACGCAACCCACGTATAAATGACAAATTTTCTCCGAAGGTGAATAGTGTTTTATGAATAGTAAAATTTTAAAACACTTCTCAGAATATCAAACTGACCTCAAAAATGATGAATAGTTAAAATGATGAATAGTGATCGATGAATAGTAACCGATGAATAGTAAACGTGAAAGTTCGGGAAAAGACCAGAATTTACGAGTTGTGACAACGTGTGTCAACAGCTTCAGGCTGGAATATATCTCTTAACTTCGTTAACATATTTTTCTTGACAAACGATGTTGATTTGCTAAAAATATTCTTGAATTGTCGCATGCCATCGTTAAACGAAGTATCGTCATCATCATCATCATCATCATCATCATCATCATCACCACCAGGTTCGCCGGAAGAGCCATCTTTCGGCTGGGGCCTATTGATAACAGGCCACGGAACAGATAGGGTTCTCCAAAAAATATCAACTCGTTCTAGTGGAATGGGCCATCCTGAATTCAATTAAAGTGACTTGTATAAATTACTGATATTAATGTGGAAAATAACTTGATAGTTATAAATTTAATATACTTACCATGATATACATAGATTTGCATCTCGTGAAAGCATGGTTGTCCGAAAATTGCCCGATTCTTATGGCTACATTCTTCTGGGGTGATCGACAGGTGGAGTTCTTTGTGCATGAGGTTCAAAGCATGTTTAGAAACTTTATACCACAATTCTTGAAATAGTGGTACATCACACTTAATTAGTTTCTCGTTGATGCTTCTATTGAAAGTCTCTTTTATCGCATCTTCTTGCGTAATGAGAATCTTATCGATCGACCTCAACAACCTGTCTAATTTGGACTGTGTGCCGTCCAAATACAATTTCAACAACGCGTGGTGAGCCTCAACTCTGCACGTTGTTGTCTGGCCGTAGGATTTATATTGGTCGGTAATATACGACACAAACATGGGTGCGTAATCTCGCAACCAGTTATCCAGATACAAAGCGACATCTGAAAAAAATAATGAATTAATAAAAGGTCATTCGGGTGCTTATTTATTAAATAAGTAAAAACAATTAATTAATAATTAAGTACCCTGATGGTTGACCAATAGCTGTTGTAGGCGTTGATAACGTCGCTCGAACGATTCGAATGTCGGAGCTTTAACCTTCCAATCCCATTGGTTTTTAACGGACTCATAATCATTTACCCCATCCGTGAATTTATTTCTACAAAACTTAAGTATATTTTGTTGTATATGCCATCGACAGAGTACTTTGTGAGCGTCAGGAAATTCTTGTCTTACTGCGCTAACCAACGCTAAATCTCTGTCAGTGACAATAACACGTGGGTAATATCTTTCGTCTATCACTTGCTTCACACGTTGCAATACCTATCTAAAATTATTCCCTTGTTCATTGGATAAAAAGTTATACGCCATTGAAAATGTTTTATTTGTTGAAGTTACTCCAACAATTTCCAACAACAACAATTTAAACATCGTGGTATTGTACGTGGAGTCCATCAGCATGACTTCAGGGAATGTACACCATAGAGCATACGACGTGGGGTGCACAAAAAATAGCTCATCAAGCTCGTTGGTATGCTCATTTACCCTCGGGTACCATGTATACCCTGAATCCCGAAAATGCGAGTAAATGACTTGAATTGGAGTTCTATCACCTACTCTGGCTCTCCGGAACTTATCTTGTGCGTTATAGATAGTTCTAACTCTAGACACGTTATCCGGATTACGACCCTTTATTGTCGAAAGTATATTAAGTGGTCGTACGTTATAATCTGTCAATTCTTTGACCAAACCCAACTCATCATCCTTTAATAGCATTGCATATGCCACACCATGCAACGACTCTAGTTATCATGATTATGCGTATCATCCTTCACCCTCAATACCCAATAATTTTTTGTTCGATGATATTTCGCAACTAATCTGAATGGACAATCGGTTTTACATGTTTTGGTTTTCCGTCTTCCACTACCTTGAGGTTCATACGTCCCACCCTTTGTACACATGTAATTGATTTCGTTCATCTGACCGTCTTCTGATTTGGTTCTATTTTTAACAATTACAAAACCGAGCTCCCGAGCTATATTTTGCGCCCACTCAGTTACTTCCTCGTGAGAACCGAAAACCTGAAAATACATCACATTTTTTACTAATACTTTTGTTTTAGTTTTTATTACAACTTTTACATTTTTACATTTTTATAACAAAATACTTTTACATTTTTATAACTTTTATTTTTTTACATTTTTATAACTTTTATTTAACTTTTTTTTTATAACTTTTATTTAACGTTTACATTTTTACATTTTTTACAACGTTTACATTTTTATAACTTTTATTTAACTTGTTTTTTTTTAACTAATGATATATAACTTTTTTTTTACAAAATAATTTTTTTTTAAACAAAACTATTACCTTTTTTTTTTTACAAAACTATTACTTTTTTTTACAAAACTAATACAAATTTTACAAAACTATTACTTTTATTTACAAAAATAATACAATTTTTTTTTAAAAAATAAAAATAAAAAACGTGTATGGGTAGACAGTTGTCTCACACCCACACACCTCACACGCGTATTATCACACTCACACCTCTCACACTCACAAACTCTCTCTCTCTCTCTTTGTATCAGACTATCATCTGTGCTCTCTTTTTTCTCTCTATTTTTAGATCTAAAAACTTTTTTAGATCTAAAATCAATATTATGTGATGCCTATGTGATGTTGTTGGAGATTTGTGAGAGAGTTTGTGAGTGTGTGGTGATGTTGTTGGGTAGATGGTTCTGTGATAAAAAATGTTTAGATCTAAAAAAAATAGATCCGTGAAGTTTCTGTGATGGTTTTGTTAGATCCGTGTGTTACTTGAAAGATTCTTACGTTAATTTATCAAAATCTTGATTTTTTTAAAGAAACCCTAATTTTTTAAATTAGGGTTTCGTAAAAGTAGTTTGGGGGTTTTCAATCTGTGAATAGATCCGTGATGTTTCTGTGATGGTTTTGTTAGATCCGTGTGTTAATTGAAAGATTCGTACGTTAATTTATCAAAATCTTGATTTTTTTTAAAGAAACCCTAATTTTTTAAATTAGGGTTTCGTAAAAGTAGTTTGGGGGTTTTCAATCTGTGATAAAAAAAAGTTTAGATCTAAAATCAATACTATGTGATGTTGTTGATGATTTGTGAGAGAGTTTGTGAATGTGTGGTGATGTTGTTGGGTAGATGGTTCTGTGATAAAAAAAGTTTAGATCTAAAAAAAATAGATCCGTGATGTTTCTGTGATGGTTTTGTTAGATCCGCGTGTTAATTGAAAGATTCGTACGCTAATTTATCATATCTTGATTTTTTTAAAGAAACCCTAATTTTTTAAATTAGGGTTTCGTAAAAGTAATTTGGGGGTTCTGTGGTGATGGTTCTGTGTTCTTATGTGATATGTGATACTGCTTATATGACATGTGGTGGTGGTTCTGTGGTGCTGGTTCTATGTTCTTATGTGATATGGAAAATAAAATGTGGTGTTGGGTCTAGTAGTCAAATATGCAAGCCCCCGTCCTTATAAACCATGCCAATAAAATATGGAGGTTATGCCTTTTAGGGTTTGCTTATGCCTTTTAGGTGTATTTTTTTTTTTTTTTTTTTTTTTTTTTTTTTTTTACTTTTGTTAATGATACTGCTTATGATACTGCTTATATGGAAAATAAAATATGGAGGTTTCTGTGGTGACCTGTGGATGTGGGTAGGTTAACACCTTGATCTGCCACCTTTGAGTGGTATGAATACCTGCTCTGGCCTACCCCCAGTCCACAGGCTCTAGTTTTAAGCATATTTACGGCGATGATGATTTAAAAAAAAATTGATTTTGGCGTGGCATTTCCAAATGGACGGCAATAGAAACTTGATTTTGCAACATTTGAAGTTGCAGCCATATAATCTGAGCCTAATGTAAAAGCGTAAAACTTATTATTACCTCATTTGTGTAAAATCGTGAACTAGACATTTCGGCAGCCTTGTTACAATGTTGTTGTGATACTCTGCCTTTTGTTGTGATACTCTGCCCCAACCCTTGTTGTGATACTTTGTCTTTTGTTGTGATACTCTGCCCTAACCCTTGTTGTGATGCTCTGCCTTTTGTTGTGATACTCTGCCCCAACCCTTGTTGTGATGCTCTGCCTTTTGTTGTGATACTCTGCCCCAACCCTTGTTGTGTTATGTAACAATTCGCATTTTCATGTTAACTTCTATTCCCGAAAATTTCACTATTCATATTTTTACTATTCACTTTTACTATTCATTTTCCGAAATTTAATTTATATTTCATATTCTCGTGTGATAAATCATTTCCATGGCAAAATAAAAGTTTGACACTCATCAGATCATTTTCGCGAAAGTTATTAAGGAACTACACGTTTTAGGGTAAAACGTCATTCAAAAATCCTACGCACAACGAAACTCGACCGCGTTAATTTTCCCCGCATCATAAAATGTTTGATACACTCATGATTTATTTGAGAATTAATCATGACTAAGAAAAATGTGACCAAATAAACCCTCGACCGTGAGAAACAGAAGTTTACGTTTTTAAGCGCTTTTACTTAGCTGTAACCTTAGCCTATACATGCACCGCGTTTCTAAAACGATTTGAGTTTTCACATTTTTAGAAAAAGTCAACATATTTTCCCCTCTTCCTTTGACCAAAAATCATTCATTGATTTTATAAATCATTCCTTGATTTTTTAGGCTTACGGTTTTATGTCTTAAAGACATTAAATGCCAACCGACACTAGACTGAGCCCAGTCTAGACATTGTAAGTCATTTTAAATTATTATTATCCTATTAGAAAAGTACCATTTTACTTTTCTCAATTTTACACAATATTCGTACGTTTTACGTATTACGCGTTTTAGACCCGTATTTCCAGTTTTAGCAGGGTTTTAGCACCCCGATGGAACTTACCACTCATTTTATATTTTATTATGGAGTATATTGACAAGTTTAATAATTTACGGAACCAAAACTAACTCTATAAATAGGATAATACCAAAATCAACCAAGTCATCCTATCCTACCCTTGTGAAACCGCCAATAGGGGGGGGGGGGGGGGAGTCACCCTTGTGTGTCTTGATCTTGACCATTGATCCATTAGATCATTACATGTGTAAAACTTGGTCACCAAGTTTAGGAAAATATCCTAAATGCATGTAACCTCCTCAAGGCCATATAAAAGCCCCCCTCCCCCTCCTTGGCCGTCCCATATCAACCACACCAACACCATACACTTAGCTAATTTACTTCCAAGTTTCATGCAAGAAATCAAGAGTATTATCAACACTTAAACCCTAGTTTAGTTTTGATTCATCAAAATACTTCCAATCTTTTGAAACTTTGGTGATTTCTCTTGAGTTTAAATCTACTCAAGTCACCTCAACCTTCATCATCTCTCTTTCAAGAATACAAGTGTAGAAAGATTGCTTGAAGTGAAGTAAAGTGAACCATAATCAATCAAAGTCCTTACCTTACATGTTACTTACCTTTCTTTGTTGAAAGCCAAAAGTTGTAAGCAAACCCTAACATAATTTCTTACTCAATATCATTTTCATGCTATTTATATTTCATTCATACTATATATTGTCTTGTTATTATGTTCATGATGTATAAAAGTTGGTAAAACAAGTTATGGTATATATATGTTAACTTATGTTAAGAAAACAAGAAAACTAGTTACTTTTATGGAGAACCACGACCAAAATAGTATAACTATGATATTGGACACTTACCTACGGTTAAATAGGACTTAACGAGGAAAACATAGCAATTTGAATCACCTAAAACGAGTATACGAGTCAAAAGTTATGGCCATAAGAAGTTAGCGAAACCAAAACGCCGAAACTGCCAAACACAACCTGTAAACGATCTGACCCTTTTGAAAGTGGCACTTCTGGTCCGATTCATGAAAAACTTAAACACGAAAGTTGTCCGGAACGACGTTTTCGTTCAGGAAAAAAGAAGCTTGAGCCCTGAAAACGCTTTTCGAGTGATATTTTTCTTCAAATTCTTAACAGCCCATTTTTAGACCAAATGACACATAATAGTTATGATTAATTGAAACCAAGAGGTCTAATGTCCTGAAGCCAAGACCACAACCATGGCTAAGGCCAAGGTTGAGTCTCAAGACCATGGAACAATGACCAAGGTCACGGCAAGGCCATGACTAAAGACCATATAAACTTACCTAGGCGAAAACATGAACTATAAAGTTAATGGCAATATAAACATCCGATTTGGATCTACTCCATCAAAATAACCATGAGACTCATTGTAATAACAATCTTCATCCAAAAGTAAACTTTCATAAGTTTATTCAAATAGTGGACATGTAACTTTCCGGATCAAAACTTATATATATATATATATATATATATATATATATATATATATATATATATATATATATATATATATATATATATATATATATATTGTCAAATACTACAATAGTGGGGAGCCTCATGTGAGGGGTTCATTAAGTAAGCCGTCGAGATGAGTTGTGGATTTACGAATTAAAATGTCGTGGCTCCTCGAACGTTTACTACATGACCTCTGAATTATGTCGGCCCGAACGGTAGTAAGCGATATATAAACTATACATGTTTCATAAACCATTTCTTTTCAAAGACTTACACTATACTAAGTACTATATCATGAACTAAATGCAAGACATATATAGGCAATTCTTCATATTCTTTACTCCAATCCTAAGTCGCAACATTCTATTATAGGTTGCTCGTAGAAACCTTCGCGATTCGATCATCACATTCACTACTTGCTATATAACTTAAGGTGAGTTCATAGCCCCACTTTCCATTACTTAATTGTTTTACAAACCCTTGGGGGGAAATACATGCTATTATTTTTCAACCGAACACAATGCTTTGAAATTGTATGCTACCTGATTGTTTTATTATTACTAAGTACCATCGTTCCTAAATCCAATATCCCTTATTATGAACCATTTAATCACTAGTAATAGTGAGCGTGAATATTGTGAATAGGCCTATTGGGATTGACGAATCACATTTGTATTGACTAAATTCAAACAAATGCACTATATTTGAGATTAGGTATGACAGCAAAGTACCTACCGGGATAACTCCGCCGATTGATATTGGTACCCGTTAACGTTTTGGTGTCATAAGCTTAGTGAATAATAATAACTGTTTTGTTTTCCAACCATTGGTGTGAGTCTATAGCTCACACTACCAACATATTGTGTTTAACCATTAAACAAACTCTATGAATATCACTCAACCTTTGTGTTGACCTTTTAAACATGTATTTCAGGTCCATGATGATCAAGGATGGCACGGAAGGGAACGGATATTCAAGAGGGCTTTAAAGTTTATTATCATTCAAAAACTCATCTAACGTAATTTGTAAATATGGAACCATCTGGGACCTCATTTTGTAATCTCTGATATTTATATAATTTGAATGATAAATCTTTTAAAACGACTCAATTAGAGTTCGTTTTCTATTATTATGATTGTTGTGCCGTCGAGTAACACCCAAGTTGAATTCCGCTGCATTCATAAATTGGGGGTGTTACATGTTACTTGTTGCCTTTTGTGCTTTGTGATTGAGAGTTGCTTTGTTTATTGTGGTTGAGTAGTGTTTGTTGTAATGGTTGTAGTATTTGTTGCCACTTGTGTGAAACAGAGTGTAGTTGAGAGTAGTGAAACTGATTGTGGTTTGTAGCTGATTGTTACTTGTTGCCTTTTGTGCTTTGTGATTGAGAGTTGCTTTGTTTATAGTGGAGCAAAGCTAATTGTTACTGTTGTGTGAGTTTTTCACATGCTTGTAATACTACTGTTCTTTGTGATTTGAGGGTTGCTTGAGGAAAGCTGCAAAAGCAAGAATCTTGCTATTTACAGGCTTGTGAGTTTTTTTACAGGCTTGTGGATGCTGTTGAGGTTATGTAACATGTGCTTTATAAGGACGGGGGCTATTTTTTTTTTTTATCTTAACGGGGGCTATCTGCACTTGGACATGATAAATTTTGTGTGAATCTGCCCTTTGTAACAAAGGCGATGACGAATGGTTTTTAAAACCAAATGGCATGGCAAAGTGATATTTTTATCACTTTGCAGCCTTCATTATCCGAGCCTTAAGTCCATAACGAAATAGGCCCCGTTCTTGTATAACACAACCCTTGTGGGCAATTGTGTTTCTGTGATACTACTGTTCTTTGTGATTTGAGGGTTGCTTTGTTTATAGTGGATGAAAGCTGCTGCTAAAGCAAGAATCTTGTAGTTTATAGTGTAACATGTGATGCTGGTGGGGTTTGTACTTGTGATGCAGTTGAGGTTGTGTAACATGTGATGCTGATACAGGCTAGTGATGCTGTTTACAGGCTTGTGTGATATTTTACAAAACTATTACTTTGTAATTAAGGCGATGACGAATGGTTTTTAAAACCGAATGACATGTCAAAGTGATATTTTTATCACTTTGCAACCTTTATTATCCGAGTCTTACTAAAAATCTGAGCCTATAAGGCGATGACGAATATTTCTTATGTTTACTTTGTGATGTTTGTGTGAACTGCACTTTGGTTGGACCTGAAAAAAAAAAAAAAAAAAAAAAAAAAAAAAAAAAAAAAAAGACTTTGTTTGGACTTATTTTTTGTGTGAATCTGCACATTTGGACAAAAAATAATTAAAAGACTTGTAAAAAAAAGACTTCAAAAAATAATTAAAAGACTTGTAAAAAAAAAATACTTAAAAGACTTGGAGGGAAAAAAAAAAAAAAAAAAAAAACCCCGCAAAAAGCTGCAAAAAGTACCTAGTATAGTGAGGGTTTGCATATTTGAAGGCATAGACCCCGTTCTTATAAGGCAACCCTTTTATAATAAGAAGAAAAAAGAAATAAAGAGAGAGATAGAGAGAAGAGTGTAAGATGAGCCCACAAATTGATAAAAAGTGTAGAAAAGTAAGGGGTGGAGTTGGGTTTTGTAGATGGTAGAGTTGGAGGGTTTAAACTCACTCCCACTCTACACCAAACAAAGGATTTAAACATCCTTGAGTCCAACCCCACCAAAAAACCCCATACCAAACGGGCCCTTAAGCAAATTTCTGGAATACCTATTAAAAGACATTACTTCCACCACTATAATATGTTATCCCATTTTAGCAATTCTATATATATATATATATATATATATATATATATATCTTTTGGTCTTCAAAAGTTCCAACTGGTCTGAAACTTTATGTCAAACAACGCTTCAGATGTGATCGAACGGAAATTGCAACTACATCTGTTAATGGGCGTGAAAAACATCCTTGAGTTTGATTTGCTTGAGATTGTTGTGAAAGCGATTCCTTGTCGTTTGCGTCAGACTCATAAATAAGCGGTCCCTTGTAGATTATGGAGTGTCACTGATGCATCAACTTTTTTTTACAGTATGGAAAATTCTTAACGGAAAAAATCTTATTAGACCTGTAATTTTGAGAAAGCCAAAAAAATCAGTTGTTGTCACTAATATTCAGTTTGAGGTTTGTTACTATGTTATATATGAGTACTTGTCTGAAATTTCAATTTCACATTTCATTCAAATCCATCTTTTTTTTCTTCTGTAATAGTTGAAAGAGACATTGGCAGCCTTGAACCATTGCATACCAGTGTATCCTAAGACTATACACTAAGCATTTGTCACAACAATATAACGTGAAAGAAAATTGACTTGTAAGAGAGGGGCAAACCTTCAGCCATTGAGAAGTTGTTGCCAATCTTGAAAAACCAAACGACTCAAAAGAAATACCGTTAACACTGATCGGCGTTAATGCCAATAATGTTGGTGTATCCGCGTTAATGCCAATACATTTGCTTACATCTATCTATTTCTGCCTCCAATGTCTCTTGATGAGCTGCATTCATTCACAAATCACAACAAACAGATGGACTATAAGTTGCTTTAATTTCTATTTTTCAGATTTATATCTACGATAACATATGTTATACAGGATGCATATATCTTAGAATCTGTACTCATAAAGCTGTTGCTCTTTATTCGAAATTCAAGTCGTTAGCGAAATTTTAGTCGAAGTTTGTGATCAAATTGTTGATAACATTACCATGATGACAATATTTACGGTAGGGACCAAACAAAGAGGCATTTATATTTTGCATATCTATATTCAAAAGCTAGTTGGTATGACAACCTGTTTGCGTATAATATAGTCTTTTAATGAGATTATAAACTCTCTGTTGCTACACCTTTAATTTCCTTTCTTGTTTTCTTAGTTCTACCTGCCTTTTCATATTTACCATACCCTTTTGGGTTTAAGTGAGGGTATTGTAAATGTGAAAAGGTATTCATCATGAATGTTAAACGAACCTCATACTATTGGTAGATGTTTCAAGATAAAGGTTAACATAGTGTTCAAACATTTTAGGTGGAACACGTGTTCCATTTAGTGATCAATATGGTACCTGTATATTGAAGAACATAGTGGCGAAAAGTAGACGGTCGTCCATCACTGCATATAAAATCGCCACTATTCCCACACAAACCACATGTATCATCATTAGAATCGTGACCTTCTGAAGGCACCTAGAAAAATGATTAAAAAATAAAAATGTGATTGTAGGATGTTTACATGATGATCTGATTCAAAAATCGTTTTCCCTTTTCAATAAGTGATTAGGTACACCTTATTAAAATAATATCAACAATGGAACACCTTTTATAATTTCAAAATAGTTATTACCTTAATCTTCTTCTCAAGTGGGCATCGGGGATTGGTTATTCCTTATGCATTTGCTATGCAACTGCTCCCCCAGTACTTTGCATTCCCTGGTGTTGTCTCTAATGGTTACTTTGATATGATTTTTTTCCTAACATCTGATTCCGTAGTCACAGCTATTACTCGTGTGATTAATGATCCTCAACTAAAAAAACGCGTTAGTAAACACATTGTTTAAGGTTTAAATCAAAACAACAAATTCATCGTTGTTAACCAACTAAACTTCTTGATAACCATTTTAACACAAACATCTTAGTCACCAAAAACACCACCACACGCTCCACACCTACTTGGTATCCAAAAATACCTAAAAAAAACCACACCATATATTTATAAGAAAAGTACCCAAAATTACGCAATTTGCAAAAATTTCAATAAGCCTATAAGTCAGCCAACTAAGCTTAAACAAACACTACTAAAGAAACACTTATTTATTTATTTTTATTATTATTTGACTTGTGATCATACATGAAGCATATCGGACACGTCAATTCAATAACTGCTAATGGCAGTTTAAAAAACATAAGTTATACCTTTTCCTCTGTGGCAAGCAGCGAACTTCATTGGAAGAAATCCAATGTGTTTTCAATATTGATTTATACCCATCTTAACATAATACTCATTTTCTGCATAAATAAGAAACCATTAGATTGTCATCTTTTTAATTATTTTCTCTTTTCCTGCCAGCCCTTTATAAACACTGTGTTTGTGCCTCTATCATAACTCCGATAAACCATAATAAGCTCATACCAAATACTGTGTTCGTGCCTCTAGTGAACACATACTTTTCAATAAACCTTTCCTGCTTCATTTTAACCATAAAGAACCAAAACATACCATACCCACATCAAACTTAATCAGTTAATCCCAAAAAAATGCAAACACATAGCATAATAAAGAATTTCAATAGCATAAACCATATCAAAATTTTAATTAAAAAAATAGTTACCAGTCCATTAGAAGTTTCTCCATCATCGTAGCAAAGAATTAGGTTTTTCTTCAATTGGCATTGACAATATCGGGAAAAAAAAATGTAACCGACGTTGGAGTTTTAGGTAAAATAGAAAATGGAAAGTTATTGATCTGGGTTAGTGGAATAAGGTTTGTATTTGGATTATGTGTAACATATAAGTGATGCGTGGGAATCGCACCTTGCTTTACCTCTCGAGGGATCTCGAGAAGCTTACAACCCCCACCAGGCAGTGTACCTGATCGTTGTAGTATAGTATAGTGACAAGTACCGGGGGATTGATCGTTCAGCTTAGGAATAGTGTCGCTAGGATTAGAAAACCTAATTAATAGTTCTAGAGGTGAGAGATGATTATTTTTGTATTTTTATATTTTATGAAAGCAATTAAAATCTCGGTTTTTAGAAGAGTGGGCGGAATTAGTTGCTATTCAACTAACCCAAAGCTATTATATAATTAAAATAAAATAATGAAAATGAAATTAAACTAAATTAAACTAAGGTTGTGAGCAGTATTTGGAGAAATTGTGTTTACTTAGACTTCACTACTCCCTAGATATCTTTTACATGTTAATTACTTGTTACACTTGTATGAATGACGGATTGTATTCCTTAATACCATTCGTGGGGTGGCATACATAACTCCCCAACTCTATGAGCTCTTATCTCCTCCTACACCATGACCCAGCACAACTATAGGGATTGTAAACAGTGGCTCATGCATTAAATACAACCAATAAAGACCTAGTACGCCTCGGTTCATGTTTCTTAAGACGTTCAAGCATGTTACCATTTGGAGATCTGCCAGTTTTCTTAAGCCTAACATATAAATCATTCATTCAAAACAAGAATAGACAAGTAATCAACACATAATCAACATCTAGGTTTCATTAGATCTAAGCAAACACAAGAGAGATCTAGCCTAGCATAGTAGAATTAAGATAAGAACAAAAGATAAACAACCAACACATAGACATATTGATTGAATTGAAAATACACTTATCTCAATTACAATGCAAGGTCTCAAGGGTTTGGAACCCTTGAAAAACCTGTGAAAGAGGCACCAAAATCGTCTTTAGGGTTTCACCAAAACTTCTCTCTTTTTAATGAAAAAACTAGAAAACTATATATAGGAAAAACAGTCTGACGGCGTCAAGATTTAATTCTGACGCCGTCACCTTGCCGCCATAAACTTCCTCGGACGGCCTTGATCCACTTATGACGGCCTATGTGACGCCGTCACCACCCACGGTAAATTATTCTTGGCCACTTTGACGCCGTCACCACCTTCGATATTTAATTCTTCATGTCCGACGCCGTCAAGCTTTTGGTCTTGACGCCGTCACCTTGTATTTTCAGCTTGGATTTTTGGTACTTTGCCGTTTTCTTCACTTTATGCTCCAAAAACGTCCAAAATAGCCTCTTTTTCAGAATTCACTCTCCAAACACCTAAAATCATAAAAGGAACGATTTAGGGCAATATTTGATCAAATAAAGTCGGATTCGGGCTTAAATGACCCCCTAAAAACGGATCATTTTTCGCCTCATCATATATCCTTACACTTGAGATTTGCTTGTCCTCAAGCAAATGAGCTTTTATTCTACTCAAAAGACAAGTTAGGGGTCATTTAACACTAATATAAAAGTAATTACAACAAATAATCGTTCCACTAAAGACCAATAGACAAGCACGGAGGTCATACACAAGCACCTCACAAATAGTGTTTAGATACTCACATCTCTCGGGTGTAATAAAGTAATATAACATTATGGAAATGGAAGATATCTCTCACTACCTGTCATAGCAAAATAGATTACCATAGGCTTGGGAAATGATCAAACCTCCACCACATGGCGTAAGCACCTAGGATAAACTATCAAAGAGGTCTTTTTAAAGGGTTGTAACGTTAGGTGTAGGGATATGAATTACACGGTTTTGTTGGATAAAGGAGGTTTTACTGGTGGCGAGTTAACAATCTTAGTTAATTACATGTACAAGATGGCGTTGCTAAGCCAAGACTAGACTCGACTTAAGCTAATAAATGAAAAATAACAAAAACATAAAATGAACATAGAATAAAAACGGGATGGTAGTCCGTATGTTTTTTTCTCTTTTTTTTTTCTTTTCTATTTTTTTTTCTTGATTTTTTCGATTTTTTTTTTTTTTTTTTTTTTTTTTTTTTTTTTGCATACACTCTTACCCTACCATCCGAAATAATACATCATAGGGGATGAGAATTCCCCTTACACTTGAATCTTTACATACTTTACAATTAACTAATCTAATGACTCGAATTAAGAAAATTAAAACACTTGGAGCACTTTTAAGATTAACGCACGTATGGGGGTAATAAGTGATGTTCTTCCCCATTACTCCATAAAATAAGTACTTACCCATGAGTCCCAATAGTCCCAAAACAATATGTACAAGGATATGACTCGACTTAGCAACCATGTAATCAATTAGAAAGTTAACTTAGGGTTTAACAAATAACAATAATGCACTAAAAATGAGCGCATACACGGAAGGCTAAGGCGATTTGGTTGTACATTTAAGTGGGGTGTAACAAATTCTTCCTTTAAGTAAAATGCTTAAAGTTAGAAACGAAAAGATAGGCTCGGAGGGGTGTACTAGGGGTATCGTGTACTAAAAATGAGTACAACGCTAAGGGTGTGGGAAAAATTAGTTGACTTAACTAGCCAAGTAATATGACTTAAATGGTCAAGTAATTATAATACGGGTTTAACACAAGGGTGATCCTAATGCCTCTTATCATGTAGTAAATCCTACTACACGAATGTAGTCTCACTAGCGGTCTCGGGATGCATCACTAACGCAAGTTCTAGAATCTAAATGCTACCGGTACACTCATAAGCACTAATAATGAATGCTTTTCCTATCAAATCTAAAGGCGAACCTCACATTTTTGGGTGGAAAATTTTCTGAATATACGGTTATGTGCTAGTCATACAACCTCCTATCCATGAGACGCTTGCTATGGCTAAAGTTTCACTCCTAAATGTTGTAAAAAATTTTAAATTTGGCGCTAAAATTACACTAACAAGTATTTCTCGTAGTCTTATTACTCATCTACTATCAAACAAAACAAACTCAAGCGAAAGTGCATATGTAAGGTATCATCTTTTTACCCTCCCCTTACACTTAAGATGAACATTGTCCCCAATGTTCAAGTAAAGAATGTAAAAGTTAAAAAGTAAAGAGAATGAAATCAAATACTCCCCTGATTCGCTCGGTAAGGATTTTAGTTGGCCAGGTTAAATCCTCTTCCAAGAAAACGAACAATCAAAGCTTCCCTTCCAGAATATAAATCATCTTCTTGTCACAAATAACCTGTAAATCCTGACAAAAGTAGACAAGGCAACCTCGCGTAAAATCGGCGGCATCCTATATAAGTTACTAAATCCTAGAAAACAAAGTAAGATATAATGCTTGTGGAATGAAGTTTGCAGATTTCCTGGAGATTATAAAACTTAATAATTCACAAAAACCATAAGACTCCGTTAGAAAAACAAAACCGGTAAAATTTCCAGATTTTAACTCCTGACGCCGTCAAGAGCAAACCCTGACGCCGTCAGAATGGACCTGCAGAAATTCTTATGTTAAGTTTCCGGAAAATTTCTGGAAAAACTTTGTCCTACTTCCTGGAAAATCCTGCAAAACTTCATTATGACTCAATACAAGCATTTGACTCTAACAAATACGAATATACATGTTCATTAAATATTGTGGAGAATCATGATCGGTTTGTTTCTTAAAAACATATTTGGGGTTTCCCCTTACACTTATCTTTTGCAAAAATACCTCTAGGTTGAAGTTAAGACTAGGCTAAACAACATAATAAAGTATTTCCACTTTTTAGTAGAGAAACATGATCAACCAACAATAAAAATAAAACATGCATACGGAAGCAAATAACAATCAAACAAATAAAAATCACACAAAACATGGGTTGCCTCCCAAGAAGCGCTTTTCTTTATTTACGAGTCTTGTAGCTAGACTCAAAGTCGTGGGTTACTACGTGATTCGGGTGAGTTCCTCATTGAGGACATCTTTGGGATCGAACTTAGGTTTCAACTTTCTATTGGTTCCCTTAGTGTGGTATGACCTTTCAAACTTTTCTCCATCCGGATCATACAAGGTCATTCTAATATGCCATGACCCGTCACCTTCTTTAGGTGGCTTGTCCCACCCCCATTTATACTTATCTCCATCTCTTTTCCATTTATTTAACTCTATATTAATAGGCATTACGCTCAAGAACTCAATCATCTTTCTAAAGACTAAGGGGTCCTCAAAGGGATCTAGCTCCTCATCCCTAGCTATGAGTTGTTCTACCGAATGTGTCTTCTCAACAAAATCCTTTTCTAGATAAAATGGGCATTGAGGTCCTATGAAGTTCCTTTCTATCCAAGGTCCATATCTAGATGGTCTCCTATTCATCTCTACCCAATGCGGTGTTGGTTCATCATCACAATCATAACTATGCTTCTTAACATCATACACCGACCAAGTATCGCCTTCTCCTACCGCTATCTTGGATTCCTTGCAATCTATCATGGCACTAGCGGTTGCTAAAAATCCTCTTCCTACCAATAATGGGCATGTAGTGTCACTAACCATGTCTAGGACGTGAAAATCCGCTAATATAGTTAACCTTCCTACGTGAACTACTACATCCTTAATCATTCCAACCGGGTGGGCAATACTTCCATCCGCTAGCCCTATCAATACCTCCGTTTCCTCTAACTTTCCTAGCTTAAGAGCGGTGAATAAGGATAAGGGAATCAAGTTGAGGCTTGACCCTAAATCGGCTAGTGTGTCGAAAGCTTCGGATCTTCCTATCTTACAAGACAAAACAAATATACCCGGATCATCAAGCTTTTTAGGCAACTTGTTTTGAACGAAGGCGGTCCCATTTTTACCTAGCTTATACTTCTCATATTTTTCTAGGAGGGCACTATAGTAAGGAGCACGCGCTAAGACATCAATGACGGGGCGTTCAAGGTGCAGTTCTTTGAATTCATCGTCAAGGTCTTGCGTAAGAGGTGTTTCAACTATGCTTTTGACCGGCTATATAGTGGGTGTTTTAGTTGATTGGTCCTTTTGGGGAACTTGGTGTTGTTTGAAACACGTGCTCGTTGATTTAACCGAGTAGTATTGTGGACACGAAGTGGGTGACGAAACTGAAGATATGGCATTAACGTTTAGTTTCGGATTCTTGATGGTGTCGCTTGGGAGTGCTCCCATTTCTCGGTCATTGAGAACTTTCAACAATGCATCAATTCTATTGGTCATCTCGCTTTGATTTTGTTTGAAATCGGCTTCAAACTTAGCTATGCGGGCTTCTTGAGATGCCATGAACTTTGACATCAGTCCTTCAAGATTGTTGGTACTACCATAGTTGTTAGAAGGATTGTTGTTGAAGGTACGGTTGGATGGTGGACCGTTTGATTGGTAACGATTAGGCGGATTGGAAGAATTTGGTTGATTTTGTTTCCACCTAAGGTTTGGGTGATTTTTCCATGAGGGGTTATATGAATCACCGTATGTGTTTGGCTCGGGCTTGAAAGTGTACCACTTATCTCCCGCTTCGTCGGTACGCGTGGATGCGTAGTCCGCAAAAGCTGTTCCGGGGAGTTCCACACAATCACGAGTGTCATGGGGACCACTACATAATTCGCATGAAGAAGTGATTTTGTTCACTTGGCTTGAATGCTTCGGAGCTTCGTAAGATTTCATAAGAGACTTGACTCGACCTTCAAGTTCCATGATCCTACGGTCGGGAGTGCTTGAATTGTTCGAAGGCAAAGATATTGCCTTGACCGTTTTGTTCAAATCACGGGGATCATTCCAACTTTCGTTGTCATAGAGAGCAAGATCTTCTATGAGTTCCCGTGATTGTTCCGCACTAAGATCACGTAGCTTACCACCGGACGATTGGTCAATGGTTCGTCTCGTGGAGATGTCGATATGGTCATAGAAGATTTGAATTTGGAGCCAAAGATCTATGCCATGATGAGGGACTTTTTGGAGTAAGTCCTTGAAACGAGTCCATGCTTCATAAAGAGATTCATTTTGACGTTGTTGAAACATCAAGATGTCATTCCTAAGTTTAGTAGTTCTCCCCGGTGGGAAAAATTGAGCAAGGAAACGAGTGGTGAGATCATCTCATGTGGTGATGGATCCCGCGGGTAAACGCTCAAGCCATTGACTAGCTTGATCCCGTAGAGAGAATTGGAATAGGCGTAAACGGGTAGTCTCTCTAGTTTCAACACCTAGGTCTATGGAATCTACGATTTTGAGGAAGTCCTTAAGGTGTTGGTTTGGATCTTCGGAACGAAGTCCATGGAATGCACATCCGCTTTGCACCAACCGGATGGTGTCGGATCGCAAGGGGGTCACATTGGCTCCGGTGAGCTCAATGGTGTTTCGGTAGCCTTGGTGGCTAGGTCGGGAATACTCTCCTAAGGTTCGGGGCCTAAGGGGTTCTAATGGTGGGTTTTGTTGTGGTGGGATGATGGGTTCAAAGATGTTACCACCTTCCATGATGTCGGATGGTAAAGAGTTACGAACAAAGGCACGAAGAAACAAGATAGACTAAAGAAGACCTAAAAAAAAATAAAAATAAAAATCTTACTAGAAAGGAATCTAGCAAGTAGACCTAATAAAAAGAAATCCTAACCTAGACAATAACTATTCCCCGGGCTGCGGCGCCAAAAACTTGATGCGTGGGAATCGCACCTTGCTTTACCTCTCGAGGGATCTCGAGAAGCTTACAACCCCCACCAGGCAGTGTACCTGATCGTTGTAGTATAGTATAGTAACAAGTACTGGGGGATTGATCGTTCAGCTTAGGAATAGTGTCGCTAGGATTAGAAAACCTAATTAATAGTTCTAGAGGTGAGAGATGATTATTTTTGTATTTTTATATTTTATGAAAGCAATTAAAATCTCGGTTTTTAGAAGAGTGGGCGGAATTAGTTGCTATTCAACTAACCCAAAGCTATTATATAATTAAAATAAAATAATGAAAATGAAATTAAACTAAATTAAACTAAGGTTGTGAGCAGTATTTGGAGAAATTGTGTTTACTTAGACTTCACTACTCCCTAGATATCTTTTACATGTTAATTACTTGTTACACTTGTATGAATGACGGATTGTATTCCTTAATACCATTCGTGGGGTGGCATACATAACTCCCCAACTCTATGAGCTCTTATCTCCTCCTACACCATGACCCAGCACAACTATAGGGATTGTAAACAGTGGCTCATGCATTAAATACAACCAATAAAGACCTAGTACGCCTCGGTTCATGTTTCTTAAGACGTTCAAGCATGTTACCATTTGGAGATCTGCCAGTTTTCTTAAGCCTAACATATAAATCATTCATTCAAAACAAGAATAGACAAGTAATCAACACATAATCAACATCTAGGTTTCATTAGATCTAAGCAAACACAAGAGAGATCTAGCCTAGCATAGTAGAATTAAGATAAGAACAAAAGATAAACAACCAACACATAGACATATTGATTGAATTGAAAGTACACTTATCTCAATTACAATGCAAGGTCTCAAGGGTTTGGAACCCTTGAAAAACCTGTGAAAGAGGCACCAAAATCGTCTTTAGGGTTTCACCAAAACTTCTCTCTTTTTAATGAAAAAACTAGAAAACTATATATAGGAAAAACAGTCTGACGGCGTCAAGAGTTAATTCTGACGCCGTCACCTCGCCGCCATAAACTTCCTCGGACGGCCTTGATCCACTTATGACGGCCTATGTGACGCCGTCACCACCCACGGTAAATTATTCTTGGCCACTTTGACGCCGTCACCAGTACGTCTGACGCCGTCACCACCTTCGATATTTAATTCTTCATGTCTGACGCCGTCAAGCTTTTGGTCTTGACGCCGTCACCTTGTATTTTCAGCTTGGATTTTTGGTACTTTGCCGTTTTCTTCACTTTATGCTCCAAAAACGTCCAAAATAGCCTCTTTTCCAGAATTCACTCTCCAAACACCTAAAATCACAAAAGGAACGATTTAGGGCAATATTTGATCAAATAAAGTCGGATTCGGGCTTAAATGACCCCCTAAAAACGGACCATTTTTCGCCTCATCAATAAGAAAGATGGATTTAGGTTTTTGTGTGAGAGGCGGATCTGATTTTTGGCGGTGTGCAAAAGATCAAGGATGAGTTTAGTGGTCGAGGTTTTGATATGGTTTGTGTGTCTGAATGGGGGAGAAGATTCTAGCAAATGGTGTGTATCAATGGGGAAAGAAGGTTCTAGGGTTTAGGCTGTGGAGATTGTAAAATGGCAGAGGAAAAACACCAAAGGGACCATCACAGATTGGTTACGGGATGCTACAGGTGCTGTAATATTGTGAAAATGAATGAACAGTGCTAATAATAGTGCTCTTACGGGACGGATGAACAGTATTCCGTTTCCCTTCCAGCCAATGAGAAGGAGCCTCATGCCCCACTATCAATAGTGTACTATGTACAGGATTTGTACTCAAGCAATGTAGGCCACAATTTGTGTAGTTCATGATCCGTAATTATCTGTAAACCCCCAATTAAGCCCAACGGGAATCCTGTCTTTTAGATATATTTATAATATAATTTACACTTAATGTTTCAAACTTGGCATAATTATCAATATATCTATACATTAAAAAAATACAAAATTATAAACCTACTGTACAAACCAACTAAACAAAACAACATTTCTTGTGAAATTTCAATAAGAAAAATTACATTGTGATGAGCCGTCAAACTCTTATAATACAAATCATAAATCTTTAACAATTATTGTACTTATTAAACCAAGCACTCATAAAAGATAGATACCAAACATTAGGAAAAGACTCTTCTTAACATAAAACCAATACAAATCACTCCTAAAAAGAGATATGATCAGAATCTATTGTGTCTAAAAGAGATGTGTATCGAAATCTTTAACGACGGTGGAAAGGGAAGATGATGTTTGATGTGGATGCGGGGACTGCAAGTGAGCTTTTTTTTTTTTTTTTTTTTTTTTTTTTTTTAAGGCTTGTGACAAGCGAATGTAATGGTTACAGACTTACAGTCAAATATTTTTAAGTCATTCCAACCTAAAAGACCCGCCATAAAAAGAATATTATCACAAAAAGCATATAAAAGAAAAAGACATAATTTGCCTAAACTGATAAATTTAATTATAAGTATCTCGCCGCCACAACACGCAGCTACCCACTATGTATAACAAATTATCAAAGACTTAGGCCGAACACAGTAGGAGCCAAACGATCAATCAAAATGGTGGTCACGATCGATCGCCACTAGTGTGGCTTGAAATCACAATCGATCGATCGATCGTTTTGTTGGCTTAAAGTTCGTTCCAACGACCTCCACTTTTTTTTTTTTTTTTTTTTTTTTTTTTTTTTTTTTTTTTATGTGACATATGAAGATGTGTGTGTGTTTTCGTTGCAGAAGATGAGGATTTTATTATTTTTTCTTTAATTTTTTTAATTGGTAAGTGGGTTACGAGTTTTTGTTTTTTTGTGTTTTTTTTAGATATTATTTGTAAAGTATTTTACAAAATAATGAAAAGAAAAAAAAATGTAATGAAATTAAAATTTAGTTGGAAAAAAATAAAAAAATGAAGATCGCTTTTATAGTAACAACCAATCACATGTAAGTCACTAAAAAAAAGTTAACGTGACCGATAAAATGAGGATCAATCCGCCCCATAGTCCAGCCTTATAAGGCAGGTCGACACGGTATTTTACTTTTCTCAGTTATCCAATAGATAAGTGACATATTTTTTTTGAACCGGCCGGATCAACCCGACCCAAAAGCCACATGACATTAATAAGAACAAAAAAAGAATCAGGGGCACCTGTTTGTTTGTTAGTGGTACCGACACTTGTAACCAAAATGACATGTGTTTTTTACTTTTTGGGTACCTGTTTATTTGTCAGTGGTTCCGTACCAAACACTTTAATACTTTATTACTTTTTAAAGTATTTTTTGGATTATAATGAAAATTTAACATATAAAATGTGACAGGTGTTTAAAATACATGGTAATTTTTGTACATGGAAGGGTGTTAATGAAAATATAAAAAAATGAATCAGTTATAACCCATATTTGGAAATAGAAAATAAATAACCCATGTTTGTGAGGAGTGTTCGTGTTCTAAGTAGACCAATATTTACAAAAGCCTCAACAATGAAAGCTTCTGCAGCAGCAGCAGGAGAGACAGTGGGAAACAAGCAAATAATCTTCAAAAGCTACACTAATGAATCACCATCCGAAACCAATATGGAACTTAAGCTTGATAGTAAAATAAAGCTGGAAGCACCAAAGGGATCAAATGGAGTTTTGGTGAAGAACATGTATTTGTCGTGTGACACTTACATGCGTGGTCGTATGCGTGATCGTCACGACTCTTGGATTCCTCCTTTTGTTCCTGGCTCTGTATGATCACTACTCTCATTCTATTAATATAGTAGAATCTCGATAAATTAATACTCGATTAATTAATAAACTCTGTAAATTGTAAATTAGTATCTATCAATTACTGTAATAACTTTAGGGGTCCATAGAGTATATGATTTATAGAGTTTCTTCGATAACGTATCTTATGATCAAATTGTTAGATTACATGATTTGTAGTAATTTCTATGATTGTTGTAGTTGGTTAGGTAGAGAGTCGTTTGGATAGAAGTATCATTTGCAATGTTGTTGCAATTTGTAGGATCATGACAGGAGGTGTTTGGTAGAAATTGTCGTTTTAAGGTTGTTGTAACTCTTAACTTGCTGATTTATTATTAACATATTTAATTGCCTTACACAAAAATAAAATATAAAAATGGATGAGGTTTTCCCTATTTAGGTTACTCAGGGAGGGCGAGTTTTGACTCATATGCACCTCGGGAGGATTAAGCGACCTCTTGTGAGGACATAGGGATGCCTTACCACTAGGCCACCTTGATTGTGTTTTTATGATCAAATAGTTATTTAGTTTAATTGTCATATTTCTTAAGGGTCACTAATTTTTTTATGTATTGTACCAAATTTAAAAGATGTCGCCAAGTTAAAACGTCAATATTTACAAAATGCAGGTTTGTGTGTGTGTGTGTGGTTTGCTTGTTTTTTCTTCTTAGAAAAGTACTTATATGTATAACTGATTAAATGCGTACACATGTATAGATGCACTAACTATGCTAGGAAATTAAAATGAAGAATGCATCGTAGTCCTGGATTTACCTTACAAAAATTCATGATTTGGGCCTTTCGTATGTCTTGGTTCCCTGAAGTAAGATGGGTGTGTATTTGTGCATTCATGTCTATGAGATAACTTTTGGAGTTGACCTAAAGATTGCTTATGTCATTCTTACTTTTGCACTACCTGTGGAAACACAGTACCCGTCTGCACAGTTTATGGAATTATCATGTATGGGAACATGGTTTTATACCTTATTTGTGTACAAAGCTTTTTTCTCGATAATATTATGATGCTACATGATTGGATTTTCCGTTTGTATGTGCATTCTGTTATTGACATGTTTGCTGTCAACAAAATTGAAGCCGATAGAAGGAAATGGGGTGTCAAGAGTTGTGGATTCTAATAATCCAGATTTCAAAGCTGGTGATCTAGTATCAGGGCTTACAAATTGGGAAGAATACAGCGTCATCAAGAACACTGGTCAACTGAAGAAACTTCAAAAAGATGACGACATTCCTCTATCTTATTATCTTGGACTTCTAGGTGCGCCTTCTTTCACTTTTCCCCTCATTTAAGTGCAAAATACTTTTAATCATTTATTTCTTAACGTTTCAACTTTAAAAGATCTCATGAACTGCGTATTTTTTGTTTGGTTTTTGTATTCTTTAGAAAGGCAAAGGGTTATCACCTCTAAGTATTACCACTCCGAGGATTAGGCCAAACCTGGGATATTGCATATTGGAAATTAGATCTTTGGATCTTTGATTGTGATAAGAAAAGCAAGCATTCAGTTATGCATGAGGAATAAGAGCTTTTGCAGCTTTGATTGAAAGAATTGTTTGAGTTGACAGTTTGACACATAGTTAAACCGAAGTTAGAACTGCCTCTTTTTAGAATGTTGAACAGATTGTTATTCAAAATAGATATTTTTAGCCTAAAATTTTCACTAAAAAATCTTGTTATTAATATTGGACAGCTAAACATTTGCTTTTTGTTTGGGGGATGCATGCAGGATGCACTTGCTTATTGATTAGCATATAGTAGTTGCAAGGTAACAACAGTTTAATCATAGCTCACGAGGATGAATAGAACTTATAAAGGACTGGCTTTGCTGTGGACCCTTTGATACACATTACGTGTCGTAAGCAACATTATCATTTCTAGTAATCTTCCAAGCTAGACTCATTTCTGTTTAGGCATTGTTTCTCATATCAAACAGTTGATGCTATTGGCCACAATGTTCTCTGTTGTTCATTCACCTAAAGTCTTGTAGACACTTTATTAATGGTCAAACACTTTTTCAATATTTCCATCCAGATATTAACATAAAGTTTTGTTAAATTTTATGCAGGCAGTCCAGGATTTACAGCTTATGCCGGTTTTTATGAGGTTTGTGCTCCTAAAAAAGGAGACTATGTTTATGTATCTGCTGCCGCCTCTGCTGTTGGACAGCTTGTTGGTCAACTTGCTAAGTTACATGGATGCTATGTGGTTGGAAGCACTGGCACAAACCAAAAAGTACGTTATGGGACATTATTTTTTCTCAAGAGATGATCACTCCTTTAAAATAAATGATTGGATACAAATTTCAAGATTATCACAAAGTTTCCAAACTTGCAACTGTTGTGGATTAACTTGCAATAAAACAAAAATATAACCAGCTTACACGTTTCTGTCTAAAGTAATTTTGGCCAAAATATATAATAAAATAGCTTCAGGTAGGAATAAAGATCAGCAAAAGAAGTCTCATAGTCTATATGACTCCATGTTCGCTACAATTTTCCTCACTGGAGGAATTTGAATTTCAAAAAGTCTTTTTATTCTGGTGATGTTAACTGAAAAATTCTCTTACCAACTTTTTATATGTTTTAGCTTGGGTGCATAGTACTGCTGGCAAGATGGGCGGGTCAGACGGGTTTTGAAATGGCTCAAAACGGGCGTGTTCAGGCTGGTTTGACCCACAACCACTCTTTTATCCACTTCATTATATGAATGGAAGTATGGAACTATTTAGGAGGTTGTATGCATTCAGATAGACTTTGGGTGACGTGTAGCTAAATCATGGATTTGACCCGTTTGAGATTAAGCGCAACCCAAATCGACCCATTCATAAGTAAAGGCGTCAAATAGCCACGTCTGGTGACTGGTACATTAGAACAAAGTGTAAACTTTTGTTTTAGTTTGAATAAAAGGGATACCGTGTCAAGTATCTTCTTTTATCTTAAACTTACAGATGTCTTATTGTTTAAGACACCCAACTACATCCACCTGCCCTGAAAGTTAAACGGTGACTTGAATCTTTGCAATGAACTATGTAGATGTGATAGGCACATCAAGAACGAAACTTATGTGAACATGAAATCAGGTGGAACTTTTGAAGAATAAGCTTGGATTTGATGAAGCCTTCAACTACAAAGAAGAATCAGACCTTGAAGCAGCTCTGGCCAGGTAACAGTTTCGTGTTTTACTATTATAAATATTCAACAACAATAGTAAGCATATTCTTTAGTATCAATTAGATTACCATTCTATAGTAGTATAGTTAACATGTTATAACATTGAAAAACATAAATAAAGCTTTAGCGTTTATTAATTTCAAATCAAGTTAATAGTTAACATGCGGTTCTCCAAATTCCCCCATCAGAATTTGAAATCAAATTGTAGTTATTTTTACAATCAGAACTTAGGTTGACTATATCTATCGCAATACAAAGTTCAAACTTTGTCACTGGATTATAAATTTTGTGTTTACCTGACAAATCTAACGCCTTTGAGACTGTATCTTGCGTTTAATGAGAACCGTAAGAGAGATCTCTTTGACCTTTGTGTCATCGAGTAAAATACTTTTTGGTTTCTTTTAACACTACTATTAAGTTAAGCTATCATCTGTTGCTCATTTGTTATGGTTTATGGTCAAAATTAACGGTTTTCTTACATGTTTGCGCTTAACATACCTCCACATGCTCACAAAATATATTGGCAAGGAAACATGGTCGTCTTTTTTTTACCAGCATGTAGCAGTAATGGGTAGAAAGTTTTCTCAGAGCATGAGGTGGAGTATGTAATATTTTAAAGGTTTACCTAGAATCAAAACTTAAAGGCAAAGGTTCCAGTTAATCTGAAACTGATGCATAAGTTCTTTTACTGCACATTTACTATTGAATGGATCGATTTGGGTTATGTTTATATATTTCAGATAGGTGAAATGAGCCAAATATGTATTTCTAGCTAGAACAGGAACATGTCAAATGGGCCGGAAAGAAAGTCTCTCAAAGTCTAATATCAATCCACACATTCTTCTCAATAATTCTTATTCAACGATTTAGATGTACACTGGAGTTGCATTGTTTCAGTTATCTTATTTAGCGCATGCCTTGTTTATAGCTATTTTTTTTTATATAAACCGTTTCGACGGTACTGAAAATGACCTCTTACCCAACCCGACATACCAGCCCATTTTGCAACCTATGTATTAGCATAACTGAAGCTTCATGATTTTTTGTTGTTGATCGATGTTATTAAGAATTTTGATATGGTAGGGATACTGATAGTTTATAACTGACAACAATACTAGTTATCTGATTGGACATACGGTTTGTTTTGTACGTTAAATGAACCAGGTACTTCCCTCAAGGAATTGATATATTCTTTGACAACGTGGGTGGAAAAATGCTGGATGCAACAATAGCAAACATGAGGAACCATGGTCGTATAACTCTTTGTGGAATACTTTCCCAGAACAATAGAAATGATCCACAAAGTTTCTGCAACATGTTCAGTGTAATATCAAAGGGTTTAACGATGAAGGGATTCCTTATGAGTGATTATATGCACTTATACCCTCGCTTTCTGGAAGATGTTACCCGTTTCTACAAGGAAGGAAAAATTGTGTATCTAGAAGACATGAACAATGGTCTTGAAAGTGCCCCGGCTGCCTTTGTTGGACTATTTTCAGGCAAGAATGTTGGTAAGCAAGTGATTCGTGTTGCTAATGAGTAATCTATAGAGGATAAAATATATGAACGAATAATCGTGTATTCCTTATATGTTTTCAACCCTCACAATGCGACAGAGAAGTCTGTAAAATAAGTCGTACTCAGTTGAATGTATAAGAGTTATTAAACGAGCACATTAAAACAAAGGTTTGAAGCTTTTGTTAGGTGTTGCTTGTTTGAGACTATGGGGCACGACCGCGGTTTGGCTATATAAACGCAACATCGTTCTACACTGATGAGCTTTCTAGTACTGAATGTGTCATGTCACCTTGACTCGCGAAACACTTTTTTATGTACAGTTGAGATAGGCTAAATATAAAGAGGAAAATGATTGAAGTCTTGAATATGCAACCTGCAGTCACTAAGAAACTAGACATTACAGTTAACGAATTTTTGAACAAACCTTTGATAAAACAGTTTAAAAATATTTAACTTAACAATCTTTCATATTCAATAGTGTGTATAACCCAGCTGGGTATTTTTAAGATTTTTTGATACCCCACATACCTCATTCAAACGGGATTAGGTATTGTTGTTGTTCTCATAAGATTTTTTTATACCGTCTTAGAAGCAACAAGCTTTTTATGCGGATTCATTAAATTGCAACAAAACGTGAGGATATGAGAGTACCTCAAGCTAGTTATAAAACGAGCATATAAAAGGATTTGAGAGTAACTCAAGCTCGTTATAAAACGAGCATACAAAAGAGTGATCGATACATTTCTATAAATTATAGAACAGTAAGAAACAAGTGATCCCCTGTTTTTAGTTTGAAACTTTTTTTTTTTTTTTTTTTTTTTTTAAACAAAGTCAAATTCTGCCAAAACATTCTGAAACATGTTCACTCGCTTCTTTAAATGAAAACTTGTTTATGATCTGACATCGCTTGTAAATCTTTCACGAATCTATTTTTAACATGATATTCACGAATATATTATCATTTATAAACCTTTCATTAAAAGCACAAATTGAGTTTCTGAACAAGTCAGCTGCATAAACTGAACTCCATGAATAAACTTTGTAACATTAATTCTGAATGATAAAAACAAAAACAATCATTGTTTCCGTATGTACCTAATACATTATCATACATTGATGTTGATGAAGCTATCCTATTAATAACATATCAAGCACTTGACTTTTAAGATGATACAACAGAGAACTTGAGAGGGATCAATGTCTGCAAATGAACACAATTACGCTCCCAACAATTGGAGAAATCTTTCAGACATGGAAAAACTCCTTGAGCTAGAACAAACCATTAGGCCCTGGGGATTGAGCTTCGAGTTCATTTTGGTTCGATGAAGTGCTGATTGACAATCAAACATGCAGGAAATGGTTCAGTTGTTAACTTATGATCGCGAGTAAAATATGTATCAAATGCTAGAGGACTAAACATCATATCAATTTCAAAACTCGGATTAACATAAGACAAATTTTCAAGAAAACAGAGAAAGTACCTGTTAAAATAGTTGTTTACAGAGGACTAAACAACAGTGTAGCAGAACGTTTCATAATCAGCATTATTGGAGGTTCGTTTCACGGGTGTTAAGCCACATAACTCAAGAGTTCTTTTAAACCCAATAATACGTAGACCTTTCAATTTTAGAATGCTCTGTGGAAGACGACTCATGTTTGTACCTGTTATATCTAACTCTTTTAAACACATTAAATACCCAAGTTGCTCAGGGAAATCATCAAGTGTACAATTGAGCAAATGAAAATATATTAGGCTATTCAGCCCAAAGTTTGGAAAACCTCCAGAAATTTGACAGCACCTTAAAATTAGCTTCTCTAAACTTCGTAATCGCGAAAGATCCTCTAGTAACTTCTGATCACATCTCAACCATCCAATTTCAAGATATTTCAACCCATAAAGGCCATATGGAAGACGACTAATCCCAGTAGATGACAACATTAGCTTCTGTAGAGAGTCTAAATGGCCAAAATACAGGGGCAACTTCATAACATGCTGACAGTCTTGGAGTTTGAGAAATTTCAGTTGTTTCAACATACTAAGGCTAAATGGAAGATATGAAATCTTCAAATTGAACAAAGTCAGCTCCTCTAGAGATTCTAATTGGCCAATACACAGCATCGATACCTCCTCAAGATTCTGACAATCTTGCAGTTTGAGAGATTTTAACTGTTTCAACTTACAAATACTAGATGGAACATGTGTAATATTCGACAAAATTAGCTCCTCTAGACATTGCAACTGTTGAAGGTCATTGGGCACTTCTTGTATACTGCCTTCAAGTGTAAGCTTTCTTAAGAAGTTTAAACTACAACTGGTGTTTAAAAAACTCTCAAAGTTTGCGCAAACACACTGACCTATAGAAATAAGCTTCTCAAGATTTCCAAACGATGAGGCTGCTGGATCTTCTTTGTAAAAACATGTAAACTGTAACTTTGGAAGATTATTAACCGGGTGCATTGGGCATCTATCTATGGACTTTGCAATGAGATGTAACTCTGATAAAGAACCAACATCAAGTGATTGAGCTCGTTTGTCAAACAAAAAAGATTTATACCTCCCACAACCACTTAAGTCTAAGTGGACAAGCTTTTCTAGACATCCAACAGGAGCATTAATTTGTACTAAATTCAAGCAGTCTTTGAGATCTAACCTCTCGAGATTTGGAGTCAGCTCAATGTGAAGGGTCCTCAACTTTGAATTATTGAAGATAAGGGATATAAGCTTTGGACATCCATAGGGCAAGTGAAGTTCTTCCAAATCACATCCAGCGAGACTCAACGTCTCGAGATCTGGAGTTAGCCCCAGGTGAAGGTTCTTCAACTTCGAACCATTAAGGCTGAGGGACTTGAGCTTTGGACATCTGAAGGGAATATGAAATGCTTCCAAATCACATTCAGCAAGACTTAAAGTCTCGAGATCCGGAGTCGGCCCAAGATCAAGGTTTCTTAACTGTGAATTATGAAGGCTGAGGGATTTGAGCTTTGTACATCGGAAAGGCAAAAGTTCTTCCAAATCACGACATCTTACAAGACTTAACGTCTCGAGATCTGGAGTCGGCCCAAGGCTAAGGTTTCTCAACTTTGAACCATCAAGGCTGAGGGATTTGAGCTTTGTACATCGGAAGGGCATGGAAAATTCTTCCAAATCACAACATCCTACAAGAGTTAACGCCTCCAGATTCGGAGCCGGCCCAAGGTTAAGGATCTTCAACTTTGAATTATTCAGATCTAGAGATTGGAGCTTTGGACATCCATCGGGTATGTAAAGTTCTATCAATTCTTTACAATGTTCAAGATATAAAATCTCGATATTAGGAGTCACCTCAAGGTTCAACGTTTTCAGTGGTGTGTAACTAAGGTCAAGGAATCTGAGCTTATCAAGAACCTATCATATACAGAAAAAAGATTAATATATTTTGGTATAATAGCAAACCAATATAGATGTATTGCATTAAAATTAATCATGAAAATTAACCAACCAACCATTATTCTACCTTTCTTGTTCGCCCTCTCCGAACATTTTCGATTATGCTAAAAGACATGTCAAGTCCAACAAGATTGTCTGCTTGAAATGTTTCGTGTAAAGATGAAAAAGGGTAATCTCGCCAACAAAGATACTTTAACGCATTTGGAAAGCGTTGGCTAACCTGATTATCTTTCCAATTAGGTCCTGAACACATGTAAAGAACTCTAAGTTTCTTCATGTTTCCCAGACCTCTCATAACAGTTTCGAGATTTAGTGTCAACGGCGACAACTTTATACATCTTGTTGCTTCATTAACTTTTGCCTGAAAAAAAAAAAAAAAAAAAAAAAAAAAAAAAAAGGTGAAAAAAACTTGTTACATAATGAGTTAGTTTTATCCACCTTAGAAATGAATTAGATCCTTACCCAATCACTTGCCAATATATTTTCAATGTCCCCATTGATCCACAATCGGCTATGTCTGTAAGAGGCATCGGGGTGCAAACGGGAAACAATGTTTTTGCCCATTTCTTCTATATGGTCATGCATGCCTAAGCTCCCATATTCAGATATAGTTATGAGAGATTTTTGCTCAAGAACTCTTAACCCAATGATAGCATTAAATCCACAGCTTTCAAATACTTGAATTGCTCGATCCTTCTGCTCACCTTTTAATAAGCATGCAACATCTAGGAAGATTTCTTTGTAATCATTCTCTAGATCATCAAAGCTTATTTCCAATACTTTTTGGATTTCCTTCGGCGGAATTGTTTTTAGTCTTTCTAAACCATCTTTCCACTCAAGCTCCTTTTTTCCACGCAGAAACGAACCCAATACTCTAATTGTTAAGGGTAGACCAGCAGCATAACGTACAACTTGTCCTGATAGTTGTTCATACCCTTGAATTGGAATCTCTCTCCCAAATGTATATCTACTGAATAGACAAAGTGCTTCCTTATCCGACAACAGATTGACATTACAAATCAAGCTCACTCCGTGTGATACTAGCACTTGTTCATCTCTGGTTGTAATGATAATCGTACTTCCTGACTTAAACCAGTTAGGCTTACCAGCTAACGCCTCAAGTTGGTCTATATGATCCACATCATCTAGAACAACAAGAACCTTTCTACTACGCATCATCTTTCCCATCATGTCTTTCCCGTCAGCAACACTACTTACGGTAATGCCTTGATCATTCAAAACATCTGAAAGTACTTGTTTCTGCAACGACTTCAAACCCAACAAAGAGGTTTTCGAAACTTCCCTCACGTTTTCAACAAAGCTTTTACCTTCGAACTCACTTGATATATGAACATAAACAGCCCTGGCTAAAGTTGTCTTCCCCCCACCTCCCATCCCCTTGATTCCAATAACACGAACATCTTCGGTACAGCTTTTCAAAGATGTAAGAACCTCATTAATTCGCATCTCCATGCCTACTAGCTTGCCATCAATACTCGAACTAATGGAACGTAACTTCTTGGAAATATTATCAACAATTGTTTGGATCAATTTAGATTCATCCCTGTAACATTAAACGATATTTAAGTATTTAACTAGCTTGCTCAAATTCCATATTAACAGTTAACTTCAGACTTATAAGTTATAATAACATAAAATATTAGAAACATACAAAATGAAAGAATATACACACATATGAGGAAGTAATCAAATTACCCATTAGCAGTCGCCTTCAACTCCCAACCTGCCAGATTTGATGCTTCTTTCATAGCATCTCTCCATTTCTGAGCAGCTTCTTTCTTTTTATTTTTGGCAAAGGCCTTTTTAACTGGCCCTCTTTGTTTTCGTATTTCGGTGGGCTCCACATCGTGGAACACGGGGTAAGCAGTATGCTCGCTCGTCGTCTGGCACTCCATAATCTTGACAAGCTCATCTAAGCACCAAGATGAAGAAGCATACTTTTTAGAGAAAACAATTATGTAGAATCTTGAATCCTCGATGGATTTGATTAGTTGTTCGCTGATCATTTTCCCTTTTTCTATTGTCTCATCATCCTTGTATGTTTCAATACCTTTCTGCTTCAGAGCTTGAAAAAGATGGCTAACAAATTTGTTACGCGTGTCTTCACCTCTAAAACTCAAAAAAACATCATACTTGAAGCTCTTTTGAATGGATGAATTTGAAGTAGACGCCATTGAGCTTAAACTTTACGAACTGTATAAAAGTAAATCTTTGTAATTTATATGAAATGATTGCAAATACGTTATAATTTGAGTCTGCTGGCGTGCTTTTGAAAGAATAATTGTGGAACTAAAACAAAAGGCTATTACTCCAACGGTAAAGAAAGATAAAGAGAATTAATTACACCAACGGTCCCCAAACTCATAAAAATTCGCTGATTTAGTCCCAACTTCTCAAAAATTACAGATTTAGTCCCAAATTTTTTGATTAATTACGAATTTGGTCCTTTTCTAGTAACACTCGTTAGTTTTCTCATTAGGTGCAATGGTCTTTTCGTCTTTTTAAAATTTCTTGTAAAAAACAACGCAATTACACCGTTGGTCCTTTTAACTCCACCCAACCCTCCCACTCTACACGCCTTTCCCAAACCATCTACCTCGCCATTATTACCCCAATTTCCCCAAAATCCCAGATGAAACTGGGGAATGCGAACATCACAGATGAAATGATGGATGCGATTATGGAATGGGATAAAGTGTTCATCACAGATGAGAGTGGAGGGACTTGATGATAAACATGGGAGAATACGAACATCACAGATGAAATGATGGATGAGATATGGAATGATTAAAGAAAAAAAAGCATACAATAAAGACAAAGGAATAAATGTAAAAGTACCGTGGGATTTTTATTCTAGTTATGATCAAGAGGATTTGGATTTTGTTGAATTTCATAATGAAATTGATAATAATTCAGTCATAAAATACCAAACTACTTAAGACTTTGATCTTTTTGGCTATCTTTGCAGATATCATCTCCAAAAGCAAGTCAACCTACCCTACTGTGATCCTTTTGGATAGTGATGATGATCTCAGTAAGGATGTTGTGATCACTTACGCTCTGTTCTCAAGTTAAATTTTTAATGAATGGAAGGGGATGGGATGAGAATGAGAAAGTTGGGAATAACACTGTAAAGAAAGTGATTATTTTTATTTGTGTTATTGAGTTTTTATTATAAGTTGCAAATAAAGAAAAGGAAGCTACCCAAATTACAAATATACACTCAAAAGGAAAGAAAGTGATTATTTTTATTTATGTTCTCATGAAATACTATCCAGCCATAATTCAACAAAGCGAGGAATTTCGAAAATATTCTTCACATAAAATGCAAACCATTTTTTCACAACAATTTGTACATATCTTTCTAGTCTATTGATAACAATAGTAATATAAGGTACATATGCAATTATTCTAATCTGAATGAGAATATTTGTTCTCTAGACTCTAGTGATCTACGTTATCAATAACAAAAGTTCAGCAAGTCAAAGAACTGAAGTGGGTACACTGATATTGGCATTTCTTGAATGAAAATAGAAAACAATTACTTAGCTCCAAACTATATATGTCATAAACTTCCATGCAAATTGATAACACTTGAAAATCATTAAAAAGGGATCTACAATTACTAAACTGTAGTGATAACGTTCATCATACACAAAATCGTAAGTAAAATTGCAAAAAAGAAAGAAATAGAAAAGACGTTATAGATCAATCAAACTAACAAACATAATTCAACAACAAAACATCAATCATGTCAAGGGTATAATAGGCATTTAACAAAAGCCCATGTTCTCATAAAACCCGTTCCCTCCTAATCACCCCAATTATGGGCGGATTACATTTACACACAAAAGCCCATCCCTTCCCTCCCTCCCACCTTCCCGTCCCCTACCTTTCCATCTTAAAAAAACTCAAGAACGTCTTTTTTTTTTTTCCTTCCCATCCCCTTCCTTTACTTAAAAAAAAAAACTCGAGAACAGAGCGTTAGGAAGAGGTGGACAAGATGCTTGAAAACAGAAGTTGCAAGCAGAGGAAGAGAATGACTCTTAAAGTAACAATTGAAAGCAGAGGTTGCATAGTAGATGAAAATGGTAAGAAACGAAGAAGCACTGTTAAAGTGAGATGTTGCATATTAGGCCTAAGAGCAAGAAACTCAAATGCAGGATGCGGGAATTATGTGCAGGTCCATGTGTTCATGTAGTGGATGGGCACATATTTTTGTCTTTGATGATAGTGGACCATATTTTGTGTTATATTTTATGTTGTGAAACATTAAGTGCTTGTTCCCTATTAGATATAGTTTTGGGCAGTGTATTTGGATCTTTTAAGACATCTTTTGTTTTAATAATACCACTTGTCTTGGTTAAATGTGTTGTGCATTGCATTGACTACATCTTTTTGTTATTGAATATGCCATTTGAAGTTATTGGAAATCACAAATATAATCATAAAGAATGTTTGGTATAAGCTGGAAAATGACAGAGAAACTTCTTTGTGGTTTGACAATTGGTGTGAATCCTGCAGGTGTTTGTATTATGCTAGACTTGGAAGTGTATTATGTATTTATCTTCTAGTTAGCTATGCAGGAGAAGTTGCAAGAAGATGATAGAATGGCTTGTTGGGGTTCTTATGATGTTCTTGTCCCTAAGAGTTAAATTACACATCATCTAGATCAAATGTTTGGTTTAGCTAATCCATATTCTCCTCCCACTTTTGTTTTTGCCTAAATTTGTATCATGCTACTCTTATTCAGCCCTTACTTCTTCTTCTAATGTTTTTATTAATGCTTCTTGGTCTAATCTCAGATGATGTTCCTTTGTATAATGTTAGATAATTACATACTGTTATAAAGGTGACATATACATGTATCAAATTATTAGTTAACTTACTAGTTTACATACCCGTTCATTAGTAACGGGTTCATCACTTGCAGGCAAATCAGTTGTACCACCAACAGTTCCACTACCACCTACACTAGTGTCATTTCCAGGAATTGTTTCATTGTCAAAAACCTTAACCAAATTTCTCATTGTAATGTTAAGATAACGGGCCGATTGTTTATGAAAAACACAGAAACATTATGAAGTATCAAAGCAACTTTTACAATAATAGCCTTTCCATAACCACCCTCTGTAAGGACTTTGTGATGAATTGTACCATAAATTGTACCTGAAGGATCTTTGAGTGTTATTGTTAGATCACCTAACGTATTCGGAGTACAAGACTTCTTACTACCACAACCTTGTCAAGTTTCCCATTCTTGCAAAAAAATTTGATATCGCCAAAACACCCACTCACGATAGGGATGGCAAAAAAACCCGAACCCGACGGGGAAACTCGAAACCCGAACTTTTTGGGGCGGGGCGGAGCGGGCTTATCGGGTTTTGGGGCGGGTTTCGGGGCCTTAACGGGGATTCTTATCGGATTTGGGGCGGGGACGGGTCACACCATCCCCGCCCCGCCCCGCCCCGAAATATATTTATACATATACATATATGCATATACATAAAATATTGTGTTAGTATTTACATACTAAACATATATTTCTCTAACTTTTGTTAGTTTTCATCTTTGTAATATTTCAAATTGTGATGAAAGAAGCTTGTTTTATATCATAATATTCTAAAAAAGTTGTGAATTATTCCAATGATTAATTTGTTATTAACGCGTTATTGTTAATAGTGTAATAATAAAAGTAACAAGGAACGAAACGAGTATGATAGAGCATGGTGTTCAAAAAAGACAACCCGATAAGACCCCAATGGGGAACGGGGCGGGTTTGGGGGAGTATATTGCCCCAACGGGGCGCCCCGATAAGATCCCCGATGGGGATTCGGGCGGGTTTGGGGATGAGTTTTGTAATCGGGTTTGGGGATGGGGAGAGCCGCCCCGCCCCAAACCCGCCCCATTGCTATTCCTAACTCACGATCCCTCCATCACCATTCACAAACTCAACCGCACTGACCTATGACCCAGTGTAATTTCATTGTTTTTAACAAGAAATTTTGAAAAGACGAAAAGGCCCTAGTAGCTAACGAGAAAACTAACGAGCGTTACCAAAAAAGGATCAGATTCGTAATTAATCAAAAATGTTGGGACTAAATCTGCGATTTTTGATAAGTTGGGACTAAATCCGAGAATTTTTGAGTTTGGGGACCATTAATGTAATTTACTCAATAATAACAGACTTAAAAGAACGTGTGTCGGTAATAGTTTACGTCACCAAATGATTTTGAACCACTTGCTGTACCTACCAGCCTGCCACCTTCATAATACCATAACAGAACACCTTTACAACAACAACAACAATATTAACAAGTACTAAAATGGAGACACATTTGTCAGGGAAAACAGTTGAAAACAAAAAGATCATACTAAAATGTTACACCAATGGAACTCCACTAGAAACCGATATGGAACTCAAAGTTGGAGAAGTCTTAAAGTTAGAAGTGCCGAAAGGATCGAATAGTGTGCTAGTGAAAAACTTGTATTTGTCGTGTGATCCGTATATGCGTGGACGTATGCAAGACTTTCAGGCGTCGTATATTCCTCCATTCTCACCTGGTTCTGTAAGCAATTTCAACTTGATACAGTTTTAGTAATGTACAGTCAATGCAGTTTTTAGTTAGGTAATTTTGTTCTATCCTATTGAGATGAGCCTAGGCCTCCGTAGTAATCACGTGCAGAATAAGTATGTAATTTTGTAAATTACTATACCATTATGTACAGATTTTTTCAATACAAGTAATGTAAATTTCAATGGTGTTTTCATGAAGCTAGAAAAGTGGCTATTAGAGTATTAGACAATAGAACCTTGTAACTGAAGCTTATATTTTAAAGCTTAAACTCTAATCCGCTTGCAGCAGGCACTGCTGGAGACTGTTGATACCTTCGGTACATCAGCATTATAATTACGAGTATATATAATGATGTACATCTCATTGTTTCGTGCTAATGTGTTGAAAGTATGCAATGGGCCAGTGCAAAAATTGTTATGGCTTTTATGATATGCCAAGAATTATTCTGTATTTGTATTAATCAGTGACCTATTTGCCCTTGGATGATTAGATAGTATCAATATGTTTTGCAGGCAATAGAGGGGTTTGGTGTGTCACAAGTGGTGGATTCTGATGACCCAAATTTCAAAAGAGGGGAGTTTGTAGCAGGACTTACGAATTGGGAAGAATACACTTTAATTCACAAAACGGGTCAGTTGAGGAAAATTCAACAAGATGATGCGATCCCTCTCTCTTACCATGTTGGCCTTCTTGGTATATGTCATCTCTCCTCATACATCTATTTTAGTAAAATGCATATAATTTGTTAGACTTGGAATAATGGGTGGGTCTCACGGCTTGGGTAACGGGTCCAATGGTAAAAAAAACAATCAAAATATAAGAGTTAGAGATACATTGTGGGCTACTTTCAACCTGTTTGACCCGTTTCACTTTTTGTTAGTTCGTGTTTAGTAGTTTTGCTCCTATGCTCCGTTAGAGATTAAACATAATCCAGTCTTAAGTTTTTCTGCTCTTTCTTTCATCAAAATGTTCTCCTGCATTCTCACTATAATTAGAACATAATATCTGAAATATACAATGCAGGCATGCCAGGATTTACAGCATATGCTGGTTTTTATGAGGTTTGCGCTCCTAAGAAAGGAGAATACGTTTATGTATCTGCAGCTTCTGGAGCAGTAGGACAGCTAGTTGGTCAGCTTGCTAAGTTACACGGATGCTATGTGGTTGGAAGCGCTGGCACGAGTCAGAAAGTATGTATTATAAGCACTAGAGGTGCCAATATGTTACCATTTACATATGAATGCGTTGATATTGGTTAAGTTTGATCTCTAACAGGTCAAATGAGCAACTAAAAAAAACGGGTCAAGTGGGTCGCCAAACAGATCATAACTCCCTTAAAAAAAGAAAGTAACTGTTTTGGGAAAGCTGAAGTAAAGTATCTAACTTAACCCCTCCCATAGCAAAAAGTAATTATTTTCAGGTATTACCCAATTGGCCTATTTGTCCCCGTTACCGTTAAGCACTTCCATTTACATTTGAAAAACTTGTTCCTTCCTAAATAAACAATCTTATAAGGGAATACAGATGAAAACATAGTTGCTGTGTTAAAAGGGACAATCTTATAAAAACTTGTTCCTTCCTAAATAAACAATCTTATAAGGGAATACAGATGAAAACATAGTTGCTGTGTTAAAAGGGACAATGAAGTTTATTTAAACCAGTTCATGTATTTAGTCGGGTATGGAGGATGCTACCTAGGCGTATGACCTTAATAGAGATTTTAATACGACAGGTGGAACTTTTGAAGAATAAGCTTGGGTTTGATGAAGCCTTCAATTACAAAGAAGAATTAGACCTTGAGGCTGCTTTGGCAAGGTACTAGTCTTTTAACTTGGTTATGCATTACCGCTGGTAAATAAAACTTGAATGCAGCAGACATGAAAATATATCTTATGTTCACACTAAAAGAATAAATCGGCTATGCATTTCAGCATTTGCACAACCTGAACACTCTTCGGTAACAGCTTGACAGCTTCCTGACTTTTTACCAATATTCTTCATAAATGACATTTAGTGATTTTTTATCAGAATTTTTCTTCCTGTAATACACAGTATACTTGAACATATTTTATTCAGCTTCGCAAGGGTCACAATGTGGATACCAGTTAATATTTAATTTAGCAAAGGGTAGTTTGGTCATTCACTGTTATGTTACACAGGTACTTCCCTCAAGGAATTGATATATATTTTGATAACGTGGGTGGAGCGATGCTTGATGCAGCACTCGGGAACATGAGGGTCCAAGGTCGTGTAGCTGTGTGTGGGATGGTTTCTCAAAACAGTCGAACCAGTGTGCAAAGTTTTAAGAACATGTTCAGTCTTATATCAAAGCGTATTACAATAAAGGGGTTCCTTCAGAGTGATTTTTCACATTTGTATCCCCGATTTTTGGAAGAAATTACAAGTAACTACAAGCAAGGAAAGATAGTTTATTTAGAAAACATGAACGATGGTCTTGAAAGTGCTCCAGCTGCCTTTGTTGGGCTATTTTCCGGGAAGAATGTTGGTAAACAAGTGATTCGTGTGGCAAGCAAGTAAATTTGATCTCTTTGCTTGTCATTTTATAACACTGTGGTGAGATTTATTCTTGTTTCGCAACTCACTTAGCAATTTGACTTAAACTTTTGTTGTATGCTAAGCTATATCATCCATGACAAAGCCATGTCACCGCTCACCGGTGACCAAATTTCTAATTCACCTAAAAACCAATTTTGTTGCAACCCATGACAATAACTAAATGTACATAAACCCAAAGACCCCTGAAATCATTAGTCATATTCGCACTTTTAAAGCTATTAGAAGGGAAAAAAAAACATCCATTAGCACCTGAAAAAATCACATAATTTTCCATATTACGAAACTGAATTGTGTCACAGGTTTTGTAGTTTCCTTCCAACACATTGTATAAACCCCATAGGAGGATAAAATTGTAAATGTGCTCATGATAATGAATCCTTCCGGACCTGCCAAGATTCTGGCTTATTGGTGGACCCTCTCAACAATGTAAAGATTTTCCCTAACTTATGTTCAAATCAAATTCACGCCCTTCACGCCAATCACTTTGTATGCCCATATCTCCATTATCCCTTTCTTCATCATTTAGAAAATCCTCAAACGGTTCCTTTTCAGATCTCTGCATATTGTTTGCCCACCCATTCATCATTGCATCCATATTGACTTCTTGTTCCTGATTATATAATTCATGAGCCCTGATTGCACCAGCCCTTACTGGTCCCCTAGCCATCATCTCAGCACGAGCTTGTGACTCAGCCCGAAGCTGTTCTGCTTGGGCTATAGCCGCCATGCGCAGACTAGCTGCTTGAGCTTCTAGGTCTTCCTTTTGCCTTGTTTCCAATTCTGTCCTTGCTTCATATAATGCTCGTCTTTCTTCCTGAAGCAGAATCTGTTCAACCATTAACCTCTCTTCTGATCTAAACTCACCAATCGCCTGTTTTCTGGAAATGTCATTGAAGTCGTTAACTTGTTTCTCAAAAATTGCAGTAAATTTGGCTACTTTGTTATAGATGTTGTTATCCCATTGTTGAGAGCGTGATAATGGCTGGGCTGAGATGTCAGACTCAAGGATTCTATCATCTTCCTCAGCTTCATAATCTGCAACCACATGGTAAGGTAGAAGCCTGGACAGACATCAAGGATAAACATGAATATAATGTGGACAAATATATCATCAATTGCAATCTTCTTTATATATGTCATTTATTGCAGCTAGAAGCAGAATTTCTAATTATTTAGTTGTTTACTAGTAAACGCATTCGTTTGGGTTCTGCTTTTTCCTAACTGGTAGCCCAAGTAAATAAAGTAGCTAAAAGGAGAGGGGTAAAATGTTGCCAACGTGTGTTTTTAACACATACAACCTACTAGATCAAATTACTTTTTTTTTTTTTTTTTTTTGATTATATACTATAATCACATTTAACATATATTTATATAAAAAATGGGACAAAATATCTCTGGTAACTCACCACACTCCATTCATTGAGATCAAACAATTACCCATTTTGACCCAAACCCGATTTGACACCTCCACTTGTATATCCATTTTATAAGCTGTAGCATTACTAAGGACGAGTTCTATAAAAACCCAAGTGCGCGCTATACTTATTAGGGTCATCAGCCTTAAGAAACTTAGGTCTAAGATTTTGTGCTTTCCATGTAACAAAATTCTGTACAGTGACACGACAGGCTCTTGAAAGCTAGCTAATCAAAGGTGGAAAGAAAAGATGAGGTATCATGAAACGCCAACAAGAGCTATGATTTGAAACATCGTTCAATATTTATTAGCCACATTAACAAATAGACAGCAAGTGAATGTTATGACATTTGCATTGCAATAAGATGCAACAAAAAGTACAGTGACGGATCCAACTCCCAAGAGCAAATTAACGTGGTTCCCTTATTTAGCCGCAGCAGTAAAATCGACAGATTAACGAGCCAACTACCAAATGGGTTAGGTCGGGTCATTTGCACTATAAGATAATAAGAAAAATCTTGGTAGGTCGTATGGAATCCGTTGCAATATGGTTATTTGTCCGACATTATGAACGTTCTGTAAACAGGATTAAAATTTATAAAATTTCCTTTATTGCATGCATGTAATTGCAATTAACTTTTTATTAAACAAGTATAACAAGATCAAAATGTACTTCCATCAAAATTGGGCAAGAAGAATCCGTGCTAATAATAATAAACGTAACGGTCACAATACAATATAAGCTAGCTAGATCAAACATAAATATGTGAGTTACTTAATTAACCTTTGACAAGCATCTTCTAAGGAAGAAAAAGGTTGTTTGAAATCAGGATGACAAACACGCCAAGCATCCTCACATGCAGCCATTTGCTCTTGTGTCGACTGATGATTGGGTTGTCGTAAAATGGAGGAATTAATATTGTTGTTGCTAGGAAAAGTACTAAATGATTGTTGTTGTTGTATTTGTTGTAATAAACGGAATTGATTTTGATTTTGAAGAGGCAATGCCTTTGCTTTCTCCATTATTTCCTAATTGTCTTTGATGATTTCTGCCGATTCTTCAGATCACATTTCCTATCAATTCGCTAACCTCCTTTCTTAGTTTGGGTGTTTGGAACTTGTTTATCATATTACGTAGTATATAAATACACCTTTTGGTCTCATTCGGTATGACTAGCTTAATATACTCTCGACACATTAATTATCCCTATAAAGTCACATGACTAACGAATGCCGGTTGTCCGGTTATAAAACTATTTCAGGCTTTCAGCTTTCAGTTTATATTCGGGTTTGGCCCAGGGCCCAACGATAACTTCTAGGCCCAATACATGCCTTTGTAATTTTTTCCTCATCTTAATCCCAAACATATATAGATACTCTTTTATAAAAAAGTAATTATGTGGAATTGTGATTTTTGTTTTAGGTATATATGGAATTGCCCCTGGTCTTAGGGATAATTCCATATATATTCAAAAGAAACTTCATAATTCCATATTTACTCAAATGACAAGTTTTCAATGCATGAATACAATGCTTTTAAAGCATGTGTTGAGGAAATATGGAATTGTGATGTTTGTTTTGGGTATATATTGAATTGCCCCTTAGTCTTAAGTAGTATTTATCTTTTCTCATGATGCATCATAATACAAAACTCATCTTCACCATTTATGTTAGTAAATTGTCAATAAACATTAAAGATCGATTCATCAACAACTATTACGTCTCATAAATTTATCCCAACGAAATTGAGATTGCTATTGTTATTGTAGTCTCGTTAGTTATTCTTTAAAAGTTAATGCATATTCTAGAAAAAGTTGAAAATAATAATACGTCTACTTGCTTTTAAAAGAGTGAAGGTGATTTTCTATTATGAAAATCACGCATATGCTGAAATCTCACTGTATCTTCACAAATTATCTATTTATTTGGAGTTGGCAAGAGAAAAAAAAAAAAAAAAAAAAAAGTAACAACATATTTAAAAACAATTTAACCACATCTTAGCGAGTATAGGTTAGGTTAGAGACACCTTCGGACTTATTAATTATGTGAGGTTTTGGGAGGTGATTTTTTTTTTTTTTTTTTCTAACGTGTGATTGTTTTGAGAAAAAAATCGCGTAATTGTTTAAGAAAATGTGCAAGTAGTTTAATGCAAATTGAAAATTTTTTTTATGTGCATTTGTAATTTTTCTGAAAAGATGGTTATGTTTGTGATTTCCTTGTCAAAACATATTAAATCAGTCTAAATTTATATAATTAAATGAAAAATAATATAAATGGTGTATAGCAATTCAAAAGTCAAACCCACTTCAAATTTGGTTAAGTTTAATTTTCGGTTTTATTAAAAGAAAATTTAATTGAACAACCCGATAATAGGGGTGAGCATCCGGTCAAACCCGGACCGGATCGGACCAAGACTGATTTAGCCCAAAAACACGGACTGAGGACCGGATCAAATGTGTATTGCCCCGTCCGAGTCAGTCTGGTTCTTTGATCGGTCCGGTCTGAAAAAGCAAAATGATTGGTTGTATGTAACACTAGAGGACCAAATGTGGACCGAGGAACATACCGAAATAGGTTCGGTCCAGACCAGTTCGGTCCATTACCCGATAAAAAGTCGAATAAACTCAAGTTGGGCCCCTATGATTTTTATTACACATTCTCATAAGCCCATCTCCACATAATCAGTCATCATCAAAATTTTGGCGGGAACAAGAACCCCATTTTCCCGCCATCTCCATATCCCAAAAACAAACCTGAACCCACACTAGCATCCTTAACAAACAAGATCCAAACAATCAACCAAACAAACAATTGTAAATCACAATCACAATGGAAGTAGTGAGATCCCAGAAACAAGCTTCTTCATTCGCCGCATCATCGGACAATGTTTCGGCAATACCCCTTTATCGTACCCCGCCCACTCTCGAAGTCAGGCTCGAAGATTTCGAACGCTTCGCTGTCGATCGCCTTCTGGGTTCGCTCCTATTTCTCTTTATTTATTTGATACAATTAGTTATTTTCATATATAGGGTTTAGGGTTTAGTATTTGACTTTTCCCATATTCATAACAAATTAAGAATTGATTAATTAGAGAGGGGGGGGGGGGGGGGGGGGGTTGTTTCGGCTTATCTTATAGAAGCCGAAAAGTTTCAAAATAAGCCACAAAAAGTGAGCTTATGAAACATAAGCCCAAAATCAAATAAGCCATAAGCCAGCTATGTAAGCCTAAACAAACACCCCCTTAGTTCATAAAATAATTGCTTGTAATAGTGTTAAATGCTTATTTCGCAAGGATTAAACTGACCCGTTTTGCGGAATGCAATTAGAAGAAGAAGAAAAAATTACTTATTTTGGATTTTGACGAATAGGGAGTGCCTAGTGTGATTATTCTATTGGAAGTTTTGTTACGTAACGGTTAAGTGGTTTTAGTATTAGCATACTGAAGTGGTGTTTACATTGATTGCAGTTCTGAGAGGGATTTCTGATGCATTGGCTAGAGGAAAGAAACCCGATGAAATGGAGAAATTGGTTAGCGGCGATTCTTTATTATTATTTTGAAAACAGAATTTGTAGGTCGGTGTTTAATCTGTTTTTGTGACCAAGTAGGTGAGTGATCTATGGAAAGCCAATATGAGACATCCACAAGCATCAGAGGTTATCAATAAGGATATCATATCTCATTATGTTTTGCGTTTAGTGTATTGTCGAACGTAAGATATATTTCATCTTTCATTTCTTTGTGCTTTTTATGTTATGTATATATTATAATAGTTTTATTCTTCGTAACTTTGACATTGTAGGGAGGAATTGAGGAAATGGTTTCTTTCGATGGAAACTACTCTATTTCGCTATCGGTTTCGGCTTGAAGGTTCACATGTGCATGTATGATTATTAACTATATACTTTCTGTTGATGCACATTCAATAACAAGTTTCGTGTTCATTTACTTTTTTCTGATTATTCATGATTGGAAATTTGATCTTCAGAAAGCGTTGATGACCGAGCTTGGCATTCCCTACAAAGTTGTCACCAATGAAGAATTTATGGTATAGTTTTGCCATCTGTGTCATTTTCTTAACAAATAATTTTACTTGCTCAAATTATAAGTCTGCTCATTTGCGTCTTGCTTACCGATCCAAAACTTTAGACACTTGCTATCTTTTTTGATGAACCAAGAGAATTCTGATTTTTGCTATTTTATTGCAGGGTTTGAAGGATAAATTGGCTCTAGTTGCACGCTCGGTTAACCAACCTGTACCCACATGTATGTCTAAGTGCATTACCTTCATCAAACTAAGCTGTTTTGTTAATTAGTCTGAGTGTTCTGACTGCATTTATTTTCTGTGTTTTTTTTCTTTACTGCAGCTAATGGATCATATTACAAGGTGCATTGCTTCATAAACCTCCTTCACCCCTTCCCTTTTCTTGCTAAAGAACACACAAAGTATTTGTTAATTGCCGGATTCAGGATACACTAAGTATTTGTTAGTCTGATTTGCCATGTTTGTTTCATTTCAATTGATGCAGGTTCCATTTGAAGAAGTTCCAGAACTTGTAGCAACCCGCGGAGTGTTCATCCAGAAAGGATATGCTTATGTTGCTCTGAACCAGGTGAATGAAGGTTTCCTAATCATTATTTTGTAACACTGATGTAACATAAGAGATAGCTCTTTGATAATGTTTGTAATATTGTATAAAATAGGTTGTCTCCTTTGTTGTTCCACACTTCCGTAGTGAACTTTCAAAAGCCCTCGTCATCACAAACAGGTTATTTTTGAATCCTGTGTTTCAACTGTATGTCCGTATCTATGAACTTTACTGACTGCTCACTGTGTACCTTCCAGAAAATGGACATCCATGATCAGGGAACAAGAGAAGGACCGCCTAACACCTGTGAGTTCTAAGTTTATTTATGCTAGATGAGTCAAATAGTTACTTTTAAAATGTTAGCTAACAAGGAGATGGGTCAAATGAGTTGGAAGTCATCCAAATTATTTTTATCAGCTTAAGACCTTTTAAACCATTATATCTAAAATACTGGTTTTTATTATACTTTTTGTAATCATATTTGACACTGTATTTGTATAAGAGCAAATTTGACCATAAGTGTTTGGGGGTCAATTGGGCAATATTTGTACCAAAAATTAATTGTTTTTAATTGTTACTCAATAACCCCCCTCCCAGTTTTTCACCTCTCATTTGATTTAGTTTTTTTGTATGGAGGAGGTTTTTAGTCTTCTTCTCAAGTATTGTGGCTGATTATTATTTTGTATTTATCAGATAGTCGAAGCACTATCTACAAGCTATCTGGGTCCTGATTATGGCCAGGTATGTTTGCCTAATTATATTTTATGTTACTTTTTAGTTGTGGAAGGTTTTACTTGATAGCTGTTTTTAACATTATTATCTTGACAGGACAAAGCACATGGTGAAATATCTCTGAAGGACATTGATCAAGTAGCAAGAGCTTCCTTTCCTTTGTGTATGCAGCACCTCTTCAACACAGTAAGTGATTTGATTCAACAAGTTGTTTGAGCTTCATGCTAAGTTTTACAATCTTGCTTATGTTTTGTATGTTTTTTTAAATATGATCAGTTAAGAGAGGATCATCATTTGAAGCATGGAGGGAGGATGCAGCTGGGCTTATTTCTCAAGGTATTGACTCTCTTTTTTCTATTTGAGACTGATTTAGTAATCTGATATCCACATATTATACTATTGTTTCCCAGTCCACCTCGAACAAGATAGCTTTGGGCATACATCTGTGTTTTGTTTGAACTCGTTTTTAATTTTATCCTTTTCATATACAGGGTGTTGGGTTGACATTGGATGATGCTCTTGCGTTTTGGAAGGCAGAGTTTTCCCAGAAGGTAAGCTAGATGCATACTTAGTAATCAGCCCCAACCTCATTGATTATTTAAAGAAAATAAGAGCTCAACTGGGAGCATCTAAATTCACTGTGTTTAAAGCTTAGAGCCATCTTACCTGTAGCTTATGTTTGTAATTAGGTCTTATAATCTATCATCACATGATTTTCATCTAATGCGAAGTGAGTTTTAATTGTAGGTTGGTACTGAAAGATTTGACAAAGAATATGCATACGGCATACGACACAATTATGGTAAAGAAGGAAAGAGAACGGTAAGTATCAACTCTGAACCATAATACTATATATGCTCTCTATATGGTCTGTTGTACTCATTGAACATATATGATTGTCTTGTAATGTCTAAACAAGATTGTAAATTCTGTTTCGTGTTTATATGGTCTGTTGTACTCACTGAACGTATATTTCGTTTTTTTGAAAATTTCAGGATTATACACCTTATTCTTGTCAAAAGATTATCCTATCAACTCCAGGAGTTGGAGACCATCATGGCTGCCCTTACCGTCATTTTAGGTAAATTCCTTTTACTAAAGTTCAAAGTCTTTTGAACCGGAAAATTTAATATCTTTGCAAGAGGTTATCACATTGTTATCCACTACTTTCCATGTTTATTCACGTTTGTTGTACACATCCTAAGGATATAAACTATAGGTTGCAAGTATTTCAAACATCCAGTTTTATTTCAGTGTAATTAATTATCATGCTCTCAATATGCTCTACAGTGAAGAAAACTTGAGAGCTGCTCTTGGTAAAATGGGAGTAAGCAGTCATGCATCAGATGACGTGATAAACAAAGCAAAAAGTAGACATTATCAGGTCTTCACTTATTCTTTCTTATAATGTAGTACAGTTGTTTGTGTACCTTTAATTATTTCTAGGTTCTGAATTATGTTTTGTAAAAACTTTATGCGCAGTTGGCATGCACCTTGACCTTTGAAGCTCTTCATGGTGCATCTTGTGATGCTGGAATCAATCATCCAAATCAATACTTCAGTGACAGCCAAAAGATCCTGAATGAAAAGGTAAATTTGCTTAATGAAAATTTGACAACTTCTTATGTGCTAAATAGAGGCGTCCTGATGGCAGCTTCGGCTGGCTGGCTAACGGGTCACTGGGGGGTTTGTGTCAAACTTGATAGTCTTTGTACATGCTGTAGCGGGTTAGGTCAAGGTTACCCAAAAGACTACTTGTCTAAGGTTATTAGATTGTTTAACAATAATTTAGTAGATTATGTGCCTAATACAATTTTGGGGACTGAGTTTTTATTCATGTGACATGTTTCTTATTAAGATAAAATATTTTATTTTACACGCTTACTCTTTAGGATAACACTTAACTTGAATCGACCGATTCATTCATACGTAACTGGGGTTCATGCCACCTCTATTGGTAATGAACTTATGCATGAGTTATCAAATGTTTTATTAAAACCTTCTTTTTGTATAATAGTTTAGATGTGCTTGTGATCAATCAATATTGACTTTACAATAACGTTTCCTTGTATTCTTGTTTCTGTTGGTTGTCTAAAATTGTCTCTAATTTCTTTCTGTACCTTATTGCAGAAATTGTCTACAGCATGATCCGTACATGTCATATAAAATCATCATAAATCAATGATATGAGCTGTACAATGGCAAAGCGTGTTGATGAAATCATATGCTGTGCATCAGTAATGGTTACGAGTGCACATATCAAAGCCTAGACCGGTAAAGAAATATATAAATGAGTTCAAGCAGTATCATTTAGTTGGAGTGATTAGCGGTAGTAGGTTTAGAAAGCTGTACTAATCGGCAAGCAAGTGTTTTACAATTGTAATGTTAAAGTCCATCACTGTTTCCACCACTCTACATTGCAGTCTTACAATTTCAGATGCTTATGTATAATTGGTAATGGGTAATCTTTCTTTATTGTTTTAATGTATTTTTGGTTATTTTATGTGTCATGGGTTCTGCAGGCTAATGTGTAGAGAAATGAAAAGCAAACAGATGGGTAGATTGCACAATTCTATGAAATTTAAACATGCTTCCCTGCTGTAACACTAACTTTAGTTCATTGATCAGCTTTATAGTATGACACCATCCTCACATACCCTTTTGGATTTTTAAGTATGGCTTAACGTGTAAACATGTTTCGTGCCTTAAACTAGAGATCCAAAAGCATCAGCAAAACATATACGATTTCTAGGTGATTGGTCTCAAAGCCAGCAATTTTTTTAAGCAATCAAGGGATAGAACATGTTGCTACTTGCGAGTTTCTTTTTGAGTCGGATCAAATAGGCCTTGAGTAACGGCCAATAAACTATGCACGGTTTTGTATATTTTTAATATAATAGGCCCAATTTATTAGTTTGTCGAAATCTAGAAAACCTGTTGGTGCAATCTGTATCCTACATTGGAGGGATAGAGAAAGACATTTGAGTATATACGGATAAGGTTTCCACATGTGATGCAAGGCTGCTGTCTAGTGTGTATATGCAATGATATTCACCAGGCGGTGGACTAGTACACCTTTTTGACGGTACTTGGTCACCAGGCAGTAATTTGCCCAATTTATAGACGCGAACAAGTGTTCTAGTTTTTGTATTTGATTTTGCTCACACATGTACTCTCTTCATCTCTAATTAAATATATATTTTATTGATGGACAAGTATTAACATTTATTAACATAACCAAACAAACAAAGTCTAGATCTAGATCATACAACATATACACGTAAACCTGATAAATGCCTTTCTCCAAAGTCCAAACAGCCAAGGCCACAGGTTCACATAATCACATATGATATTTCATCTCCTTGTCCCCATAAACAATACCAAAAACAATACTAGTACTTTATGCTACATCACTATTATCCATACAAGTTGAAAGGTCCTCAAGCCAATTTTCTCACCCTCACTTGATACTTTTTTGATCTTCTACGTATCCACTAGAATGCTCTCAAACATATATCTTGGACTAGGTTTGTTGGGTATTTCAAATCTTTTTTCCAAAACACTCGACAATTGCGATTCCTCCAAATGTAGTAGCCTGCTTTTCGGACCACTATTGTCGCAGTCGCTTATATTTTAAAGGAATCACGCCATCCCCATTATACCTAAACATCTCATGAGTTAAAAATGCATCTACATTACAAATCTTCCATCACTCGAACACTTTTCCCCATGACCCCATATGTCTCTTTATCCAATGTTCCAACACACGTCTAGTCAGATTGTATAACGGGTTGCGTAAATACTTGTAAAAGCTAATGCTGAATACACAAACATACGTAATCCTAAAACTCACATATTACTCTTCTCACAAAGGTAGATGCCATATACTAATTAATCAAAAAGGGATAATGGTATAAAAATGTATCCAACTTGACACTTATTTCTATGCATGACATTTTTTTTTTTTTTTTTCATATTTAATGTAAAAACTTTTCATATCTTATTATGTGTATCCTTACGGATAAATTTCGATACATCTGAATGAAAAATCATTGGAAATGTTTTTGAAATTTACATGGGATGATACACAGAATAGGAAAAAAGTTACTTCAATGCACAACAAAGGAATAAGTGTCAAGTTGAATAGGTTTTTTTACCATTACTGATGTTAGCTAACGATATTGCCAACTCGATCTCCCATATAAAAACCAATTTATTTAATATATGCGTAATGCGTTCACTTCATAGTATCCACTAAACATTTTGTTTTTAATTCCTGTTATTTTGTACTTATTTGATTTACAGTTGAGTTATAATTATCATTTATGTTCCACATATATATGTATAGTTTGTACCAGAATAAGTTCTTATAGAGACTTGGTGATGATCCATTATTCCAATACCGTTGACGCTTTATTGTTATATCCAACATCCGAGTTGTTGAATCATCTTCGATCCCTTTGCCACTAATAAAGATATTATAATGTGGTACAGTTTTATGTTTATGTTTATGTTTCTGTCAGTATTAGTATGTTGCATGAGAAGTGTTTTGATCATTAATTTGGTTTACTTATAATTAACAACAACCTTTTAAGTACGAATTGTGAATTTAAAATGAAACCCGATGCTTGTGCAATCCAAATGAAACTTATGCATGAATGAATCTTTTATATAATAAAACAAAACCCTTATTGTGAATTTTTCATTTTAAAAAAAATGGATTCATATAGTAATAATTTTATTTAAACAAAAAGATTATTTTCTTATTAGGTAATATTTTATATTTATCCATAACACAACTAGCAGATAAATACAAAAAATATAGATAAGATACAATTAACAATAGGATTAAAATTTTTAAATAATTATCTTTAATAATAAAAAAACTATAATTAAACATCATAAATCAAACAAAACAAAGATTAAATTATTTGCTTTTTAATAAATAAAAATATATGATTAAAAAAAAAAAAAAAAAAAAGCGGGCATTATAACTAGTGTTTATTAAAATAATTGACATTAAAATTTTTTATTTTACTTATTGGCTAGATTATGAAATTTCAAAATTGAATTTATCGATCACGAAAGTTAAAGAGGATAATATTCTAACATATTTGTTATCTTTCTTGATAAGAGTAGAATCTTGAATCTTGTATTATTGCCATGACCATAAGTGTGAATCTTGAATCTTGTATTATTCACCTGATTTTAAACAAGTTGATATGAACTTATAGGGTTCAAGATCCTCTTGGAATTTAATAATCATGTCATGCATATTATTTAACATGTAATCACAAAGAGCACGCAACGAAAGACTTAAACATAATATGCATAATTAATTAACCAAAACTAAAAGTAAGTGTACCTTTTAGCAATCCAAGCAAACACAATAGTTCAAGAATCAATAACCCTGAAAGTTAGGGTTTAGATGAATGGAATTAACCCTAACTCGATTAGGGTTTATGTAAAAATCCAATTAGGATTTGTCTATTATCTTATACACGCGTATTGATAGCGATTCAATGCGAATGATAGTTTCTTGATCACAATAGCCTCAACCAAACACTTTAGTTACGCTCAAAGTGAATCACAAATCTCTTCATGGGGATTTCCTTGTCGACCAACGAGTAAGAGGAAGAGAGAAGAGAAGTTTGGTATACTATGGAGATCAAGTCTACCAAAGAATGAATACATGGAGATGTTACTATAATGGTAAAGTCCAAGTTTGGTAGGGATTCCTATGTGGGATCCCTTGTTCGACCGGTTATGCAACCCCAAGAAAGGTTCTAGATCCTTCTTGGCTTGTTTCCTTATCTTCGTTTCCCTTTTACACTTAACGACCGTTAGACCTTTTACCGTTAAGTCCTAACTACCGTTAGACGTTTATTGTGAGAAACTCCTAATAATTAATTCATAACATTTATATTAATTATTATACATTGAATCTCACACGCAATGCGTGCAATCCAATAGTCTCGTGTTCGAATCCGGTCATACAGATATAAAATGTGTCCATAAACTAACAGATCCAAATAAGAACTAACAACTAATTAGGAATCACAAAGAAAGAGTATTGTAACTCGAAATGTAGTTGAATGATTGTGATTGTTATTGGATAGATGAATTGAACAAGTTCATTACAATTAGGAAGAAAGAAGATTACAAAATGATAAGTTAAAAGTGAAAAGTACATAATGACTATTTAAAGTGAAAAAGGGCGGGAAAACAGTTGTTGGGTTATTTGGCTGAATAGTTGACTTTTAGGTTGACTTTCCCATTTCGACCCATATCACAATCCTTTAGCTAATTTATCAGGTGTAATTGCATACTCTGTTACAAAATGTTTCTTTGTTTAAACATTATAAGGTAAAATTAAATATTAGTGGTGCAAAATGTTGATACATAATTAATTCTGGATATTCAGAAAAGGAAAACAAAGTGATCATTAAAGTTAATTTGGTGACTAATAATCTAGCGTTGTAATCCTATTTTTGATGAGGTGATTTTATATCTGAAACCCGTTCACTGGCATGTTTAACGAAATACACATAACTTATTACATATGTCGTTACATCTATATTTTTACCAAGACTTGGTTTCACGTTAATTGATATTTATGGCTGTGGTGATCAGGTAAACGTCGTACATTTCTGAAAGTCCATTTCATTGATTGAATAAAATATCGCAACGGAAATGAATGTGTCTATGAACACTTGGAAGAGGCAGATAACGCGCTAGCATCAATTGCATCTTCAAGTCACCCTTTAGGTATAACCAGAACAACTTTTTGTCAAACCGCTTCTGGATAGCCCTCAAGTCCTCACCTTGTACGTGAGTTTGAACGGGCTCGAACCTCAATGCTGTGAATTCATCATCTTTTGAGATCCGGTACTTGCTCGTAGAAACAACATGAAGGTCCCGAGTCTTACTCAGACTTGTACTCAGCACGTACGTCCCCAGTTTCGGGTTTGCTCTGACAGATGCCGTGCTGCCGAAAGTATACTGCATGACCTGATTCTTTCCTTCGAGTAAATCGTGTCGTTGTGCAGGTCCAGGTTGGCATTGAGGTCTTTGACGAAAATCTCTTTAAGAACAGGGGAGTTATGTTCGAGCATGTAGCTTGATACATACTCGTAGGCGATAATCAGTTGTACCACCAGGATGTACAAGATTATTAGCACAACTTTCCGTCGGGCTATTTTGTTCCTGGTTTCCACAGCCTCGTTGCTAACCTTAGCTGCACGACGACAACAGAAAGTCTCAAACTTCTTGAAAAGTTTTGAAATACATTCCACAACTGCTTCCAGGGCTCTAGAGGCGGAGCCAAGATTTATAGTTAAGGGGTGCCGAAGTTCATTATATAACCCGAAAAAATAAAAGTGTAAATAGAATGGTTCACAACTTTAGTTTATACAGACAAACCATCACAAAAACTTACGAATGCATTACCGAACCTAATTTTTTTTCTAACACATTCAGTGCATAAAAAGTATAGTAAACTCAAAATAAGGTCAGTTCTTTATCTATTTTGATGCTTCCGAGTATATAACTAGGGGAGAGCAACAAAGCCGAAACTTTATAGGATTTCTTGATTTAGGTTATGGGTGTTCAAAAAATATCTGTATTCAGATATCCGAAATCTTGATAATAATCTATTAAAAGTTGGGTTTTATGAAAGGACATTTTTGGAACTCATATAAAAGTTTTTCAAAAATTATTGATATGGATATTTGGATATATAAAACTGTTATCCGAAATTTCGGATATTCGAATTAAAAAACTTAGATAAAAATTATGTCTAATATAAAACTATCATCACAAATTTCGGATACCCAAATTTATGATATAACTAGTTTTGACAAGTCCTTTAAATTATTTAAATTAATAACAAAAAGACATTGTCAAAAATGTCTCATTTCATATTTTCGCTTTAGGCCTAAAATACATGGGCCTAAACAAGTCATTCTATTAATATGTTGTAAGTCCCAAATTTGTGATTCTTTGAATTTAATAGAAGAGTTACTGATATGTTATTCGTTTGTTGATGTCAGTGAAGAGTTACTTGATTGCAAGTTTAAGATTATAAAAGTTATCCATGGCGTGGGTTTGAAAAACTCATGATGGAGTAAATCACACTTTTTGCGTTTTCATTCCTTTTTCTTTTTAAACTGCGATTGTGAATTAATAAACTCATCCGCTATAATTAATAAACTCATTTGGTGAGCTAACAATATATGGTTATTCAACCAGTCAAAATCCTATTATCATGATACTGTATCTGACAATTTGCCACATAGATTTGTCTCTAAAGGGTTTCAAAGATAGTAAAAAGTGCACTCCTCATACCTAATTTGTAGTAGTGCAAGCGAATAGAGTGTTTCAAGTTTTGGTTATTTTTTAGTGTCGGAACTTTAATTATAGGGTATTCATCGCAATTCGTGGATAACATGCTACTCTGCTAGTACTAGTGTTGGTGTTATAGAAAGAGTAGCTTGATGTGTTGTGACATGGAAGAAAATGTATAGCGTTGTTTTTGGAAAATACAAAGAAACTTTAAGGTCAAATATGTAATGTGTTTAAAAGTCAAATGCAATATTAGACATGTGACGCGTGGATAAATGGCGTCAGATAACGGCCAGTGGCATTCAAATTAATACTCAACTTGGATCAAGGACCGGAACTCGAATGGAATAGGAAAGGAAATGGTTACAAGGATGCTAAACTTATCATGCTAAACTACATGACCACTAGCAAGTTAATACTTGGCACAAGCTTACAAATTCATAAGAGAAGTCTTGAACCACAATACTATATATACATATCTGAGTGTCAATTTTCTCCTGTTTGTTAGCTAAATAAATTCATTCCGCTATAATTAATAAACTCATTTGGTGAGCTAACAATATATGGTTATTCAACTAGTCAAAATCCTATTATCATTATACTGTATCTGACAGTTTGCCACCTAGATTTGTTATAAAGGGTTCCAAAGATAGTAAAAAGATGCACTCCTCATACCCAAGCGAATAGAGTGTTTCAAGTTTTGGTTATTTTTTTAGTGTCGGAACTTTAATTATAGGGTATTCGTCGTTGTAACCCGCGGATAACCTGCTAGTATTAGTGTTGGTGTTATAGAAAGAGTAGCTAGCTTGATGTGTTGTGGCATGGAAGAAAATGTATAGCGTTGTTTTTGGAAAATATATACCATGAAACTTTAAGGTCAGAATATGTAAACATGTAATGTGTTTAAAAGTCAAATGCATTAGACATGTGACGCGTGGCGTCAGATAAGGACCAGTGGCATTCAAAAACTCTTTTATAAATTTATTAAATTGGCAAATAGAGTATATACTTAGTAGTGCATGTCATCAATCAAAGGACTTGTGGTCTAGTGGGTGGGGTTTAACTTGTTAAGTGAGTCACAAGTGGGAGTAGTACCGGGTGGGTGACTTACCGGGAAGTCCTCACTTGTGGACCATATGCTCCGGAGATATTAGGCAATGAAAAGGAGAGTCTTTGAGCCATTTGTTGCGGAGACTTGAATCCGAGCCGGCCACGGTTTTCATCCGGCTGTTACTCCAACGAGTATTCTCGTGTGAAGGCAGAACGGTTTCCGGGCGGAAGTCGTTGAATCCCCACTACGTCAGCGTGGGCCCGGTTAAGACAACATAGTTTGGGTATTGTGATTGAGGAGGGCCTGCCTTTGACAGGTGTGACTTTCTAAACCAAATAAATTGAGTGCATGTCATCAACCTCTCATTGAAATGGAGACTCGTGTCACATTCTCAGTGCACTCTTTTGTCTCCTTTAAACGCGTGTCATGTCTCAACAAAACCGCATGTTCATCTTGTTTCTAGTTAACCTGTAGCTCAAACTTGCTCTTTAATGCTTTACACCTCGGTCACATCATTCTTGAAGCTTACAAGTTCACATCACCCTATAAGGTACGTGCATATCATGTTTTAACGTATATAACATATTGGAGTGTATTCTTTTTGTGATCATCAACTATAAGATATAAACAGTTTTAAGTGCTTGAACATATAGATCGAAAGGGTTATATTGATAATTTAAGACTCTGCTAGTCGTGCTTATTATTAGAGATCCGCTTGATAAATATTTTAGGTTTTTCGAGTTCGGATTACTCGACTAGACTTTTAAGTCGAGCTCAAGTATCAAAATACTCCGCTAGAAACAAGTGATTTTACGTTTTTTGCCTTCTTGTATAGTCAGTGGCGAAGCTAGAAAATTTTCAGTGGGGGTCGGGATCTATTTTTTTTTTTTTTTTTTCTAACGCTATTTTTTGGGTAATATGTTCGGGTTGGTGATTCGATTCGGGTCGGGTCAAAAATTAAATACTATTATTATATATATAAAAAGTTTCAATCACTAAAAAAACTAAACATTTGTCGACAACTAAATTGCAAAGAACTTATATTAGTGGTATACGATTGACGATTCCTACCATGCTGCCATATTGAACTTTCAACCCCAATTTCTAATTTCTATTAAATCCCTAAATAAGAGACTAGTAGATTTAAAGACAACAAACCAGAAGGGCCGCTGCAGGTGTCGGGCGTGGCGGAGGCTGGTCGGCCGTCGGCGGTGGCTGGCGGGACTGCAGGAGCCAGGAAGGTGGGAGGAGATGAGGGTCGAAGGGGAGGGTTTGGGATTTGGTTAATTGCTTTGTTAATTGTTATTTTTCCGTTTTTTTTTTTTTTTTTTTTTTTTTTTTTTTTTTTTTTTTTTGGGCTAAGTAATGGATTTTAGTTTGGGATTAAAATGGGAGGTCGAAACCGAATATACCGAAATTTTTCTACACGAAAACTATATACCCCTACATCGCAAAAAATTTTTCGGGAGGTCGGCGCCCCCTCCCGCCCCTATATAGCTGCGCCTATGTGTATAGTATGCTAATTGGTCAAGGGTTCGATCCTCACTCCCTACAAAAGGCTGGAGGTCCTTTTCTACCTTAGGTAGAACCGGAAGCAGCCTCTCTACCTTAGGTAGGGGTAAGGCTGTCTACATATCAACCTCCCCCATACACCGTGGAAGACGGTATTGGGACCCATAACCCGTGGAAGACGGTATTGGGAGTTACTTTACTTTACTTTACTTTTTATGTGTATAGTATGCTAATTAAGTTCCCGGTGGCGGAGACAGGAGGGAAGCGAAAAAAATTGTAGTATAAAATTTCAAAAATATTAGGCTATTTAATTCCCTTCCCCCCTAACCGATTTATAGTGTAGTTCTAGAAAATCAAAGGGGCCGATTTATAGTGTAGTTTCTAAAAAATTAAAGTTTGTCTATCGACCATAATTTTCTGGTTCCGCCCCGATGTTAACCTGTTCTATGTTGTGATCAAGTTGAGCTGAGCTCAAAGTTAAGGAGCCAATTGATACTAATCTTAATTTAACATCATAATATGCTTTAACAAACCAGCAGCAAATTTTCAGTTAATAGATCTAAAAAAAATGATGTTTTCTATCGAATTGTTTCTTAGCGATCATAAAAAAGTACTATATGATATATAGAGTTGTAAAAGGAATAATTTAATAACTCTTCATGTTATTTCTATAGGTACAATTGACATGTAGCCAACACGAACCATATTTGATTAACCCTAGCCTAGTTTTATATATATCGTTGGGATGGAAGATCTGGACTCCGATGAATGGGAAATTCAAGATTATCCATCTATAAAAGAATGCGGTGAACCTAGTACAGTTAACACTACTACACAAACAGGCTAATGCAACGGAAATTTGCAGCGGAAAATTTCTGTTGCAAATTTGCTACTGTTTTGCAATGGGTTACCTACAGATTTGCTATGGCATAGAAAACGGTTACAAATCCGTTGCAAAAATCAAAATAATTAATTTTATATTTATTTTTATATGTCTCGTTGCAATTCCGTTGCAAATTTACTACGAATTTACAACAGAACAATAAACTTAAATTTGAAATAAATTATTTTTTTATTTCCGTTGCAAATCTGTTGCAAAATTTTAAATTTTCTAAGAGATTTTCAACGGAATATTAAAAAAATATGTATAAAGTAACAGTTTTATACTTCCGTAGCAAATGTTTGAAAATTTTCAACGGATTTGCAACGGAAAATTTTAAAAGATATAAAGAGATTAACTACTATAATTTGTTGTTACTTACTTCTAATTTTGCAGCGATTTCGAACAAAATAGAAAATTTAAGTATAAAAAATTTAGTTTTATTTTGCAATATATTTGCAATTGTTTATTAAAATTATAATATGAAAGAATATATTACAGCACTTTGTTGCAAAGACAAGCGGTTTTCTCTCTCTCTTTGGCGACAAAAAAGAAAACCGATTCCCTAAAACTTCCAAATCGTTTCTCAATAATCCTTCCCTATTCCTGACTGATTTCATTAATTGTTTATAGGATTTCATTCCTTGATCCAATTCGTGAAACTTAACAGATTCTGGTGGGATATTCTGATCAACTTTTAGGGTTTTCTTTAACCGCCTAAGGGTTACTTGGTTTATCGATCCTGTGCTTATTGTGTTTAACCGACTTTGGATTCGTTCCTAATAATATCTTTAGTATGGGAGCAGGTTAGCCTTTTGTGTTCTAAACGTTTAGAACCCTAATCTTGCGATTAGGATTTTCTTTCATTAATTGGTAGTTTCATGGTTGCTTGGTATTGTTCGTGAGTTTTATTGTGTTACTGATTGTGTTTGTGGGTTTAGAGAGATGGAAAAAGGATTTCTGAACAACAATAGTGCGTCTAAAAGATTTAATACATCGGGTAAAAGTGGTACAAATGTGAGTTCCTCTTCTAGTTTGGCCGATCAAACTAGATTGAATACGGTGGTTACTATGGATGTTGATACAAGTGCTGTTATTGCTAATGAGGGGCCTATTATTACTGATTGGACAACTGATGATGGTGATGTTAATTTGGTTACACTTGTGGACACGAGTGCCCATGACACGTTCGTGCGTAATACGGATGCTTCTACTTCTCCAAAGGTGACGAACTCATCTTTTGCTAATGTTGTTAATGCTACTCGTAATGTCCAAATTGTGAACTTTAGAGAATTAATCAATGAGGATCGTGTGGATAATCATGATACAATGCTTCCTATGGCTACTATGAAAAAGGTTTTAAGTCGGTATGATAACACGCTTGTTGGTTACTTCCTTGGTAAGACCATTGCTTTCCCCTTAGTTAAAAAATATTCACTAATACATGGGAAAATTTTGGCTTGCAAAAGGTAATGAAAAATGGTGATGGTATGTATCTTTTTAAGTTTGCTACCAAGGAAGGTGTGGATCGTGTCTTGGAACGAGGTCCATGGTTAATTCGTAACTCACCTATTATTCTTAACAAATGGACTCCTACTTTATCCCTTAATAGGAACGAGGTATACAAGGTACCGGTTTTGATCAAAATGCATAATGTTCCATTGCTTGCTTATTCAGAGGATGGTTTGAGCTCGATTGCTACACAAGTAAGGAAACCTATTATGCTTGATTCTTTTACATGTTCTATGTGTGTCGATTCATGGGGACGTATTAGTTTTGCCCGTGCTTTAGTTGAATTAAGCGCAGATTCAGAACTAAAAAGCCAGGTTACAATGGCAATTCCATATGAAGAAGGTAATGGTTTTACTACTGAAATTATTAATATCGAATATGAATAGAAACCTCTTCATTGTGGTGAATGTAAAATTTTTGGACATGCTTTGATTGAATGCCCAATTCCGATGCAAATATCATCATGTAAGACTAGAATTAACTATCACTAAATCCGCATAGCCACACTCCACATCAAAGATACTATACATACCTTTTTGTACTTCCATATCTAGATATTATGCAACAACGAATTAGAGCGCAGGATCTCAACATTCTCAAGAAGCGTTGAGGGTACTAGATATAATCTTATGGGAATACACATCAAAACTTAAATTATACTGAGCACCCTAACACTCCTCAAGAACCGGTTGCATAATAGACAAGCAAGTGATCGATCAATTCTACTGTCTTCTCCAGTAAGTTAGAAAAGCTTTAGATCATGGCGGTTGTGATCTATAGGCGTGGTATTTGTATTTTATCGTCAAGTCTTTAATTTATGTTAAGTGTTCATGATGGTTCGAGATGGTGAGGTTGTTGAGATGGTTCATTTCGAGGAGATGATCGGTTCATGAGATGGTTGATGTTTAATTTGAAAGTGAGATGGTGAGAATATAAGGTCATAAAGTGAGTCATGTTGTAAATGTGGTGAGGTCATGAGATGGTTTGTGTCTTATGCACGGTGAGGTCATGAGATGGTTTAGGTTGTGGGTAACTGGGTTGGTGTGTTCACGATTGGTTAATGGTCGTGGGTATTGTAGGGTCGCGAGATAGTTTCGAGTTGTGGGTATGGTGAGGTAATGACATGTTTTGGGCCATGGGTTTGATGAGGTTGCATGATGGTATGGTTTGTGGGTATGGTGAGGTCGCGAGATGGTTTTGATTGTTGGTATGGTGAGGTCGCAAGATGGTTTTGGGTCGTGGGTATTGTGAGGTCATGAAATGGTTATAAGGGTTGTAGGTATAGTGAACTCATGAAAGGTCTAGGTCGTGGGTACGGTGAGGTCGCGTATATGGTTCGGTTGGAGGAGATGGTGAGATTGATGGGTCATTAGATGGTATTGCCCTCGAAGAGGAAGATATAGATGTTTAGGTCAGGTCAACATGGCTATTCAGATTGTGAGATGGTGAGAGTTAGGTGTTTTAAGCTGAGGGTCGTTGAAGCAAAAGTTTGAGGAATCGATCGTTTCAGTATGGGGTTTTCAATAAGTGGTAACTCTTCAATCTATTGTCCTTGCTATTCGTAGTGACATCACTTGGTCAGATTGTGTATTAAACGGTTTGCTTTGAGGTTCTTAAGGGTTATGTTTCATGTATAAGGTTGTGTGGCGTGGTTGGGTTTCAACCCATGCCATACTTTCTACCGGATGTTTGCTCTTAGTGTCACCGTGTTTGGTAGGTTTGGTGTGTCGGAGTTGTAGGGCTGATCACGACCCAAAAACTGGACCGGACCGGTCCGAAAACCGATTTGAGCAAAAAGTCCGGACCGATGACCGGACCGAAATGTTCGGTCCATGTTCTGGTCGGTCCGGTCTGGTTCATAGTCGGTCCGGTCTGGTTCATAGTCAGTCTGGTCTGGTCCAACAAAAGCATAATAGTCGGTTTTGCGCAAGATCCAATTGGACCAGACCAGACCAGACCGAAAACCGAAAATGAGGAAAAAGGAGGACTGGACCGAAATATGTTCGTTCTGGTTTCTCGGTTCGGTCCCGTATGTTGTCTATAATGCTCAGCCCTACGAGTTGTATCTCGGTATGTTGATATTCACTTTATGATATCCTTATTTGATCCGAGTATAGGTGTTGGTCATCGAGTCGGTTCATTGGTGTAGCTTGCTCGGTTTGTTATGTTTATGTCCTTGTAATTTTAGCAAATTGCTAGTTTATCTATAATATATTGCCTTTATGAGTAAGAGCATTCGCATTGCTCACGCACAAGGTGCGTTAAGTCATACGTGGACAATCTTTAACGTACGTTAAACCCACGTTACCACTGCCGCTGGATCGCGTTAACGTGAAAGATTCACGCTGGGTGAGTTTTTTTTTTTCCCTTCCGATTTAATTGGTTTTTGGTGGGTTTTTGTGTTTGTTTTAGTGTGTGTTTCGTGTGTGTTGCAAATTTCAGTGTGTGTCCAGAGGTAGAAGATGGGTTATTTATTTTTTTAGTCCTTAAGGTTTTGTGTATTTACAGTTTGGTCCTTGTGGGTTTATACAAATTGTTTTTTTTTTTTTTTTGGTAAATATATATATATTTTTAGTTATTTGTTTGAATAAAAATGTAATTTGTTTTAATTTGTATTTTGTTTAAATAATTTGAAAAATGATAAAAGTGGGGCCTAAAATGTTAAGTTATGAATGAGGGTGTTTTTTTGTGAGTAAAGATGAAAGTATTAAAGCTGATGTGTCGCTGACGTGACACCGTATTAAAACTTAACTAAGGTTATGAATAAGAGTGCCCTAATACATTTTGTATTTCTAACTTAAATTATAAGTAGTCATAAACATAATTTTAAAAGTTTCATTTCCAAAATTTTATTTCCCCCTAAAAAGTTAGCGAATATGCCGCCCTATTCCCCACCCCAAAATTTTCCCCCCAAAACTTGGTCTTCAAAGTGTCAGATCCACGAATATTTTGTCTTCAAAATTTCATTTCCCCCCTAAAATATTGAAAATTTCCCAAAAATTTCATTTCACTTTCTTCTTCACTCTTTAAGTACACAACAAAGCCACAGCAAACCATTTTCGAGCTAGCAACAACCGTCATGGCAACCACCGGTACCACATCTGGTTCTTTCCTCTTCTCGTTCACAATTTAAATAAAACCGCCACCGCCACACAACCACTGACGTTTTCAACGGACGCGACTAGTTGTGAATTTTCAAGTAAGGCCCATTTCACTTCGTTTATATGGTTGCTTGTTTTTAGACAATGACAGATTATTCTATTTGTATGTGACTTCTATTTATGAGGTAATTTGTTATCTTTTCATGTGTTTCAAAACATTACTTAGTGAGATCTTAAGGAAGATGTAGATGGACGACTGCCATATCGGAAGGCTGGATGACCATAGTTTGTACTCGATAATATGTTATAGGAATAGGTAATAACTTCCACTCTAACCTTTGTTGTGTAAAATACTAATTACATGACTTTCTTTGTTTTGTTTATGCACTGGATGTGTGTGAAAATGGTTCTTGATTCCTTGTATGGACTTTCATTCTAATTGGGTATGTCAATAGTTTAATGACGTAGTAACTGATTGTTGGGTGTGACGACTTCGTTTACTGGGTGTGATGACTTCGTTTATTTTGCCTCAATTTATGTCGAGGCTTGTTGACTTGTGAGTAAAAGTTAAAGTACACCGAAGTTTGCTTCTTTACAACACCCTCTAAGTGTTTGTAAAAATGTACAAGTGAGCATTTATATATCTACAAGCAAACTTTGGCAAGTATTATTTGTTTTGTGTTACATAAAAATGTTTATAGGTTTATAATTTTGAAAATGTTGAAGTACTTAGGTGTAATAATATATTTTCCCAAACGTTCTCATATCTCTCTTTTTTCACTTTGGTGTAGGAATCTGCAATAAACCGCCCACCTACATAATTTGAAGCTGGTTATCATAAGGGGCGTTGATAAAAGGAAAGGCAATTTTGGAAAGGATATATGCGGACTCAACATAATGAGGCAAGAAACGCTGCAAAATTTGTCGAGATGTGGGCAAGATTTTTGCTTGAACCTCCCCACCTAGCACTACCTCTTGAACATTTTGTTGCATTTGTTACATTTTTGTGTTTTATAAACTTTGTTAGAGCTTGACAGCTTGTACAATTGGTATGAATTAGTACACTTAATTTATACAATGTAGGTTTGCTTTGTGTATTACAAATATTTGATCTTGGATTATTGAATATTGCATAATAATTGGACCAAAATTGAATAAATGGCCAGACGGTGTTTTTTTTTCAATTCCGTAGCAAAAACATGTCGTTGCAAAACCGTTGCAAGTTTTTTGCATAATTTCGTTGGTGAAAAACTTGTTGCAAATTCAAACCGTTGCAAATTTGTTGGAAAAATATATTTTGCAAAAAAGTCCTTTGTTTCTAACGAATTTTTTTCCGTTGCAAAACCATTACAAATACTTTTTGGCCGTAGCAATTCCGTAGCAATTTTAATTTCCATGGAGCATTAATGCAACGGTCGCAATCTGTTGGAAATCCGTTGCAAATAGGCATATGCAATGGATTTCTAACGGATTTCGACTGTTGCATTTGCCCAGTTGTGTTGTAGTGTAAATGGATCTTGAACAAGGGATGTTGGATTGGGAAGAAGATGGTAATAACAGGTATTGCCATCACATCTGCACCAATAGTTCTTCCACCACTTGTAGTTTTTTCGGCTATGGGAGTTGCGTTTTCCGTCCCTTTTGGCCTTGTATATGCGAGTTATGCTTGTACCAATAAGCTCATGAGAGCGTTACTGCCAATCCCACCATCACCCCTTATGCTAGAATATTATGGTGATGATTATGATCAAGAAAAAGAGGATGAGGTTGAGTGTAGGTTTGAGTTAGATGATGGTGCTGGTGATTATAGGATATTAGATATAAACGAAAAAGGTTATTATACCGACGAAGAGGAAAATGTGTTGGACGATGAAGGTACGGCGGATTTAAACCGGGTTGATATGGTGTTTGAGTTGGACAATAATAGGCGACAAGGGGAAGCTTTAGTTGTGGATGTGAATGAAAAAAGTTATAAGAGTAGTGAATATGAAGGTAACGAGCTTGGAAAAGAAAACATGATGCAAGAGGATGAAGAAGAAAGGATTAGTGATGGGTATGGTAACGAAGTCGAAGCTTTAGTATCGCATGTAGACGAGGACGTTAAAGAAAAAGGTTACTATACTGACGAAGAGGAAATTGAGATTGAAGGGACTGATGATAATCTTAGACCGGAAAAGGTGGACAATGAGCGCATGGACGATATAAATCAAGGGGTTGATATTGTGTTAGATCTAGATGATGGTGGTAATGATACAAGGGAACTAAGGGAAGCTGTAGTTGTCAATGTGGATGAAAATGTCGACGAAAAAAGTTACTATATTAATGAAAATGATAACGAGAGAGAAGTGGAAGATCATGTTCATCTAATGGAAAATGCTGTTAAAGAGGAAGAAAGGGAGCAAATGGAGGATATAAAGCAAGGAGTGGAGACGAGACTTGGGTTGGATGTGGCTCCTGACGAGTGTAAGCAGACAGAGGAAGGGACAATCACAAGCGTTGATGGAAGTGTCGATGATAAAGGGTATGAGGAAGACGTTGGAGAATCCCTAGAGGGAGATGTTGATAGTTTAGAGGAAGAACAGAAAGGGAATGAACTGTTGATCGAGTCATATTTGGATGAAAATAAAAGTAAAGCACCAGCAGTAACATTATACGATAAGGACAAGGAAGGAGTTACAGATGACGAGACAGCAGACCCGATTACAGTTAAAGAGATCGACTCTCAGAAACTAGTTGAGGATGAAAATGAAGAGCCTGTTGGTGAGATGCGCCATATTGTGGTTTTAGCTAGCGGAAATGAGGATAATAATTTCAATGCTAGAGAAGTGGAAGAAATAGATCTGGTGGCAAGAGAAGTGTGTGGAGATGCTAAAAAATATGAAAGAGACACAAAGTCTGATGAAGAAGTAATAAGAGAAAGTATGGGAACACAAGAGAAACTCATTAGTGACATGTCTAATGGCGTAACCAAGGATGACATATTGGAAACGAAGAAAGAGCATTTGACTAATCTTAATGCAGATGCGAGGGAAATTGGTGATGAGAGTGGATTGGATTTGTTTGATGACAACAACACAAGCATATATTTTGAGATCCTTGAAGGTTAGTTATTTATGTTACAGTGTGTCAAATAAAATACATAGAATTGTGAAGTCCATGTTTGAAACATAGTACGTGATCTTTATATTTCTCGTGCACATAATTAAGTTCAAAATTTTGCACATTTCAAGGTGCTAACAGTTTCTATACAATCAAAGTGTGAAATTTCTTTTGTCTATATCTCTAAACTTCATTTACACGTGTGAACAAGCATAAGAAATTACGGAATTTTTGTCAAGCTGGAAGAAATTAACATATTGCATACCTTTTGAATTACTTGACTGATCCATTTTAATACATTTGTAGCTGGTGATGAGGCACAGAAGAACACTTTCAATGACGATGTGGATTTCATGGCCCTTCCTGCTTTTAGACGGGCATCATTGGATACAGATAATGCAAAATCCGCCTCTAAAGTGTATACGAAAATATCATCTAGAGAGGTCAGTTCCCATATTTCTCGACGTAGAAATCAATGTTAACAGTAGAAGATATTTTTGATCCAGCACATGGTCCTCATTTAGGGCAATTCTACCAAGATAATAATAACTATATATAGATGTGTCATTTTACTTTATAAAGTGTTGGATTGAAGTTGCAAAGTTGATCTTACTGAGACAGAGGGTGTCAATATCTTTCTTTAAACTAGATATAGTAATGTAGGGATGGGGAGGCATAATGGGTAGAGAGAATATAGTAATGTTAAGTAGACAAGCTAAACCTGTTAAGCGAGTTCAAATGTCCAAAGTTAAGCGAATTGTACTAAAAAAGCCTGCAATATCATAAATCATTTATATCTAGCAAGTGTCGTTAGTCTTCTATTCAAAAGCAATGAACAAAAGAGGACCTAACGCAATTTGCTTTACCCGTGCCCAATGTGTTCATTGTATCGTGCCATGTCTTGCAGGACATTTTAGATGACGAAAAGATTTGGGAGAAACTTGGGGCAATGAGGGCGATAGTGGGATACAAAGCACCGAGTCAACCAACATGCATAGGGGAACTGAAGGCTCTGTATGTGTTCACCGGGGTCGAGCCACCAGCATCGTACAAAGGTGATTCGGATCTGGATGAAGTAAACGCCAAGCTCAAGTTCCTCATGTCGATCGTTGGGGTGAAATAAAGGGTTTAATAAATCAGCCCAAGAATAATTCGACAATTGTTACCCTTTGTACAGTGTTTATTCATGTTGCTTTTATTTAGAACTTTACCAAAATTTGATGACCAGTTTGTTCTAGAAAACGTCTGTTTAAGATATGTCGACGAATATTTGAAACCAGTCTGAATAAACAATGTCTGTAATGATCATTCAAATGTGTCGTACCATTTCTACTACTCCTTGCTAACTTCATTTCTACTACTCCTTGCTAACTTTTTGTGGCAATATAGTTGCAATATGCTTTCCACTCACCGTTCACTTTTATATTCTTAAAGTGGTTCTAGGCTCCAGCAAGGTGATGCTAATTTTCTTTTTCTACCAACCTGCTCGACTTCATTGGACACATCAACAGCTTCAGTTTGATCTTGTGTAGCAGTTGCAGTCATCGATGGTGGCGGTACGCCGTTGCTTTCGATGCGAGTATTTACATTAAAAGTTTCGCCTTGAGTTTCCATATCACCTGAAATATTAACACCGCAGAATGTTGGACAAGAAAGAACCTTACCAAAAATGGACCAGGCGTGCAATTAATAGAAAATGTTGGGACTAAAATTGCAATTTTTGAGAATTTGGGACTATATTCGTGAATCAGAAAGAGTTTGGGGACCAGCGGTGTAATTTACCCAAACGTATATATATAAACCTAGATGTAAACCAAAAAAACACAAATCATTAAACCCAAAAAAAACACAATTGTTGTCGACAAGATGAAAATCAAAGGGAGAGATTACGTTCCAGATGGTCCTGGCAGCGTTGAGGTAAAACATCCTCAATTAATAAACACATTAATAAAATTAAACCTGGTATTAATGTTTGGTTTTTGTATACAGATAACACCTGAGGAATCAGATGATTTATGGCTTGCGTATAATTTGATTTTGCCCGGCGATACGGTTTTGGCTGATACTAGCAGGTTCTTGAATATTATTATCTTTTGTTTTGTTATTACTACACAGTTTATTTATTTGTTAGACTGGGTGCGCAACTTCTCTAACACCAAACATACCCCACGTACCCTTATACCAACTTGATATTTCGGCCGGTTACATCTTTTAGATAAACTAGCGTAGTGCCTCCGCAAAACAGCTGCGATGAAGAATAATGTTTATATCGATTTTTTGATTTTTTTTGCACGTATATTTGTGGATGTGGAAGTGAAAAAAATTATAAGTGTCCTATGTGTTTGGAAGAAATTGTGGGGGCCTGTGATTGAATTGCCCGATTTAAAAGCTTAATATATTGTTATCGATTATAGATACATAGTAAGAAACTACATAGGTAAGAAGACCTTTATCACAGTAAGTTTGGGAAGTTGTTGAATTGCAGACTACATGGGGTAATGGGAATTATTCACTTTACTAGCCATTTTGTAACGTGCTACTAATTACTAGTGGCTGTACGTGCTGCGGCGGATTTAGGTGAATATATATATATATATATATATATATATATATATATATATATATATATATATATATATATATATATATATATATATATATATATATATATATGGGGAAAACATAGCTACATTACAATGTACCCAATTGGCTACATTTCCTTTGAAAAAAAGGGTGGGGACAGGGGGAAAATGTGTGTCAGGGACATACCGCAGGGACTAAACTGTACATTATTAAAACTTTTTTCAAAGGAAATGTAGCCAATTGGCTACATTTGTAATGTAGCTAACATTTTCCATATATATATATATATATATATATATATATATATATATATATATTGAGTAAAGATCAAATGAGAAATAAAATTAAAATGAGAAGAGTAAGAATAAACCACAACCACACAATCCAGATGCATCTACAAACATAGATGCATCTCCCCTTAAATTTTTCTTCCTCATTTAAAATATGTGGCTCAAATTTTTTCTCACTCTTCTCATCTCAAATTCTCTTCTCACTAGATCTCTTCCCTATATATATTTATATATATATTTTGCTTGTGCATTGCATATTTGATTTTGTGCTACTTTGAAGTTTGAACTAAGGAGTAAACTTTACTATATATGTCCAGAATTTAGGTAAGCCCAAAATTTAGAAGAAAATAAAGTAGTATGTAACTGTCTGATTCAGTTATAAATAGAAAAGCTACTTAAGAAAAAGGGTATTTGCTTCAGTTTCATATAAGATTTAAGAATTATGTTTTGCGGTTATCTAAGATTTTTTTGGTTTCTATTTTTTAATTATGGTTTTCATTTATGGTATATTAGTTTTAGTTTCTAGTAAGGTTCTCTCACATGTATCATTGTAAATATATAAACCCATGTATATTTAACGTGAGACGAACCCGTGACATTAATCCCATGTTTATGCTCAATCAACACCAAAGTCGAAATAATCTTAGTTAATTATAACCCATCATGTAAATACAACCGCGAGTCATAAGTTTTGTGCTATAGGGGACCAAATTATTGGGTCCGTCCCTGGTTGTCATGTACACGACTACTTGACACATATTTCTTGTAGAAAGGCTAACTACCAGTGTTCCATATCCTGTTAGCTTTTCGATTATATTACTGTAGAATGAAAAGATGAAGCTGAAAGAGAATGTGAAAAATAAATAAATATATCAAGAACAGCAACTGATAGTTGTTAAAAGCATGAATAAGGCTCAAACCGGTTAATATTTTGTTGTGAAGAGGCACAACGCCTTATGGCCTTAGCCCTTAGGCGCACCTGGTGAATAATTTGACCTTTTCTGCTAGTTAGTTCTGGGACTTAGGATCTCATAAGTTTTTTTGCTAGTTAGTTTGATCCCTTAGGCGCTATAATGGCATTTGAATTTTTTTATGCATACATTTGTTTTTGTTTGATGCGCCTCAATCATGATGTACGCGCCTAGGGCCCGGGACCCATTTCACCTTATGCTACTACAGCGCTAGATCTCTTTCCTTTCCACAAACCTGGAGACTAAAGCTGACGTATAAATTAAGTCATACCAAGTTACTGGACATAAAAACCTATGGAGAAAAGAATAACGATCAGCATCCCTTATGCTTATGTTATGTGCAAACGATATAATTTAAAAAAATCATTGGAGCTTTCCTTTATTCAAAAGGGTTGCAGAACTTAAAAATGATAGTCCCAGTTAAAATTGCGTGTCTCTTATCAGAAACATAATCATGATTTTTTCGTCTGTATGTTAAGGCATGTTTGCGACTCTGCTTGAGAAATTCATCTATCAACTGGCTTCTTTCAATAAATAGGTTATTTGCATCTTTTGAAGGGCGTTAGTCTTATCTGCCACTTTTCAGTTTTTTATATTGTTTCTCTTATAATGTTCTGCATATAACTGCATATTTTATTGCTCAAAAATCTTGTACAGGAAGTGATATCTGTTTTTTATGTTTCTTTGTCTGCTTTATAGAAAAGTCCTAAGAGAAGCAGCTTCAGGATCTAGAAAAGCAGAACTTCGGAAATTGAAACTGGAAATCAATGTTGAGGTAAGGTCAGCTTATATGTCAGTGCTACAAGATTGTTAGCGTCTATACTTATACGTTAGTAATTTTTGTTTTCCTAAATTGTTTGCAGAGTGTTGATTATGACAAAGAAGGTTCTGTACTGAGAATACATGGAAAGAACATTATGGAAAACGAGCATGTTAAAGTAGGTGCAATATTTGTTTAAGCATGTGTTATTCTTTCTGATTAAAGAAAATAATAAGTAATTACAGTTCTTATAGTCCCCTATCTAATGATTGCTCGCCTACAAATTGCACACATTTCATTTGCATCCCACCTTTCATCTAAATAAACGAAAGTTATACAAGTAAAGCAAGCCAATCTTTAGATAAATATGCTTACCATTTTTTAATTTCTTTGCAGATCGGGCAATTTCACACACTTGAACTTAAACTTCATTTTTCTTTTGTTTTAACAAAGGTATGCGTCAATTTCATGTTTTTTATGCTATTTAGTATTTGTTTCTGAAGTGATTTACCTAGCTGTTACATTACAGGTGTTATGGGACTCACTAGCAATCGAATCACTTCAACAAGCCGCAGGTATACTGTGTGTTGATATTACCGGAGTCAAATATCTTTAGAATGAATATTCTGGATTTTTTTTTTTTTTTTTTTTTTTTTTCACTCTGATGGTTTTCTCTCCTGGTTTAGATCCTTCTGCCAGTGCTGATCTTGCGGTCGTGCTAATGCGAGAAGGATTGGCCCATATTCTTCTTGTGGGTAAAAGGTAACATATTTTATTAGTCAATAGGTTGCCATATAAGCATAGCATATGTTTAAACTTGTTATGGTAATTTTTTATATAATAAAAGAATTATATCATTTCGGAATATTTTTATAAAACCCTTCTCATCGAAAAAAAATTAGACCATTAGGAAAGCTCGATTTGCCACGTAGGCAAAATCAAACAACATGATTGGTCAATAAAAAGTCAAAATTGAATTGATTTTGGTCAAATTTTAATAAATTTGATGAAGAAATTTGGTTAAGAAAAAAAAAAAAACCCATAAAAATATTTGTATCAAATTTGTGAAAACAAAAACTTAAAAAAAGAGGAAGTAATTAATAAAACTTTAGAGGTTGAATTTTACAAAAATTATATAGACCTAAGTGTAAAATTACAAGTTTTCATACTTTTTAATAACTTTCGAAAAATAACAAATAACCTCTTACAATTTATACTTTATAAGATGAACTTTGTTCAAATTACATAAGTATTAGTATTATTTTCAGACTTTCATCTATTAAAATTACAAAATTTTGTAAATATACGAATTAGTTTTAATATACGTTAAATATTTTTTAAAACTAATATTCGTTTTAAACTTTCATCCATTAAAATATTTTTACTATATACGTTAAATAAGGACTCATGTTATTTTATTTGAAAAGTTTAATTTATGTGTACACGTGCTTCAATATTAAATACTGCTAAACTATTGTTAACGAGAATATGAATATCAAATGTAAGCATGGATTACTGTGATATGAAAATAAATATAAGCTATTTTACTTATAAAAACGACCCATGAAATTCTTATTTAAAGTTTATATATGGATATCCAGAAAAATATTTTTGAAAAACTTTACGGAGCATATTTTAATTTCATCAAAAGGACTTCCCTCAATACGAAAGGTGTCCCATGGATGGCATACTAATATACCTCCTATTCGTGTTGATTATGTGCTACTAAACTTGCACATTTTGTACAACACGATATGAATAATTAAAGTTAAATAACAACATCAATCTTAACCTCAACATCTATGTCGTTAAACAAAGTTAAATCTTCAACCAACAAATTTAAAAAAAAAATATTAATAGATATTAATACATAATAAAAAAAATCTTGGACAAGGTATTAGTTATACTTATATCACAATTTTCACGGATAAATTCTTATATGTCCATATACTAAACTAAAATTTTAAAATAAATTTGATATATGTGTAAATCCAGTGCATGACACTTATAGCTAGTATTATTTTAATCCAACTTTTAAGTGCTAATAAATTCTGTAAAGCTAGATCACCTGTAATTCTAAAGATTTTATGTTATAATGGAAACAAATTGCAAGTAAAATCAACTTTTGTTATTAATTTGGATTCTCTTATTCTGTGAGAAGTACACAATGCTAAGCTTGCTAACCTTTCATCAGCTTGACCATCACTCGTTCTTCTATAGAAGCTTCAATTCCTCGCAAGCATGGGCCTTCTGTTGCTGGTTATGAAAAAGTATGTTACAAGTTTATGTTGTTTGAATATATGTTTTCTTCTTTTATATACAAACCATTATTCTTATATATTACTTCTTTTGCATTACAGGCTTTGAATAAGTTCTATGATAACGTTTTACAGGTGAGTGATTTGATGTTCCGAGAACTGCTACTGTTGTGCTTATTCCTGTACTAATGATTGAATTTATTAATTGCATAGTTTGGTTTTTGTGTGTGCATTAAACAGTTATTTAAAATTGTTTCTGTAGGCTTTTATGAAGCATATCGACTTCAAGGTTGTTCGATGTGTTGTTATTGCAAGTCCTGGATCCACAAAGGTAGGTATCTGAAGCTGAATACTAAGGGCATTCATACAATATTTTGCATATAGGAATAATGTTGTGTCACACTGAACGTAGGGAAGAAAGTGTATGCTATGTGTGAAACATTTGAAATTATTTTATGCCTAACAATTTCTTTCATGTGTACATCAGGATCGATTTCGTGACCATTTAATGTTAGAAGCAAAAAGGAGAGACCTTAGGAATATAATTGAGAACGAATCACACATCATTCTCGTGCCCTCGACATCAGGATACATGTATGTTCATTGTTGTGATTCTACTTTCTCATTTTGTGTTACATATCCATACCTTATATGCAGAAATTAAGTATCTAATTTTAACAAAATTGTTCTTATACAGACATAGTTTGAAAGAGGTTCTCGTTGCTCCAATGATGAATCTAATTAAGGATACAAAAGCAGCCCAAGAGGTAGCTAGCCCATAAGGCCAATTGCTATATCTCTTACAGTCTTACATATTCACGAGAGATATACTTGGTCTTACTCATTTTTTGCTTGGTGTTGGAACTCAGCATTTTCCCTGCAGTAATACTCTTTTTTTTTTTTTTTTTTTTTTTTTTCCTGTTTAGGCCCAAGCTCTTAATAATTTTGACCGCATGTCTAGAAAGGTAAGGTTCAGTTTTTATTAGTGTTTTTTATATCTGTTTGGACCAGTGTTTTTGTAAGTTAGTCATTAAAAACTCTGGACAGTATTTAATCTGGTTCTCAGAGTAGCACTTTTGCTTATTCATTCACTACTTAATAATTTATATGAACCTTTGCAACCTTGTTAGTCCAAATGAAAAGATGAAAATCAAATAAGTTATGCTATTTTCTAGTTTGTATTCTACTATTCAGTTTCTTTTGCATCTACTTTGTACCTATAAATTATTCAAATTTTGATAGGTCTATTTTTAAGTAATTCACAGGCATCTTATAATCCTACACACATGTTTGTTTATATGTAAGAAGTATAATTATATCATATTATATTAAACTGTTACCTAAAAGCTACTGTAAACTTTGTTGCATGTGCAGGATCCACATCGTACATGTTATGGACCAAAGCATGTTGAGGTTGCTCATGAAACAATGGCTGTTCAGACATTACTTATAACTGATGAGCTTTTTAGGTTTGTAATTCTACATTTGCTTTATCTTGTTATTTTTAGTTTTAATGTAGGACTTGTTTTTACTTTTGTTGATGGTTGTTTCAGGAGCGCTGATATAGCTACAAGGCAAAGATATGTCAATTTGGTCAACGCCGTAAAGGATTCTGGGGGCACGGTTCATGTATTTTCTTCAATGCATGAAACGGGGAAACGTGAGTACACTTTATATGTTGTGTTCTAAGTTTTAGATGTCATATGCTTTTATTTTTGTATTGCTACTACTAGAGGTGGCAAAATGGGTTGGCAAGACGACTCGGGAGTTGTGCATGTTCGGTTGATTAGAACGCTTTTTCCTTAAAAGATTATTACATTTTATTGAGTTAGTTTGTCAGATACGATTACAAATTTTCTATGATTTTAATATTAATCCTGTTTATTTAGGAGATTTGATGGGGTAAAATATATTTTGTGACTTTCGGCCAATTATATGTAAATTAGCCCCAACTGTATTATGAACCGTTTTTTAACAGTTGTAACATAATCGCCTTTGAGGCCTACCTCTTTTGACTGGGTACGGTATTACACAGTCTATAGATGTAGGTAGTTATGAATGTTGCTAGATATATTTAATTTTTCATTATATTGCTTAATATCAAATACATACTAACACAATTATTTTGCATGATTACAGAACTTGCACAGATGACGGGAATTGCTGCCATTCTTCGATTCCCCCTACCAGACCTCGATGATGACGATGATGACATTGAAATGTGATTAATTGACGCACTACGTACTACAGCGAGAATAAGTTGATTGTAATTAGCTCTTGAATGTTGTACGTTTATGTTGAATGTACTTATGAATATAGTGTTTCTTGAAGTAATTATGACCAAACCACAGGTTGAGTTTTTAAGCTTAGTTTTTTACTTGTTCTTTTGATTCTTTCACTAAGATGTAACGTCATGCAGTTTTAAGTTTGAATTCAGGTCCATCACGGAATTGTTTTATTATGGTGAAAAGGTACATGTCATTCTTACTCAAGTCATTGACATGTCCCACAACCAACATAGGTAAATCTTCATGTGCTTTAGGAAGTTGTGGCTTTTCAGATCTCACCTTGTTAATTCTTAGCGCGAGCATGTGGGGAAGTAGTTTAATGTCATACACTTGGGGTAGAACACATTTAATCTAATTACATATCAATCTCAAAACAGAAAATTGCATATTATTAGTCAGATCATTCTAAATTGAATTATGCAAGTAACTGCAAGTTAAAGAGAGTTTTTGTCAAATGTAAATTTTTTAGGCTTTACATGAATCTATATCTCGGATACGTTTCTCATAAAATCACTTTGGGATAGGAGCCCAAATGACTTTGCTTTTAAAAATTATATGGGATATTAGGGCATCATCACTATTTGAGACCCAGCGTGTTTTCACTTAAACTTTACTGTAATTGTCAGGCTTTTGATCCTCATTCAATATACTACTTGCTCTTTTGATCATAGTTTACGCACCGCGGAACTCTTTGAGAAGAAGAAAACTCTGGTTTGATCTTTCTAACCTAGAAGTCGAGTACCATAAGCCTAGAAGCCTTGTCGAAATCATTTTTCCACATAGAAACCCTAAAACTCTCGTTCACCCATTTTTGGTCAAGTAAGCCTTACATACTTGTTTTAATAGCTTTATTATAGTACTAGGATAGTTATAGGATGTCTAGGAACCCTTGCTTGAGCCTTGATCATTTTCTTTTAGAACTTTTCATTTTTAAACCCTAATTATAGACTAATTGCTAAAAACATGCTATAATGCCTTAACTTAAGCTATAAGTTAGTTTAGGCAACTTAGATAAGCTAATATTAGTAAACCATAAGCTAGGAAACTCTTTTGTTTCATAAAAATATAGTTTGCATGAGATTAGGACTAGTTTTGCAAATTTTCCATGCATAGGAGTATATATGGTAACTTTCTGAAAATATTAAGTCTATGGACTATTTTTGACATTTCTTAGAAGTATTAGTTATAAGGACCCTTTTTACAAAGATATGTAACCCTAGGATAAAAGTTATAAAAGTTATAAACTTATAAGGACTAGTTTTGCAAATATTAGTAAGTCAAGGGTATAAATGGTAAAATATGAAAAACTAATAAGTCTAAGGGTCATTTCTGTCATTTTCATAAAATATATAAGTATAGGGACTAATTGTGTAAAGTCTAGATAGTTAGAAAACTAAATAATATAAAGTATATAAGTTTAGGGTAGAAAGTGTAAATATGTGAAACTTAAAGGTTATTAAGTAAAGTATTCCCTAAAAACAAAAGCATGACACATTAGTAGGGAGCTTCATGTGAGGGGTCTCATTTGGGTATTCGTTTTGACGAGTTTGCTTGGTTTACGAGTTAAAGTGCCCTGTCTCCTCAAACGTATACTACATGACCTCTGAATTATGATGGCCCGAACGGTGTTATGTTAGAACTAAATCTAATTATACTTAACTCAATAGTAGGGAGCTTCGTATAAGGAGTTATATACTTCTGAATTATGATGGCCCGAACGATATTATATTGGCAGCATAATACAATAGTAGGGAGCTTCATGTGAGGAGTTATACTTTTGGATTACGATGGCCCGAACGGTGTTATGTTATAAATATAGAAACCCTAGAAGTAACTACTTAAGAAACTTAAAACAACTAAGGAACTTAACCACACAAAACACACCTACAAAACCCTCAGGATACGTAAGTAAGGCCATCTAGTTTCCGAGTCACTTTTCACATCAATCACATCATCTTTAAGCCCAGGTGAGTTCGTAGCCTCACACTTTTTAAATTTCGTGAGTTTTCATAGCTTCACTTTTAAATGCTTTACAAACCCTGTGAGGGGGATACATGCTTTAAACCGAATACAAGTCTTTTTCTTTGATTGTTGCACGAGTGTTACTTTCTGCCACCATTACATAACTAAAATTCATGAACCATAATCACTTGCGAGTGAACGCGAGGATAGTTGATAGATCTATTGGTGTTTGACAACTCCCATTGGTTTGCCTCAGTCGGGCCACCAATAAGTACTATACTTGAAATCTCACAAGGTTTAACTTTGGCAAGTTAACTTTATCTCTGTCCCATCATGTAAGGGTCTGCAGTGCCCTATGATCTGGACTGTTAACATGCGGTTTCATGAGCTTAGTGCAATAACACTTTTCACATGATAATTGTATATGCATTGCAATTATCAAAAACCTTACATTTTTCCTGGAAGGGTTTAACATCTAAACCCTAGGGAAACTTGTATTCACACTACACCTAAACCTATGACTCTCACTCAACATCTAGTGTTGACTTTTACGCATGTATCCTAGGTATATAGCTGTTACGGATCTATGGCACAAGGCGGCACTGAACTTGGAGGACTTTCAACCCCGTTATCATTCAAAGCATAACATTTCACAACTTAGATTCACGGGACCTCTTCTTAATAAAACTATGATAATTTAATGAATGATAACTCATTTTATAAAAACGTCTCTTTTCGAGTCATTTTCTATTACTGTAACTGTGCTTCCATAAGGTAATACCCCAGATCTAAATCCGCTGCGATCTGTAAAAATGGGGGTGTTACACCGAATGTGTTTGGTCCGGCCCGGGTTAGTCCGGTCCTTCGCTCGCTCCGGTCTAAAAAGGCGTTATTGGTCGGTTTATACGTAAGACCGGACCGAGACCGAAATAAGGAAAAATTTGGGACTGAGACCGGACCGTTGGTCCTTTGGTTCGGTCGGTCCGGTTAGTTTTATCGGTCCGGTCACTTTTTGGGTATGCGATGCTGAGTACTAAACTTTAGGGACCAATTATGTAAATTTGTGTTACACAGTTGGCCCTTAGAGATAGATTTCGCAATGGCCATTGAATAGCAGGGACCTATTTATGTAACTCATACGGATGATTTATATAATGAAAGGTAACCTGAAAGGACAATTTATGTAAATTTATGTTACATGTTTAGTTCCTAAAAGCTGACTTTTGTATCAATGTTAGTCCTCTGGACCTATTTTTCAGCAAAAGTTAAACTAGAGGGTCTTTTTGGATACATTTTCAGAAAAGACAAATATGTTACAAGTTTGGTCCTTGATAATTGATTTATGTTGCATCGTTAGTTCTCAGGGACCTGTTTTGCAACAGCAGTTAAACCTCAGGAACTGTTTGTGTAAGGTTTTAAAAAAAATACAAAAAGTTACTATTCGGTAAACATTACAATTTCCTGGAAATTTTATATATTAAAAATTAAAATTAAGTGCGTATTAGAACTTATTATTGACACAACCGTGAAACTACAAGAAGGCTAGAGGGTGGACATTTTAACATTTCGAGCAACTCATAATGAAAACTTCACTTATTTTCTCTAAGACATAACAATATATATTTATTATTTTAATTTTTTTAGTAATACTTTTTGAACGACAACTAACTATCTCATAATATACAAGCACAAACTATCTCACATGTGTCAAGCAGAACTTGAACCCACAATTATATGATTGAGAAACTTTTCACACAACAAGGGATACCATTGAGACACAAGCCGTTTGGTAGATAACAATATATATTATCGTGGCGTTGTAGCGGTGCAAATATTCATTTTATAGTTACGAAATAAAATTGTTGTTTAAGTTATGTAAAACGAAAAAGAATAAGTCATAAAAGATTATATATGTAGAGGGCTTGTTTGTTTAAATTTTTACTAAGTCATGTTAAAATATAAGATAACTTAGTGCAGATATCATCAGTTTTGTCACTTTATATTTTTAGTCATTTTTCTTTATTAAGTTATAAACAAACAACTTTTATATAACTTTCTGGATTTAAATTTTTTTCAACTAAATCAAGTTCGAACATCACTAAAGAGTAAATATTTAAGATAACGTAAAAAAAAGAATATTGCCAATAATGTAAATGTAATTGAATTTGATTTCTAAAATTATACATCTTCATTGTTTTAATTCAAATAAATGTCACATCATTACTAATAATATGTTCTTGTTTAACAAAAATTATTAACGGTAGTAAGGAACATGATGTTAACGGAGTTAAAATATACAGTACAATGAGTGTATGGGCTAATTGTTTGTCGTTTTTCTTTGTTAAAATAATAATATGTTCTTGTTCAACAAAAATTTTTAAAGGCTAGTGGTATGTGTTATTTTACACATACTTTTAGCCTTAATAAACGGACCAAAAGACCAAAAACCCGACAATAAATGCCAAATATTTGCTTGTTTTTGTGTTTTGTGCATATGCAGGTACCGGATATGAAAAATGGACAAAATAAAGTTCAAAACGACAAACCGAGCACGAGATATGAAATGAGTGATGAAAAGCCGGAACCTGGGAAGGAATTTTCAATGAAGGATCACATTTAAGCTCAAGTTGTTAAAACAAGTCCTTGAAGATTCAGAAAATGTCATATTCAGACCTTGGGATTATTTTCAAGTTAACAAGATTGGCCCTTGGATTTTATTACTTGGCAAGTATGGTCCTTATAAATTACTAAAATTTAAATTGTTACTAAAACAAAAACTTAACCATACAACCTAAATCCAAACACAAGCCTGCTATCAAAACTCATAAACCCAACTTCCAAACAAACCCACCAGGCCCAATCATAAATCCCTTTTACCAATACCCGGATTCCCACAAAATCCGACCCATTCTGCTTAATAAACCCGGAAGTCAAAGTCCCTAACGCACAAGTCAAACAATATTATTTAATTCCCCAAAAACACCCTGCCTTCCCCGTATTACCTTTTCCCCCATTCCCTGAATTCCCGTACATACCCCTCACCATTGCTTAGTACTAAGCATCTTTCAGCTGACATGGACCAAGAGAGGCTAGGATCGCCACAGTGGACAAACGGGGCAATTCTATTGGTTGAAAAACATCACATAATTGATCCAAGAGCTGTGGTGATAGGAGGATTGGTGGGATTTGATCAAGGGACGAGATGAGAGTTCCAGAGCCTTCCAGAGATATCCCAATATGCTCCTCACCTCACAGCTATATATAGAGACTCCTCTCCACATTTTGGAGTTGTTAGTCACTAGGAGTAGGAGTAGTGTAGTGGTAGATTTTAGCTTATTATAGTGTAGTATTTTAGCTTATAATGATTTCAATTTCCTGCTCTTAATTTTCTTAAGTATTGTATTGTTATCTCTTTTCATATAAAATTCAATTTTATTGGAATATTACTTTCAAAAGTCTTTATTAAAGTTCACTTTAAGCTTTCATATTTCCTTCATGAATGTTTCAGAAGCTCATTTAAGCTTCAAATTAGCTTATAGAGAGTTTAGTTACTTAGTTTCTGCTTAAATAAGTTCTACTACTTCTGGTCAACGAAAGTCAAATGGAGTTCATGATTATGAATCTGGGATTTATTGGTGTTAGATTCATAGTATTTGGTGTAATATGAGCTTATCTTAAAGATAGGCTTTGGTCAAGTCTAACTTCTTTTGAGCTGAGGGTTTAGAGTGTAAGTTCTCATTTACTTTTTAGCTTTTCATTGCATTATAATATTTAGTAGTCTAGAATCTGCTGGTTTAAGTGTGATTTTCTGCTTATTGATGCTTAGGTTAGATGTCAGTAGCTTGGTATTTGCTTATGTGATGATTATACATGTTCTAGCTTAATTTTATGTGTTAACTGCCATGATATAGCATAATTTGCCATTATCTGTTCCTGTTGTTCTTCTCGTGTTGTTTCTTTTCTATTAGCTTCTATTGAGTTTAGATAATCTGTTTATTGCTTAAAATCAGTAGGTTGTAGGTAATAATCCATAAGTTGTAGTGTAATCATAGCATTAAGGGGTGTTTGGCTCAAGCTATGTTTCTGAGTTAGAGTAGTTTATAGGTATTAGATTTAGTTAATATAGCATATATTAACTCTAATTGGCTCAGTTAAATCATAAAACTAATAGGTTATATAGCAAAAAGTCAAATTCATATCTTAATCATAATACTGAATGCATATTAGTGTTTTTGCTGCTGCAAACTTAGATTTAGGTTAGAATTAGTTGAACTTAGCTGCATTAGGTCTTAGAAATTCTTAAAACAACATTTAGATTCAATTAGGATAGTTTGAATTTCATTGTAGTCAACGTTTTCAAAATTAGAAAAAAGTCATATCTGCAGGTTTCCTTTGTTTTCTGCCATCTGTTCTCAGCTTCAATTAGACTAGAAATTGATAGTTTGTGATGGGGTTTTTTAGGTTTTTAGCATCTCAGTATGGTAATCTAGCTTTTGCCCCCTTGATATTCTAGATTAGGACTTATTTGAACTTCTTATTTAGGCCTGCAAGTTAATTGCTTAACACATTATCTGCTGAATTCAACTTAGGCCTGCATGTTTGCTTTTAGACTTGCATTCTGAGTTTGAGTATGTAAACTGAGTAGAATTGAGCTTGCATAAGTACTTTTCATTGTTCCTAGTCTCTGGCTTAATTAGTTTCTCATTCTACTTATGCTATTGCTTTTTGTCAAACTGCTTATTGATCTCTGCTATTGATTCTGAGCTTATTTTGGTTTGTATTGAGTACATCTGAGCTTACTTCAAGAGTATGATTCTGATAGTGAATACTCTGACAAGTCTGTAGATTATCTATCAGAGGGTGAGGATGAGCTCATTTCACTTAGGAAAAGAAAGACTGAGGCAAAAATAACCCTACACCAACTAAGCCATACACTAACACAAAAGAGCATCCTTGTTCTAGACCAACCAGGGTGTATGATGTAGCTGAGTCTAACATTGTTAGAGATCATCAAGAGTATATGGATAACTTGATGTATCAGTTGAGACAAGGTGATGATGGGTTGACAGATCCTTTTACTATCTTGGAGGCCAATGACGACAAGTATCCATTTCATGATAACCAGACCCATTGGAAGTTGAGAAAACCTCAGGTATAATTTATGCTTTGTAAACATTATAGTACATGTTGGTGAAAAGTACATTAATGCAGACCAATTCAAGGACTGCTTAACTTTTTATGGTCTAGCAAATGGATACTCATTATGGTTCTATAGAAGCTCAGCTGAATAGGTAATTGCCAAGTGTGGTAAGAGACCTGAAACTCTAAAGGATGCAGAGAAAGGTAAGCAAAGGAAGTGGATCAAATACCCAAGTGTTGGTAGGAATGAACATGGTGAATGCCCATTCAGATGCTATGGTAAAAAAATGGTTACAGAAAACTCATTCCAGGTAATCTCTATGACTCACAAGCATACCTGTGTTAGGAGTTTTAAGTATGGAAGTTTAGTTAACCACAAGTGGATAGGTAAACAATTAGAAAACATGATTAGGCATAATCAAGGTATCAAACTACATGAGATTGTAGACCTAGTGTTGAAAAAGTATAAATGCACTATTAGCCCTGGTCAATGTAGAAATGCCAAACAATATAGTTACGAAATAATATTGTTGTTTAAGTTATGTAAAACGGAAAAGAATAAGTCATAAAAGATTATATATGTAGAGGGCTTGTTTGTTTATATTTTTACTAAGTCATGTTAAAATATAAGATGACTTAGTACAGATATCATCAGTTTTGTCACTTTATATTTTTAGTCATTTTTCTTTATTAAGTTATAAACAAACAACTTTTATATAACTTTCTGGATTTAATTTTTTTTTCAACTAAATCAAGTTCGAACATCACCGAAGAGTAAATATTTAAGATAACGTAAAGAAAAGAATATTGCCAATAATGTAAATGTAATTGAATTTGATTTCTAAAATTATACATTTTCATTGTTTTAATTCAAATAAATTTCACATCATTACTAATAATATGTTCTTGTTCAACAAAAATTATTAACGGTAGTAAGGAACATGATGTTAACGGAGTTAAAATATACAGTACAATGAGTGTATGGGCTAATTGTTTGTCATTTTTCTTTGTTAAAATAATTATATGTTCTTGTTCAACAAAAATTATTAAAGGCTAGCGGTGCAACTTGTTGCTCGTTTGCTTTCAACGACTCTGTAAATTATATTTTGACATAAAGTATAGGGAAAATACCACCAAAATGTATTGAACTTGTCACCATTTTCAATTATGTGTAGTAATCTTTTTTTTCTAAAAAATTATCAAACCTTCTAAAATGGTCTATTGTGTGTACCCGATGACTGCCTAGTTTGCCCGTACCACGTGGACAATACACACTGGATTTTTTTTTTGTAATGTGTATATTAAATTCCAAGTCGACATTCCACTAATAACAGAATTTTATATTCATCTATTTGCCTCAATTTGGACCACTTTTACCCCAAATCCGACACAAAAACCCTAATCCCCAATTTGGACCACATTGTCGATTCATTGTCGTTTTCAGAGAAAGAGTTAAATTAATCCATGCAAAAGGTACAATATATGATATACTATTAGTTACACACCTTGAATTGTCCAAAATTTTTGTTTTTTTATGTATTTTCTTTAGGGTTAAGTTTAAACAATACTATTCATATAAAATAGTCGTTTAATTTAGGGTTTTGTATAAGGTTATGCAGCATGTCAGCTATGTTCTCATCCTATTTGGTGTGTGATGTTCATTTCCGTGGTACCTTTAAGTTCACGCCACTCAGGTATGTAAATGGTGTAGTTGGTGGATGGACAGTTAAAAAGGACAACAAATTGGACTTTCAAAGTGTTTGTAATCATTTAAGAAAACGCACAGATGACCCCCTTTATCAGAGTTTCTTTAAGTTACCAGAATGTGAACTTGACAAGGGTTTGAAACTAATACAAAATGACAAAGACTTGTTTTCTATGTATAAATATGCTGAATCTTATGGGCTTATACATGTGTACATATCACATGGGCCTCAGGAGTTAGAGGCATATTACACTGAGAACATGACTGTGTATGGTTCTGATGATGAGGTTCAATCTAGGAAAAAACCAGTAAAAGATACAGGTAATATGAGTGTAGATGAGTTAATTGCTTGGGCTGAGGAGGAGGGAGCAACTAGGACTAAGGTAGTTGATAATGGTTTAGGAAATGGTCATAGTGGTAGTGTGAGTCCTTACCAGGGTAATGGGACTCTAGATAAGGGTAGTGGTACTCTAAATAAGGGTAATGGGTCTGTTGGTAAAGGTAAAGTGACTGTGGACAAAGGAAAAGTCATCATGGTACATGAAGGTAAGAAAGGTCAAAGTAGAAAGGATCCTATGAAGAGGAATGTTGGTATTGTAATCAATGATAATGTGAATCCTTCAGTAAATGATTATAGTGATTCTGATAGTGACATTGATTTGCAAGAAATGTTTGTGGTTGTTCAAGAGTATGATTCTGATAGTGAATACTCTGACAAGTCTGTAAATTATCTATCAGAGGGTGAGGACGAGCTCATTTCACTTAGGAAAAGAAAGACTGAGGCAAAACATAACCCTACACCAACTAAGCCATACACTAACACAGAAGAGCATCCTTGTTCTAGACCAACCAGGGTGTATGATGTAGCTGAGTCTGACATTGTTATAGATCATCAAGAGTATATGGATAACTTGATGTATCAGTTGAGACAAGGTGATGATGGGTTGACAGATCCTTTTACTATCTTGGAGGCCAATGATGATGATGCGTGGGAATTGCACCAGGCTTTACCTCTCGAGGGATCTCGAGAAGCTTACAACCCCCACCAGGCAGTGTACCTGATCGTTGTAGTATAGTATAGTGACAAGTACCGGGGGATTGATCGTTCAACTCAGGAATAGTGTCGCTAGGATTAGAAAACCTAAAAACTAGGTCTAGAGGTGAGGGATGATTCTTTTTGTATTTTTTTATATTTTATAAAAGCAAATAAAAATCTCGGGTATTGGAAGAGTGGGCGGAATTAGTTGCTAGTCAACTAACCCAATGACTAAAGATGTAATCAAAATAAAATAATAAAAATGAAAATAAACTAAATTAAACTAGTGGTGTGAGCAATATATGGGAGAATTGTGTTTACTTAGATTTCACTACTCCCTAGATATCTTTTACAGGTTAATTACTTGTTACAGTTGCGTGGATGACGGATTGTATTCCTTAATACCATTCATGGGGTGGCGTACTTACTTCCCCAATCCTATAAGCTCCTACTTCTCTCCTATGTCGAGCCGGCTAAGAAGCTCCTAACATGGGATCACTAGAATTCGCTCATGCATTAAATACAACCATAAAAACCTAGTACACATCGGTTCATGTTTCTTAAGACGTTCAAGCAAGTTACACAATGGAGATCTGCCAGTTTTCTTAAGCCTAACATTGAAATCATTCATCCATTACAACTATAAACAAGCAATCAACCTATAATCAACATCTAGGTTTCATTACATCTAAGCAAACACACAAAAGATCTAGCCTAACATGTTAAAATCAAGACAAGCATAAGATATATTCAAACAACACATAGACATATTGAATGAATTGAAAGAAAACTTATCTTAATTGAACATGAAGGGTTTCAAGGGGTGAAAACCCTTGAAAATACTGTTACAAATGACCTAGGGTTTATTAGGTTCGGCCCTAGAATTCTCCACACAAGTTCCTCTCCTAATGAATGAAAAATAGAAAAGTATATATAGATTTTGTGAGGTGACGGCGTCAAGAGGAAAAATCTGACGCCGTCATCTCGCCGCCAATAAATTTCTCGGACTGCTTAGATCTATATCTGATGCCATCATGTATGATTCTGCTCCAGGCCGTCACCAAAATTACTCTTGACGCCCTACTTCTGACGCCGTCACGTTTTCTCTGGGTCGTCATCCATTTTGCTCTTGACGCCGTCAAAAAATCCTTCTTGACGCCGTCAGGTACTATTCCCAGCAAGGAAAATTAAGGCTTTGCCGTTTTCTTCACTTTTATGCTCCAAAAACGTCCAAAATGCTTCCTTTTTCAGAATTCACTCCCAAAGTACCTAAAATCACAAAAGGAACGCTTTAGGGCAATATTTGATCAAATAAATTCCAATTCCGGCTTAAATGACCCCCTAAAAACGGTTCATTTTTCGCCTCATCATATACCCTTACACTTGATATTTGCTTGTCCTCAAGCAAATACGCTTTTATTCTAGTCAAAATACAAGTTAGGGGTCATTTAACACTAATATAAAAGTAATTACAACAAATAATCATTCCACTAAACACCAAAGACAAGCACGGAGGTCATACACTAGCACCTCACAAATAGTGTTTAGATACTCACATCTCTCGGGTGTAATAAAATAATATCACAACACAATATGGAAATGAAAAACATCTCTCACTACCTGTCATAGCAAAATAGATTACCATAGGCTTGGGAAAGGATCAAACCTCCACCACATGGCGTAAGTACCTAGGATAAACTATCAAAGAAGTCTTTTTAAAGGGTTGTAACGTTAGGTGTAGGGATATGGAATACACGGTTTTGTTGGATATAGGCAATCTTTACTGGTGGCGAGTTAGTAATCTTGGTTAATTACATGTACAATATGGCGTTGCAAAGCCAAGACTAGAATCGACTTAAGCTAATAAATGAAAAATAACAAAAACATAAAATAAACATAGAATGAAACGGGATGGTAGTCCATATGTTTTTTCTCTTTTCTTTTTCTATTTTTTTTTTTTTTTTTTTTTGCATACACTCTTACCCTACCATCCAAAATAATACATCATAGGGAATGAACATTCCCCTTACACTTGAATTTTTACATACTTTACAATAAACTAATCTAATGACTCGAATCAGTAAAATCAAAACACTTGGAGTACTTTTAAGATTAACGTACATATGGGAGTAATATATGATGTTCTTCCCCATTACTCCATAACATTAGTACTTTACCCATGAGTCCCAATCGTCCCAAAATAATATGTACAAGGATATGACTCAACTTAGCAACCATGTAATCAATTAGATAATTAACTAAGGGTTTAAACATGTAACAATGATGCACTAAAGATGAGTGCATACACGGAAGGCTAAGGCGATTTGGTTGTACATTTAAGTGGGTTGTAACAAATTCTTCCTTTAAGTAAGATGCTTAAAGTTAGAAACGAAAAGATAGGCTCGGAGGGGTGTATTAGGGGTTTCGTGTACTAAAAATGAGTACAACGCTAAGGGTGTAGGAAATATTAGTTGACTTTACTAGCCAAGTAATATGACTTAAATGGTCAAGTAATTATGATACGGGTTTAACACAAGGGTGATCCTAATGCCTCTTATCATGTAGTAAATCCTACTACACGAATGTAGTCTCACTAGCGGTCTCGGGATGCATCACCAACGCAAGTTCTAGAATCTAAATGCTACCGGTACACTCATAAGCACTAATAGTAAATGCTTTTCCTATCAAATCTAAAGGTGAACCTCACATATTTTGGTGGAAAATTTTTCTGAATGATACGGTTTTGTGCTAGTCATACGACTCCTATCCATGAGACGCTTGCTATGGCTAAAGTTTCACTCCTAAATGTTGTAAAAAAATTTAAATTTGGCGCTAAAATTACACTAACAAGTATTTCTCATAGTTTTATTACACACCTACCATCAAACAAACAAACTCAAGTGAAAGTGTATCTATAAGGTATCATATTTACCCTCCCTTACACTTAGGAACATCGTCCCCAATGTTCAAGTAAAGAATGTAAAATTAAAACAGGTAAAAAGAATAAAATCAAATACTCCCCTGATTCGCTCGGTATGGATAATATGGTTACCAGGTTAGATCTTCCTTCAAGAAAATGAACAATCAAAGCTTCCCTTCCAGAATATAAATCATCTTCTTGTCATACATAACCTGTTAAACCTGAGAAAACAAACAAGGCAACCTTGCGTAAAATCGGCGGCAATCTATATATGCTAACAAATCCTAGAAAACAAAGTAAGATATAAATGCTTGTGGAATGATGTTTGTAGATTTCCTGAAGATTATAAAACTAAAGGTTCAACAAAAACTTTAAGACTCCGTTAGAAAAACAAAACTGGTAAAATTTCCAGAATTTTACACGTGACGCCGTCAGGAATTTCTTCCTGACGCCGTCAGAAGTGACCTGCAGAAATTCTTATGTTAAGTTTCTGGAAAATTTCTGGAAAAACTTTGTCCTACTTCCTGGAAAATCCTGCAAAACATCATTATGACTCGATACAAGCATTTGACTCTAACAAATACAAATATACATGTTCATTTAATATTGTGGAGAATCATGATCGAGTTTGTTTCTTAAAAACATATTTGGGGTTTCCCCTTACACTTATCCTTTGCGAAATACCCTTGGATGAAGTTAAGACAAAGCCAAACGACAAAATAAAGTATTCTCATCATTTTAGTTTGAAACATGATCTACCAACAATAAAAATAAAGCATGCACACGGAAACAAATAACAATCAAACAAAATAAAAATCACACAAAACATGGGTTGCCTCCCAAGAAGCGCTTTTCTTTATTTACGAGTCTTGTAGCTAGACTCAAGGTCATGGGTTACTACGTGACATGGGTGAGTTCCTCATTGAGGACATCTTTGGGATCAAACTTAGGTTTTAACTTCCTGTCGGTTTTCTTAGTACGGTATGACCTTTCAAACTTTTCTCTATCCGGATCATACAAAATCATCTTCATATGTCATGATCCGTCACCTTCCTTAGGTGGCTTGTCCCCCTCTCTTTTCCACTTGTTCATCTCTATATTAATAGGCATTACGCTTAAGAACTCAATCATTTTCCTAAAGACTAGGGGGGCCTCAAAAGGATCTAGCTCTTCATCTTTAGCTATGAGTTGTTCCACCAAATGTGTTTTATCGATGAAATCTTTTTCAAGATAGAACGGGCGTTGAGGTCCTATAAAGTTTCTTTCTATCCAAGGTCCATATCTAGATGGTCTCCTATTCATCTCTACCCAATGTGGTGTCGGTTCATCCACACAATCATAGCTATGTTTCTTAACATCATAAACCGACCAAGTATCGCCCTCACCTACCGCTATCTTAGACTCCTTACAATCTATCATGGCGCTAGCGGTTGCTAAAAATCCTCTTCCTACTAATAAAGGGCATGTAGTATCACTAACCATATCAAGGACGTGAAAATCTGCTAAAATAGTTAACTTCCCTACGTGAACAACTACATCCTTAATCATCCCAACCGGGTGGGCAATACTCCCATCCGCTAGACCAATTAATACCTCCGTCTCATCTAACTTTCCTAGCTTGAGAGTGGTGAAAAGGGATAAGGGAATCAAGTTGTTTTTTGACCCTAAATCGGCTAGTGTGTCGAAAGCTTCGGATCTTCCTATCTTACAAGGCAAAACAAATATACCCGGATCATCAAGCTTTTTAGGCAACTTGTTTTGAACGAAGGCGGTCTCATTTTTACCTAGTTTAAACTTCTCATACTTTTCTAGGAGGGCACTATAGTAGGGAGCACGGGCTAAGACATCAATGACGGGACATTCAAGGTGAAGTTCCTTGAATTCAACGTCAATGTCTTGCGTAGGAGGTGTTTCAACTATGCTTTTGACCGGTTTTGTATCGGGTGTTTTATTTGATTGGTCCTTTTGAAGAATTTGGTTTTGTTTGAAACACGTGCTCGTTGATTTAACCGAGTAGTATTGCGGACAAGAAGTGGGTGACGAAACTGATGATATGGAATTAACGTTTAGTTTCGGGTTCTTGACCGTGTCGCTTGGGAGTGCTCCCATTTCTCGGTCATTGAGAACTTTCAACAATGTGTCAATTTTGGTGGTTATCTCGCTTTGTTTTTGTTTGAAATCGGCTTCAAACTTAGATATGCGAGCTTCTTGAGATGCCATAAATTTGGACATCAATCCTTCAAGATTGTTGGTACTACGATATTTATTAGAAGGATTGTTGTTGAAAGTACGGGTGGAGGGTGGACCGTTTGGTTGGTAACGATTAGGCGGATTGGAAGAATTGTTTTGGTTTTGTTTCCACCTAAGGTTTGGGTGATTTTTCCAAGAGGGGTTGTAGGAATCACCGTAAGGGTTTGGCTCGGGCTTGAAAGTGTACCACTTATCTCCCGCTTCGTCGGTACGCGAGGATGCGTAGTCCGCAAAAGCTGTTCCGGGGAGTTCCACACAATCACGAGTGTCGTGGGGACCACTACATAATTCGCATGAAGAAGTGATTTTATTCACTTGGCTTGAAGGCTTAGGAGCTTCGTAAGATTTCATGAGAAACTTGACTTGATCCTCAAGTTCCATGATCCTACGGTCGAGAGTGCTAGAATTGTTCGAAGGCAAAGATATTGCCTTGACCGTTTTGTTCAAATCACGGGGATCATTCCAACTTTCGTTGTCATAGAGAGCAAGATCTTCTATGAGTTCCCATGATTCTTCCGCACTTAGATCACGTAGCTTGCCACCGGCCGATTGGTCAATGGTTCGCCTTGTGGAGAGATCGATATGGTCATAGAAGATTTAAACTTGGAGCCAAAGATCTATGCCATGATGAGGGACTTTTTGGAGTAAGTCCTTGAAACGAGTCCATGCTTCATATAGAGTTTCACCTTGACGTTGTTGGAACATCAAGATATCATTTCTAAGCTTGGTAGTTCTCCCCGGTGGGAAAAATTGAGCAAGGAAATGAGTGGTGAGATCATCCCATGAGGAGATGGATCCTGCGGGTAAACGTTCAAGCCATTGACTAGCTTGATCACGCAGAGAGAATTAGAATAGGCGTAATCGGGTTGAATCTCTAGCTGTAACACCAAGGTCTATAGAATCTACGATTTTAAGGAAGTCCTTGAGATGTTGATTTGGATCTTCGGAACGAAGTCCATGGAATGCACATCCGCTTTGCACCAACCGGATGGTGTCGGATCGCAAGGGAGACACATTGGCTCCTTGGGTGAGCTCAATGGTGTTTCGATAGCCTTGATGCGTGGGAATTGCACCAGGCTTTACCTCTCGAGAAGCTTACAACCCCCACCAGGCAGTGTACCTGATCGTTGTAGTATAGTATAGTGACAAGTACCGGGGGATTGATCGTTCAACTCAGGAATAGTGTCGCTAGGATTAGAAAACCTAAAAACTAGGTCTAGAGGTGAGGGATGATTCTTTTTGTATTTTTTTATATTTTATAAAAGCAAATAAAAATCTCGGGTATTGGAAGAGTGAGCGGAATTAGTTGCTAGTCAACTAACCCAATGACTAAAGATGTAATCAAAATAAAATAATAAAAATGAAAATAAACTAAATTAAACTAGTGGCGTGAGCAATATATGGGAGAATTGTGTTTACTTAGATTTCACTACTCCCTAGATATCTTTTACAGGTTAATTACTTGTTACAGTTGCGTGGATGACGGATTGTATTCCTTAATACCATTCATGGGGTGGCGTACTTACTTCCCCAATCCTATAAGCTCCTACTTCACTCCTATGTCGAGCCGGCTAAGAAGCTCCTAACATGGGATCACTAGAATTCGCTCATGCATTAAATACAACCATAAAAACCTAGTACACATCGGTTCATGTTTCTTAAGACGTTCAAGCAAGTTACACAATGGAGATCTGCCAGTTTTCTTAAGCCTAACATTGAAATCATTCATCCATTACAACTATAAACAAGCAATCAACCTATAATCAACATCTAGGTTTCATTACATCTAAGCAAACACACAAAAGATCTAGCCTAACATGTTAAAATCAAGACAAGCATAAGATATATTCAAACGACACATAGACATATTGAATGAATTGAAAGAAAACTTATCTTAATTGAATATGAAGGGTTTCAAGGGGTGAAAACCCTTGAAAATACTGTTACAAACGACCTAGGGTTTATTAGGTTCGGCCCTAGAATTCTCCACACAAGTTCCTCTCCTAATGAATGAAAAATAGAAAAGTATATATAGATTTTGTGAGGTGACGGCGTCAAGAGGAAAAATCTGACGCCGTCATCTCGCCGCCAATAAAGTTCTCGGACTGCCTAGATCTATATCTAACGCCGTCATGTATGATTTTGCCCCAGGCCGTCACCAAAATTACTCTTGATGCCCTACTTCTGACGCCGTCACGTTTTCTCTGGGTCGTCATCCATTTTGTTCTTGACGCCGTCAAAAAATCCTTCTTGACGCCGTCAGGTACTGTTCCCAGCAAGGAAAATTAAGTCTTTGCCGTTTTCTTCACTTTTATGCTCCAAAAACGTCCAAAATGCTTCCTTTTCCAGAATTCACTGCCAAAGTACCTAAAATCACAAAAGGAACGATTTAGGGCAATATTTGATCAAATAAATTCCAATTCCGGCTTAAATGACCCCTTAAAAATGGTTCATTTTTCGCCTCATCAGATGACAAGTATCCATTTCATGATAACCAGACCCATTGGAAGTTGAGAAAACCTCAGGTATAATTTATGCTTTGTAAACATTATAGTACATGTTGGTGAAAAGTACATTAGTGCAGACCAATTCAAGGAATGCTTAACTTTTTATGGTCTAGCAAATGGATACTCATTATGGTTCTATAGAAGCTCAGCTGAACAGGTAATTGCCAAGTGTGGTAAGAGACCTGAAACTCTAAAGGATGCAGAGAAAGGTAAGCAAAGGAAGTGGATCAAATACCCAAGTGTTGGTAGGAATGAACATGGTGAATGCCCATTCAGATGCTATGGTAAAAAAATGGTTACAGAAAACTCATTCCAGGTAATCTCTATGACTGACAAGCATACCTGTGTTAGGAGTTTTAAGTATGGAAGTTTAGTTAACTACAAGTGGATAGGCAAACAATTAGGAAACAAGATTAGGCAGAATGAAGGTATCAAACTATATGAGATTGCAGACCTAGTGTTGAAAAAGTATAAATGCACTATTAGCCCTGGTCAATGTAGAAATGCCAAACAATATGCTTTGCATGAAGGCCAGGCAACAACTGAGGAACACTATGCTATGATTAGGTCTTATGGTAAGGAAATATTGGATTCAAATGAGGGTTCCACAGTTAAGCTAGGTGTGACTGTTAATCCAGATGATAAGACATACTTTGATAAGTTCTATTGTTGTTTCAGTGCATTGAAAAAAGGATTTGTGTTGGGTTGTAGGCCTATAATTGCATTAGATTGTTGCTTTTTAAAGAAACCAAATGTAGGTGAAATATTAGCTGCAATTGGAGGGATGGAAACAATCACATATTTCCTATTGCATGGGCAGTAGTCAATGTTAAGAATAAGGATAATTGGACATGGTTTTTAGAGTTTCTTGGGGAAGATATTGGTATGCCCAATGGGAATGGATTGACACGTATGTCAAATCAACACAAGGTACATTCACATATTCATTGTCATAATTGTTTTTATTTGATATATCACTTTCATTGAGTATTTGTATATGCAGGGTTTGATTGAGGCTGTGAAAGATGTGATGCCATTGGCTGAGCACAGACAATGTGCCAGGCACATCTATGAGGTTTTCAGAAAACAATACATTGGTGAAGAATTAAGACTATTGTTTTGGGCTGCATCTAAGGCAAGTTATCTAGAGCTTTTCAATAAAATAATGCTTAGAATTAAGAAAGCAAATCCTGGTGCACATGACTATTTAGTTAAAAAAGATCCTAAAACCTGGGTGAGAGCATTCTTTAGGCTAGATACTAATTGTGAGGCTGTTGAGAATGGTTTTAGTGAGTGTTTCAATTCAGTATTGTTAGCTGTGAGGAATAAGCCTTTGATAACCATGTTGGAGTCCATGAGGGTTATTGTAATGGAAAGGTTAAGTACTATGAGGAACATTATGGAAAAATGGGATGGTGCCATTTACCCAAACATTCAGAAAAGGCTTGAGTTAAACAAAGATAATCACAGGTATGTAAATTTTACTTTTGTTTACTTATTTAGATTTAGGAATACATGTGTATTACAATTACTTATATAGTTAATCTTAAAATGTAGGTTTTGGCATGTTATTGCTGCTGGTAGGGACACCTATGAGGTTAGGAATGGTTGTGATGCATTTAGGGTTGATGAGAATGTGGGAACATGCTCATGCAGAATGTGGCAACTGTTAGGTGTGCCATGCTATAGTTGTAATGCTTATAATAAATAAGAGACCAGAGGATTATCTCCCACCTTGTTTTAAGGTACAAACCAACCATGAAATATACCACCAATACATGAATCATGTTGGTGGTATGACTTTTTGGCCAGACTCTAGCCAATATTCTAAAGTGTTACCACCAAAACCTAAAAAAATGCCTGGCAGGCCTAGGAAACAAAGAATAAGGGCAACACATGAAAGGAAAAACCCTAGTAAAGTTTCAAGGTCTGGCGTGGAGATGACATGTAGTAACTGCCAACAAAAAGGCCACAACAGACTATCATGTTCTAATGACACTGTTTTGATACCACCAAAACCACCTGCTAAAAGAGGGAGACCAAGGAAAAACAACAATGGTACAACTGCAACAGTTGGTGTTGGAACTAGTGGAAGCACCTTAAACCAAAATCAAGTACATGCTAGAGCAGCAACTCATGGGGCTAGAATGGAGGTTCCATTGAGTAATCCTACTAGTACAGGTCCATCAACTGTGGGTGTCAAGAGATCTTTGTTTCAAACTGGTTCAAGTGCAGGCATATTAGGTAAGAGAAGTAGAAAGGTTAATGGTGCTAGCATGAGAGTAACAACTAGAAAAACAGGTGCTTCTACTTCAGGAGCAGTTGGTAACAGGATAAGAAAGGGTATGTGGTCAAAAATAGCAACAACTAGGAAGGGGCAAACTCAAGCTGCTTCTGAGCCCCATTGAAGATAGCCAACAACATGCTACACAACCATTGTAGATAGCCAACAACATGCAACAAATTCAACCATCTACTCAGCAATCTCAAGTGAACCAACAAGCTGACAACCAAGTAAGAGAAGCACAAGCTGGGCATATGAGACCAAGAGGAAACTTTGTTAGACAAAGGCCACCTAGTGAAAGGATTTTACAAAGGAAGCTTGCCAAGAGTATTCAAGGGGTTGGTTCTTCACAGGCCAATGCACTAGATGTGGATTAAGTTTGATTCAACTTTTATTAGATTATGTACCAAGTAAGAAACATTCCATGAACTAGCTGTCTTTTGTCTATCTGTATGGTGTAAAACGTATGTATGATACTGTTTGTAACAATGGTGTGCACATATTTTGTCTATCTTTTGTGAATCTGTATGTGGTGCACACCCTTTAATTGTGGTATGTAGAACTTATCAATATTAATGGTATTAATCTAATTAGTTTGTGTGTAACCAATGTGTTTGTGAAATGTTTATAGGATTCATGTATTGATAACATAAATTTGACTTGATAAAGTCGATTAACATAGTTCATAAATTCATCAGGTTCACTGCATGATAGCATAATATTGACTTCATAAAGTCAAAATGTTCAGTACAAATTTATTCAAGATAACACCAACAGGATTATTCAAAGCAAGTGATTCCCAACTCCACTAACACATTATCTTTTTGCCCTTCCCCTTTCATCACTCTTTGGGCTTTTTTGGTTCCCATGTTTTGATGCCATTGTCTTGACATAATTGTTTGTTAGGGAGCCCTAACACCTAAACCCTCTTATCAGCTTCTTTTGTTGTCACTGACTCAGCTTTGATGCCATGTTTAGGAGCTTTAAAGGTTAGTTTGTGATTTTGTTAAATGTAGAAGGGTGTTTTTGAATTTATGTGGTCATGGGCTAATTTGTGATTTTGCTCAATTTAAAAGGGGTATTTTATTTATCTTTAATTTGTATAAACTCTATGCATTTACATTGTGTCTCAAAATGTACTAGATACTATGATAATGTAATACTGTACTAATATAATACAATGTAGGGGAAAAAAAAACTAATTAAAATATTGATTTATTAGTCTTTAATATGATAAAGACAAAATGAAGGACACAATTGGCAAAGTTCATTTGTAACTTCTTATTAGTATAATTTCAATATATTGGAATTTGATCATTTTTTTTTTAACAAAACTGATGTGAACAAAAATAAGCATATATCTAAGTACATTACTTATAAAATAATAATAACAAGTGAATGACCTCAATATTAGATACTTATAAGAGTTTTATTCTAAGCGGACTTGGCATTTGCTACTCACATTAATCCTTAATGTACACTCTCTAGTTGAGTTAAAGGGTCATAATATGTTTTAGTTCGAACCTCGTCAGATGAAAACCTTCACATGACGAGGTAAAATCAAGAAAAACCACGCAAAAATTACTTAAGTTGTGAACATTCGAGAGAAAAACCTCGAAATACGAGAGTTAAGCATAACGATCCTTTTCAGTTCACCGTCACATACAGAAGATAGATAATACACATTAACTAATACCACAAGGACTAGTTTGCAATATACATTAAACACCTAAACAGTAAACACCTACTTAAAGTACAAGGGTTTATTAGATCCTAAAAAATCAATAAAAACATATATAAACCCAAAAAACACAAACCAATTGTTGTTTGTTGTCGGCAAGATGAAAATCGTACGGAAAGATTATGTTCCCAATGGTCCTGGCAGCGTTAAGGTTAAACCCTCCCCCTCCATCTTTAATCATCAATTATTAATATTTTTTGATTTTCGACCTTTTAGCCGACTAATTCACGGGGTTTGAGCTCACCGCATTCAAAACATCAATTAATTCGCTGATTTTTATTGATTTTTTTTTATTGGTTTTTTAAACAGATAATACCTGATGAATCTGATGATTTATGGCTTGCTTATAATTTGATTGTGCCTGGTGATACTGTTATGGCTGTTACTATCAGGTTCTTTTTAATTACTTTAGAATTTTTTTATCATTGTTTTGTTTATTACGTAGTACTAGTTTATTTTAGATAGCCTAGTATAGTGCCCTGCAAAACAGCGGCGATAACGAATAATGTTTTGAGCATATATTTGTAAATGTGGAAGTGAAAGTTTAGGAAAATGTGGTTTTTAAATATTATAAAGAGTGTGTATATGTGTTTGGAAGATATTGTGGGATACTGGGAGCCCGTGATTGAATTGCCCAATTTAAATGCTTAATATATGATTATGGGTTATTAGATATAAAGTAAGAAACTGAATAGGTACGGAGAGTTGGAGACCTTTATCACGGTACGTTTGGGAAGTTGTTGAATTGTAGACTACATGGGGAATTACTCACTTTACTAGCCGTTATGTAATTTGTTACTAATTACTACTGGATGTGCTGCGGCGGGTTTAGGTGAAAATATATATATATATATATATATATATATATATATATATATATATATATATATATATATACAGGGGCGGATGTACATGCAAGCCAGGGGTAGCGGTCGCTACCCCTGAACTTTTACCCGGTAGTGGAATTTTTGGCGATTTTTGGCTATTTTTGGCGATTTTTGGCCATTTTTTGGCGATTTCGCGACCCCTGAAACAAATTTTCGCTACCCCTAAACAAATTTTCGTATTTCGCTACCCCTAAACTTGGCTCCTAGTTCCGCCCCTGTATCTATATATATATATATATATATATATATATATATATATATATATATATATATATATATATATACACACATACATCTATACATATACATGTATCTATATATATACCAATGTGTTAGCTTTTCGATTATATTACTGTAGGATGAAAAGATGAAGCTGAAAGAGAATGTGAAAAATAAATAAATATATCAAGAAGAGCAACTGATAGTTGTTAAAAGCACGAATAGGCTCAAACTGGTTAATATTGTGTTGTGAATGTGAAGAGGCACAACGCCTTATGGCCTTAGGCCTGGTGAATACTTTGACCTTTTTTTGCTAGTTAGTTCTGGGACTTAGGATCTCATAAGTTTTTTTGCTAGTTAGTTTGATCCCTTAGGTGCTATAATGGCATCTGAGTTTTGTCATGCATACATTTGTTTTCGTATGATGCGCCTAGGCCCCAGGGACCCATTTCACCTTATGCTACTACAGCTCTAGCTCTCTTTCCTATCCACAAGCCTAGAGACTAAAGCTGATGTATAAATTAAGTCATACCAAGTTACTGGACATAAAAACCTATGGAGAAAAGAATAGTGATCAGCATCCCTCTGATGCTTATGTTATGTGCAAACAATATAATTTGAAAGATCATTGGCTCTTTCCTTTATTCAAAGGGGTTGCGGAACTTAAAATGGATAGTTACAGTTAAAATTGTGTGTCTCATATCAGAACCATGATCATGATTTTTTCTATGTTAAGGCATGTTTGGAACGCTGCTTAAGAAATTCATCTATCAACTGGCTTCTTTTAATAAATAGCTAACTTATCAGCTATCTGCATTTTTTGAAGGGTGTCATTCTTATCTGCCAATGTTCTGCATAACTGCATATTTTATTGCTCAAAAGATCTTGTACAGGAAGTGATATCTGTTTTTTATGTTTCTTTGTGTGCTCTATAGAAAAGTACTAAGAGAAGCAGCTTCGGGATCTAGAGAAGCAGAACGTCGGAAATTGAAACTGGAAATCAGTGTTGAGGTAAGGTCGGCTTATATGTCTGTGCTACAAGGTTGTTAGCGTCTATGGTTATACGTTAGTAATTTTTTTCCCTAAATTGTTTGCAGAGTGTTGATTATGACAAAGAAGGTTCTGTACTGAGAATACGTGGAAAGAACATTCTGGAAAATGAGCATGTCAAAGTAGGTGCATTATTTGTTTAAGCATGTTATTCTTTCTGATTAAAGAAAATAATAAGTAATTATAGTTCCTATAGTCGGCTAATCTAATGATCGCTCGTCTACAAGAAGCCAATCTTTAGATCAATCTGCTTATCAATTTTTAATTTCTTTGCAGATCGGGCAATTTCACACACTTGAACTTGAACTTCATCGTCCTTTTGTTTTAAGAAAGGTATGCTTCAATTCCATGTTCTTTTTAATGCTATTTGGTATATGTTTCAGAAGTAATTTTACCTGTTACATTGCAGCTGTTATGGGACTCACTAGCAATCGAATCACTTCAACAAGCTGCAGGTATACTTTGTGTTGATATTACACGATTCAAATATCTTTAAAATGATTTTTCTGTTTATTTATTTATTTTTTTAATTTTATTATTGTTATTGTTATTGTTATTGTGATTGTTATTGTTATCGTATTATTTTCACTCTGATGGTTTTTTCTCCTGATTTAGATCCATCTGCCAGTGCTGATCTTGCAGTCCTGCTAATGCAAGAAGGATTGGCCCATCTTCTTCTTGTGGGTAAAAGGTAGCATATTTTATTAGTCAGTAGGTTGCCATATAAGCATGTGATTAAACTTGTTATGGTATATTTTTTTAATCCAACTTTTAAGTGCTAATAAATTCTATAAAGCTAGATCACCTGTAATTCTAACAAACTGCAAGTAAAATCAACTTTTGTTATTAATTTAGATTCTCTTGTTCTTTGAGAAGTACACATGCTAAGCTTGCTAACCTTTCATCAGCTTGACCATGACTCGTTCTCGGATAGAAGCTTCAATTCCTCGCAAGCATGGGCCTTCTGTTGCTGGTTATGACAAAGTATGTTACAAGTTTATGCTGTTTGAATATCTGTTTTCTTCTTTTGTATAAAAACCATTATTCTTATATTACTTCTTTTGCATTACAGGCTTTGAATAAGTTCTATGAGAACGTTTTACAGGTGAGTGATTTGAAGTTGCGAGAACTGCTAATATTGTGCTTATTCCTGTACTAATGATTGAATTTATAAATTGCATAGTTTGGATTTTCGTGTGCGCATTAAACGGTTATTTTAAATTGTTTCGGTAGGCTTTTATGAAGCATATCGACTTCAAGGTCGTTCGATGTGCTGTTATTGCGAGTCCGGGATTCACTAAGGTGGGTATCTGAAGCTGATATACCATGGGCTTTTGATACAATTTTTTGCATATAGGATTAACTTTGTGTCACACTGAGCTAGGGAAGAAAGTATATGCTATGTGTGAAATGCTTAACGATTTCTTTCATGTGTACATCAGGATCAATTTCATCGCCATTTAATGTTAGAAGCAGAAAGGAGAGACCTTAGGAATATAATTGAGAACAAATCACGCATCATTCTCGTGCACTCGACTTCAGGATACAAGTATGTTCATTGTTGTGATTCACTGATTCTACTTTCTCCTTTTGTGTTACATATCCATAGCTTATGCAGTAAGTATCTAATTTAAAAAAAAAAATGTTCTTATACAGACATAGTTTGAGAGAGGTTCTCGAAGATCCAACTGTGATGAATCTAATTAAGGATACAAAAGCAGCCCAAGAGGTAGCCCATAAGGCCAATTGCTATAACTCTCATATTCATGAGAGATTTACTTGGTCTTACTCATTTTTTGTTTGGTGACGAAACTCAGCGTTTTCCTTGCAGTAATACTCTTTGTTTTTCTGTTTAGGTCCGAGCGCTTAAAGACTTTTTCTCCATGCTTACTAATGTAAGGTTCATTTTTTATATTAGTGTTGTTTACATCTGTTTGGACCAGTGTTTTTGTAAGTTAGTCATTAAAACCTCCAGACAGTATTTAAGCTGGTTCTTAGAGTTGCACTTTTGCTTATTCATTCGTTACTTAATATTTTCTATGAACCTTTGCAACCTTGCTAGTCCAAATGAAAATATGAAAATAAAATAAGTCATGCTATTTTCTAGTTTGTATTCTACTATTCAGTTTTTTGCATCTACTTTGCACCTATAAATTATTCAAATTTTGATAGGTCTATTTTTAAGTGATTCACCAGCATCTTATAATCCTACATGCATATTTGTTTATATGTAAGAAGTATAATTATATCATATTATATTAAACTGTTACCTAAAAGCTACTGTAAACTTTGTTGCATGTGCAGGATCCACATCGTGCATGTTATGGACCAAAGCATGTTGAGGTTGCTCATGAAAGAATGGCTGTTCAGACATTACTTTTAACTGACGAGCTTTTTAGGTTTGTAATTCTACATTTGCTTTATATTACCATTACTAACAATAAATATGATTCCCGTCAACCAATGGTCAATATGTAACAGTTGACATATGCAAGTGTTTTCAGTGCTTCAAGTCTATAGGACTTCTAGTCAGCTCTTTGTCTGTCCTATAATTGTCGACATTCACTTCAGATCAAAATCTTGTTTTCTGTCCCATTAAACTTTCTGCTTCTATTCTTTGGCATCTAATGTTTAGAAGTTACTCAATCCAATATAACAGAAGTTATATGGGATATTCTTTTATAGCAACTCAGAAAAATAGATTAACTAAAAGATGGAAACGCCTGACTGGCTAGTTCAAATGTGGACTAGGTTGACACATTGATGAGTCGAACCAGATATAGCCTGTTTTGTGTAATTTACACAACATAATGATCATATACTTTTTGGACCACATAATTATACTTTATTTTGTGGTCTTCGAAATTTTGTTATTTTCAGTTTTAATGTAGGACTTGTTTTTACTTTTGTTGATGGTCGTTTCAGGAGCGCTGATATAGCTACAAGGCAAAGATATGTCAATTTGGTCAACACCGTAAAGGATTCTGGGGGCACGGTTCATGTATTTTCTTCAATGCATGTTTCGGGGGAACGTGAGTACACTTTATATATTGCATTCTAAGTTTTACATTTTATAGAGGTGGTAAAATGGTTTTGCTGGACGAGTTGGGTGTTGTGCATATTCGGTTGATTAAAACTCTTTTTCCTTAAAATGGTTATTACTTTTCATAGGGTTAGTTTCTCAAATACGATTACAAATTTTATATGATTTTAATATTAATCCTGTTTATTTAAGAGATTTTATGTAGTATAATACACTTTGTGACTTTCAGCACATCATAAGTAAATCAGCCATAACTGTATTATGAACTGTTTTTTACCAGTTGTAGCATAATCGCCTTTGAGGCCTACCTCTTTTGATTGGGTACGGTATTATACAGTCTATAGCTGTGGGTTCATGCGATCTTAAATTTGCATAGGTAGTTATGAATGTTGCTAGATGTATATAATTTTTCATTATTTTGCTTAATATCAAATACTTACTAACACATTTATTTTGCATAATTACAGAACTGGCACAGCTGACGGGAGTTGCTGCAATACTTCGATTTCCCCTACCAGACCTAGATGACATTGAAATGTGATTAATTGGCGCACTACTACAGCGAGAATAAGTTGATTGCTAGCTCCTCAATGTTGTACACTTATGTAGAATGTGCTAGTAGTGAATATAGTGTTTCTTGAAGTAATTATGACCAAACCACAGGTTGAGGTTTTAAGCTTAGTTTTTTACTTGTTCTTTTGATTCTTTCACTAAGAGATGTAACATACGATCATGCAGTTTAAGTTTGAATTCATGTCCATCACAGTATTGTTTTGTTACGGTGGAAAGGGTACATGTCATTCGTACTCATAGTCAGTGACATGTCCCACGACCAACATAGGTAAATCTTCATGTGATTTAGGAAGTTGTGTCTTTTCAGATCTCACCTTCTTACGGTGGTTAGTGTGAACATGTGGGTAATGTAGTTTACTGTCATACAGTTCTAAATTGAATTATGCAAGTAACTACAAGTTAAAGAGTTTTGTTGAAGGTAAATTTTTTAGGCTTACAAGAATCTATACCTTGTATACTTTTAATATAAGATTACTTTGGGATTAAGAACCCAAATGATTTTGCTTTTAAAATGTTTTAATGGGATACTAGAGGCATCATCACTATTTGAGACCCAACTTGTTTTCACTTAAACTCTACTGTAAATGGGGATGACTTCCTTTAATTGTCAGGTTTTTGGTCACCAGTCAATTTACTACTTGCTCTTTGATCATAGTTTATGCAACGCAGGATTCTTTGAGAAAAAGAATACTATGGTTTGATCTTTCTAAACATAAAGGGTAATCTAAGCAACTTCACAATCATGATGCGGGATTTTAATGCGGTTAGGTGCCCATATTTTAGACGATTTCATCTTGAATTTGGGCCTTTATGACCTTCCCATAGCGTAGAATAAATTTACTAGGATGAACATTTCGGGTTCAAAGATTAGTAAAACCAACCCAATTTAAATGTACCACCACATTTCTTCAACAGGCCGAACGCCCTCCTTGTACATCTATTAAGGGATTTATCTAATCATTGCCCCCTCTTCCGTAGAAGATTAAAGGGTTGTTTACTATTTGCTTAACAACCTTTTTGGTAACATTTCTTATCCCACAAAGAAATTTCTCTCCTTTCTTTTTTCTTATTGCAAAGGAACATCCTTAATAGTCAAATCTATTGGCACTCGTGACCTTTTCAAATGCACACTTGATTGATTGATTGATTTGTATCAAATTGAATAGATTAAATATTATAAATAGACATGTTTTGAGTAATTGAATATTATACTCATCATGTGTGTAGTCAAGTTGTATGGGTGTTTGTTGCATTTGGTGGTAAATAATCATGTCAAGTTGCATTCTTATACTTTAAAATAATACTTTTTTTTTAAATAGTATATCTCCACTTGTTATTTGATATACTAGGTACATCTTTTTGGCCGTGCTAAGCACTGCCCAAGAAATTTCATATCCGCTTTTTACGGTTGAGCAAATGCTAAAAGAACTTCGGTATTTAAGGTTAGCTTTGAAGTAGTTTATATATATAAAAGTAAACATGATCTTTTGCTATACATGGCACAACACAATAGAGAAAACTTAAAAATACGATAGAAGTAATACGTTATTTTCTAGTCAATTATTTTTCTTTTTGTCCAAATAGCACATCATTTGAGATCAAGTAAACTTTATTTATTGCATGATGTAATCCTGAGATCCTTTAATGATAAAATAGTCCATGTCTACAACAACACCATGCTTATCATACTATTTTCTTCACTTAACAGATCTCCCAAATCTCTATTTTGATATGAGAGGACAATCTATATAGTTTTTTTTTTTTTTTTTTTTTTTTTTTTTTTTTTTTTTTAATGGAATGATAGAAATTGATAAAAACAATTTACAACCCTTTACCTTTTCAGTCAACTATCTTCTTTCTCATCCCTCTATGTCACTATTACCAATCTTTTCTCATCCCATTTTGACCGAGGCATCACAAACCAGTGGTCTTGAGTGTTGGCCACTTTTTCTCCACAAGATAGAATAGATGATATTTTTTGAAGAATGTATGAAGATTTACAATGTTCTTCACAAGTAGAAGTCCAAAAACCATAAACATCATCACAAGTTACTACATGTATAATCTTTTTGACATGACACACAACGAATGCTATTTGACTTGTACCTCTATCAATTGTGTTAACAGCTACACTCAACTACTCTTCATTCACTATATATTTTCTTTTTTTATCACATCATACAAATATTTTAAATATATCTTCTTTTAAAATTTGTACAAATGTGGTACTTGTAGTCTTTAGCACAATTTATCAAAGGGGTAGGATATATTGACCCTCCCTATTTGTCCTAACCGGACCCTCCCCACTTTTTTTTTTTTTTTTTTTTTTTTTTTTTTTTTTTTTTTAATATAAAAAAACTATAAACCTGAAAGTGCGGAACAAAAAATATAAAGTTTAACATGTCAAACGCTTCAAATTGTCAAAAATACGGAACAGAAACTGATAAAAAACTGTGCTGTACTGAAAAAGGGGGACAAAAGTGGGAGACAAAGGGAATATTCCCCCTGGGGTGGGGGGGGGGGGGGGGGGGGGGGCGGGTTCCGGTCAACACATCCCCTTATCAAATTGCACAACATCATTTAGAAAATAAAAACATTACCAATAACAACATGATAAAAATCTACAAATTCAACACCTATTTAAGGTAGTAGACTTTCTTTGTCAACAATCACAACTTAAAATTTTAAAAACAATGAATAATGCACCTAGAACCATTTTTTCTTTCTTGGGGCAATTTCATTCATATCCTTGCAAAATTCAAAAATTTCATAAATATCCTTTTAATGCATTAAATTCATTGTACTTTATGCATCAAAAACTAGTAAAAAGGATATATATGAAATTTTTGAAATTTTCAAGGATATACAAGAAATTTTCCCTTCTTTGTTTCTCTATGCAACCACCCTATTTTCTTTGATGGGACAATACCAAACTCATACTTTTACCATCACACTGTCACACAATAGTGACACACCCACACCCATCCTTATCACTTTCTTTGTATATCTATCTCTATCTATACTAATATACCAAAATAATTTACAACCCTTTGAAGCATCCCAAATAATTAATGCTATGACGTGTCTCTTCTATGATTGGTCCTTCATTTATTATGTACAACACAACAATGCTTCAACACTCTTCAGCAGAAACACGGTTCTCTCATATACACGCTTGGAAAAATTTTATTTATGTAAATATTCAATCACCATTAACTATACAATCAATTATACACGCTCCTCTCTAAAATCGTTATGTTATATGATTTGAGTCAAAGGCTATTTTCGAATTTGATTGTGAGTTTCTTTGGTGATTTCAACACAATTAACTCCTCTTCTCCACCTTCACAATCAAAGCTTTTTTCTTATTTTTGAATTGAAATCATATGACTCCGCTGCATAATCGGTAAGTTTTGTTCTTATTAGGTTACTTTTATTTTGTACCAATCCATTATAATTTGTTTGTGAATTGGTGGTAGTTTATTTGTATGAATTGGTTTTCATAAATATGACAAACTAATTGATGTGGTTGTTTTAGAAGTGTGTGGCTGCTTCATTTTTTCATGATTTAAGTATGTTTGTGTCATTATTCTTTTGTAGGCCAAAAGTGCAGCACATGATGAGTCGAACAAATCGAATTTGTGTTCTTCAATAATCAATCAGGTAATTGTTTCAGTCCGTGTTTATTTCATTCATTATATTATTAAGAGTATGCTAATGTTATTCCATTGATATAATTCAAATTTATGTTTAAGGTTTAGATCTGATTCACAAACTACAACAACTGGTATTTTTTTTTGGGTTTGTTCACATCAATTTTACCTTTTCTGGACTTTTCTTTCTTTTATTTTTTTGTTGCAGAAACAAAAGCAGGTGGAGTTAATTGATCAAGTTAACTCCAGTCTTTGTCAGTGATTTCTATGCTATCCACACCGTATATTTGGTAATTATTACATTTATTCAAGTTTTGATGTGTTGTTTTTTGAGGTTTCTATTGAAATCCCGCATTATTTTGTTTTATTTGATATGAGTTAGGTTCAATTAGCCATCCGTTGTACAATATTAACTATAAACATCATGGCTCTCTATTTTGATTACTAATGTATCTTTTTAGTTAAAATGTTTAAACATTATAGCATTGATTTGATAATTCTTTCTTATGAGTTTGACAATAGTATTGTAATCATGCAGGTGATAGATGCCATATGCCTTTAACCGCATATATATTAGTAAGCCTCCATGATAGCATTTGTTCAGGTAATAATTTTGCTATCTTTTAATGGTGAGTTAATTAATTTTTCATATGATAATATTATCTGTAACCTCTAATCCCTCTATATTGTTGATCTTCACTTTACATATGGGTAGTTTCAGCCTTTTTTAGTCCTAATATTGTTGATCTTCACTTTACATAACTATGGACTGCAATGGTGTGGAACTGAACAAAGGTTTGTGTCATAATCAGTTCTTTATACATGTCTGCAAGTATAAGCTTTGCAAATAAAACCTGCAAAACCAACCAACTGTATCTGTCAAAACCTTTTCTTCATAATTGCATAAAATTGCAAAATCTTGCAAAGAGAAGGATTACCAGCCCATAACCAGTTGCTTTAGTACGCAAGCTGGAACCCGACCAGTTAAGTATTGTGCCTAATGTAGATTACATACAAGTGTGACACCGCAACATATTAAAACCAAATAAAGGTTCCATACTGACTACATGTTCCTGTACACTAAAAAGAATTTTGTACTCAAATAATGAAAATACATGATCCCTATAATAAAATTCCAACCCAACCTACTTATGAATGGGATGATGTAGGGATAATTTTTATACCAAACGAGTCAAAATATTTAATTACTAAAAGAGAAGGGTGTTTATATATATATATATATATATATATATATATATATATATATATATATATATATATATATATATATACAAATGTTCTGATATCTATGACTTCTATGGAGATGTTTTGTGATTCCTACTATTTCTTTTTCATAAGACTTTAGATCCTAAAACTATAAAACCCTCTTATTCTATAATAGGTTATATAATATGTTATTACCTCTTAAAACCAAATATAGAAAGAAAAAGACAAACGACAAACCTATTGTACGTGGCTGTTTCGTGAGTGAAGAGTTAGAAAGTTTAATCATGAATCCCAGGTTTGTTTGGTATTCAAATAACACTACCTGTAGGGGTGTTTGGGATTTGCTTATTAGGATAGCTACTTATACGGGTTGTGTAGGATTTCTTACTAAACAGCTTATGGATATGAGCTTTCTTCCACACGTAATTATACGTGGTCGTTTCATGAGTGAAGAGTAAGAAAGCTTTGAAGGTTATATGGTGCCACAAAGAAGCAAACTATACAAAGTACTGATTATCACTGTTCGGGCATGTGTATCATCTGCAGTCGTGATCACAAAAGGTAAGTCTTTTTGGCATTCAACAGAGCTAAAAAAACAAAAGGTACATCTTTATCACATTATCGGTTTTGTCTTAAGTTTATTTGACGGCCTCATGAGCTCATTGAAAATTTGATTAGCTAATTAGCTCACAAGCTCAGTTTTTATTGCTTATGAGCTTATCCAGTTAAAATAATAATAATAATAATAATAAAAAAAAATAATAAATAAATAAAAAGCTAATTAACTTATATAGGCTATAAGGGAAGTTAAGGGTTGTTAGAATGGGCCAAAGAGAAGGCGAAAAAAGGGTACGAAGCAACTATGGCGCTTTATTATATGATCGCTAGGATGAAGTGGCTCTACCATCAGTAAGTTATACATTCCTCAAGGTATAAGTGACATATAATTTGATCCCAGGTTTGTTTGGATATGTTTATTTTTGCCCTCTCTAACTTTGTACCACTATCTAACCCTTTTATACCTATAGGGGTGTTTGGACAAACCAGACACATAACCAAATGGAAAAGGAGTAGCCGGGTTAGATAGTTAATTCCAAGCCCACTTCCTACTTACAAAACGCATACTATCTAAAGTCATTAACATTCGAATAAGAAATAGGTTTAAGGTCATTAGCTTAAATAATAAGAAATAGCTTATATAACACATTCCGATATGCTGGGGAGGTATTATGAGATTTGGATAGTAGGTCTTTGTTTCGGCTGATACGTTGTGATAAGCTTGAGCCGGTCACATTATTCAATTTTTGTGATGGTGCCTTTTCACTTCCAATTGTCATCTTAATGATTGGGATTCTGTTTTTTTTGCAGCATTTAGAATCAACAGTAAGTTTGTATTGGCAGTAGGGATATTTAAAAATGGTGCTCACACGGAGTACATAATATCGATCACATGATCCAGATGATTAATCTCAAGGAAGCAATGCTTATGTCGGTAAATTACGGTATGTTTTAAAATTTGATCAATACCCTGTCCATCTGGGTGCACATTATACACTGATGTTCTTTGAAGGTAAGGTTAATCATTCTGATTTAATTTGCTAAACATAAATCTGAAGGTCGGGTCTCGTTGGCACAAAGTTCACAATATATGACAGCCAGCCTCCACACACCGGAGCAAAACCCTCAAGTAGTTGCTTTGGACGACGCTTTACAAGTAAACAAATAAGCCCTCAAGTCCCTGCAAGCAATTTTGAGACCGGAGAGGTATCATACAAGTAGCTACAATAAAACAGCATGTAAAAATAGCAAAAGGTCTATGTTTAAACAGTATGTAAAAATAGCATTATATTTCATTGTAATATCGTAAAATGAAGTATCCATACTGTTACTTAATATAGAGACAAACAAGAATACCATTGTTCTAAAATGTTTATGCAAATAATATAGGGAGGCTACTGTTGTAATGTCGTCATTAATGAACACGAGTTCACTAGAACTATTTCTTCTTCTCATCAAGGTTTCAGCCCAAAAAGTGGGACCAACACGAGTGCCACTTATACTTTAAATTATAAAATCTAAACATATAATCTTTTAGCTCATGCAATACTATCGTTTATAAACGCTCCGCAGCACGGGTCTGAAGTGTAGCTTTAACCTCTCGCCCATATTGTACAAGCATATGAGTGTTTGACTCGACCTCAATTAAAAGTAATGAAATAACGGCACCAACAAATTTCATGACATGCTAACAAACACAAATTAGAAACTTATTGACCAACAAAATCCCTCCATGATCAAAATGACAAAAATTAGTGCTGAATAATACACTATGAATATTTAGATCGAGCTCATGTGCATCACACGGGTCCAAAATAAGGTTTGTATTAAATGTAACATTTTGAAAAAAAGTCTTTCACATATACTCTTTAATGTTAATAAACTATTTTAAATGTGTGTCATGCTTAGAAAATGTGTGATACCATCACAATTTAGATATACAATGATGAAAATAAGTGTTGAATTTTACATGTCAATAAACTATTTTAAATGTGTGTTATGCTTAGAAAATGTTTGATAGCATCACAACTTAGATATATAATGACGAAAATAAGTGCCGAAGATTACACTATAAACACTTATAACTACTACAAATGTAGTATATAAAGAAGTTCTTCAAGGTCTATGATCAACGGTTAATAATACACATATGACATGCTTTATGCCAATTTTTATTATTATTATTTTATTTTTATTTTTTTTACACTTATTATTAATCGCAAACTTCTTTTACTTACAGATTTTTTGAACTTATTAAGTGTTCACGTAATGGACCTTGTGTTGAAGTGTTACAATTGTCGCTACATACATTTGCTTCTCAAGACCATCAAAGTTGGAGATCACGAGGCAATGGACGTTTATTACATAGATATTTACAAGCGTAGTCGTTTATACTATTATTGTATTTTACACTGTCGGTTACTTATAACTTATTATTCCATTACAAGAAAATTTTATAGCGTTTATGTTCATTGTTCTTTCTTACTTTATTCACGCACTTACCTTTTCTTAATCAAAAACCTTCTAAAATCCCGCGGATTCTGCGGGTCTATAAGCTAGTTTCATTATATTTCGTATAAGTTGTACCCACTTTCAAAATTAATAAATTAAAAGTTCACTATAGCATAAAATAGAGAGATGATCATAACCAAAAAACGGACATTCATTATAGAATTCATCTTCTTCGCCTACAAATTAAATCCTGTCCACAAAAGTGTTACCATCTTGTTTGCTAGGCTTCATGACTACCGTTAACAGAACAACGTAAAGCTCCTATTTTGTTATGACCACTCGGCCTATTTTAACGCCATCACCGCAAATAGGAAAAAGAAAAACCAAAAAACCAAAAAGCAAATCTTATTCACGTATCACAGCAGTGCAAAAGATAAATATCTTTAAAAAAAAACTCGCTACCACCTTCGAGTCAATATAAGGTGCACAAAAGAACAATATAAGGTGCACAAAAATTACGTCTGGTAGCTGTAGAAAAAATGTACTTGCTTAAATACATACTCTGTAAAGAAACTTGCTTGCAATATAACCATAGAATAATGAGAAGGTGGTGAGAGAAATCAAGTTAAGTTAAAAGTTATCATGTAAAAGAAGATGAAATATTTTTGTGAGAGAAAACAAGCTGTGGTAAAAATGCAAGAATATGAGAGAATGACCAAATACGAGTGCCCTATATGTATACAAAAAATTTTCAAAGACTTCAACATTGCATTACTTTCTAAAAGTTGCTACATAGATAGATAGGTACCTACTCATGCCTACTCATGTCACCAGCAATTTTTTCTACATTTTGGTCCACCAACCTTCTCCTTAGCAGTATTCATCACCATAATCACCACCTAAGATCATGAACATGAAAAACCAAAACCAAAATCCAAATGGATGGAAGATATGAAAAACAATAATCCAAGAGTTGAAGATCTTGTTGCAAGTAAGTTCGTACATGCTTGCTCATGGCATCACCTCCTGTACGCGCTATTTTGCTTCACCAATCTTCGCTTGGTATACTGATTCTTCACTACCACCTGCTGGTCAAAATCACCTCAAGATAACACCCCGTGAACCCTAAAAAGCAAAAAGAAACCAAATAGTATGAATGTAGATAACACCCCGTGAACCCGGAAAATCAAAAAAGAAAACAAATACGAATGTTGATAAATACAAGTGAATTTGCATACTTACTTTATAGATCTAAGAGTGGATGAATTAACCATGAATCTACAAAAAAGTAGAAAAATATGATTGTTAATAGGTGAGAGAGAATATGATTAAAAAAAATGAGGTTTTGAAACAATAAAAATGGAAGAGTAGGAATGCAATATAATGGGTTAAGGGCTGGCTACACGTGGCATTTTTGGTCAGTTTTAACATCCTATGTGGCATTTTTTTGGTGAGTCTACAGTAAAAAATGCCCTAGCTTATATAATAGGTAGATATGCATCAATTTTTGTTTCGATATTTATGTTTAATGGACGTATATTCATGAAACTTATATAAGAATATTTATTTAATTAAAAAATCACAAATTTTTCTTTTTTAATTTATTTATATAGTTTTCTAGCATAAAAAAATATCAAGCTTAAAAAAATGTTATATTTATACTAAAAGAATTTTAAAGGGGATTTCTTTTTAATAAATAAATATATATATTTATGTGAACTCGGGGTTCGGTTTGGTTTCCAGTTTGCCAGAATCATATCCAAACTGAAAATCAAATATTAATTTGGTTCAGTTCTGTTTTAGCCAATTCGGTGCGGTTGCAAATTCGGTTCGATTCGGTTTCAATTTTTTCGATTCTTGTAGGTGTTACCCAAATTGTGAACACCCTAACATACAAAGTAATCCATGCAGTTTCACAGTCAGACTTGAAATAAAACCATTGTTGCATAACAATAGGCATCGGATATCCTTTTTTTGTTTTATGTTGACTTAATGACCATTATTAACAAACCCGAGAGAAATAAAATTATGTTGATACCATGGTGGCGGACTCGAACGAAGTGGTAAGTAAGTTTGAGAACCTAAATTGGTTATGATATGTAGAATCACATTGAAGTATGAAGCAATCAAGATACCAATTTCCGGCATATTCATCCACTTATTCATCAATTCAAATTCATCAATGTTAATAAATATACTACTACGATCACACTGAGTTACTAATTCAAATGGACAACCGCAATTTTTACTACCAGTATTTTTTGTAGACACTTTTTCTTACTAACAAAATATACTACTACGATCACACTGGAAAGTTTCACTTTCATTAGACTTTAGGGCCTGTTTGGTATGATCGTGAGTTTAGAATGAGATTTGGATTTCATATAGAATGAAAGAAAATGAGTAGAGAGAAAATAAATTAGGTATGTTTAGGAGAAAGAAATTATATTTATTAAAATATATTTTAAATAAAAAATAATAAAAGTTCCACTCAATCTTAATAAAAAAAATCAAAAAATAAAAATAGATAATAAAGTATGTGGTTGACAATATTTGTAAAATAAAATATACTAGTAACAATTATCCTCTTGATTCCACCTATACCACTTAATTAGGCCAAGATTCACTTTTTGATTCGACACCCTTGTGTCAGACAATTGATTTTGTACCAAACAATGGATTTGCACAATGAATCATTCGACACCCTCTCAAATCCATAAACCAAACGGGCTCTTAATGTTTTGATAACAACAACGTAACCAACAAAAAGTCTCATTTTCCGCACCAAGTCTAGTAACTCTTCACGAGAACTAAATACCTGAAAGATAAATTTTACACATTATTTTCTTTTCGCACAGACTTAATTTTTTCAACTAAATAATCTATTTATTATGCTTTCAGCATTCTTAGAATTTTCAAAAAATAAAATAAATAACAAATGTGTATACTATATGAACAAGCATTGTAATGTAGGCAATTGCCTACATTGTAATGTAAACATCATTTCCCCAAAAAAGTTTTGGATGGCTTTTTACCATTGAAATGATCTATATGAACAAGCATTGTGATAATGATAATTTATTGTTGTGATGATTTGACAAAAAAGAAAAAGTCATTTAGGCTATGTTTGGCAAAAGTAGCAATGAGTTGTGAGCAGTAGCCACAACTCACAGCTTCATAAAGAAGCATTGGAAAAATGAGCTTTCCTAAAAAATAGCAAAGCTCATACCTCTTGTGCCAAACGAACACTGAAAATCAGAAAGCTCATTGCTCACCGCTCATTGCCCCAAAAAGCTTTGCGCTAAACATAGCCTAAGAACTTGTGCGTGGTGAGTCAAAGAACAAAACTAGAGAACCAACAATTATAGTAGATTGTCTCTTAGGTAGTCCACATTACACGTCAATCAACACCAAATGGATTCTAGTCCTTAATCAAGGAATCAACAAACACCTTCTAAACTTGGAACAAGCAAAAAGAAGATCAAAACCGAAACCTTAATGGGGTGGGGAGTTCACCCAAATAAGGGAGATATTAGGGGGGGATTTGTTTTTTTCTTGCTTAGTTTCTAATTGTGAATGGATTATGAGAAATATATTCACTATATCAAATCCATTCATAATTAAAAAGAGTAGACCAAAAGGCCTTTATTTTCTTTTGGTTTAGTCGACTAAATAGACCAAAAGCAATAGGCTAGCCATACGATCCGAGTAAATTAAAAGTCCAACTCTCGTTAGTTAAATTCCCGACATTTGGGGTTTTTCAACAAGTCTTTATTTGCAAAAAAGTGTGGTATTTGATCATATGTCTATCTACCTTATCTACGAGGTTGTAAAATACTCATTATTTCCCGCAACTATTTTTTTTATGAAAGTGTTGGTTACCGTCTGATGTGTCTCGAAAGTTGTAAATTTATAAACAAGAAATATCAAATCGATTAACTAAACACACATCAGGGCAATTATACTCTTATCATTCATACCAAGGTTTAAGGTAAGCCCAGGTCGTCCAATGAACTAGTTTCTAATTAAATAAAAACGCATGCAAGGCTGTTTTGATAGTCACGGGTCAAAATATCATAAATCGATTAAAGATGAAATCAGCCAAGTTGTAACCAATAATTTTTGTAAAGCACTTTTGTTTCGAACCATGATACCTAAGATAGTTGAGTGTTTGAATGTTTAGAATATTGATAGTAACTAGCTTATAAGACCCGTGGAATCTACGGGTTTATAGAAGAGATATTGCCAAAAATTAATAATAATAATAAATAGTTTGTAAACAAAATAAGGAAAGGAATGAAAGTAAACAGGCTAAATCATTTATTCGAAAGGAATATGAAGTAATAAGTGAATGATAGGATAGAGTACAATGAACATTTGGTGAGCACATAATAAGTATAAAAATAAAGTGTAAATAAAACATTTGGGAAACACTGCTTGTAACCAATTATGTAATAAACGGCCATGCACGTGAGCTCCAATCTTGGCCGCCTTTAAAAATAAGCCAATGAACATTTGATTAGCACCTAATAAGTATTAAAAAAATGTAAGTAAAGCCATTTGTGTGATTGATATTACATGTAAAAAAACGGCATAAATGACATCCAAAATTATCAAATAAGAAGTTGAGTGTGTGGATAAAGTCATAAACAACAACGAACGTAAGCATGTTCCATTCTCTTTTTAAAAGAATAATAAGTAATATGTCAATGATCCTATAAACAATTATGTTTGTAACTATTAATATTATAATATATGTCCATGTATCGTGTTCTCTAAATTGGATGTTCTTCAGAAACAAGTGTATGTAGTGACCGCTAATGAAGTGATAAGCCATGGTCCATTCCATGAGTACCGAATAAGTTTTTTTAAAAAATATTACAAATGTAAATAAAGGAAGTTTGTGATTTGTAATACATAAATTTTTAAGAAATGGCATAGATGATGTCATATGTATATTGTTGTATCTGAAACACATAAGTTGAAAATCGTAAGATTAGTTTTCTTCGAATTACTTAATTGCTAAACTTTAGATAATAATGACTTACACGAAGGAACCTACAATGTGCAGGCAAATATGTAAGTGTAAAATTCTTGAATATATATTTACAATAATAGGATAAATTATCAATATAATTGAGTACTCCTACAAATAACAATAATAGAAAAAACTATAATTAAATAGGTCGATTAGATGCTACATGGAGCGACGCATTAGATTCAACATGAATCCAAACGTGCTATGTGGTGCGAGGCTCATCCATAACGCTCAATTTTTCTAACTTGTATATTGCCTACAGTTAAATATTAGGAATGCAATTATATAAATTTTGAAATCATACTTGACACTCTATTTTTAAAGTTGAGCATTTGGATAAAACAACATTTTGGATCGGCTCAACTCGTTTTAATACACATCAAATATTACATTTTCTTTGTGTACTACCAACAATCTTCATAATGGAGTGATTAGAGATTATGTTTCAATAAATGCCCCACTGATCCAATTATATGTGAGGCTTCTAAAAAGACGTTTGACAACTTAGTTACCCTGTGTATATATAGTAAACATAACCTCTTTATTTCATTTCAGCAACTGATGCATCACTATATACGAAGTGCTTCTCATTATAAATGGTCATATACCCTTTTGAAAATTAAATTTTGACAAAAAATGTAACTCACCATTTTGCTTCACTTCACCTTTGAAATTGATTACTTCACGGTGTGTATCGGAAAGAGCTTATTTCAATTACTTGGATCAAATAATTTGATTTGGTTATTTAATCCCAAACACCTTTGAATTACATATACGTTGTCAAAAGTTCAAAGCAGCTTTTTTTTTTTTTTTTTTTTTTTTTTTTTTTGCAATAATTAAACAATATGAAGTTGATTGTTGAAGGCTGCTTATTCGAAACATCTTACTCAAGTTACCAAAATATAATACACACCACAGTTTCATGTGTCTGATTAAGAACATAAACGTGCAAGCATCGCCATCTCTAACTGACATATAGTTTTATAATGTAAAGTTATGCAGCTAACGTCAAATGCTTGCGCTTGAGTAGTCCATGTAGATTGTGTGAACACATAAGTATTTAAAAACAAAAGTTAGACTAAAATGAGGTTATTGATAATAGTAAATAGAAGGCTTAAAAAAGCATATAAATATTTCATTTAGATACTCATACATACCGGTTGAAGATCATAAACCTTGTAATACCTCTTTGCAGACAATGTTTCTTGTACACAATTTAAGATATTACCGTTTTGATCATGAATCACATCCTTAAAACTCAAAAACCATAATTATCATTTGTGTAACAGAAAATTTTAGAAGATCACATCAGTTAGAAAGAGATTTGTATATGTACTTGTTCATCCATTAATATACATATACAAGTTCATCATTAATATTGTCAATTGATGTTTATAGTGCAATAAGATCCATAGCCACAATATTCTCACTTTAGTATTTCATTCATCCTATGTTTTGCTACTCTAAACTATCAATTTTCATGCACAAAAAATATGCCAAATATGGAAATAACCAACGAAGTTAGACACTTCAATCCAAAGACACAGAACACATACCAAATACATGAACATGAATGACTGATAAGCGTAAAGACAAACAATATTTATAAATCATAAAAAAACATAAATCTGGACAATACCTTTAATGGTGATCGCTTATCTTTTGCAACCGCATAATACTTTTTCATCCATATTTCATAAGCCTGCTCGATTTTTTCTTGGTTTCACTTTTTAGAACTCCTGTATGTTCTAAAAGCTCCAACATAGCCTACATTGCAAGTGCATAACGTGTGAGTTAGATAAATGTCTACATGGGAGTTCCAGTTATACAAACAATGGAAGACTATTACCGGAATGATTGTCCAACTTTAGATCCATAACAGGTTCATCTAAACATGCTACTGATAAAAAAAATACATGTTACTGATAAAGTTCCATTATTGACATGGAAACAACTTATATACGACTTTATTAGTTGATTAGTTCAAAAGTCAAAATCGTCATGCGTTCCTTTGATTGATTTTTGAAGCCTGCAAAAAGAAAATATAGAACTAACATAATCTCAACAAATAAACCCAATCCAAATAGAAAACGGTTACAGCCAAACTAACATAATCTCAAACAAATTACTGTAAGTAAAAGAAAAATTAGAATAGCCAAGACAATTGCAAGACTGTACGTACCAAGGGATTATTGGCCCAATTTTCTGCCAGTAACTCAGTTGTTGGGTCTTCACCTACGAAAAATATTAACCAAAAATACCTTAATCCATAAAAAATGTATTTATGTTGCTCATAATCCAGGGTGATCAAATGATTTAGGCGAAAATTTTTGTATCACATGTATAATCTGTTGGGCCTCCACTTTTAGTTCCAAGTTTGTCATCTATAATACCAACAAAAAGACAGCTTACATAAGCTAATTGAAAATTATAAAACTAAAAAATTGCTGATTTACCTATTGGAAAAAATTGTGAATAACATATCCCATATTCAACTTACTATTCATTTTTGTCAACATTCTCGTTCTTCGAAGTTCAAACTCCAACATATTCGTATGATTTTCGGCAAAATGTTTCATCTTCCCTCCTAAAATAGCATATAGAATAGATATAAACATATCAGCATTAGAAGTTCCTTACAATATCAGAGCATTTAATCAATAATCCATGTTTAGAGTACTTTATTAGTCCAAAATAAACTTTATGTTTGTCTTATTATCATACCTCACAACCCTTTGCTCCATTCCCTATAACAAGCTTCAAAACACCATCGCAGGACCTGTATAAAGTTGAATGTATTATCGGTCAATAGTATTATCAAACCTCAAAATTCTATAAGTAATGACAGAAATAAAAAAATGTTTAGAAACCTGCGAACAAAAAGGCCTCTAAGAAGCTTGTAACACAAAGACTCAGCTTGAGCAATGGCACAGAGCAATGTGTTATTGACTCGTTCAACAAAGACTTTAACACTGATTTCAGGGAACTTAAATCGCTACCACTCTATGAAGTCAACTCCCTTATTCTCCTTCTTTTGACTGATTTTTGAAGCCTGCTGTAACACCCCCAATTCATGGATGCAGCGGAATTCAAACTGGGTGTTACTCGACGGCACAATAGTCACAATAATAGAAAACGAACTCTAATTGAGTCATTTTAAAAGATTTATCATTCAAATTGTATAAATATCAGAGATTACAAAATGAGGTCCCAGATGGTTCCATGTTTACAATTTACATTAAATGAGTTTTCGAATGATAATAAAATTTATAGCCCTCTTGAATATCCGTGCTCCTCCGTGCCAGCCTCGTTCATTATGGACCTGAAATACATGCTTAAAACAGTCAACACAAAGGTTGAGTGGAATTCGTAGAGTTTGTAGTTAAATCGTTGAACACAATATGTTGGTAGTATGAGTTAATTAGACTCATACTCATGGTTGGAAAACAAAACCGTTATTATTGCACTAAGCTCATGCAACCAAAGCATTAACATCGAACCAAAAATTGGCATTATAGAAGCCCTACCAAGGTAATATTGCCATTATACCTCTAAATATCAAATATAGTGCATTTGTTTGAACTCGTAGTTGTTCAACACAAATGGGATTCGTCAATCCTAATAGATCTATTCACAATATTCGCGCTCACTATAGCTAGTGACTAATGGTTCATGATATACGGACTTTGAACATGGCAATCGTTACTTAGTGACAATAAACCATAGTCGGGTAAGCATACAGTAGAAAGCATTGTGTTCGAGTAGAAAAATAATAGCATGTATCCCCCCCCCATGGGTTTGTAAAATAGTTAAACAATAGAAAGTGGGGCTACGAACTCACCTTAAGTTATATAGCAAGTAGTGAATGTGATGGTAGAATCGCGAAGGTTTCTACGAGCAACCTATAATAGAATGTTGCGACTTAGGATTGGAGTAAAGAATATGAAGAATTGCCTATATATGTCTTGCATTTAGTCCATGATGTAGTACTTAGTATAGTGTAAGTCTTTGAATAAAAATGGTTTATGAAACATGTTTAGCTTGTATATCGCTTACTACCGTTCGGGCCGACATAATTCATAGGTCATGTAGTAAACGTTCGAGGAGCTAGGACACTTTAATTCATAAATCCACAACTCATCTCGACGGTTTACTTTAATGAACCCCTCACATGAGGCTCCCTACTATTGTAGTATTTGATAAAATATATATAAGTTTTTGATCCGAAAAGTTACATGTCCAAATAATTGAATAAACTTAGGAAAATTTACTTTTGGATGAAGATTGTTATTACAATGAGTTTCTTGAGCCTAGTATGAATATTACTTGTAAAGTCTCATGGTTATTTTGATGGAGTAGATCCAAATTGGATGTTTATGTTGCCATTAACTCTCTAGTTTATGTTTTCGACTTAGAAAGCCATAAGGTCTTTAGCCGTGGCCTTGCCGTGGCTTTGGTCATTGCTACCATGGTCTTGAGACTCATCCTTGGCCTTAGCCATGGTTTTGGTCTTGGCTTTAGGTCATTAGACCTCTTGGTTTCATTTAACCATAACTATTACATGGTCATTTGGTCTTAAAATGCGCTGTTAAGAATTTGAAGAAAAATATCACTCGTAAAGCATTTTCAGGGCTCGAGCTTCTTTGTTCCTGAACGAAAACGTCGTTCTGGACAACTTTCATGTTTTAACTTTTTGATGAATCAGACCAGAAGTGCCACTTTCAAAAAGGTCAGAAAGCTAATAGGTTGTTTTTAGGCAGTTTCGGCGTTTTGGTTTCGCTAACTTCTTTTGGCCATAATTTTTGACTCGTGTACTCGTTTTAGGTGATTCAAATTGATATGTTTTCCTTTTTAAGTCCTATATAACAGTAGGTAAGTGTTTCATATCATGGTTATACTATTTTGGTCGTGGTTCTCAATATAAGTCACTAGTTTCCTTGATTACTTAACATAAGTTAATATATAGTTTCCAAAACTTGTTTTAATAGTTTTTATACATCATGAACATAACACAAAGACCATATATAGAATGAATGAAACATAATAAGCATAAAAATGATATTGAGCAAGAAAGTGTATTAGGGTTTCTTACAACTTTTGGCCTTAATGAAAAGGGAACTCATGAACTAAGACAAGATCTAAATCCTTCAATCGAAAACCCTAGCTTCCAATCCTTCAACACTACCCTTGCTAACCCTTGCTAGGATTGGTCTAACCTTGTAAGAACCTTATGTGTTCAGCCCCTAACCACCTTGTGTAGCTCCTAATTCAACCATGGAATCACCAAACAAACTCTTGATTCATGTAGAGACTAACTATGCCTTCAACTTTGGTATGTAACTTATAACTTAGAAATCAAAGGATCATGGTTTATGGTTTGTTGTTGGGCGTTTGGAATGAAGAGAAAGGAAAGGATTAGGCTTGTATTTATAGCATGAAGAGGAGGTTAGGAAGGTGCCTAGGAAGTTTCCTTAAGGAGGTTAGAGACTTAGGATATTTTCCAAGACTTAGTGGCCAAGTTTACTTGCAAAATGTTTAGCTTCCTATGTAAGCTTCCTATCCTTAACTTAGTGACCAAGAAAATGCCCCATGTGGCTTAAAATTTCGTTCAATGCCTATCTTGGATGACTAGTTATGTGTTTTGATAATATCTTGCTTTTATGGAGTGAGTTTTGTCCCGGTAGTTGCTAACGGTAAGTCGTTAAGTCATGAAACTTAAAATCGGGTATCCTAAAAATATGAAACTTATAAATATGTTAAAACTTATTAATATAACCTATCTTAGCATATTTAATGAGTGACAAGTTCTACCGGGTTGCTTAAACGCTGCTAAAACTAGAAACGCGGGTCTAAAACGCGTAATTCGCGTAAAACGTTGAACTGGAAAACGTAAAATTCCAAAACTTTTGGAATTGTCGTAAAATGAGAGAAAATCATATTTCTATTGTTTATAGTGTTTTATGGGTATATCGGGATGCTGAAATGACGTTTAAACCTAAAAGTAAATCTCAGACACGGTTTCGTGATTTTTGCAGAAATGATCCGAAGAGTGTCAAACTCTCGGATTATCATTAAAATAGTTTAACTTACAAAAATATGAAATAAAACTTTCGGTAGTGAATAGTAAAAATGAATAGTAAAAATTTTCAGGAATAGAAATTAACCTGAAAATGCGAATTGTTACAGTCTCTACCCCTTAAGGGAACTTCATCCCGAAGTTCTATGTGTGTTATATGTTGGAGTGGTGTCGATGAAAAGGTGTGGTTACTTATGAGGACTAGAGTCTGGGATTACCAGTGATGTAGTTTGATTTGTCTCAGAATACGGTGTGTCAATAGAGATTGATAACATAATTGAATATCAGTAGAGATCCATATAATAGTCGAATATCAAAGGAAATTGCTATAGCAGTCGAATATTAATAGAAATTGATATAGTAGTTGTACAAAAATTGATATAGTTGAATATCAAATAGAAATTGATATAGTTGTCAAGTATCAATAGCAATTGATATAGTAGTTGAACAACAATAGCAATTGACATAGGAATCCAATAAATGGAAATTTTATAGTAGTCGAATATCATTAGTAATCGATATAGTAGTTGAATATCAATGGAAATTGGGATAGTAGTTGCAATCATAGTTTAGTAAGTAATCTGTTGTTGTACCTAGTGTTTATTGACTTCATACTTATGTTATTTCGGATACAAATAAGCCCACTTGTTTATAATTCTTTATTTACATAGCGAGGCATCCCAAACAATGTAAATAGGGGAATATAAACTTATGGTTCGGTGATTTACAATTTCTTTATTTAAATGAAAAGGCATCCCAATCCATTCAAATAATTACAAATCATCCTACTTAAGAATTCCCAACACAACATTCATACTTAGCCGGTGCGTTACAAGGTAGTGTATTACAAGATGATACTGGTGTTCCAAAAGTACAAGATGAATATTCAATCTTTTAAAGCTGATGAGGGTGCTTATGGTGTAACTAAGGATGATTTGAGCTTTTAAAAGTGCATCAAGATCTGTTAATGAGCTTGTGGTTGCAACGGTTGTGAAGATAATGATGTGATATATTGATGAACAAAAGTGTGTAGTGTATGCTTAACATTAATATTCTTAGGTATAGATGTTGAGCTTGCTTTGAAAATCTTAAGAGATTTTAAAGGTTTATGACGGAATGGTATTCTTAGGACCTAAACAGGATAGTACTTCTACGGGATGGAGAGAAGAATTGATAACTATCCCAAGATAGTAGTTTGGATTATCTTATAAATGAAAACTTTCAAGAATGAAATTAGGTAGTACAAATAAGGTGTTAAGATTTCGCTGAGTGGTAAGACACTATCGTGTCTCTAGATTGTTTTAATGAATTCTGGTGGTTTATTGAGTTCAAGTAGGAAATTAACCTGAACATAACCCTAGTACAACTATTCTCAGTATTTGAAAATTTTAAGTCGAACATAGTTAGTCAGACGATGTTTCACTGCCCCTAGGTTAAATATAGGTGACTAGTCTATATTTAGCCGAGGTTCAATAAAATTTTCAAATACCTAAATTAGGCATACTTTTGATATGTCCGTTGCTTTTGGGAAACTGTCCACTAAACAAAGGCGATGTCAAACAATTCAGTTGCAAGTCCCGCCCATACAAGACTTGTAACCTATGTTTTCACATTCCATTGCATAGAAGATAGTACGGGTAGATATGTGTGGAAAGGAAGTTTTAAGTAGTTCTAAAACAGTCCATACTTGGCCAGGATCACAAACTTTTAACAATGAAGGTTTCATAAGAAAACTTTGATGAATGTAGAGAAACTTCAGCTTTTGTAGATGATGGATTAGTTTATCCTTTAGAAATCTCATATTTCTATTATGAAATCGATAGATTGTGATGGGTTTTTGATATCATATGAAATGATATTGATGAGGTGATGGAATAATTCCAGAGACCATTGCATAAATCACAATGTCTCGGAAGTAGATTAGACCATTGTGCAATTCACAATGTCTGGGAAGTAGGTTAGACCATTGTGTGACTCAAAACATTTGAGAAATTATTAAGACCATTGTATCATACAATGTCCGGGAAATAGAAAAGACCATTGTAATTAGTTACAACGTCTTGGACATAAAATGCTGGAGTAGGAACATGGTTGGGAGAATGTGGTTGTGCTGAAATGCCCTAGAATAGGCATGTGCAGATATGTTTAGATAAAATGATTGAAAATAACTCGAATGTATATATCAATATACTTATATATGTTCGTGCAGTGTAGAATGCCTAGTGTGTATATATCAATATACTTATATGTTCATGTAGCATAAAATGCTTACGGGGAAATGTGCAATTATGTTAAGGGTACATATATCAATATGCAATTATGTTTTGTGTAGTATAAAATGCTTAATAAGTCCATAATCGTCTGGAGGATGAAAGGCACGGAGAGCGAAAGGCTATAAAAATGTTTTTGCTTGTAAGTGTGGTTATAGTTTAGGTCTCAATTAGACCCGTTTCTCTATAATCATGGCTCTGGTACCAATCTGTAACACCCCCAATTCATGGATGCAGCGGAATTCAAACTGGGTGTTACTCGACGGCACAATAGTCACAATAATAGAAGACGAAATCTAATTGAGTCGTTTTAAAAGATTTATCATTCAAATTGTATAAATATCAGAGATTACAAAATGAGGTCCCAGATGGTTCCATGTTTACAATTTACATTAAATGAGTTTTCGAATGATAATAAAATTTATAGCCCTCTTGAATATCCGTGCTCCTCCGTGCCAGCCTCGTTCATTATGGACCTGAAATACATGCTTAAAACAGTCAACACAAAGGTTGAGTGGAATTCATAGAGTTTGTAGTTAAATCGTTGAACACAATATGTTGGTAGTATGAGTTAATTAGACTCATACTCATGGTTGGAAAACAAAACCGTTATTATTGCACTAAGCTCATGCAACCAAAGCATTAACATCAAACAAAAAATTGGCATTATAGAAGCCCTACCAAGGTAATATTGCCATTATACCTCTAAATATCAAATATAGTGCATTTGTTTGAACTCATAGTTGTTCAACACAAATGGGATTCATCAATCCCAATAGATCTATTCACAATATTCGCGCTCACTATAGCTAGTGACTAATGGTTCATGATACAGGGACTTCGAACATGAATATCGTTAGTTAGTGACAATAAAACATAGTTGGGTAAGCATACAGTAGAAAGCATTGTGTTCGAGTAGAAAAATAATAGCATGTATCCCCCCATGGGTTTGTAAAATAGTTAAACAATAGAAAGTGGAGCTACGAACTCACCTTAAGTTATATAGCAAGTAGTGAATGTGATGGTCGAATGGCGAAGGTTTCTACGAGCAACCTATAATAGAATGTTGCGACTTAGGATTGGAGTAAAGAATATAAAGAATTGTCTATATATGTCTTGCATTTAGTCCATGATGTAGTACTTAGTATAGTGTAAGTCTTTGAATAAAAATGGTTTATGAAACATGTATAGCTTGTATATCGCTTACTACCGTTCGGGCCGACATAATTCAGAGGTCATGTAGTAAACGTTCGAGGAGATAGGACACTTTAATTCGTAAATCCACAACTCATCTCGACGGTTTACTTTAATGAACCCCTCACATGAGGCTCCCTACTATTGTAGTATTTGATAAAATATATATAAGTTTTTGATCCGAAAAGTTACATGTCCAAATAATTGAATAAAGAGTAAATTACATGAATGGTCCCTGTGGTTTGACGAAAATTTCACCTATAGTCCCTCAAACTTAAAAGTTGCATGTATGGTCCCTGTCACTGCCAAAGAATAACATGGATGGTCCCTCAGACTAACTGTCGTTAGTTTTTCAGTTAGTCCATTTGCACCGTTAGTCCTTTAACGACCGTTTGCAACAAACATTTGCACTGTTAGTCCTTTAACGAAAAAAATTTTAAATTTTGCGAAAAATTAATATTTGACTAAATAAAATGCGTATTTTTTTAAAAATTAATCTTTATAAAAAAATGCGTATTTTTTTGAAAAAATTAATTTTTTTATAAAAGTGAATGCGCATTTTAAAAAAAAAATAATTTTTATAAAAAAAATATTTTTTTAAAATAAATTTTCTTACGTTTTTGTCCGTTTTTCTTATGTTTTTCCATTTTTCATACGTTTTTTACGTTACATAAGTTTTTGTCCGTTTTTATACGTTTTGGCCTGGTTTCTTACATTTTCATCCGTTTTTATACGTTTGTATCCGTTTTCGTTCATTTTTATACGTTTTTTTCTTACATTTTCATCCGTTTTAAAAAAATAATTTACTAAGTATGTTGCGTATCTTTAGCTTTACCCCAAATTTTAAAGATATATAGGAAAAAAATAATAAGAAAAAAAAAAAAAAAAAAATTATAAGAAAACCAAATTTAAACAAATTTAGGGAAAAAAAACGTATGAAAACGGGAAAAAAATGTAAGAAAAATGGACAAAAATGTAAGAAAAACGGACAAAAACGTCTGAAAATGAAAAACGTAAGAAAAACGGACAAAAACGCATGAAAAATAGACGAAAATATAAGAAACTAGGCAAAAATGTAAGAAAAAAGGACAAAAATGTATAAAAACCAACAAAGAAAAACGTATGAAAAATGGAAAAACATAAGAAAAACGGACAAAAACGTAAGAAATTTAAAAAAAAAATAATTTATTTATGAAAATTAATTTTTTTTTAAAAATGCGCATTCACTTTTATAAAAAAATTAACTTAAATTTTTTTTTTTTTTAAATACGCATTTTTTTATAAAGATTAATTTTTAAAAAAATACGCATTTAAAAAAAAAATAATTATTATTGATAAAAAAAATTAATTTTTTACGCAAATATTAATTTTTTTTTAAAATGCAAAATTTAATTTTTCAGTCAAATATTTGTATTTTATTCAGTCAAATATTAATTTTTCGCAAAATTTAAATTTTTTTCGTTAAAGGACTAACATTGCAAATGTTTGATGCAAACGGTCGTTAAAGGACTAACGGTGCAAATGGACTAACTGAAAAACTAACGACAGTTAGTCTGAGGGACCATCCATGTTATTCTTTGGCAGCGACAGGGACCATACATGCAACTTTTAAGTTTGAGGGACTGTAGGTGAAATTTTCGTCAAACCACAGGGACCATTCATGTAATTTACTCTTGAATAAACTTAGGAAAGTTTACTTTTGGATGAAGATTGTTATTACAATGAGTTTCTTGAGCCTAGTATGAATATTACTTGTAAAGTCTCATGGTTATTTTGATGGAGTAGATCCAAATTGGATGTTTATGTTGCCATTAACTCTCTAGTTTATGTTTTCGACTTAGAAAGCCATAAGGTCTTTAGCCGTGGCCTTGCCGTGGTTTTGGTCATTGCTACCATGGTCTTGAGACTCATCCTTGGCCTTAGCCATGATTTTGGTCTTGGATTTAGGTTATTAGACCTCTTGGTTTCATTTAACCATAACTATTACATGGTCATTTGGTCTTAAAATGGGCTGTTAAGAATTTGAAGAAAAATATCACTCGTAAAGCGTTTTCAGGGCTCGAGCTTCTTTGTTCCTGAACGAAAACGTCGTTCCGGACAACTTTCGTGTTTTAACTTTTTGATGAATCGGACCATAAGTACCACTTTCAAAAAAGTCAGAATGCTAACAGGTTGTTTTTAGGCAGTTTCGGCGTTTTGGTTTCGCTAACTTCTTTTGGCCATAACTTTTGACTCGTGTACTCGTTTTAGGTGATTCAAATTGATATGTTTTCCTTTTTAATTCCTCTATAACAGTAGGTAAGTGTTTCATATCATGGTTATACTATTTTGGTCATGGTTCTCAATATAAGTCACTAGTTTCCTTGATTACTTAACATAAGTTAATATATAGTTTCCAAAACTTGTTTTAATAGTTTTTATACATCATGAACATAACACAAAGACCATATATAGAATGAATGGAACATAATAAGCATGAAAATGATATTGAGCAAGAAAGTGTATTAGATCAAGGGTCCTAACAGGTTTCTTACAACTTTTGGCCTTAATGAAAAGGGAACTCATGAACTAAGACAAGATCTAAATCCTTCAATCGAAAACCCTAGCTTCCAATCCTTCAACACTACCCTTGCTAACCCTTGCTAGGCTTGGTCTAACCTTTTAAGAACCTTATGTGTTCAGCCCCTAACCACCTTGTGTAGCTCCTAATTCAACTATGGAATCACCAAACAAACTCTTGATTCATGTAGAGACTAACTATGCCTTCAACTTTGGTATGTAACTTATAACTTAGAAATCAAAGGATCATGGTTTATGGATTTGTTGTTGGGCGTTTGGAATGAAGAGAAAGGAAAGGATTAGGCTTGTATTTATAGCATGAAGAGGAGGTTAGGAAGGTGCCTAGGAAGTTTCCTTGAGGAGGTTAGAGACTTAGGATATTTTCCAAGACTTAGTGGCAAAGTTTACTTGCAAAATGTTTAGCTTCCTATGTAAGCTTCCTATCCTTAACTTAGTGACCAAGAAAACGCCCCATGTGGCTTAAAATTTCGTTCAATGCCTATCTTGGATGACTAGTTATGTGTTTTGATAATGCCTTGCTTTTATGGAGTGAGTTTTGTCCCGATAATCGCTAACGGTAAGTCGTTAAGTCATGAAACTTAAAATCGGGTATCTGATGAGGTGAAAAATGATCCGTTTTTAAGGGGTCATTTAAGCCCGAATCCGAATTTATTTGATCAAATATTGCCCTAAATCGTTCCTTTTGTGATTTTAGGTACTTTGGGAGAGAAATCTGGAAAAGGAAGCAATTCGGACGTTTTTGGAGCATAAAAATGAAGAAAACGCCAAAGTCTTAATTTTCCATGCTGGGAACAGTAGGTGACGGCGTCAAGAGCAAATTTCATGAAAATCCATGACGATCCAGAGAAGATTTGATGGCGTCACGTAGGAAGGGCTTCAATAGTAAAAGAGTCATGACGGCCTGGAAACATATAAGTCTTGACGACGTCAGAAGTAGATCTTGGCAGTCCGAGAAGAGTTTTGGCGGCGAGGTGACGGCGTCACATGTTTCTTCTTGACGCCGTCAAACCCATTTTTCTATATATAGTTTTCTAATTTTTCACATAAAAGGGAGAAGTTTTGGGAGAAACCCTAAGTACGATTTTGGTGTAACTTTACAGGTTTTTCAAGGGTTCCAACCCCTTGATACCTTGCATGATTAATCAAGATAAGTGTTCTTCTAATTCAATCAATATGTCTATGTGTTGGTTGTCTATATCATGTTCTTGTCTTAATTCTATCATGCTAGGCTAGATCTCTTTTGTGTTTGCTTAGATCTAATGAAACCTAGATATTGATTATGTGTTGATTACTTGTTTATTCTTGTCATGGATGAATGATTTATATGTTAGGCTTAAGAAAACTAGCAGATCTCCAATTGGTAACATGCTTGAACGTCTTAAGAAACATGAACCAACGCGCACTAGGTCTTTATTGGTTGTATTTAATGCATGAGCCACTGTTTACAATCCATATAGTTGTGCTGTGCATGGTGTAGGAGGAGATAAGAGCTCATAGAATTGGGGAGTTATGTGTGCCACCCCATAAATGGTATTAAGGAATACAATCCGTCATCCATACAATTATAACAAGTAATTAACGTGTAAAAGATATCTAGGGAGTAATGAAATCTAAGTAAACACATTTTCTCCAATTACTGCTCACAACTTTAGTATAATTTAGCTTATTTTCATTTATAGTACTTTATTTTGATTGCATCTTAGTTTTGGGTTAGTTGAATAACAACTAATTCCGCCCATTCTTCCAAAACCCGAGATTTTTACTTGCTTTCTAAAAAATATAAAAACACAAAAATAATCATCCCTCACCTTTAGAACTAGTATTTAGGCTTTCTAATCCTAGCGACACTATTCCTAAGCTGAACGATCAATCCCCCGGTACTTGTCACTATACTATACTACAACGATCAGGTACACTGCCTGGTGGGGGTTGTAAGCTTCTCGAGATCCCTCGGGAGGTAAAGCCTGTTGCGATTCCCACGCATCAGTATCCTAAAAATATGAAACTTATAAATATGTTAAAACTTATTAATATAACCTATCTTAGCATATTTAATGAGTGACAAGTTCTACCGGGTTGCTTAAAGGCTGCTAAAACTGGAAACGCGTAATTCGTGTAAAACGCTGAACTAGAAAACGTAAAATTCCAAAACTTTTGGAATTGTCGTAAAATGAGAGAAAATCATATTTCTATTGTTTATAGTGTTTTATGGACATATCGGGATGCTGAAATGACGTTTAAACCTAAAAGTAAATCTCGGACACGGTTTCGTGATTTTTGTAGAAATGATCCGACGAGTGTCAAACTCTCGGATTATCATTAAAATAGTTTAACTTACAAGAATATGAAATAAAAATTTCGGGAGTGAATAGTAAAAAGTGAATAGTAATAGTGAATAGTAAAATTTTTGGGAATAGAAATTGACCTGAAAATGCGAATTGTTACACCTGCAAAAAGAAAAGATATAACTAACACAATCTCAATTAAATGCCACTAATTTGAGTACCTTGCTATGTCCATGGAAACTTCAAAGTTGTTATTGGCTTTAGTGTTCATTTCTTCTTTAAATAGACAAAGATCACCTTGCGATACTAAAAAATCAATTAAAATTTTAAAAAAAGTGAATAATATCCAGGTTTCTAAGTTCTGCGCACTAAAAAATCATTTCTTCTAAGAGTATGCGTAAAAAAATATTAGACTTGAAAGTAAATGATATTATGCTGAGACAAATAGACCTTTGGTAAATATAATGTCATGATCATCATTAGATTAGTTTGAGTTACAACGCCCAGAAAATGAACCACAGTTGTTGGTAATTGAACATATTGCATTTTTTTATCGGTAAAAAAGCTCATCTCCAATCTTTTTAACTAAAATTACACCATAAAAAGCTCACCTGAAAGAAAAGTATAGTAACTGTTCAAGAAATAAATGCCTTCAAAAGAACCATCAGCCATGATGGAAAATGGCATGAACAACTTCACAAACTCACGCCTTTTCCAGGAGAGGTTGTTCATATATTAGTTACAATATAATCTAAAGTTAATACCACGGTACCAAATCACATAAATGGTTGTTTGTGGTTACTTCATCAATCTATGGTTACTTCAAGAAACTCGGTAAATACACAGGTGACTTCTAAGTGCTTCAACTAAAAATATCATAGACTCTTCCATATTATATTACTTGCACTATTTTCATCTAAGAAGGCCTAAACATATTTTGTGCATGAAAAATCCTTTAGTTGTTTATTGTCATGTCAGCAAATATTGTCTGGCATGTAACAAGCTTCAAGGGTAACTTTTGTTGGAGATTAGAAAGTCAATCAATTTATTCATGCAAAATTGAGGATAAAAAATCATGGACTAGTTTGTGAAAAGAGTAGAAGTACATAGTCTATATAACTTATCTCAAAAAATTACCGTTGTGTTTATAGTTATATGGAAAGAAAAAGTGTTTGTGGGTCTATTCACTTTGACTTGTACTAAAAAATGTGTCGTAGGAAGAATGCAAGTTTTGAATAGGTTACTTGGTTGTTAAATAGACATACCTCTAAGACAAATAGTGTTAGACCTCTTGTATGAGAGATAGCATGTACTTCTGGATTGTGTGTTTCATCGTCTTCCCACCCTTCAACCACTCTAGGAATATCTCCATCAGGTCATGGAACCTCACCCTCTAGCACACCACTTGTAACAATCGAAAGAAGATCCATCCGATTGTTAACCAAATGTGTTCTTTTACATTTCATATGCATAAGCAAATCCAAACACTTGACTGGTTAGGGAGCATGATCAATATAAAGGAGGTGTTTGGGTTAGCTTAGTTTTTGCGACTTATGATCTTATTGTTTATTTTTAGCAATTTACTTCAAGACTGAAATGTTGGGCCTTTCATAAAGGGTGTTTGGGACTACCTGTTTTAAGTATAGGTTGTAACATGCCAATTTGAAGTGCTAATTTTAGATTAAACAAAATGTGTTCTTTTACATTTTCTATAGCATAAGCAAATCAAAGGACTTGACTCGTTGTCCTTGTAAGCAAAAGCATAAGCAGAAAAAAAGATAACTACTTCAATAAGATTAGATAATATATTCTTAACATTTTGAAATAAAGACTTAAGGACGAAAAAGGAGAAGATTTGATGTCTTATTGAATGCCTATGGTCGTATGGCTAACAAACATAAAAATGATATAACGTATAAGTGGATTCAAATTGATAAAACCATAATAAACTTACATTGCAGTTGGCTCTCATTTTTCACTTAATTATGAGGAAATGTTTTAATTACCCTACAATAATCTTTTCTTTGAGTCGCGTGTTTAGACAACACAAATCTGACCCGTGATCATCGACAAAAAGTATCACAGAAACTGATTGTTATAGAATTCGTTAGTACTCTTGGTCAATACCACTCCTGATCAATTTTTGAAATTATCACAGAAACTAATAGTTATAGAATTCATATGTCAAATATCTGCTGTAATTTCTAAAATCAGAATTTGGGTTCTACATTCAATACTGTTTTAATTACCCTACAATAATATTTTCTGTGAGCCGCGTGTTTAGACAGCACAAATCTGACCCGTGATCATCGACATAAAGTATCACAAAAACTGATAGTTATAGAATTCGTTAGTGCTCCTGGTTAGAAAACAAAAATAGTCGATTCACCTGATTATTGAAGATCTGATCTTAATATAATCCCCCATATGGTATAAAATGCCTGCAAAAAGTGTCCAAAAAACAACAAATCAATCGAAGCACAAAAGTTCCTACATAAACCAAAACGTATAGAGAAACTGATTCGGTCACCTACAAAAGCCCTTAAAGTACCTTTTTCCTTACTTCATTTGGCTTATATAAGAAGCCAAAAAAGGTAGAAGATCATTTGGCTTATATACGTTCAAGTAATAACTTTGTAACCAAAATAAATTCTTTCCAAAATGTAGTCGTAGGGATGTTTAGGTTCACTTACTTATACTTTATGAAATTCGAAAAAGAAACAAAGGACTATAGTAGATAGGTATCAACTTAATTAAGTGTGATAAAGCAACATCCCGCTAACCTAATTTTTTCAGCTATTGAGCTTATCAAATGGCTTAGAAAAAAAAACATTTATTAAACATAATCGACACGCTATATGATTCACTCAACATGAACCATTTACAGAAAAATGATAAAAAAATGGAATTAAAAACAAGAAAAATTATAGATACCAATTATAATAAGAGCTATATATACAATCATAAAGGCAAAAACATCTACTTCCAAATCAGTTCCTCCCTTTCATAAGTACTGATAAAGTTTAAATACATCCTCACTTTTTCTTAAAATTTATACATGAAATCAAAATGCAAAAGAAGCAAGCCCTGACACTCTATTCTGTAACAACCGTGGTTTTAGCAGGTCAGTTTGACTGATAGTCTTGACTCGGTTGACGTTTGTTTGGTGTGTTCTAGGTAATATAAGTGATATAGGTGAGTTTTAGCACTAAATTCCTGTGCGTAAATGGTTTTATTGTGATTTGGAAAGTTTGGAATTTGTGAAAATCTATTTTTGGAAACTTTGTTTTGAAAATGATTATTTTTCCGGTTGTCGTAAAAGTTAAGGTTTATCACGAAAGACGTTAGGTTTTGTTTTGGGAGTTTATAAAATATGAAAACTATGAGGTTTTAAGTGTAATAAATAAATTTAATAAAAAAAATAAAAAAAATAAATATAATTAAAGGGGGCGGCCGAATATATGGTTTTGGGGGAAAAAGGAAACCAAATTTGATACCAAATACAATTCCTAGCAATAAGGAATCCTAGTCCAACCCAACCAAGCCCAACCCCTACCCATATAAGCTATACCAACGAACCCAAAGCCTATTTTCTGCAATTTGAGTCGAACACAAGGAGAAAAGAAGGAGAAAAAAAATTAGGGTTTATAGTTTTCAAGCAATAATCAAGAATCAAGATAAAATCCTAAAACCCTATGTTCATATAATTGATTAATTATTGGTATTCATGTAATATTAAGTATGATGGATCTAGGGTTTGTAAACTTATGTAAATTAATTAATTAAAACATGTTAGGATCATTGGTTGATGATAGTATGGTAATTGGTTAAGGTAATCGAGTGTAAAACACGTTAGATTATATGTTAGGGTTTAGACAGAAAACTATGGCTGTAAAGATGTGAGTGTAAATAACAGATGGTGAATAGTTAGGTCATTAATTTTAGGTCTAAATTGAAGTTTAATGAAAGAGCTTTCCAAAAAGTCCAGCCACGATTGATTTCAAGGTCTGAAAGTTGGTCTTTTGATTTTTCTTTGTTAAGGTGTCAAAGCTGTCAAACCGGGACAGAATTTGGGTAAAAGTTTGAGGGTGAGATGTGGTTGTAAAAATGGTATTTTGACTAGCCCTTCTGGAATAGTTAAGTATTAGGTTATATTAGACTACCACGAAAAGGATTCGCGATAAAAACTTGTGAAAGTATTTTATGTTAATTAAAACTTTTTGGTGTGCGTTCAGATCCGAATTTGAGTAGTTGACAAGTTTGATTTTCTTTTGAGTACTTATGGGTGTTATTGGTCCATGGCCTTCTGGGATTAGCTTTTATGCTTATGAGAGACCATGTTAAATTTTTGGTGTGAGTTGCTGAGCTTTATTTGTCGTGATTTCATGTGAGCGAATGTACCCAAAAATTATGCATTTTCTGATTTTAAAAGTGCAAGGGATTTAGTCAGTGTTAGGTTATGGTGGTGGTTAGTATGGTGTCTAGGAGATCCATGGTGGATCATACGAGTCTTAGACATCCATCATATGAGTATTACATGGGTTGTAGCTTTTAGCTTGACCTTGTGTAATGTGGATTATTTTTGTGTGTTATAGATTGTGATTTATTTTGTGGAAGCTGCAAGGTCTGAGGTGAGTTCATAGTCCCATATTTTTACCTTGTTTTAAACTTGGGATAGGAATGATGCTTGTCTTAAATGATTTGAATTATTGTGATTAAGTATATGTGTGTTAAAGAGTTTTAATGTTATCGTATTTATGCTATATGTGAACGGTAATGATATGATGTGTGATTCTGTGTGGTCCAATTGGAAGGGTGCTTACCCTGTTGCTCGTGCATACGACCTAATTGGAGAGTAGCAGCCCTACTCACTTTTATTCTGTGTGGTCCGATCGGAGGGTATTAATTTACCTATTTTTTTAGAGCGGGGGTCACGTTCCCGCCCCGGTATGTTGTGAATTTGGATTGGTGGGCACGTTCCGCCCGATGGTTGCCTTATGTGTGATGTTGCCTTGTGATACATGTAGCTTATATGATAACTATAATTATTTGTCCAGCTATATTTTATAATCACAGTGATTTTGGTTGCCTAGTGTGTTGAGTCTTAAACCTCTGAATCTCACCAACATTATGTTGACGTTTTAAGCATCATTTTTAGGTGAGCTTTCTAAGGATAAGATAGAAGGATGTGATTAGACGAGACCCTAGTTGCATTGAAAGTGGTTTATCATCTTTGTTTGGATCTTATGTAATGTTTTGGATTTTGACGAGACCCTAGTTGCTTTGAAAGTGGTTTATCATCTTTGTTTGGATCTTATGTAATGTTTTGGATTTTGTTTTGGTTATTTTATTTTGAGGTATTGTTACAACACTTTGTGTTTGTACTTTGCTCTATTTTTGTGCATGTAGTTGTTTTCTATATAGACATCAGGTGTTGTGATGATATCCATGAAGTTACATTCTCGCGTTTCCGCCTTGGCGAGGTGTGACAGATTGGTATCAGAGCCTTGGTTATAGAGAATTAGGTGGTTGAACCTCGACTATATCTTAGGAGTCCCTTATATAGTTTCATTTAGGATTTATGTGTAAGTATGGCATTTTCTATGTCTATTTTCCTATATTTATTAGATGTTTTATTGAGTTTCGGACATACCCTATACGTAGTATTGTATATATCGACTTTAGTATATCGTCTTCCGCGCGTAAGATGCTTTGTTGGACTACCGTTGTCGCTATCGGATGTGAGAGAAGTGGTAGGATGAAGTGGACAAACCGCAGAATCCGAGTTCCCGATAGCATATGTCCATGTTCGGACAAAGAGAGGACATTTATGGAAAACGTTGGTGGAGCAGAAGTGGAGAGGTTTGGAACCACGGTGACTTCTGGAGATGGAGCCATTACCAAATACCCTTGGTAGTGTCCTCACTTCATATATGAAGGAGAGGTGGTTTAGTCTAAACCTCGTGATTTGTATGCAATTGTGAATCATACGGAATTGGAAGAAAGAAATAGAGATGGTTTTGCATGTTGTCGACTACCTCAACATGTAGGAAACAGGAATGGGTGGTTGAGTAAAGAAGAAGGGAGTTAGGATGGAATGGTGTGGATTCGGATCTAGAGTCCACAACGAATAGTAAGTTGAATTGACCTGAGTGGGGAAATAAGTGCGAGAGTGGAGTTTGAGCCATTTATGCGACGTCTTTTGTTTTGTGTAATGTTTTGGAATTCGTATATTGTCTTTTGCCGTCTGGAGCCATGTTGGAGCATGATTACTCTTGAATATTGAATCGACCTTATCCAAGTGATTTTGATTATAGAGTTTACATGATCATTGGAATTGTTCCACGTGAGATGATTGTTTACGACGTCTTTTGTTTTGTTTGCGTGATTGTTTGCATGATGTGTTGTCATAGGAGGGAGTACACTTGTGAAAGGGGGCATAGATAATTATGGTGGCCAACATAATTATACATGCGTCACAACACAAGTGGACTTGCAAGTATGATAGCATGGATTGCATGGTGTATTAGGTGCTATGTGGTATATGTTCGTTATCATTGAGATATGTGGTTTTGGAAGTAAATATGCGTGTGGAATAGGCTTATAACTATGGTCGCGAACATAATTATAAGGGTATCACACACGTGGACTTGTGACCATTATTGCATTGATTGATGTTTGTTGTTATATGTTGTGGTAGATGGTATGTGATATCATGTTGGTGATGGCTGTATGGTCAGAGAAGTATTCTCTTAACCGTTTGGGCAGTCGTTATATGTTGGGGTGTGTAGGTGGTAAGATTCCATCCTACCTATCATATGATTGATACCTCAAATATCTGTTGGGATTAATATTGTGGTATTTAAGTTGATTCGTTTGCTAGACGCTTCGTTTGCATACCTAATTCTTTGGTTGGCATTCCTATTCGTACCATGATGGTACAGATGCCATATTCTTTCTATTCAACGTCGTGATAGGTGTTGGGAAATTGAATTCGTTTTGTTGGATACTGGTTCGTTTCTTTGGTTATTCCTTGCATTCATTCCGTAAATGAATATTATATTGTTCTTCGAGTATTGTTGGTTTGTGACGAGTTGGTGTGGATATTTGATCCCTCATTTACACACACCAATTGAATTTTCGTGACATGTTTTGTGACCTGTTAGTATCGGTGGTTTTCTATGATTTTGGTTTGATCGTTGTACGAATGAGTCTGTAAGTTTATCGTTTGGTTTGCAATGTATTTGCGTGAGTGTTCCCTGGTATGAGATTCGTTTGATGATTATTTTGATTATGTGATTCTTCTGTGTTTTTCGCATCCAATAAAAGGGTTGTGTTAAAGTCCTTATGGTATTTTAAAATTAGTTTTGGGTATTTCAAGGTCATTTGTTGGAAACTATTATTTTTATGGTGAAAGGAAGTGTGGAAAAAAAATAGTTATGTTGATGTCTTACATAAAATGGTTTATATCATTTTATAAAAAAAATGTATAAGTTTAAGATATGTCTTGTGAAAAAAAAGGTGTTCATTTGTCTTTGGGAAGGTTGAGTACGGGAGTAAGAACTGTCTATGGTTCTCATTTACCAAACGTGTTATGTATTTGGTTCATCGAATGTTTCTTTTGTTGAAGTACGCTTGTGGATGTTTTATGGGTATGTGTATCTTATATTTTCTTTGTATGGGTTTTCATGTACATTTTATCCGTGTCTACTTTTATTGGGGAAAAATTTCTCACTGTGTTTTTCTAGCTTCGATTTTGATGTTCGTTACTTCGCTAGTCGGTAATTCGTACCCCTTTAGAGTTCGTTGATATACGTTTTAGTTCGACTGGTTTCATGGTTCGCGTCGTTTACTTAGGATAGATGGTCGTTTAGATTATCAATTTGTTCGTTCTTGAAGAAGAGGATGTTGCCAAGTGTCCAAGTGAGAAGTTCAGCTTCAAGATGTACGTTCTTCAGGCATCGCGGAGGTAGAAGAACCATATGAGGAACTATGTGATACGTGACTTAGAGTTGGGGAGTAGAACTTGGAGATGATATTTATATGGAGCAGAAAGTGTTATCTACACAGATCATAAGAATCTTTAGCATATATTTGACAAGAGGCTAATATATGTTGAAGGGAAGTTGGGTGTGGAATTTCTCAGTGACTGCGATTGTCTGATTCGCCATTGTCAAGGAAGGGCGGACATCGTGGTAAGAGCGTTGAGCGGGAGTGAACGAGTGAAACTTAGATGTTTGTCAGCAATGATTATGATAATTCAGTTTGGAGTTAAGAGGATGATACTGACAGCCTAGAGAGAGAGGTTCAAGGATGAGAACATGTAAGAAGAATGATTACTTGGTTTAGACCAGTAAATGGAAAGGAATGAAAATGGAGGAATGTACTTTGCGGACCAGCTATTGGTTTCATTGAGAGGAAACGTAAGGACATCAGTCATGCGAGGTATTTGATACATCCGAGAATGGATAAGACGTATTATTACCTTAGCAAGAGATGTATGGAGGAGTTGGTGAGACTTTTCGCTCGGTGAGTTGGTTAAGAACCTTGAGGTGTCACGTTGATCATCAAGAAACATGATGAAATACTTACTTCGCGATAGTGGTAAACGTGTTATAGAGTCTTGAGAACGTGTTGGTAGATGAGTACGACTTATCATTCTCTAATGAGTGAACTAAGTGAGCGTACAAATCAGGCGTTGGATGGTGAGCTGAAAGCAGGGGTGTGTTTGATTTTGGAGGATGCCGGGGTATACATTTACCCTTAGCCGAGGTCTCCTAATTCAACAATTATCATTCTAGTATTGAGTATGCGTCGTGTGAAAGCGGTATGGAAGGTAATGTAGGTCACCTGTTCTGTGGGCAAGGGTTGGAACAAGCCAACAAATTGGTCCTGAATTGGTACAAGAGACTACGGATATGGTCTTTCTGATTAAGGAAAGACTCAAGGTAGCAAGAGATCGCCAAAAGAGTTATGCGGGTTATTGCTGTAAGCCCTTAGAGTTTGGTGTTGGTGATATTGTGAGGTTAAGAGTATCTCCTTGGAAGGGTGTTGTGCGTTTCGGTAAGAAAGGCAAGCTAGCACCGAGATACGTAGGACCATTTGGGATTTACAGAAAGGATTGGATTTGAGACATATCGGTTGAATTTGCCTGAAGAGTGAAGTAGAGTGCATGATAAGTTTCACGTATCTAATAAAAAGAAGTGGTTGGCAGATGCTAGTCTGCATGTGCCATTAGATGAATGTAAGGTTGACAAGACTCTTCGTTTTGTCGAGAAACCTGTTGAGATTATGGATCGAGATGTTAAGGGTTTGAAGTGTGGTGAGATAGCGTTGGTAAAGGTATGGTGGGATTATAAGCATGGTCCTGAGTTTACTTGGGAACGTAAGGATCCGATGAAATTTAAGTACCCAAATTTGTTTGCTGATGTGGTTGGTGAAGTAGATCGTTTGTAGTTAGATTTTAGATCGTGGAAGTTAGATGCAGGGTATTCATAAACGTTTATTATGGGTATCTGTTATTTGTGAGTGCGTCTTGTGGTTATCATTTGGCTTTTAATTTGGTTTGGGGGTATCGTACCTACCTGTGAGAAGTCGTTTTGATCATTGGTGTTATTGATCGGGGAGTGTATCTATTTGCGTGTATCGTTGGAGTGACGAAATGTTTTTCTATCGTGTGAATTCGGGTATTTAGTCGGTTCACATTTTTGCGATTCTTTCTCTGTGATTTTATGGAGTGGTATTTTCCCGCTTAAATACCCATAAATTTTCTTTTGCTGATGCTTTTGGTGAGACAAGTAGTTGAAATCTCGGGACACGATTTCCCTAAGTGGGGGTAACAACCGTGGTTTTAGCAGGCCAGTTTGACTGATAGTCTTGACTCGGTTGACGTTTGTTTGGTGTGTTCTAGGTAATATAAGTGATATAGGTGAGTTTTAGCACTAAATCCCTTTGCGTAAATGGTTTTATTGTGATTTGGAAAGTTTATTTTGATCGCCTTTGTGGTGTAGAAATGACTTGTGTAGTTTTGGTGTTTTTGTGTTTTTGCGTAACGAGTCTTCGTTCAAGTATTTGAGCGTTAGCAAGTTACGAGGAGTTTGTTTTTATGTGTTATGCTTATAAAAGAGTGTGAAAATCTATTTTTGGAAACTTTGTTTTGAAAATGATTATTTTTCCGGTTGTCGTAAAAGTTAAGGTTTATCATGAAAGACGTTAGGTTTTGTTTTGGGAGTTTATAAAATATGAAAACTATGAGGTTTTAAGTGTAATAAATAAATTTAATAAAAAAAATAAAAAAATAAATATAATTAAAGGGGGCGGCCGAATATATGGTTTTGGGGGAAAAAGGAAACCAAATTTGATACCAAATACAATTCCTAGCAATAAGGAATCCTAGTCCAACCCAACCAAGCCCAACCCCTACCCATATAAGCTATACCAACGACCCGAAAGCCTATTTTCTGCAATTTGAGTTGAACACAAGGAGAGAAGAAGGAAAAAAAATTAGGGTTTATAGTTTTCAAGCAATAATCAAGAATCAAGGTAAAATCCTAAAAGCCTATGTTCATATAATTGACTAATTATTGGTATTCATGTAACATTAAGTATGATGGATCTAGAGTTTGTAAACTTCTGTAAATTAATTAATTAAAACATGTTAGGATCATTGGTTGATGATAGTATGGTAATTGGTTAAGGGAATTGAGTGTAAAACACGTTAGATTATATGTTAGGGTTTGGACAGAAAACTATGGCTGTAAAGATGCGAGTGTAAATAATAGATGGTGAAGTGTTAGGTCACGAATTTTAGGTCTAAATTGAAGTTTAATGAAAGAGCTTTCCAAAAAGTCCAGCCACGATTGATTTCAAGGTCTGAAAGTTGGTCTTTTGATTTTTCTTTGTTAAGGTGTCAAAGCTGTCAAACCATGACAGAATTTGGGTAAAAGTTTGAGGGTGATATGTGGTTGTAAAAGTGGTATTTTGACTAGCCCTTTTGGAATAGTTAAGTATTAGGTTATATTAGACTACCACGAAAAGGATTCACGATAAAAACTTGTGGAAGTATTTTATGTTAATTAAAACTTTTTGGTGTGCGTTCATATCCGAATTTGAGTAGTTGACAAGTTTGATTTTCTTTTGAGTACTTATGGGTGTTATTGGTCCATGGCCTTCTGGGATTAGCTTGTATGCTTATGAGAGACCATGGCAAAATTTTTGGTGTGAGTTGTTGAGCTTTATTTGTCGTGATTTCATGTGAGCGAATGTACCCAAAAATTCTGCGTTTTCTGATTTTAAAAGTGCAAGGGATTTAGTGAGTGTTAGGTTATGGTGGTGGTTAGTATGGTGTCTAGGAGATCCATGGTGGATCATATGAGTCTTAGACATCCATCATATGAGTATTACATGGGTTGTAGCTTTTAGCTTGACCTTGTGTAATGTGGATTATTTTTGTGTGTTATAGATTGTGATTTGTTTTGTGGAAGCTGCAAGGTCTGAGGTGAGTTCATAGTCCCATATTTTTACCTTGTTTTAAACTTGGGATGGGAATGATGCTTGTCTTAAATGATTTGAATTATTGTGATTAAGTATATGTGTGTTAAAGAGTTTTAATGTTATCGTATTTATGCTATATGTGAACGGTAATGATATGATGTGTGATTCTGTGTGGTCCAATTGGGAGGGTGCTTACCCTGTTGCTCGTGCATACGACCTAATTGGAGAGTAGCAGCCCTACTCACTTTTACTCTGTGTGGTCCGATCGGAGGGTATTAATTTACCCATTTTTTTGAGCGGGGGTCACGGTCCGACCCCGGTATGTTGTGAATTTGGATCGGTGGGCACGTTCCGCCCGATGGTTGCCTTATGTGTGATTTTGCCTTGTGATATATGTAGCTTATATGATAACTATAATTATTTGTCCAGCTATATTTTATAATCACATTGATTTTGGTTGCCTAGTGTGTTGAGTCTTAAACCTATGAATCTCACCAACATTATGTTGACGTTTTAAGCATCATTTTCAGGTGAGCTTTCTAAGGATAAGATAGAAGGATGTGATTAGACGAGACCCTAGTTGCATTGAAAGTGGTTTATCATCTTTGTTTGGATCTTATGTAATGTTTTGGATTTTGTTTTATTTATTTTATTTTGGGGTATTGTTACAACACTTTGTGTTTGTACTTTGCTCTATTTTTGTGCATGTAGTTGTTCTCTATATAGACATCAGGTGTTGTGATGATATCCATGAAGTTACACTCTCGCCTTTCCGCCTTGGCGAGGTGTGACATATTCAGTAACAAATTTTTGGAGAGGAAATGAAGAGAAAAGAAAGAGCAAGTACCTTACACTCTATTCTTAGGTAGATGGTGACCTTTAAAGAGTAGTCTCAAGCAACAATCAACCAATCAAACGATCAAATAGGTTTTGCTCTGTGTGAACAACATAGAATTCACTTGCATAGTCATTGAACGAATATACCGCCTACAAAAATAGATTAGAAAATACCAAATCACACTTTATAAAAAACCAATTCGTACAATAAACTAATTCATGAATACAGATTTCATTAATTTTTTGTAGGGTTTTGCTACAAAACAATCAAACTAACATAATCAAAGCAAAACATATTATAAATTAAATTGTAACACAATAGTTGTAACATGTAATTAAAATCAAAACCCTTAAAAAATGAAATTACACTATTACTTACCAATTGTTCGGTGTGGACAACATAGAATTCACTTCCATAGTCATAGATTGAATCTAACCATGCGACTCAAACTGAAACATGAAAACCTGCACATAAACAAACAAATCATAAACATTCTACAATTAAATCAGAAAAACACGTGATTGATTTTAACCGATGGATTTGAATGAGATAAATGAGATGAATGTTAAGCATCTGTATAGAAGCAACATCAATTAAAAATCTAATTTATTTGATGAATTGAAACTGATATTGAATTGAAAGTAATAGTGGGATCAATTGAAACAAAAAGGTAGATATATAATTTTGAATGGGTGGCATTAATCGGTGATTGATATTTAATGGTGATTTGAAACTGCATCGGTTGATTTGAATTAAGAATAGTGTAGGAGAAGCTTGTAATGGAGGAGCGTATAAGATTTTTAGAAAGGGTTGTGTGATTTAATGCTCCTGAAGGTAATTGAAGATTGGAGTGTATGACTTCTTCCTTATGTCGTCCATTACAAAAGGGTGCATTGTGGTGTTGCACAAACGGTATATATATAGTAACACACGTCAGCGCATTGAATTTTAATAAGCTTAAAGGAGTGGTACAAAAGTGTGTTTTATTAGAATACATAGATTGCACAATGTCTAATTCACACAAATCTCAATATAATTGGTCATTGATGCGTGGGAATCGCAACAGGCTTTACCTCTCGAGGGATCTCGAGAAGCTTACAACCCCCACCAGGCAGTGTACCTGATCATTGTAGTATAGTATAGTGACAAGTACCGGGGGATTGATCGTTCAGCTTAGGAATAGTGTCGCTAGGATTAGAAAACCTAATTACTAGTTCTAAAGGTGAGGGATGATTATTTTTGTGTTTTTATATTTTTATGAAAGCAAGTAAAATCTCGGGTTTTGGAAGAGTGGGCGGAATTAGTTGCTATTCAACTAACCCAAAACTAATATGTAATCAAAATAAAATACTAAAAAATGAAATTAAACTAATTTATACTAAGGTTGTGAGCAGTAATTGGAGAAAATGTGTTTACTTAGACTTCACTACTCCCTAGATATCTTTTACACGTTAATTACTTGTTATAATTGTATGGATGACGGATTGTATTCCTTAATACCATTCATGGGGTGGCATACATAACTCCCCAATTCTATGAGCTCTTATCTCCTCCTACACCATGACCCAGCACAACTATAGGGATTGTAAACAGTGGCTCATGCATTAAATACGACCAATAAAGACCTAGTACGCCTCGGTTCATGTTTCTTAAGACGTTCAAGCATGTTACCATTTGGAGATCTGCCAGTTTTCTTAAGCCTAACATATAAAATCATTCATCCAAGACAAAAATAAACAAGTAATCAACACATAATCAATATCTAGGTTTCATTAGATCTAAGCAAACACAAAAGAGATCTAGCCTAGCATAACGGAATTGAGACAAGAACAAGATATAGACAACCAACACATAGACATATTGATTGAATTAGAAGAACACTTATCTCAATTACAATGCAAGGTATCAAGGGTTTGGAACCCTTGAAAAACCTGTAAAAGTTGCACCAAATTCGTCTTTAGGGTTTCTCCAAAACTTCTCTCTTCTTATGTAAAAAACTAGAAAACTATATATAGGAAAACAGAGGTGACGGCGTCAAGAGCAAGGGTGTGACGCCGTCATCTCGCCGCCAAATACTTCCTCGGACGGCCTTGATCTACTTATGACGGCCTATGTGACGCCGTCATCAATCACGGTATTTTATTCTTGGGACTTTGACGCCGTCAAGAGCAACTCTTGACGCCTGCATGCACTGTTTCCAGCATAGAAATTTGAGACTTTGCCGTTTTCTTCACTTTTATGCTCCAAAAACGTCCGAAATAACTTCTTTTCCAGAATTCACTCTCCAAGTACCTAAAATCACAAAAAGAACGATTTAGGGCAATATTTGATCAAATAAAGTCGGATTCGGGCTTAAATGACCCCCTAAAAACGGATCATTTTTCGCCTCAACAGTCATATCATGAAATTTGCATATATGATGATTTAAAATAACGAACCCATTCGACCTATGATCGTCATCTAAAACCAAATAATTAAGTGTTGGTGTGTTCATTAAAAAGAAGCTTTGAACCATTTGATCTAAGACGTGTTCTTGTGTTCTTTGAGGTTTGTGTCATTGAAAGATTAGATATAGGTTAGTGATCCGGGATCTAATCTACTTTTCCATTAATTCAAGATGTAATCCTTCTTGTTTTATGTTTTCATGCAATTTATAATTATGTAATTATTATTAATTATATGTGTTTATGATTATGTTGTAATCATCATTGTTTGTGGTTAATTAATATGGTTTGAAGTTTATACATAATCGTGTATATCAAGACCATATACATGTTATTTGGTATGTGATAAAATTCTAATGGTTAAAGAAAACAAACAAATATCATTGTTTTCTATAAAATGTCTTGTACAAAACAAAGAAAATAGAGAATACCTTGTGGAAAACTAGAAGGAGGGTTGAATAATTTTACGTCTTTTTAATTCGTTATAAAAATAGTTTTAGAGTTTACTTAGCTTTTAAAAACTTAGATTCGATAATATGTGATATCAAGTCTTGTACAATATAAACAATTAACACTACACAATATATTACAATGATAAGTAATGAAATAAGTAAGAGATGGAAAGATCGAACCGCGAGACAAGAGATTTATAGTGGTTCGGCTACAAGGACACCTTCCTTGCCCTGCTCCACTCCCCGAGCACCTAACTCGAGAGTTTTCTTCACTATATCAACAAGCTCCCTTATGGCGGAGAAAACCGTACACACCAATTTACACACCACTTTTCACACCACAACTTCGTCACACCTAAGTCACAACTTCTTCAAATCAATCTACTTCACAACTAACTACTCCACACTTATCTTCTTCACACCAATCTAGTTCCTAGCTTTTCTTCTTCACACCAAGCTACTAACTAATCACACAATCTATATCTAACACAACTATCTACAATCAAATATTCACAACAATCTTCACAAAGAATAATGTAAATGATCTTTGATGATGCATCAACAACTTGGATGTGGAGATCACAACAAGTTGTAATACTTCTTGTCTTGAGGGATAGAAGTATTATTCTCTTGCACTTAAGAGGATGAAGATTGGATCACTTTGAAACAAAGAATTATACACTTATGATCAAAGGATAAGAGAATAGAGATTTAGATCTAGATCAGAAAGTTTAGAAGTGCAAAAGGTGAGAAAATTCTGAGGAGTGAACCAGTATTTATAGGGGAGAAAAACACAGTTCTGGAGCGTGGCCGGTCCCCTTAATGATTAAGGGGGCCGCCTAAGGAATTAAGGGGGCCGCCCCTTCAGAACGTTGGTTTTTCTTGTCTTTTAGTGGGGAATATTTTTCTGGATAGAATTTGCCATTTTTGGTTGGAAATTTGAAATCATATATTTACAATGAATTAAACATATTCTTTTAATTCCAAAAGTAATTTTGTAAAAGATATAAGATGTTTAATACATTTTATAAAAATTCTAGTGATTAGAAAAATTTCCTTTGATCATGAAATGTAATAAACCCTTTGTTTATTCATACCTTAAGTGATATGGAAGCAAAGACAAATATTAAGCACTAAAAACTTGTTTACGTCATAAGTTTTAGATTAATGAGTTTATGCTTTGTAATTATCAAAACAAAGAGACATTGTTAATATGCTAACAATGTTTTAAGACATTATTTATGTCAACAATCTCCCCCTTTTTGATGATTACAAAACCTTAAACTCATTAGGTCTAAAAAATAATTTTTAGACAAGAATTTAGAGTTTAACATTCTCTTCTCCCCCTTTTTGTAAAATCAAAAAGGTTGAAGCTCCCCCTTGATGTATACTCCCCCTCATTTGAGAGCACTAAGGAAATGAGCTATGGAAATCTTGGCTACACAAAATATTAGAAGAGAGCAAGGCAAATATACATGCAAAGCAATAGTTATAAAAATAGATTCATTCAAGCATCATAGAAAGCATTACAACATTTAATATGCTTAAGGCATATTAATCATAATAAAACAAATGAAAAGACATAGTCCTATATTGCCTAGAAAGAGCACTTGGACTTGCTTGCAACTCATGGTTGATTGTTTTATTTGCTTGAAGGATAACATAAGCATAAAGCTTAGTGGTTAGATGGAGAGGGATATGGAGTGAGGTATGGAGCGGAAGAGGTGGCCCTTCCGATATTGTATCGTGTTAGGGGTGGAATGGGATGAGGTCGAGTGAGGAGATATTCAATCCAAGAAATATCTTCACTCAAGTAAAGGATTTGTTTTTGGAGAAAGATGCAACAAGGGCAATAGTGAGTGTGGTTTGTAACTTGATCCAAGTTGAGAGAGTGAGGAAGGCAATTGTTATAGGGTGATGATGGAGGTTGCCCTTTGTTGCGTTGTGCAAGATGTATGACATTGAGATCACGAAGATCATGGATTTGTGATATTTCATCACAAAACTTTTTGCTTTTCCGTGGTAATGTGGAGAAAGTCATTGTGTTGATATGGATGAATTGGGTTTGTGTAGTTGGAGTTGTAGTGGGATGGTTGATCAACATTGTATGGATCATTACAAGGGATTTGAGGATGAGGTGAGTGATTTGGCATGAAGGAAGATGTTTGGCCAATGTTTTATGGTTTGTAAGTAGGATCAAATGAATGTCCTTGTGAATTTGGTGGAAAGTTTGGGAAGTAAGTGGTTGGTGGTGTTGAATGACTTCCAACTTCATTTGTTATGATGGATTTGTTTCGAGGGCTTTTTCTTCGCCAAACGGGTTTTTCCATCATTCTTGCAAGCCTTGAGGCTTTTGGTTTGGGTTTGTTTGGAGAAGCCATGAAGGGATGAGTAAAGAGTTTTGAGGATTGGGGTTATTTATAGTGTAAGATTTGTGTGTTTATGGATGTATAAAGTTTGTTTGGGAGATTAGGACAAATTGTGTTGGTGAAGATCGGGAAATGTAGGTTGTAATGGGCTAAAAAGCAGAAAAGATTATGTAAACCCGACCATCAGATGGCCGGTCCCCTTAATTAAGGGGTGGTCCCCTTAATGATTAAGGGGGCCGCCTTACAAAATTAAAGGGGCCGCCCATCTGGTGATTTCCAGGTTGCCAGAATTGGGTTTTTGGCAGAAAATTTGCAGAAATGTTATGTGTTTGGATTAGAATTCAAGCAAGTTCAATTCTCTTAGGCAATATAGAATCTAATCTAATCAAGATATAGCATGCATGCAAAAACACATAGGCAAAAGAGCAAATAATCAACACATAATAAGCAATAGGAGGTAAGTAAAGGCAAGCACACTTAAGCTTCCTAAGGCACCTATCTTAGATTAAAGGCAAAGGCAATTAGTGAGTGAAAAACTAGTAATGGATCAAGATGACACCATTATTAGTGAATTTGTCCTAGTGAGTGTCTATATGCAACAAATGTGGAGTTGTGATTGTTTCGACTCCTAGAAGCAAAAAGAAATAACGATCCTAAGAAACAATCCAAATGATCTCCTTGATTCAATTTTTGCTCGATCATGAATGTCAAAGACATATATTAGATTATATACCTTGACAATTTATGTGAGAGTTTATGCATGATTTTGAAATACAATGTTTTTAGAATTAGTCAACAATGCAAGGAAAATGATCTTCATGTGATTCCTAGATTGTGAGAATAATTTTTAGAGAAAATTGATTGAGTTTTACAAAAAGGTTTATGCAAAGAAAATGAATCTTCTCAATCTTTAGTTTTGTGCGAAATAGATTCCTAGACTCAGAAAAGGTGAAATGGAAGAAAACTAAATTTCATGCAAGTATAAATTTGAATTAATTCAATATAATTTAGTCAACTTGTTCCATCATTCCTAATCCTAAACGTAAGTGGTTGAATAATTCACGCTTAAGGGGTTTTGTGAATATATCCGCAATGTTGTCTTCCGATGCAACCTTTTCTATAGATATATTTCCTTTTTGTACATTATCCCTAAGAAAATGGTGACGTATTTCTATGTGTTTAGTCCTAGAATGTTGCACCGGATTTTTACTTAAATCTATCGCACCTTTGTTATCGCACATAATGGGGACATTTTCTAACCTAATGCCATACTCTACGAGAGCTTGTTTCATCCATAGTGCTTGTTGACATGCCTTTCCGGCGCTTACATATTCGGCTTCGGTGGTAGAAATAGCAAGAGCGGTTTGCTTCTTCAAAAACCAAGACGTTAGACAACATCCCATAAACGTGCAAATACCGCTAGTGCTCTTTCTATCTACGTAGTCTCCCGCATGATCCGAATCCGCATAGACAATGGTTTCTATGCCGGATTCCTTAGGATACCACAATCCTAAGTGTATAGTGCCTTTAACGTATCGGAAGATACGCTTAACCGCTTCTAGGTGAGAGGTTTTGGGATCCTCTTGAAAACGGGCACAAAGGCAGACACTAAACATGATGTCGGGTCTACTTGCCGTCAAGTATAGTAAACTACCTATCATTCCTCTATACTTGGTGTTATCTACGGACTCACCTTCATCGTCCTTTGTGCTTTACCTCCGTAGACATGGGAGTTTTCATGGGTTTTGAGTCTTCTAGGCCAAATTTCTTAAGCATTTCCTTAATGTACTTAGATTGGTTAAAAAATATTCCATCTTCTAATTGTTTTATTTGTAATCCTAGGAAGAAGTTAAGTTCACCCATCATACTCATCTCAAACTCATCATGCATGATTTTGGCAAATTCATCACACATGTCTTGACAAGTCGATCCAAATATAATGTCGTCAACATATATTTGGACAATGATGAGATTTGGGTCTTTCCTTTTAGTGAAAAGAGTGTTATCTACCATCCCCATGGAATAATCATGTTTAATAAGAAAAGCTTTTAATCGATCATACCAAGCTTTGGGAGCTTGTTTGAGTCCATACAAAGCTTTCTTTAACTTATAAACATAATCAGGTTTTGCGAAGTCAATGAATCCTGGAGGTTGTGCCACATATACCTCCTCATTGATAAAACCGTTAAGGAATGCACTTTTCACATCCATTTGGAATAACTTAAAATCTAGGGCGCAAGCATAGGCAAGTAATATCCTAATCGATTCTAGTCTAGCTACGGGGGCATAAGTTTCGTCATAATCAATTCCTTCTTGTTGATTATAACCTTGGGCAACTAACCTAGCTTTATTCCTAGTAACTATTCCATTTTCGTCTAACTTATTCCTATATACCCATTTGGTTCCTATGATGGTCATATCCTTTGGATTTGGGACTAATTCCCAAACATCATTTGCCTTAAATTGATTTAATTCTTCTTGCATAGCTATAACCCAACTTTCATCCTTTAAAGCCTCGCTAATATTCTTAGGTTCTATTGCTGAGAGGAAACAAAAGAAATTGCTTTTATCTTGGTCTTGTGACCTAAGGGTTCTTTGGTTAAGATGTCCTATTATATTATCTAACGGATGTGATCTAGATTCTTTAATATTAACAGTTTCGTTATTTTCTAAGTGAATGTCTTTAATATCATTTCCTATGGGTTTTGTTTTACTAACCTCAATAGCTTCATCTTCGACTAAATCATCATCTTCTAAAGGTAATGTTTTAGGAGGTGGTGGTGTTTCATCAAATGTTACATTTAGTGATTCCTCTACTTTCATGGAGTGTTTGTTAAGTATTATATATGCTTTGCTATTTTGTGAGTATCCTAAAAATATTCCTTCATATGATTTTGGATCAAACTTAGTGAGATAGTCCTTAGTGTTTAAAATATAGCATTTACTTCCAAATACCCTAAAGTAGCTTAAGTTTGGTTTTCTACCTCTTAATAACTCATAAGGAGTTTTTCCTAGAGTTCTTCTAATTGATACCCTATTTAAAATATAAGTTCATGTATCTACGGCGTGACACCAAAATTTTTGTGGGATGAATTGTTCATTTAACATAGTTTTACTCATTTCTTGTAGTGACCTATTTTTTCTTTCTGCTACGCCATTTGATTGAGGAGTACGAGGAGCGGAGAAATTGTGAGATATTCCATTTAACTCGCAATATTTTCCGAATTGTACTTCGTTATCAAATTCCCTACCATGGTCCGTCCTAATGGCAACTATTGAGAATCCTAATTTATTTTGAATCATTTTACTAAATATTTCAAATTTTTCAAAGGCTTGGGTTTTGTCACTTAAAAACCTAGTCCACGTGTATTGTGAGTAGTCATCTACTATTACTAAGGTATATTTGTTTCCTCCATAGCTCCGCACAGCGGATGGACCAAAAAGATCCATATGTAATAATTCTAGGCACCTAGTAGTAGATACTATATTCTTAGCTTTGTGACTAGCATGAGCTTGTTTTTCAAATTTACATGCATCACAAAAATGCTTGTCATATTTTAGATTAGGCAAATTTCTAACTAATTCCTTAGAGGCCAAAGATTGTATTTGTTGCATGTTAGCATGTCCTAATCTCCTATGCCACAGTGTAGAGTTTTCATCTAGGGTCGTTAGGCATATCCTATCCTCAGGTTTGTTTCCTAGTTTCATAACATATATGCCACCTTTCCTAATTCCTCTACCTATAATTTTCCATTCTTAACTATTTCGCTATCATCTTCGGTAAATGTGACTCTACATTTATTATCACATATTTTGTGACACCCCCAAAATTTTACAACGCAGCGGAATACCAATTTGGGTGTCACTTCATAATTCATAAAAACAAGTTACATAAAACGACCTCAAAAGATACGTTTAATAAAATGTCACATTCGATTTGATAAATCAGAGTACAAAGGTCCTAACAATTTATATTTAAAACTTAAGTTACAAGAATTCAAAAATGACTCATTTGCATATTTAAAGAAAATAATTAACGAATGTGAAGAAAACAAGTCCTTCAATGTTTGATATCCACGCGACTCTGATTGCTCCCAATGCTCAGCTAGCAATTAATACCTGAGAAAATACATGCTAAAAAGTCAACATGAAGTTGAGTGAATCCATAGAGTTTAATAAGTAATCATTTGAATACAAGATAATCCAGTTTAAAATACGATGGGCTACGATGTTATACGCCCATAAATAAGTTGACATGTAACAAATACAAGTCGGGAAATAAAGATTATAGTATTGAGTTCATGTAACCGAACCTTGACGATTTTTAATAATGCCCCGGAAAGGTAAATTTTTGCCATTTTACCACAATTCTAACTATTATGTGTCCGTATCCCGAACAAGGCCCGCCAAGCCTAATATGCATATCCATAATACTAGCGTTTACTACTCGAGTAATTAACGGTTCATGAGGGGACTTAATTGGCAAAAAGCATTCAATATCTATGATCATATAATCGGGTCCAGCATACCGAAAATTACTTGTATTCAGTTTGTAAAAACTAGCATGTATCCCCCTCGCGAGGTTTATAAAACATTTAAGTAAGTAAAATGCGAGGCTATGAACTCACCTTGATGATACGGTAGACAGGATAAAGTAATGTCAATAGTTATAGTAGGAATGGCTCCAAAAGGGCAACCTGAATAATATGGAAGTCTGAGATGTTGATAATTTAAGCTTGAATTATCGTGAATAATGATTTGAAACAATATCGAATGATAAAATATTTTGAGTGATAAAGGTGGCTTGCGATTAAGGGAATAAAAGCGATAAAGAAAATGCATAAATTGCATACACATATAAAATATATACAATTAGTCGACATGTATAATCATATTCCTTAGAATCCATGTACACATTTAAACTCTCTTAATTAGACTCATTAAGTGTTTCGCATAATAACTATACTTTGTTTTAATTCATTCCGCTTAATATGTAACTTTTAGTAAAAATTCCCATTTTGACCCATTACCAAGATTAAGACTATTAGACATAAACAAAGCCAACGACTAATTTATTAGTCGCAAAATATTTAGTTTTACTTAAGTTCCGCGCTAAAACAATTTCATAATGCTATTAGACTATTAGAAGAGTTTTGTCAAGATTGACTTTTGTAATATATTCTCCAAGTCCGACCCGTCCGAAACGACCCGATAGATGACATTTTCACGCTTCGGACTCATAAGAGATTTTGTGTAAAACGACGTTCTGGAAAACTTTTTAGTTATAGCCGAGACCTGAATCTCAACGTAAAATGACCAAAATGCCCCTGCAAGTTTCAGCTGGTAGTTTGACTTTTTAAATAAACTGCAGTAGTTTGACTTTCCGTTTTGACCCGTTATATTACACTTTCGTGACTCGGACTCTAAAGAGATTTAATGCAAAACGACATTCCGAGCAACTTTCGTGTTTTAACGGAAGGCCGGTTCGGACCAGAAAAAGCTCAAAACCCCGTTTAAAAAACTGCATCAGCTCACTTTTTTTATAAATTAAGTGCTGTCATTTTAAAAAGAAAAATGTAGAACTGGTTTTTAATCAAAATTACCCTCATTTTCGCACTTTCACACCCCAATTCCTCGCGGTAGCCTAAAAACATTGTTTCGGACAACTTTCGTGTTTTGGCCGAAGGCTGAAACGGGCCAGAAAATGACGAAAATGCCCTTATTCAGATCTGACAGCAACAAAATTTTATACTAGTGCTGTTTGGAATTTTATAATTTTTCTAAATTTCAAATGACCGCCAAACGTTCGTTATTAAGAGTTAGAAGCCGAATTTTATATCAAAACGTTCATATTAACATCCTCTATCATATTTAAAAGACAAAAATCAGTTTCAAAAATTTCAACCTAGGCGAAACAAGCCTCAACTTTCTGGTCTAAAATGGGTAGCTTTAAACCCCTTCAAACTTCAATTTTCGCAATATATAACATCACCATAACCTCTAACTAGCCTAACCCCATTCACTAATCATCCCAACTATTAATCCAACCTTAATAATAATATTTCACACATCACCACATGGATTCTAAGTACTAGATTATAAACATGCATGCATATATATAACCAAAAATCAAATTAAGACCAAAGAAAATACTTACAAAAGATGTATAGAAACAAGAAGATGATCAAAACCACAAACCCTTGTGGTTTTGATGATTCGGTCGAGCACAAGGAGGAACAAAGGAAACCAAAAACTTGATTTCTTCAAAAACCCAACAAGATTAAACAAAAAATGGTGATGTTTAAGAGGTTGTGATGATTCGTTCGTGGTGTTAGAGGAGGTTTTAGAGCGCGTGATTGGTACCAATAGATAGATCTCGAAAAGATGGTGAAGATGGTGGTGTTATTTTTATGGTGAGGGTGGCGGTGGCGGAGCTATGGTGGTAATAAGTGGCGGTGGTGGTGAGTTAAAATGAAGAGAGAGAGAGTATTGTGTTGGTGAGGGTGAAGGTGGGTTGTGTTTGTGGGATCCGGTTTTCACAAGGACGATTTTTAATTTACTCTAAAAAAAAAAAAAAACTTTTAAAAGATAATAATAATGATAATAGTGGGTGTAGGGGATTAAGTAGCCCGATGTCAATACACGGACCAAACCCGAAACTTAAATAACCAAATGACTTTCTCAAACCAAACCCGTTCCAAAAATAATAATATCCGATCCAACAATAAAATATAATTAAAAATTGTCAGGTTAACCTAGTGCCGGAGTGTTAAAATGTTGTTAAAATTGAAACGTAGCTCGTAGATGTGAAAAAATCAAATAAATAAATAAATAGAATAAATGCGCACAGTTTATTTATAGATGGAAGAATAAAAATGTGAAATATAAAATATGTTTGTAAGGTAATTAAAATGTATAAAATAAGTAGACTAATCATAGTGTATAGTTTGTTTAAATTAAATGTACGTTTAACGACATACGCGGATAACTTCCGACGAAGTTAATTATTACATAAAATAAAATAGTTAAATAATAAGATATAAAAATTAATGTCATAATTTTTTTTTTTTTTTTTTTTTTTTTTTTTTTTTTTTTTTTTTTTTTTTTGAAATGTCACATATTTGTCCTACACTAAGCAAGTTATATGTTAATTTATCTACATGCTCTACATTTTCAATAGTAAGTGAGTCTTGAGAAATCGTACCTTTGCCAATGATTTTTCCACGTAAGTCACTACCGAAAATAACGTTACCTCCATTGTATGCCTTGTATGTAGAGAATAGCTTGCGGTTCCCCGTCATGTGCTTCGAACATCCGCTATCTTTGATCCATTCGTTAGGTTCCAAGTCAATTCCTAAACATATTTCGTCGGTTTCTTTTGCCATAACACACTTTTCGTCTCTTGGCTTTTCAACTTCTTCTTTGTCACTATCACTCCATGTTCCACTAACAAAAGCACCTTGACTTTCATAACCCGGTGGCTTTAGACATTCGCCAATGAGATGATTTGGACTTCCACATCTAAAGCACTTTCTTTTCCCGTAGTTGTCACTTCTATTCCTTTGGAATGCTTTTCTTTCATCTCGTGATGATCTAGTGAATCTTCCTCGTCTCTTGAAGAACTTCTTGAATTCTCTTACGGCCATTGCATATTCTTCGTCTTCACTTTCGTCACCTGAATCATCATCATCACTAGGTTCCTTTTTGGCTTTTAGAGCAATGGATTTGGTTTGTTCTTTCTTGACTTTGACCGTTTCCGAATCTCTTCTTATGATTTCTTCATGAACCTTCAAGTTGCCAATTAGTTCATCTAGTGATAACGTCATCAAGTTCTTTGATTCTTCAATTGCCGTGACCTTAGCTCGCCATTTTGGATGCAATGCCCTAAGAAATTTCCTAACACAATTTTTACTAGAGAATGTCTCATCAAGTGCTTTTAAACTTGTGATGATAGTGTTAAACTTAGCAAAAACATTATCAATTAATTTCTCTTCCGGAATCGTAAATTGTTCATATTGTTGTACAAGAAGATCTATTTTATTATCTTTGACTTGGCTATTACCTTGGTGAGTAATTAGTAAAGAATCCCAAATTTCTTTGGCGGTTTTAGACATAAAAATTCTTTCATATTCTTTGCGTGGTAACGCATTATAAATTACCATTTTAGCCTCATTATTTTTTGCTAATTTCTTTTTCAAATCATCATTTTGTTCTTCAAAAGATACAATTTCATTCATTTTAGTTTCAACATTATATTGAATAGGAGGAAAATCTCCAAAGGTAATAATATGCCAAAGATCAAGATCTTTTGATTTCACATACGTTTCGAATCTATTTTTCCAATATAAAAATCCATCACTTTCAAATAGTGGTGGTCTTTGCATAGATTGCCCTTCTAAATATTTTTCAGATTCCATAGATCGTTACAAGTTTTAAAATACAATATATTTTAAAAATCTTGCTAGACGTGGCTCCTGATACCAATTGTGGAAAACTAGAAGGGGGTTGAATAGTTTTACGTCTTTTTAATTCGTTATAAAAATAGTTTTAGAGTTTACTTAGCTTTTAAAAACTTAGATTCGATAATATGTGATCTCAAGTCTTGTACAATATAAACAATTAATACTACACAATATATTACAATGATAAGTAATGAAATAAGTAAGAGATGGAAAGATCGAACCGCGAGACAAGAGATTTATAGTGGTTCGGCTACAAGGACTCCTTCCTTGCCATACTCCACTCCCCGAGCACCTAACTCGAGAGTTTTCTTCACTATATCAACAAGCTCCCTTATGGCGGAGAAAATCGTACACACCAATTTACACACCACTTTTCACACCACAACTTCGTCACACCTAAGTCACAACTTCTACACAACTTCTTCAAATCAATCTACTTCACAACTAACTACTCCACACCTATCTTCTTCACACCAATCTAGTTCCTAGCTTTTCTTCTTCACACCAAGCTACTAACTAATCACACAATCTATATCTAACACAACTATCTACAATCAAATATTCACAACAATCTTCACAAAGAATAATGTAAATGATCTTTGATGATGCACCAACAACTTGGATGTGGAGATCACAACAAGTTGTAATACTTCTTGTCTTGAGGGATAGAAGTATTCTTCTCTTGCACTTAAGAGGATGAAGGTTGGATCACTTTGAAACAAATAATTATACACTTATGATCAAAGGATAAGAGAATAGAGATTTGGATCTAGATCAGAAAGTTTAGAAGTGCAAAAGGTGAGAAAATTATGAGGAGTGAACCAGTATTTATAGGGGAGAAAAACACAGTTCTGGAGCGTGGCCGGTCCCCTTAATTAGTGGCCGGTCCCCTTAATGATTAAGGGGGCCGCCCCTTCAGAACGTTGGTTTTTCTTGTCTTTTAGTGGGGAATATTTTTCTGGATAGAATTTGCCATTTTTGGTTGGAAATTTGAAATCATATATTTATAATGAATTAAACATATTCTTTTAATTCCAAAAGTAATTTTGTAAAAGATATAAGATGTTTAATACATTTTATAAAAATTCTAGTGATTAGAAAAATTTTCTTTGATCATGAAATGTAATAAACCCTTTGTTTATTCATACCTTAAGTGATATGGAAGCAAAGACAAATATTAAGCACTAAAAACTTGTTTACGTCATAAGTTTTAGATTAATGAGTTTATGCTTTGTAATTATCAAAACATAGAGACATTGTTAATATGCTAACAATGTTTTAAGACATTATTTATGTCAACATACCTTCCGATAAAACTTTTCTCAACATGTCTATATATTATATATAATGGAAAAACCAACTATTCTTGAAAGTGAAAAGTGAAAACTTAATCTATTTAAGAAAATAAACTAATACACGGTTAGAAACCTAATTTTGTACCTTTTAGCGGAAATTATTCAATCACTATAATCTCGTAAAGTATTCAAAGTTTCAAACATCTAATATACACGGTTGAAAACTTATACCGCTATAAAATTCCGTTGCTGTACACGGGTACTCGTCTAGTTCTCTACAAAACATAAAAAGCCCGACTTAATAAGGGAAACTATAAAACACATTTTTTTTCTTTGTAACTCTCCATTTAAAATAAAAATAAAAATAAAAATAGCTTCACATGAACAAGATTGTTGTACTTATTAAGTTATTTTGTTTTGTGGGATTTTTAATTTTATTTATGGGTTTTGCTAACAACAGTCCTAAAAGTTGTCGTTAAATAAATACTTTTCATGACAATATCTCTTTTGAGTAATTCTTATTAGATGATAATTCTGAAAAAAGTTAAGAAAATCCCAGAAATATTATATATACAATTAATGATTAATTGTGATCGGATAAATTATATTATTACAAGAATTATCTATACTATTTATAATACATCTTTGACTTTCTCTCATATTAATTTTTAAGATTACCAAAAATAGATTTTTAAGTAAATACAAATAAATAAGCATAATTTACAAGTATTTAAAGCATAAATAAAATATTTATAATACATCTTTGACTTTCTCTCATATTAATTTTTTAAGATTACCAAAAACAGATTTTTAAGTAAATGCAAATAAATAAGCATAATTTACAAGTATTTAAAGCATAAATAAAACTATAAAAAACTATTTAACCCATACAATTAATACACTATTAACAACACCCTATCATCAAAATATACAACTATTTAACCATAATATACAATCTAATTATGCTTCCAAAATATTAAGCTTCCAAAAATTTGATCAAGATGGTGTGTACATGTTAAACATTGTGCATCGAGAAGTTCTTAGTGTAGAGTAAAATATAAATGTGTGTAAGATTTTTAATATGGTATCTATCATATGAAGTTGTAGTCTCATCAATAAATGTATGTTATTTAATTATTGCACTTTATAAAATATCGTTAAGCATTTGATATATTGATTATTTATCCGTGACGGACATTTAGACATGCCACTAAATATTTAGTGTCGTTAATATTTATTTTAGGGTACCGCCACTCGACCGCGGGTAGTAATAAAACAAAGCATCTTACGTATATAAAAAGTTATTTTTTTCCTCTAAATCCGCAATTCATCGTGTATTCGCTCTGAAAAACCCCAAACATAATCCAAAAACCACACCAACTTGTTGGCTCCACGTCGTCATTAAACTTCAATTCCAAGTCTCCATAAAACACTTCCATCTTTTACTTCACATTTTCACATATCACAACTAACTAACCGTCATTTCATCAGGTTGTTACAACCGTCAATTCAACCTTCAAAACTCTTCTAACTTTCTTTTAATAACTAATTCTGTTAAATTTCAACAGATTTGATCTCAATGGCGGTCCCTGTTGAAGAAGCAATTGCTGCTCTGTCTACATTTTCATTAGAGGTATAGATCTTGTTACTTTAATTCTATAATGTATCTGTTTATTTCATACAATTTGAAGCTGTAACCATAGTTTGACCTAAATAGTAAGTGATGAATTAGTGCCTTTAGAGTAGTAGTAGTAGTTATGGTTAGGCTACGAGTAGCGCGATTTATGTTTCCGAAGCGACTATTTGATGCAAAAAGGTAATTAGGAGATGAATTAGTGCCTTTAGCATACTAGTTATTGGATAAAATTTGTCGTTATGTTAAGCGTTATAATTAGGTTACGAGTAGAGCGATATGCGTTTCTGAACTGATGCCAGGAGTTGATTTGATGCGGTAACTATAATTTGTTATAATGTTTGACCTAAAAAGTCAAACACTAAGGAACTGATGAATTAGTACTTTTAGAGTACTAGTTATTGTATCTACTTGATCGTCGTTATGTTAAGCGTTATAATTAAGTTACTAGTAAAGCAATATACGTTGCCGAAGCGATGCCGGGAGTTGATTTTAAAAACAGAAGTTTAGTAACTCGATCATTATTTTAAGTATTGTAGTTAGGTTATGAGTGGAGCGATATAGTTAGTCATAAGCGTGTTTAAGTGATGCCAGGAAATGAAATCAGAAACGGACAGTGAGGTTTATTTTGTTTGTAGACGCGTCATTGTGTTGGATGATATGTTCAGAGGCAATGAGAGTAGTTTTAGCGAACCTTAGTTTTTATCAGTTGTTAAGGCCAAACATGACACTGAGAAAGCAGCATGAAGCAGATATAGAACTCAATGCCTAGCAACCTAACCCTGGTTCATTTAGGACAAAATGAGAGTAGGTATGTAAACTCTTCTATAACAGTTGTTTGTTCGTTATATACTTATATATCTATTATTCATGTTAAATGATGTTAACTGTTGTGTAGATCTTGTTGTTGATTTTGTGGAAATGTATGTTGTATCTGTTATCTTGGTATAACTATAGGTAGTAATGATATTTTGTTGAAAGTTGGATGGTTGACCTAAAAAGTCAAACCGTAAGTAAGAGATGTATGAGAGCCTTAGGTTGTAGTTGTTGTTGTGTCAGGCTGTCAGCTTATGTCGAAATTGGATTAATGATAATCTTGAGTTTTTTAAGCATGTTATGATGATAGCTACAGGATGAGTGAAGTTTAACAGAAAGAGGGAATAGTTGTGTGGGTTGGTTTTTTTCGCGTATATGATATGTGACGTTAGCATAGTGTTTCTTCTTAGCATTTGGATTGATATAGGCTGTTGCAAAATTGTTCGGCAATGCCAGGAATGATGTCAGAGAAATATTCTCAGAAACGGGCATTTTGTTAACTTTAAAGGTCCATCTGTGAGGTTATATTTTTAAATGTGAATCGTGTCATTGAGCAACACGTTACTTCTTAGCGTTTGGAGGGATATAGGTTGTCTTAAATCTGTTTCAGCAATGTTCGAAGATGATCCAGAAAGACTCTTATTAATGTTTGAAGGTCCACCTGTGAGGTTTAGTTCTGCAACGGGCAATGATTTGGAGCCCACCCTTTATTGAAGGTTTAAAAAATAGAGGTTCAGTACATTAGTTTTATAGCCAAAAAGTACACTATGAAGCATCACGAAGCTATACTTGTGTATGCTTATATAGAACTTAATAATAGCAACCTAACCCTGTTATGTAAAATGTTCTAATACAGCTTTTTATTTGTTGTTGTAGTCATCTTATAGTGATCGCTGTTGATATTATTGAGATTTAAGATTACTATTACTAATTTACTATTGCCACTATTGAGTCATTTTAACAGTTTCCGTGTATTTAGACGAATAAGCAACAATCTAATGCAAGTTCATGTACTATTCAGTCATTTTCGGCTCTGTTTGTTGGTCTATATTTAGAAATTTCCGTTATTGCACTTGTGTGTTTCTCAAAATATTGGTAAATGTAGGATGATCAACCAGAGGTGCAAGGGCCAGCATTGTGGGTTTCTTCTGAAAGAGGTGCAACAAGTAGTCCAATTGGTATGTACTCTTCTTATGCCAAGTAAAATTATCATTATTTGTTTGTACCAAGCTAATCGTATGTTTGCATTATAAGGAGTATTTCTTTTTTATTATAAAATCTTGTATGAAAAGCAGAGTTATGTCTGCACATCTTGTAACAATATAGCAGTATATGTGGTATCCTCAGTTTTATGCATCTGGAATATTGAGATAGGTTACATTATTATTCTAGGTTCGAGAATACTGTCTTACCACTTTCATGTCTCTTAAGGGACACTATGTCATGACTATATAAGAGAAAGATGGTGGGATACATAGTCTATACAAGTCTTGGAACCAAGCATGTCTGTCCACATAGTCAAGCTCTATTTTTAAATGCTAGTTGATTAAAAGTTTCTAAAGTTGAAACAATGAGTTAAATGACTTAGACAAACAGTGTATTACTTGTAGAGGATGATGGATCATGAACTGAAACGAAATCTACCCTTCAAATGTAAGCTTCAAACGCTAGTGAGAATATATTACAGTATATATTGGTTGGTATCTCATTCCCATTTGAATTCATTATGTTGGTCCTCATTTTTGCAGTTCTTTGCCATTTGTTCTAGCTCCCCATGGTTGTAGATTGTAAAAGGACTGTCTAGGTTGCATCATATTATATCTTGGAAATGTAGGATCTATTTGCAAAAAAAGTATATCACAGGTTTTCTTGAGAAGGTTGAGGATGTTTTGGTACTTGTCAAACTTTGAGAGAGAACCCGTATTTGCTAAAAGTTCAGGATTTTTCTCATAATTTAATAAGTTCGGAGACTGGTTTTGAATAGTATGAAAGTACTGGGTGTGGATTATTCTATGCCAGATACCTTGTTTGTATATGTGTGTGGAGGAAGGGAGACGGGAGATAACAGCTGTTCTTTTAATAGCGAGAGTTGACAAAAGCTTGTATAATCTATTATTTATTAATACGATCAGCACTCTTTTGCAGAATATAGTGATGTTCATGCATATAGACTATCTTTATCAGAGGATACTAAAGCACTAAATCAACTGGTACGTTGCTCTTCTATCCAGTTCATTCTGTATCTTGAAATACTGGAGATATGTCCAAGAGTACTTAAAGCGCCCTGAATAGATTTTCTATTTGGTTATAATCTGATTTAATTCAATATCATTGAAACAGTATCTTGTATATTTTGTAGAATACTTTAATACAAGAAGGCAAGGAAATGGTATCAGTACTCTACGCATACAGGAGTTGTGTCAAAGCACTTCCACAGGTTTCACAAGAAGTTATCCTATAATTTTTTATAATGGTATCTTGTATGGTGCATATAAGCTGAATTTATAATTAATGGACAGCTTCCAGATTCTATGAAGCAAAGCCAGGCTGATTTGTATCTAGAAACTTATCAAGTGCTGGATTTGGAGATGAGTCGGCTCCGTGAGATACAAAGATGGCAAGCATCAGCTGCATCTAAAGTATGGTTCTTAATCAGTTTGCCTTTCATTCCCTAATATGCATTCATTTCTTGCAAGTTTTCATCGGACCACCTTTTTTTAATATATAGTTAGCAGCGGATATGCAGCGGTTTTCCAGGCCTGAAAGACGCATCAATGGCCCCACTGTAACTCATCTCTGGTCTATGTTGAAATTACTTGATGTTCTGGTTCAACTTGATCATCTGAAAAACGCAAAAGCCAGTATACCCAATGATTTCTCTTGGTATAAAAGGTAATCTTAGGATTTAGGATGAGGATGTATTTATTGCTTATTACACATAATCGCTCTCTTTATGTTACGATATTATGATGTGCTAAAAAAAAACTCAATGATAGTGGAACATTTCAACGATAGAGTATGATGACTTTACATTATACGTATTCTGCCACCTCTTGTGGAAACCTATAAGCTGAATTATTTTATTCTTATTTTCAGGACATTTACTCAAGTCAGTATTCAGTGGCAAGACACAGATTCAATGAGGGAGGAGTTAGATGATCTACAGGTGTTTCTCATTACATAATGTCTTCATTTTAGAGTAAAGAAATTTGATTATTAATTAATGTCACTAAATGAAGTAATTGTTGTGTTTCTGTCAGATTTTCTTGAGCACAAGATGGGCAATTCTGTTGAACTTGCATGTTGAGATGTTTCGTACAAACAAGTATCCTGCAAGGCTATATTATTAGTATACGAGGCTGTGTAGTTTTTATGTTCCATGTTCTGTCAAAAAGAACTGGGTTGGGATGGGCTGACCCACTTTAATAAGATTACAATAAGTATGTTATATAAATATTAAGGCGGTTTCTTATGGATAAAGCAATCTAAGACGTTGCAAGTATTTTAATACTTCTTAGGCGACTTTTGATCCGTGTAACCTCTCCTACCCAGTTCATTTGTAGCTAATTTTCTATATTTGACTCATCAATAATGTAATACGGACCTTTTTCATATAAATGGGTTGAACTGCCACCTCTGAGTCGGAAATAAGATAGAGGCTTACAACTATTTCAGTTACATTATTTTAAAAGAAACATGTATGAGTAACATACTTCTATTTTTATCTAATTCGTTTAAGTTTTCTGATACATTTTTGGGTTAGTTAAGTGATATGTATATCAAATCTGGATTTTTTTGAATATTAACTGATAGCCTCGTATATTTGAATACATAGTAATGCTTCTTATAACATAATGAAATTAGAGATGGTTGGTATTCATAGAAATCTGACTTTGGTTTGAGTTCCTTAACCAATGATAGTGTGGAAGATATTCTTCAAGTACTGATTGTGTACGCAGCTGAGTGCCTTGAGTTGGATTTTGCGCTTCTTTTCCCCGAAAAACATGTTCTTCTTCGTGTTCTGCCTGTTCTTGTTGTCTTAGCAACATCTTCAGAAAAAGACAGCGAGTCATTATACAAGAGGGTCAAAATGAACAGACTAATTACTATTTTTAAGGTATACAAGAGTCTATTCTTTTACAAACTTTAGTATATTTTCTCGAAATGTATAAATGGTGCTATATAAGTATATATATAATATAAAATTTATGTCATAAATTATATATTTGTTTACTTAAATTGATATTTTAGAAACTAACATCTGTTTGCTGCAGAATGATCCAGTGATACCTGCATTCCCAGATCTTCATCTTTCACCAGCAGCAATTATGAAGGAACTCTCAATGTACTTCCCTAAATTCTCAGCACAAAACCGCTTGCTAAGTCTTCCAGCTCCTCACGAGCTTCCACCCCGTGAAGTACAAGAATATCCTTTATATTGTCTTTTTTCTTTTTGTATTTTTACACGTTCATCATAGCATGATGATAGGAGAAATTGAGTATGCTGTCTACCAATAATAATGAATAAAATATACACGAGTTCGCAACTCTCAGTAGTCAGTACTTGATGCAATCAACAATATTGGTTTTGAACTGAGATTGTTTCCTAAGACTGTGTTTAGAACACTTTGAGTTTGGTTGTGTCATCTTTGTTTCAGTTGCCTTGACATGATTCACTTATCAACGGCATTATTTGGTCATTAATCACATTGGAGCAATTCGTGCTGAGCATGATGATTTTACTATCCGTTTTGCTTCTGCTATGAACCAGGTGTTTATTTCCGTCATAACTCACTTGCTTGTTTACTTTTTCTTTAACTTTACCTAAATTTCTTATTTACAGTATGTTTTTATTTTTATTTTATTTTTTTATCATTGTTTTTTAAATCTTGATTTCATTAGTCATAAAAGACAGTATGTTTATTCTTTCTCTATTTTCATAATCCTCAGATGATTTCATTGGATATGCCAATTACTATCTTTCTTATTCCTTTTGGCAGCTAGCATTATTGAAGTCAATAGAAAACGCAGACATTGAATGGTCAAAGGAAGTCAAAGGGTGTATGTACGATATGGTTGTTGAAGGTTTTCAGCTTTTGAGCCGATGGAGTTCTCGCATATGGGAGCAATGTGCATGGAAATTCTCACGCCCCTGCAAGGATTTCGTTCCTTCAGAGTCAGTTGAAGTGACATCAGTTTCTGATTATGAAAAGGTTCCCATTATTATTATTATTATTATTATTATTATTATTATTATTATTATTATTATTATTATTATTATTATTATTATTATTATTATTATTATTATTGTTATTGTTATTGTTATTGTTATTGTTATTGTTATTGTTATTGTTATTGTTATTGTTATTGTTATTGTTATTGTTTTTATTTTATTTTATTTTTTCTAATTTAAGAAAATTTGAAATGGAAACCGAAAGTCTGTGAGAATGTATCTTCAATTATTAGCTCCTGAATGCAACAGTTTAGGGTTTAGCCCCTGCACTTTTCTGGTTTTCATCTTTTTTTGGTAACCATGGTTTCCGACCTTTTGGCCGACTAATCCACGGGTTTTTCATCTTTTGTTCAGTGCGATTGGTTTCCATCCGCAATTTTCAAGAAGTAACGTATAACTGCGTAACTACCCATTCTAACCTAATACTAAAGACCATTATTTCCATATCACAAATGATCTCTACCAGAAAATGTCTTTTTGGCCATTTTAATTAGTAATTTCTTAATAATCAGAATTTCCCAGACACTTGTACATCTACTTGTCTCACTTTTGCAGCTTCTAACAGCAGAAGCACTCCTACCACTATTGGATCTATCTTTTTTTTTTTTTTTTTTTTTTTTTTTTTTTTTTTCAGTCTTATGTTACATAAAAGTAAAACCATGTATTTGTTGTAGGTGGTACGATTTAATTACAGTGGTGATGAGAGGAAGGCTTTGGTTGAACTTGTTAGCTACATCAAGAGTATTGGATCAATGTTGCAGAGATGCGACACATTAGTAGCAGACGCCTTATGGGAAACTGTCCATGCTGAGGTTCAGGATTTTGTTCAAAACACATTGGCAGCGATGCTGCGCACCACATTTCGAAAGAAAAAGGACCTTTGTAGGTTGGTATCAACACTTTCAAGATCCTAGTTAGGACCTTCTTTTCTGCCTTCTTTATTTCATGTTTATGTGACAGCACTGCATGCTTCTTTGATGGCTTTCAGGATACTCTCTGATATGCGGACCCTTTCAGCGGATTGGATGGCTAACACTAGCAAGCCTGAATCTGAGTTGCAAACATCACAACATGGAGGCGAAGAAAACAAAGGAAACCTCTTTTTTCCAAGAGCAGTTGCACCTACTGCTGCACAGGTAAAGATTTTAGACCAGTATTAAGCACTTTGTTTGTGTGCTGCTTAAAGGTGGAAAATTTCAACCAATTACTTCTGTATAGTTCAGTGTGAGGTAGAGGTGGGAATTTTAACCCATTGGTGAATCGGTCAATCTGAGAGTACATATATATTTTTATTTTTGGGTTAATGTGTAAAAAAACTAGCATAAAAAAAACTAGCTCAAGACGACATGGGTCGGATGGTTGAAGTTTGTCAAAAGTATAAAACCTGTAATGTATAAACCTTCTAAATCACTTTGTTAAAAAAACTAAGATGATTACTGATATTATAACATTCCGAACCATATTTAGAACACTAACGGACTAACTATTTATAAAAGTTCAAGATAATTGACAAAATTGACCCAAATCCTATCCAATTTAACCTGTTCCACAAATCATCCGCCTTGACCCATACACATTTAGTTTGTTTACTGAACCAGTCTGACTCGTCCATTCTTCCACCTCTAATTGTTATCTCAGTCACTCTCCCTTCCCTTCTTTCAGATACATTGCTTGCAGTTTTTGATATATGAGGTGGTATCTGGTGGTAATATGAGGAAGCCAGGTGGTCTCTTTGGGAATAGCAGCTCTGACATTCCAGCAAATGATTTGAAACAACTGGAAACCTTTTTCTACAAGCTTAGTTTTTTCCTACACATACTAGACTATTCAGGTTCATCTGACACCCTTCATTAGTTTGTTGAGTATATTTTAGTTTGTTATATTCTCATGTACGACTTTTGTATGAAAAGGATACCCTTTGTAAAATTATGCTTAAAAAACTACTAACAACTGAGTCTTCAATCGTTTAGTTGAGTTATTGTGGTTCTAATAATTGATGATATAGCTAACTTTTTTTTTTCTCTCTTTTAAACATTTCAGTTACGGTTGCAACATTATCAGATCTTGGTTTCTTATGGTTCAGAGAATTTTATTTGGAATCTTCTCGTGTCATTCAGGTAAGACACTAGTATATCATTAAACTTTTCATAGGGTGGTTGAATTTCATCCATTAAGAATGTGCAAGACACCTTAACACTTATAGGTTTAAACAAGCGTTGATGAAACAATCTTAGAAACATGGATATAAATTTATCCTTCACATAATGTTAGTTTTGAATTTTACAAGTTTTTATTTATTTATTTTTATAATTATTGTAGTTTCCTATCGACTGCTCTCTTCCTTGGATGTTGGTGGATCATGTGCTAGAGTCACAAAATGGTGGTCTTCTTGAAAGTGTTCTGATGCCATTTGACATATACAATGACTCTGCTCAGCATGCCCTTGTTGTGCTCAAACAAAGGTTTCTCTATGATGAGATCGAAGCTGAGGTAATTTCCTCAAAGGGGTTCTAAATTAGTTAGGTGACAACTTTACTTTTACGCAGAGGTGGAAAAATGTTGGGTCATTTGATAGGGTAGGGGGTCAAAATAGGTTATTGTAAATGTTGGTCAAAACAAGCTGGGTTGGGTTGACCAGAAAACATTAATTTATTTATTATTTCTCTTGAGTTATTATGTTACAAATATGATTATGAAAACTATATACTAATGTAAACTTTTTTCTTTCTTTGATATAACTATTTATGAGATTGTAAGCATTTAGATACACTTTGGGTCATTTTTAACCCGTTTGACCCATTTGACATGTAATAGGTGAAATACACCCGAGTCAACTTATTTTCGGATAAATGGGTAGAAATTGTCACATTTACTATTATATTTACAAGTTATATAGTGGTACTGGAAAAGAAAAATACATGTGCATTTTAATTAAGTTTTTCATGCCCCATAAAATTTCTTGAATTTTCCTTCTGTTTTTCTTTTCTAAATATTTACAGAAGGACAATACTTGATTCTTTTGTAGGTGGATAATTGTTTTGATATATTTGTGTCGAGGTTGTGTGAGGCTATATTTACACATTACAAAAGTTGGGCTGCTAGGTAATTCCATCCCTTTACTTTTAATTTTGTCCTGTCAGAGGTAGCTGAGGAAATGTAATTTTTTGGTTATCATATTTTCAGTGAGCTGCTTGATCCGTCGTTCCTTTTCACATTGGACAATGGAGAAAAGTTTTCTGTTCGCCCAATGAGATTCACTGCCCTACTGAACATGAAAAGAGTGAAGGTAGGCAAGTCTGTTCAGCCGAGCTGATATCACTTTGCTTTTCTATGGAAATTTAAGCTCTATTCTTAATATCATGTTCATTTTCGTTCCTATCCTTTTTTGGTAAAGTGGATGGGTCGTAAGCCCTCTTTACACTAAAAAAAAAGGTCAGAAGCCTACCTACTTTTTAGGTAATCATGGTTTCCGAACTTTTGGCCGACTAATCCATGGGGTTTGAACCTACCGCCACACAGATTCAAACCGGGTAAAGCCCTCCCTTTTCAGGAGGTTGGCGTTCAGAGTTGTTTGCTAGGGCACCTAGCAGGAAACTCTATTGGCTCTGAACAGCACTAATACATAGAGTTCGACCCGTTTCCATATATATGGCTTGGTTTATATTAACTAAATATTTTGTTGGAACAGGAATGGGTCAAAGGGATTGAAAGTCTCCCGAGTCTATTTTTAATGCATAGAACCTTCTTAACTGTTTCATTCTTGTAATTAGTTTATTGTATTAATCATGTTCTTGTATAAGCTAATAAAACTTAATCAGATAAAATAAAATTGAAAAATGGACAAAATGTTTGTTTTAAACCAACCCTACCAGGCTGTTTCAGCACATACTAAAATACATTCTAACCAAACCCTTTGTTACCTCTTACCTATCCAGCCACCTCTACAAATTCGTATTGAAAAATAGATGTATATATTCACCTTAAAGCAACGTTGCATTCTGCTATCTTTTTAACACATTCTAATAATCTACAGTTACTTGGAAGGACAATCAACTTGAGGAGTTTGATTGCTGAGAGGATGAACAAATTATTCAGAGAAAACCTTGAATTTTTGTTTGATCGTTTTGAATCCCAGGACTTGTGTGCTATAGTTGTAAGTATCCGTGACTTTGTATATTTTTGTACTATGTCTTCTCAAATCGTTGTAATGGCTATTCTTACAGCAACAACAACAACAACAATACCTAATCCCGCCGTAGCGGGTGTATATTCTATCCTTCTGTGATTTAAAGTTTTGTTTTGTTTTAAAATGTATCCAGGAGTTGGAAAAGCTACTGGAAATATTAAAGATGACTCATGAGTTCTTGTCTCGAGATCTCACTATCGATTCATTCGGTATCATGCTGAGTGAGATGATGGAAAATGTCTCTCTTGTTTCGTACTCAAGTCGGCTCGCTTCTCAGGTTTAGAGACTGTTTTTTTATATATCACACCATATCTGCTCTATCTGTCTAATAACGGCGCTTGGTTCATTTTAAGGAATGGAAAGGGTATAGTAAAAGGAATGCAATGGAATATGACCAGGCAGTCTTTAATTAAAATACTAATAAAAAATATATATGAAAATTGAAAAAAATAAAAATAACATAAGAGATAGAAAATGAATTAGTGATAGCTTGTGAGTGGAACTCGGGGAGAAAAAAGGGGTTGTGGACTTGCTGTTCACCTTTTTTTTCATACCCGTCAATATGGGGGGAAATACTTCAATACCCAAAACCAAGTAATTCCCCGTTGCATCATTCTTTGCCAACCACCTTAAATCAATTTCATCATCTTTCCTTACCCTCTAACACCTGCAACCAGGCACAACCTATGATGCTGTGTGGAAGAAAGTATGAACTCTTTGTTCCGCATGTGTGTAAATGCCCTAGTTTATGCATACTACTGTTTCTTTCATTAACCTATTGTAGAGTATTATAATCATCCTTGGTCCTTTTTTCTTATGTTTGCGAAGTAAGATGATGTCTGGAACAAATTTTGATTGCCATTAAGACTTTTTCTGATACTACCAGTATTGACCTAATATCTTTGTTGTTCAATAAGCAAGGCAATACCTTGTAGATGCATTGCAGCATCGTCCTATATGTTTAGCTTGTCCTCTCTAAGTGAATATATATATATATACCTTAAGTCGATAACATGTACGAATAATGTTGATTTTTCTAATGTTCCATAGCGTGAGTTCTAGAATAAGCTCTTCTGCTTCAAAGTGCTATCATTAATCATGAATTTTGGTAATGTACCTTACTAGAAAATATTAATATAGAGTTGGAACTTAGCCGATGGACAAATGATTGATATGAATATATATACAAGCCACAATATGTTAGGTTATAATAATATGCCTCCTACTATAGTATATTTCGTTTGTTTTTCTCCTTGTAGAATGGTAAATCATGATCAGTCACTCTAATCCTTACTTACAAATCATTACTATCTGTCAGATTTGCAACTTGAAACCAAATTAGAAGGGTAGTTATGTCTTTTCACTTTCTTGCTTAACATAATAATTTTATGGTAGATTTGGACGGAGATGCAAAATGATTTTCTGCCCAACTTCATCCTATGTAATACAACTCAACGCTTTGTTCGATCGTCAAAAGTACCATCTGCTCCTGTTCAGAAACCATCCCTTCCATATGCCAAGCCAAACTTCTATTGTGGAACTCAAGTAAGAACTTATCTTAATAAAAATCTTTGATTTTTGTAGCTCTTATATACCTTTGCCAGCTTCTCTTTTTCATAGTATTTACAAATGTCTTATTACTTTATGGTATTTAGGAGTTAAACTCTGCTCACCAAAGCTTTGCTCGATTACATAGTGGGTTCTTCGGGTTACCTCACATGTTCTCAATCGTACGGCTTCTGGGTTCTAGATCATTGCCATGGCTTATCCGAGCACTACTGGATCATATATCAACCAAGGTATGTACATAATTGTATTTATGCACTTTGGTCTTCTTTTCACAAAGAAGAGAACTGAGAACTTACAATTTCCATTTGCACACCTAGAAACAAAGGCTAAAATACAAAACTGAGGATGTGATTTCAGAACATAAAAGTGAGACAGAAAAAGTTAATTTTCTATTAGCCTGTATAAATATATATGGGGTAAGTAAAAGTAAAAGTGGCATTATGACGGTTATAGTGTGTCAGAAAACGATACTCTACATGCTATATGCATGATTAATAAAATTACTTCTTTTGTGTAGTCGTTTTGTTTTCCATTTGTATACGTCTCAAGTTTACATATCCTTATAGATGCCCTTTCTACATTGATAAAAACTTGTTAAAGCCAAAACGGGTGTATTGAGATCCGGGTTGACCATTTCAGTAATTAGTTGTTTCATTCTCTTGCTGCAACACACTCTCTAAGTGATTAAAATGTTGGTCATGGTCTAATGGCTTGCTGCAACTGATTCAGATAACAATCCTGGAACCGATGGTGACAGGATTGCAAGAAGCATTGCCAAAGTCTATTGGTTTACTCCCTTTTGATGGTGGTGTAACAGGTATGTTATTAAGATCACTTCCCATCTTTCACCATTGATGTATTTGTGTTAAAGGATTAAATAGTACATGGTAACTAATTTCACTAGTTTGATTTAATAATAACGCATTACCACCTATGCAGTAATAAACTAATATTGCTGTACATTTGTGAACTATGCTTCATATACTTTTTGGTTGGTACCTATCTGAAGTTATATATATGTAGGTAGTATGAGGCTTGTCAAAGAACTTCTTAAGTGGCAATCCAAAACGGAACTGAAAACGGAGATTCTACACGGGATAAAGGAGGTTGGGAGTGCTTTATATTGGATGGGGCTACTTGATATCGTTTTGGTAAGTTCTTATTTTGTTACTGAAAATTTATGGTCACTTTAATGTATTTTAGTACTTCCAGAATCTATGTACATAGTTCATGGAAGCTTTATATGCCATAAAACGTATCAACGCGACATGTACCTAATGTATCGTTTATTGAATAAACTATGATCTAGTAAATACTTATGATTGTGATATTCAACAGAGAGAAGTTGACACAACACAGTTCATGCAAGTAGCCTCATGGTTAGGCTTAATACCTGGTGCAGATGGTCAAATATTACAATCGCAAGAAGATGGAAATAGCCCTGTTGTCACTCTCTTTAAGTCAGCCACTGCTGCTACTCTATCAACCAACCCCATAAATCCCACACCTTTCTACACGATGTCGAAACAGGCCGAAGCTGCAGGTATATATCTTGTACATTTAATTGGTTTGTGTATCAGTCGTATATAAATCCGTTAAAATTTGCAACCTTTCATTATGTAAAATCTTTTGGTGGTTGCAGATTTATTGTACAAGGCTAACTTGAATACAGGAAGTGTGCTCGAATATGCCCTTGCTTTCACCAGTGCTGCATTGGATAAATATTGCACCAAATGGAGTGCTGCACCAAAGACTGGCTTTATTGACATTACTACATCAAAGGATTTTTACCGTATATTTAGCGGTCTCCAAATAGTAAGTAGCCGTCTGTTTTATAATATCAGCACTGAGTGAATGAGTGGGTCGGGTATCGGGTAAAAACAGATAATTCTGAGTACGAGTCAGGTTCAGTTGATCAGCAGTATTATGTCAAAAATAATTTAAATTGTATATAATTGAAGCGTGTCATATATGATTGCAACAGTTATCTTAGTCCCTTTATAATCTAATCTCTTTAATAGAATGCTTTAGAAGGTCGTTATGCATATAGTTAGACTTTTGGCCGTTTGATTCATTCTATCCATATAGCTCTTTCCTCTATTGGTTTGACGGGTGAGATTTAACATAACTGGAGATGACAGCTTCATAAGTAATAGTCTGGATTACTACTGGGTTTCAGTTAACTAGCATCGTATTGAGTAGTTGGTTTGCACCATATCACGTTGAAGTATGTTTGATAATTTTACGAGTTGCCCGTAACCTTGATGCTTATGAGTATAATTGTTTTATATGCAGGAATATCTGGAAGATTCTATGCAGGTACCCCCAAACAACCATGAAACGCTGGGCGACTCAATTGCGTGGGGTGGATGCACAATAATTTACTTGCTTGGTCAGCAACTCCATTTTGAGCTCTTTGATTTTTCATATCAAGTCCTGAATATCGCAGAAGTTGACAGTGCAGCAACTGGATCGTCGAATAAGGGTGCTCACTTTTCTCAGGTCCAGTCAATTTCTTTTATCTTTTAACTCAATTATAATCCTTTTTTTAGTAAAAGTGAAACACGTCCAGTGAATTGAACGGGTTGAAAGTTGTCCAGAATGGCAGAATGTTTAATCCACATAACCTCCTAAATCAATATAGTATAAAAAAAAATGTATTTCTATTGTATTAGTATAGTATTTGTAATCATACCATGTTCTTTTTATGAGAAGAATTAGAAAAGAAACAAAATTGTGCTTGCAGGTCAACCCAACTTGACCCATTTCAACATTTAGACCTAAACCCGTTTATGCAACCTGACCACCCCTGCTCTATTTGACAGCACTAGGGTGACTACTGTATTTTTGGTTGTAGGGATCATTAAGTAAGCATGATTCAAATGCTGAATATTTACTAGTTACTTACGTCAAAAGGATAGTAAACTAACAATATTGTAGCTTAGCCTGAAAACATCTGAAATAAACTTTTTTTTGGGTGCCTCAACAGGGATGGGAAGTGCTACTAGAAGCTATGAAGAAAGCAAGACGCTTGAACAATCACGTATATTCCATGTTAAAAGCTCGGTGCCCTCTTGAAGACAAGCAAGCCTGTGCTATCAAGCAAAGTGGAGCCCCCCTTCACCGCATCAAATTTGAGAACACGGTATCTGCATTTGAAACACTGCCCCAGAAATGTTCTTGAGTTCATGATGGTGCTGGTGATTCTCACACTTCGTTACCTTGAATCTGAACGTAGGAATGCATCTATTTGTATATGTGGTTATTATACGTAGTTATTCGGTAGGAGGATGTTGGCTGCACTGAACGTGTAATGTGCTTTGTGTTTGGAAATGGTTTACTGTAGGTTTCTTGTAGGGAGTCAAGACTCGACTCTGCTTGAATGTTAGTATGTCTTGTATGTGTATTAGCAATGTTATCTTTGTAGTAAAGACGTTGCAACAGTATGAAACATACCAATGGCTGAAAAGTGGCATACTACGGATATTTCTATCAAAATGGTACTTAGGGTGCGTTTGGTATACATGTAGGAATCACAATGGGCATGGGTATAATTAAATGGTGGAATAGGAATGGATATCACAAATATAAAAAAACTAAGTGGTGTATTTTGGGTTTGGATGGGCACAAGATTACCTTCTACTTACTCTTCAAAGAACACGCACAACCATAAAGTATTAATCATTATTTATTTATTTATTTATTTATTATTATTATTTTTAACATTTTCATCTTCCTAGCCCCCCATCCTGACTATGTATACTCCTAATTACTTTACCCCACAGCGCATCTTCTCCACAAGAAACTTTCACCACCATTTTCCTATCAATGCCAATATATTTTGCCCTTAATGACCTAATATTAAACACCCTCACCCCACCCCACCCAATAAGAAGCTAACACCAAATCCCATTAAACACAAGCCATGAAATCTTTCCTAATTCTCTCAAGGTGTTTTAACACACAAGTTACACGAAACATTGACAAAGGAAAACTTCCAAGCACTGACTTAACCAAAGTCAAACGGCCCCCAAAGGAAATCGATCTCACTTTCCACTCAACTTTTCAACAATCGTTCGTTAAGTGTTTTCCTTCCTCATACAGTAAACCCAAAAAGGGGAATGGAAAATCACCAACTCACATCTCAGCTATCTAGCCATAGCTTCAACTTGTATATGATTCACCCAAACACCATACATCTTGCTCTTGAACAAGTTAACTTTCAATCCAGGCATTTGATTAGATTGGGAAATTTGTAAAATGCTATGTGGCGTACCTAAAGCAAAATGCGGAGGAAGAAATCTTGCTAGCCTTCTTACATTAGTAGTAGTAGCAACATACATTAGCATTGTAGAAAGATGAGCTTTCAAATATTTCCTTGTTATATTCATGTTTTCTTTGTTTTTGCGATGGATCTTAGTATCCTACATGTATTTGGCAAACCATCAAACACCCACTTACACAAAAAGTTGAATTGCATTCACAAACCTGATATGAAATGTTACAAGAAACTCACCTCTAATATCTCATGCATCCGTTTCATATTAAGCACGCCACTTCCTTCAACGTCACAACCATTACTTTGCTTTGTGACCTACACGATAATGTAAATTTGCTTAGTAACATAACATTTTGTTGATTTATTATGTTTAAAGGAGGATGAATAGGAAAGTGTTTTGTATCTTTGTTTTGTGGGGATTTAAAATGTTTGGGAAAGGAAATAGTGGCTGGTGTTCCAATCCCTGTCTCAAGCAGTTGATCGTTTTTACTTTTGTTTTGATTATGTACGTAAATATTTAAATATTTAATGATGGATTACTTATGGTGATATATAGAGCTGCTTTGTGTTTAAGAGAATAAATGTCCATGTTCTGATATTGCTGCTTTTTGTTTTTGATGGTTAAATGTTCATGCTGTAATAGAGTTGAGTTGTGTTTTTGATAACTAAAATGTTTATGTTTGCTGATATGATTGTTGTATTAAGTTGCGAATTAAGATACCCAGTATATTGGTTAAAGACTTTGCTTTAAACTGTATTGAATGATCTTATTTGTTTCTGTTTCGTTGGTTCTAATGAAATGTATTGTATAATATACTATAAAAAGTTACTGTTTCGTTGGTTATATTGCTGTTTTTTTTTTTTTTTTTTTTTTTTTTTTTTTTTTTTTTTTTTTTTTATATTTTGATTTTAATGACAGCCTTTAGCTTGTTTTCATATAAGAAACATGATCATTGTCCCAGGAATGATCGGTAGCGTTGTTGGTGTCTACAATGGCAAGACCTTCAACTAGATTAAAATCAAGCCCGAGATGATTGGGCTTAAATTGGTGAGTTATCAATCTCATACAAGCTTGGATGTGTTTGGCTCATTTATGTATGTTTGTCATGGAAGGCTATTGATTTTGTTCCCTGAATCTGGTAGTATATTGTCATTTCAGAAGGTTAATTAAGATGATACTCTTTTAGTATGTTTCAACTCAGCAAATGTGGGCGAGTGTAATTCCGGCCAGATGCCTAGTGTGTGTGTGTGTTTTTTTTTTTTTTTTTTTTTTTTTTTTTTTTTTTTTCAATCTCAACTCATCAAAAATTATTTTTGCAACAAAATTTTCAAACAATTTTTAACTTTCTCCCTTCTCTTTCAATCAGACCCAATCATCCATTTTATTTGTGTTTTATTCCCTATCAAAAGGATTCACACCTATTCATCACAAACACACATACCAAAAGCAAACACTTCATAAATGTTAAAGACACAAACCGCGACTAGAAAACATTACGGACTGAAAAAACCTTTTATCAAAACTTATTCGACGCCATTGCTATGTGTGGGCATACCGCTAGTAAAATAACACATAGTTACTTTTGCTATTTCATCACAAACGAAAACTCAATATTTCATTGTTCTGCTAAAAATAGAATGTTATTTGAGAATTGAGATATTACTATACTATTGCAAGTGAGCTGGACTAAGCAAGTAAATATAGATGCAAAGAAATAGAAATATTTAACGGTTCGTCAACAAATCGTTGAATAAAACAAGGAAAACCTAATAAGTTCCTTGTTACTAAAATTATATTTAGAAAAAAGACCAGTTTGTTTAGCCGATAATTTGTACAGTTCAACATTTCAGTTGGGTATATTTCTTCTTGGCACAATGGCACATACTAAGCGACGTTATCATTATCCAAACTAATTAACCATGGATTAAGTTATGCTACATACATACATACATACATACATACATACATACATACATACATATATACATAGTGGGACACACATGCTCAAGCTTCATCTACGCTTTGTTTCTGAAAGTCTAATGCACCCATTGACCGGGAGGCCTAAACTCGTCGTGCCTAGTTTTGTGAAAAATTAAAACTCGGCTACTTGGTTTATGATGAAGTGCATCCCTTTGTTACAACTAATTACAAACTAACACCAAGTTTATGCATACAATTAGTCATGAGTTTAGGTCTCCAAATCATTTCTTAGTTATGTTATAATAATAGACTGCTCTTAAGTTCCATGAAACTTTTAAGAAGTATGTGAGATTTCTGTTCGATATACAAAAACTGCAAAAAGGTAGAAAAGATAAATAAGAAATAAAGGTACAAGCTTATAAAATAAACGAACCAATCCAAATCTTAACTGAATACTATCTCATATGTTGATTGTTTATGTAGTCTAAAGAAGATTATATAATGACAGTATTATTACCCATGGAAGAGAAAAAGAACCAATAATCATCAAAGAATTAGTATGGTGATCGATGCTAGCTACTTGATATATTGATTAGGCGACACAAACGTCTCAATGTATCTCACTGTTTCAGAGATAGGGCTGTTGGCAACGGGTAACAAAGCTTTGCCTTTTCCTATCCCCTTGCAAGGTTTCTGCATATTCAGCTTAATCTTTTTCAGATCTATGTTATAAAGATAATCAAAGTTAGCATGTGTTTTCTACATCAACAAATTTCCATTCCTCGTCAAATGCAGTAGCTTCATCCCGTCCATTTGAGACGCATCTACTTGATAAGTTACCATCATCTTCCAATTTCCTTCTTCACTAATCTTCCATAATTCGATTAAATTTATTCTAAAACCATACTTCATCGTGTCATACATAATACAAACATGAATGCAGTCTTTTTTAACCATGAGGATCGAACGGTACGAGTGTTGAATAATATTCAAAGCAGGAGTAACTTTCATCTCTGTGAAAATCTCAGTCTTTGTATCGAACTTTACAACCGAATAATATTTAGAATCATTTAAAAAATAGAGATTTTCTTTCAAAGTAGTACCTTGCGACAATCGATCTATTTGCAAGTCAGATTTGTGTTGCACGGCAATCGTTCTCCATGAGTCTGATTTCAACGAGTATATCTGAACATTGTGGCTTATTACAGTACTCCAAAGCTTGTAGTCATAATTATTGTGGCTTATTACACTCAGAAGCTTGTAGTCATCCTCGCAGGAGCTATAAAACATTCCAAATGCTGATGTGCATATGTTGCGGCGATCCTTGTAAGATTTGGGTTTAGACAATTTCTTATAATCACTTGTCATAGGATTCCATAAGATTAGTTCAGAGTTATCTATTGGATGCCTAGAGTATTCTTTAATAATAGTTAAACATACCAGTCCATAAAAAGATGTTAGAAACGTAACTTTATAATAGCTGGGTTGTCTGGGTGGCCTAAAGGATTTAGGAGTTAGATTATCAGGTGCTTCACAATCGATGGTGCTCAACGTGACTGGTTTTCTACGGTACTCGTCACAACATAAGACGAGAAACTTGTCGTGATGGTCGTAATCTGTATGGCGACTGTGCATATTTTTGAACACACTCGACGATAGGAATGAATGCAATTCCTTGGAAAGACACCTGAAACGTCCTACAGATTTGGTTGGAAGCCTTGGTAATATGTGGTGCAACAGTACGTCATGTGGAATGAATATCGCCATTGCTTTTTGATTGTGTGAGAAAAGGATAGAGTTTTAGCAAATCCCTAATTAGAATATAACTAGGCATTAAGGTTAAGTTTTATGGAAGGTGAAGATAAATATGGGATATAATCTATAGCTTAATTAGAATACATCTTTTTTCCTTTGGGGACAAGTTATTAGAATATATATATATATATATATATATATATATATATATATATATATATATATATATATATATATATATATATATATATCAAGGTTGTCAAGATCGGGATCCTACCTAAAATCGTTTTCGGCTTTGCGAGATCATAATTGTAGGATCATATCGGGATTGTAAGATCCTATGAAAATATATATTTTTGTATAGAGGTTGTAGTTTCATATTTTATATAATATTTCATATGTTAAATGAATGATAAAAGAAAAAAGTTATATGTTCAAGTACCATAGTAGTAGAATATTAGAGATATTGCAATGCATACTTGCATAAAGTTACTACATACGTGGACCTACTTCTTGCTTCAATGTTTTTGATTATAGCTTTTTTTGTGATAACATTTAGATTATTGCAAATAGATAGTGTTAATTTCTTGGTATGTGATTCTGTGACTTTTTTGTTACAATATATAGATTAATGCAACAATAAATGGATTGTATCTGAAAATGGAACGACATAATTTATAATAGAGGGAAACACAATATTTTTTTTCTTGATGAATACATAAATTAAATTAGGATATTATGATAATATTACCGAATTAGCATATAGTTCATGAAAATATGTAACATAAAATAAATTATGAACAAAATTAGGTCAAGTATCTAGATGATTTACTTCAAAAACGAGCTTCTCACATGTTACAAAGCACAAAGTCATTTTTCATAATAAACCCAAAAAGACACATCTAAACTATTTCTAAATAGTTAATTAAAGCATAACGATTTGACACTCATTAATCTTGAAAAAGACAATCAATTAATAACACAAAATAATAGCTTTCATGAAGAATTCTTAGCCATTAAGGCTATACAACACGTGTTTATGCTTAATAAGTTAATATAGCAAAAAAAAAAAAAAAAGGGTTTATAATAGGATCCAATCCTAAATGATGCTACGATCCTAGTCGCGAATTACGATCTTGTTAAGATCCCAATCTTTTTGTGTGTAGGATCGTACGATCCTACGATCAGGATCGCGATTTTGACAACCATGGTATATACTATTAAAATTAAAATTCCATTTTCCTTTTGAACGAACGAAAAAAAAGAGAAGCTAAATGGATCCAAAAGTGATTCAAACCAACATAGTTATAAAATAAATTATAGGTTAATTAACTGATAAAAGTTTATGATCTCGGTAACTTCAGAACAACTATAAACAACTCAATTCCTTAGGAATTTCATATGAATACATTAAAGTTTCATATATTGATTTAAAAACATTGTACATTATGCATTCAATGGTTATATTATGAATATATATAAAAATTAATAATGAAAAGAGTATGAAATTTTCCCTTTACAAAATCCCAAGTTAAAATATTTGTTTGAAGACCACTCAATCGATCAATCAACCATGTTAATGGAAGATTTATGAAACCATTATTCCATATCAATCTTCTTGCATATCTTCTCATTCGGTTCTTTTACTCTTGCATACAACGCACTAGAAGCTGCCGGTTTATGATCTGGAAAATGAATTAGTGAATCTTCTATGTTATTATTTTCATTTTCTTCATCATTTCCACTATTGTATGTGTCAAGATACATGCCTTCCCCTTCCTCCCCTGAAGATAAATGGTTTTATTATTTAAGTAAAATCGTTATATACAAATCTCTTATAAACTTGAAATAGTTTGACCTATGTGGTCAAGATGACTAATATATAACATTTTGTATTGTCTATTCAAAACAGTTCAAAATAATTTAAACACAACACTAAAGTAGAAGGATTATTGTTCAAACATGTAACCAATCCATCTTATTTCAAACTTGAAAATATGGTTTGACCTCAAGATTTAAAATATATGTTCTGTCCATACATAAAGAATACAACAATTACGTACCTCACTATCGATCCTCATCTTCAATGGAATATGATGCATCTAATCCGTCGTATAGCTCCTCATCACCTTACTCTTTTGTAGTTGCAACATGTTCCGAAAATTATTCATTATCGCAAAAAAATTTTATGAAAATGTTAATATTCAAGTTAGTTAGCAAATGAATTACTAATAAATAAATAGAAGATCATACGATTTCATATCACAATTTCTTTATTATGGCAAGCAGAGTCGATATATGTGTTGGTGATTTGAGTGTCATCAATCATTTTATGTAATTGTAATTTACTCGAAGACCAAAGAGATTTCAAGTTAAACTATAATACGGGTGATGCGTGGTTTTGCAACCTTGCAAAAGGTTTTACCTCTCAAGGGATCTTGAGAAGCTTGCAATCCCCATCAGGCAGTGTACCTGACCGTTGTAGTATAGTATAGTGACAAGTACCGGGGGATTGATCGTTCAACTCAAAGAATAGTGTTCGCTAGGGTTAAAACTCAATTAAACTAGGTGTAGAGGTGAGGGATGATTCTTTTTGTATTTTTGTATTTTATGGAAAGCAAGTAAAAATCTCGGGTTTTGGAATAATGGGCGGAATTAGTTGCTAGTCAACTAATCCAAATTACTACAAATGCAAACAAAATAAAATAAAATGACACTAAAGTAAATGTGGAGAAAACGATAATAAGAGAAAATGTGTTTACTTAGATTTCACTACTCCCTAGCTATCTTTTACTGGTTGATTAGTTTGTTACAATTGCATGGATGACGGGTTATATTCCTTAATACCATTCGTAGGTCCGTGTACGATCTTCCCTAACTCTATAAGCTTCTACCTCTTCCTATGTCGAGCCGACTACTAGCTCCTAACATGGCCTCCTTAGTAGTTACTTATGCATTAAATATAACCAATTTATCGTAGTACACATCCGATCATGTTTCTTAAGACGTTCAAGCAAGTTACCAATTGAAAGTCTGCCAGTTTTCTTAAGCCTAACATCAAAATCATTCATCCACAACAACTATAAACAAACAACCAACCAACCAATAATCAATAACTAAGTTTCATTACATCTAAGCAAACACAAAGAAAACCTAGCCTAGCATGTTAAAGTGAAGACAAGCATAAGATAGAATCAAACAACACATAGACATATTGAATGATTATTGAAAAACTTATCTTCAATTAAACATGGATGAAACAAGGGTTTGAAACTCTTAAAAATAAGGTGAAATTCGTCTAGGGTTTCTCCAAAATTCTCGTCTCAAAGTTGCACACTAATGAATGAAAAATCAAAAACTATATATAGAGTTTTGAGTCTGACGGCGTCAAGAGTAAATTCTGACGCCGTCATAAATACTATCGTATTGCCTAGATCCAATTCTGACGCCGTCATGTGTAAACTCCCTCTTGGCCGTATCTTGCATTTTGTACGTGACGGCCTTGGTGACGCCGTCACGTGTAAATCCTCCAAAAACATTCTGGCGCGTCACGTGTATTTTACATATCCACCTCTTTGTCAAAGAGTGACGGCGTCATAAGCAAATCCTGACGCCGTCAGGTACTGTTTTCAGCATGAATTGGAGACTTTGTCGTTTTCTTCACTTTTTCGCTCCAAAAATGTCAAAAATGCTTCCTTTTCTAGATTTCTTCTCAAAAGTACCTAAAATGACAAAAGGAACGATTTAGGGTAATATTTGATCAAATAATCTCGACTTTGGGCTTAAATGACCCCCTAAAAACGGTACACTTTTCGTCTCATCAACGGGTTAGGTGGTGCGGAATGCACACTCGTATAAGTTAATTTGGTTTCCAACACAACGTACAAATAGTGGTTATTACCAAAGGGTGTGACCATTCACCAAAGGGTGTCACCAAAAGTTGTGAATTTTCACTTTGTGTTTATATAAACACAATTTGGTCTTTTATATGAATAGATTCATATCAACAACAAATACAACAAAGTATCCAATGTTTTTGCTCTTATTCATGTGCCTAGAATTAGAGTACGTTCTTGTCTTATGCCAATACGAGTTTCGTGTAACCCAAGGCACCAAATAAGGTCGAAATATTGTAATAGGAATGTGGATTATACACGATTTAAGAATTATCCAAGCAAACTATGATTATACATGATTCAAGACTTATCAAAATGTGAGTTCAAGTAGAGAGTAAATTCTCATCTTAAATGTAATAATAAATGGTGAAGATATGAGGAGTCATGTGTGGGTTGTTGAGAAGTATCGAGCATTCAATGAACAAGTACAACTACCATTTAATGCTTCCATTGTTGGAAACCTAACAACCACGCTCTTGTGAACATTGATGCTAATTATACACTTTCTTTTCATCAACTCATACTTGTCTTAATTTTTCAAGGTTGTGCATTCTCCTACTCATTTGCTTTCTTGAAAAAGTCCCGCCTAAATATCTGAAAGATATTTTATGTAAACTCCTTTGGCTTGATCTGGTAGGATCAGGACATTGTCGGTCCTTGATGAAATAGAAGAGTTACTAGTCTTAAAGATAGCCAGTTACAATACTAAAGGAGCTGAACCAATGGTGACTCCGACCTATGACACTAATAGTTCAAAGTCTGCGAGTCTATATCTTCTTCAACAACAATGAGGAATCAAACTGTAATTGTTTATTATTCCATTCCTTATTGTGATTCAGTATGTAAGAAGAATCCGTTATGCTCACTTACTACTGACTAAGATTAGGCTATTTCTATATTCAGATAGGGGGAGATTGTTGGGTCTGATTTCGACCTAATTGTCTCTGACAAGTATTTAAACATAAAATAGCCTAACTTATTAAGTCTTTGATAAGGATCAGGGAGAACAACACTTACTCATAAGGATCAGAGAGTAAGATACCCCTTGATGGAAATCAGATGTCTTACTCTCTTATGTTTATCAGAGAGTGTTACTCCCTGATGGTTATCAGAGAGTGTTACTCCCTGATGGTTATTAGAGAGTGATACTCCTTGATGGTTATCAGTGAATGTAACTCAAATCATTAGTGGATGTAACTCACTGATAAAAGGAAATCAGTGAGAGTTGTATAAAGCTCAATCATCTGTCAAGCTTCAGGGAAGTCGAAGACCAACTGAAGAAACACTTTGTAAATTGATGCGGTATTAGTGAGTAAAGTATAAGGAGCTACAAACAATACAAACATCTTTGAGATCCGAAAAATGTCTCAATGACCCTGAAGACTTATCTTTGAAGAGCAACTTAGTCTCTGAAGAATAGGCGAGAAACTTTTTGGGAAGATAAGCGAAAGGTCTTATCAAAGGATGATAAAACAACTGTTAGTGCAAATATTATGATATTTAATCTATACAGCCTCATTTGTTTTGATTGATGACAAACATATAACTTGATACCTAACGTAAAATGTACAAGTTACTTGTAATCATATTTTGTCTCAACATGCATTCAACACCTCTCAACGTCTTGAGTCCTCGTATGCTACAACACAGGTTCGTACATATTTTATGTGGCATTATGATCAAACCCCTTGACCAACCATTTAGAATGTTTAAAATACTTTTAGAGTCTTTAAGTATTTTAGGTGTCAAAGTGCACTTTAGATGTCAAATAGAATAAGTGCCACATTAGATGTCTAGGTAATATTAGTAAGTTTACTATCTATAAAAATGTGTCTTATAACAATATAAGTACATCAAACATTTTTAGTAACTTACTAAATATTATATAAACAAGTTAATACATTTTCTAGTAACTTACAAGTTACTTTCATATACATAGGACATACATATATACACTTACATGTTTATTTCTTAAAATATAAATATATACATTTACATCATGCATTGCATCATCCATGTAATGTCAATGGATCCTTGTAAGATGTAAGATATATTTTGGTTAGATTTATACACAAGCATCTTAAAGTTGACTTTGAAAGATATGGAAAGATTTTAAGTAGATTTGGTAGATTTGCTGTCAGGTCCCAAGGATCCCTTTGGGACAACGGACGGAACCCTCAAAAGGGTGCCGCTGTATCCGCGGGTTGATCAGGTAGTTTTTCTGTTAATAGTAGTCCATTGTTTCACCCATGGTTTTCAACCCACAAGAACACAAATTCTCTCTACCCTTTTAAGCAACATCTAGATCAGTAGAAAAGTATGTAGAAACACACATTAATCACCTTTTTCCATAATGATCATAATGTTACTAACACTCATTATGTTGTATGCATACACTTGTAATGGTCCTGTGAAGCAAGCTCAAAGATCATGAGTCACAAGCGTAGCATACTTCCTGATCCACCAAGAAGGTTAGAAGATCTTGAAGTCATCATTTATTAAAGCATACCACTAGTACAGATTTGGCCTTTCGTCACACATAGCGTATTTCGAATGGTCACACAACAACATATTTACGTGACTAAATGTACCAGCCTTAAATGGTATGTGGTCACACTTACTCACACTTTTGGCCACTACTTGCTTAATGGTATGTGACTAAATACCCAAAACAAACATGCTTTGTGTGACTAAATATTACAAAAGGCCACGCAAACATAAACTTCATGTGGCCATTAGATGATCAATAGTCACACAAAATACACATTTCTTCACTTTAAACAGCACATGGTCACACTTATTCACACTTTTGGCCACTTTGTGTTAAATTGTATGTGACTAACTCCAAAAAAATAACACCCATTGTGTGACTAAATCATCACAAACGTCACATTTATTGTACATTCATGTGGCCATTGGATTATCAATAGTCACACAAAATACACATTTACTTGAATGTATCATCTCAAATGTCACATATATTATATATTTATGTGGCCAAAGGACGAACAATAGTCACTCTCAAAAAAAATTCGTGTGACTATAAGGTGTTTACGGTCATTGATAATGACTAATCCAACAAAACTTGTGCCTAATTTGTCACACATATTCGGGGTTTTTGTCACTCTTTTTCGATGGAAAAGGCCACAAACTCAACAATGTCACCATATGCCACCTACGGTGGCGGGACCTATGGTGACACACAGCGAAAAAAACGTGTGTGACTATATGCATATCGTCACACATTTTTGGGGTGACCAATACAACTTTTTGTACTAGTGTACCAACATATGATGATTCAAGGGCACTTGACATCCTCAATGATTGAAGACTTCTGGTGTGTATTAATTTACACACCTTTTATTCACCCAAAACCGGAACTATAAGACCAAAAACTAACTAATTATGCCAAATATATGTTGTTTTTGTGTTTTTGAAAGTGCAGGTACGGATATTAAAGAAAATGACAAAAATTAAGCAAAAATGGCATACACGAGCACGGGATTTTAGAAAGAGCATTTAAAGCCAGAGCAGGGGAAGATTTTATCATCAAAGACCCTCAAATTTCATAATATGTCAAGATTTGTCCTTGGAAAAATCTTTCAAATTTGTCAACAATGGTCCATGAGGAATCTAAAATTACAAGTTTGGTCCCTACTTTTTACCTAAATCCTAAAACTACCACTACACTACTTAAACCTTACACTTACTAATAAAACCAAAACCCTTAACCATCCATAAACCCAATACCATAACCAAGCCCAAAACACCTAACATGAGCCCACCCCTTATTTTACCCGGTCCAGAAAGAAAATGAAAAATAATAAAATAAGTAAAATCCTTCCCTCCACCTTTTTACCCCGTACATCTCCCCCAAATCATCCCACATGAACCCTAGTTTTACCACACCATTAATTACCCACTCCCATAAATAATTACCTTCAATTAAGCTTTCTAGAAGACTAATCACGTGAGAGAAGCATGCCAGGGAGTTGATTAGCTTATGATTGGCCTATGTGGCAGAGTGGTAGCTCATGATTGGGTGAAACACCTCACCCAATCATTGGATACCTCTTCTAGTAGCTGAGTCACATGTTAGAGAGTGTAAGCACCTGAGGATTGCCAGCATGTACAAACCAAGGTCTCTCATTGGTTGTTACACATCATCAGATTTAATCCAAGGACTCTTATTGATTGGAAGAAGCACATATTGATCCAAGGGACATAATTCGAGCTTCCTGATCCTTCTGATTAAATCCTCATCTCTCCTGAGCAGCTATATAAAGCCCTTTCACTCACTCATTTGGAGCTGTTAGTTAGCTTAATTAGGAGTAGGGGTAAAATAGAGTAGTTTAGGTTTAGTAGCTCTATTTTAGCTTATTGTACTGTTGTTTTAAAGCTTTCTAATAGTGTAATTTTCATAATAAGCTGTGTACTCTTACAGTATTTTAATAAAAATAAAGTTTACTTTCAATTCCTGTCAAAGTAATTCTGAAGCTTTCATTCGAATTTTACAAGCTCTTTTATTCTTTTATAAGCTTTTAGAAGATTAACAATAGTTTTTGCTAGATTAAATATTGTTTTTTCTATTGATTCCATTAAAGTCAAATTTAGTCAATCATAAAAGTCAAAGAAGCTTAAGATGGTGATATGCTGATTCAGTTAGGTTTAGATGATCAATTTGGTTTAAGAGGCTTATTGGTAAGCTAAGATGTGATTTACACTCTTGATTTAAAGTAAGTCTCCTTCATTCTAAATTTCATTTCAATTTTAGCTTGTAATCTGTCTATGCTATTTGCTTATAATTAAGAGCTTGTTAGTCATTACTTTTTGCTGTTTTGTATTAATCATAGCTTACTGGTTATATGTTATTCATTTTCCTAGCTTCAATAGGTATCTAGTAGCTTATGATGGTTACAGTCATGACATAAGGGTATGTTTGGATGTGTTTGACTTCTGATGTCAAACTTGTTTCTGGTATAAATTGAAGTTTCACTTAGGAGTAATTTGATAAAATAGATAGTTTAGAGGTGTTTAGCATTTGTTTCAAGTAGTTTGGTAGCTTTTGCATTTGTGGATTGAATTTTGGTTCATATAACAGCCTAGATTAGATCATACAGGATTTAGTAGTCTTGTTGCATAATAGTGTTAAAATTTAGTCTAGTATTGCATTAGTAGGAGTGCTGTATTATTAGTTTTAGTACCATTAGTATGCCTGTTCCCTCACACCAGTTAACTATCCCACATCTGATGCTATAACAAGCTAAATTAAGCTCCTCATTGTGCCATTTCTATTGTTTGCTTATTCCTTGCTAGATTGGTTATGTAGTTTTAGTAATTTTACTTAGTATCTTGTAGGTTATTAGTTTGTGCTTCAGCTATTTTTTTTGCCCATTCAGTCACTTTATCCCCTGCACCATATACATATCTGTCCATTTCTTCCACTTGATAGCTCTCATTTTGCTTATTTGCTTGATTATTTGATTTTTGATGTTCTGGAAGGCTGTAGTTCTAGCTTATTAAATATGTGCTTCATTTCACTTCTGCGCTTATTCCATTTGCTTAAATTGTACCTGCAAATCAGCCCTTAGGCCTGCTCTTTCCTTACTCACTCAACTGTCCCAACAGTCTCACTTAGTAGCTCGGTATAAGCTCATTTTGTTCATATTTGATTTTATTAGTAGTTTGGTATACTAGCTTCTTAGGATTTGCAGGTTTTTGATAGCTTGTAGTTGCCTAGTTGGGACTGTTTGGCTTTTACAATTAAGAGATCTTAGATTGTTTCCCTCTTTGTTTTCTTCGTTGTCTTCAGTTGGAATTTTTGTTGAAATATTGATGGTTAGAGTGGTTTTAAGATAGACCTAGTAAGATTTAGCTAGTTGGCTCCATTATTATAGCTTTTTGCTCTTATATTAGCTTGTGTTTATTTAGTTTTTGCTTGTGCTTTAGCTAATAGCTTCTTTATCTAGCTCTATAGTTTAACATTTTAGCTTTTCATTAATTAGTTAAAACTGCTCATATTTTCTTATAATTCTGTGCTTAATTTTGAGTTTTACAAAAAGTTGTTTTTAATAAAAGTTGTTATTTTCACTTGCTCTGTAAGTTTTTACTATAAAAAGCTTAAAAATTAGAAATATTTTCCAAAAAGGAGGTACAGGGATTCGAACCCTGGATCTCTAGTTTCCACACAGCACACACTTACCATCTGCTCTAACTTAGTTTTCTTTACTAGGCCTCTTTGTTTAATTTCTTTATTAGATAATTTTCCTTTTAGTCAAGCTTTCCAAACTGAATAGTTTTTTTTTCTAGCTTATTTAAAAAAATATTTCCAGTTTTCAAAATTTTCCCATGTTTCTGTTACATAAATAGACTTTTTGAAAATTTTTAGGAATTTTTCACTTTCCATTTGTTATTTCTCTTGAATTAATTTCTTATTTTTAGTATTTTAATCATAATAAATAATAGAAAAGTCAAAAAAATAATTTTCTTTTTCTGAAAATTCATTTTATTAGAATAAGATTTTTAGAAAATTGTTTCACGTTTGTAGGATCATTTTTCAATTAAAGTTACGTTTTATTTTGAACGTTACGTTTTAAATAATCGTATTTGCATTTCCGTTTTTACATTTTTAACTTTAGTGCATACCTAGCTTGTACAATTTGCATAATTTGTGTTTGTTTGTTATAATTTGAATTACTTGATCCCATATATTCACTTTTATTCCTATTCACTTCACGAATCACGAACCGAAAATCACGATTCCATTCAACCTTCGTTGGGAGAACGACCCGGGGAAATACTTTCGCGAGTATTTCTTCGGTAAAATATATACCCGTACTAAAACAATAAATCAAATTGCGCCGCTGCCGGAGAAGTGTGTTAAGAGTTTTTGATTCGCGTGTATTGATTTGTGTTTTGAAAACATTCCCCGTAAATATTTTGTGAATATTTTCTAAAAAATATAAAAATTAAAAAAATCAAAAACACTTTTCCTAAAGTGTTTTCAAAAATACAAAAAGAAAGTTATAGCCTCGACTCTCCCGTGGAAGGGAGGGCGTTGTAAACCAAATAAGCCTAACAACATAAGAAAAACGTGAAATTAGTTGTTAATCGGATTACTTTAATTCTACAACCGAATAAGCGAGAAAATTCTTTTCTCCCGTTTCGTCGCAAGTAGTTTTGAAGGAAACGATTACAATTAACGTAATGTTTAAAAAAAGAAAATAAAAGTTTGTGAATTGTTTTTTCAATAAATAATAAAAATACAGAAATATTTTTCTTTTTCATATTTGATTTTCACTTTTATTTTGATTTATTTTTTTGATACGAAAAACCAAAAAAAATAATCTTCTTATCCTCTTATCGTTTGATTCTTCTTCTTTAACCCTCTAAACCGATAATTCTTTTTCTATCTCCTCTTATGTTTAATTCTTATGGATCCGATTTGTTTTAAGTGTGGAGAACCGTTCTTTGAAGGTTCATGTGTTTGGTGTACGTGCGAACAATGTGGTAGTGATATTCATGATGGAGTTTGTTGGTTTTGTAATTCTCCCGAGTATGTTCAAAGAGCAATCCTTCAAAACAATCCCGAATACTATCCAACACCACCGCCATCTCCGTTCACTTGTTTTAATTGTGGAAATCCATCCGACGAAGGATTACCGTGTGGACAATGTTTTTGTAACCAATGTGGATACACGAATTGTATGTGCTACGCCCCGAGTGGTGAAACGTCTTATGCTTATGATATGAGTTTTGATAATTATCCTCAAAATGATTTTAATCTTCATTCTCAAAACTTTTATGAGCAAGAACCGTATTTTAATGGTAATTCATTCCAAAATTCATCAAATTTTGAAAATTATGGGGTTTGAAAATTCTTATTATGAACCTAATTTGTGTTACGATTCTCATGGTTTTAACCAACCCCCACAAATTCCCGGCAAGTTTCAAGTTCCGATAGAATTTATTGCTGAAATGAAATCCGTTATCGAGAAGATTAAAGAGTTGGTGGCTAATCGTGAAACTTATACTCCTGAGCCTCATGAGAAGTCTATTGCAGAGTTACTTGCTGAAGAGAGAGCGTCTAATCCTTTTAAAAATTTTAATTACTATGATTTCGACGATGACGATGAGAAAATTATGATCGTTCTTAATCCTCACAAAACTTCCGTTGTTTCTCCCGTAGAACCCGAGGACTCTCTAAAAATGGGGGACGAGCATATTAACACTACTCCGGCAACGGAATCGGACGAATTCAATAAGTCTAGTGTTGAGAATCTCGTCCCAATCCCAAGTGAGTCCGGGGAAATTTCTAACGGTGATTATGAAATTGTTGAAGATAAGCCGTCATATCCTTTTGAGCCCGAGCTCAAGGATTCTTTTACCAATTTTGTGAAACATGATTTTGATACGGCTGACGAGTGTGATTTATCTCCGATTGATAATCCGAATGATTGTGTAGAGATGTTCTCCGATTCTGACGATGACGATTCTATATCTTGTCGAGACATCGACTATGTGGATGAAGTACCTTCTGAGCTCGTCAGCTTAGAAGAAGAGAATAATGTCGAAAACTAAGTTGAATTCAATCCTCTTAAGGATATTGATGACCTTGTTCCAAGGGTGTCCGAAACATTCAATATGACTTTCACAAATCCGTTATTTGATTTCGATTTGGAATTGACTCTTGATAATCCAATCTTCGATATTCCTTGTGATGAGTCCGAAATGGAACCCGAGGTTCAGGATGCACATAATTTGATTGATTCTCTTCACGAGAAGTTCTCCGATGAACTTTCTCATATAATTTCTTCTTCAGGTATAGAAAATGATGAAAATGACCTTCGAGAAAACGTGCTTACTGAAGAAATACGTAATGATGATTTACTTCCTAATACCGACTCGATTCTCTTTGATTTACCGTCTTCTCGTCCGCCCACGAAACCACCGGATGTAGATTTTGGATCAGATACGAACGAAGTTATTATTGGAGTGGTGGACGAGACTTATGATCATGATGATCCCGTGCTTGATATTTTACCCACCCAACCGACCCATGATTCTGATGATGTTTATGCTTTTACCATCCGAGTGTTTCACCCATTCTTCCCTTATCCCATCATTTCTTCACCTTTTCACTCCACCGGGAGTGAGGATACCGTTTTTGACCCCGGCATCTCCGTTTATCATGCCGGGTGTCCGTTCCATCTGCTCTCCCCAAGGACGAATTAATTCGGGGATCGAATCAAGCTCATGTGACTCGGTGAACAAAAACAAGCGCTTCGTGGGAGGCACCCCATGCTTATCCATTCATCTTCTTAAATTTCTATTTTCTTTCTAAAGTGACGTGAGGAGGGCTACCTCTTCCATTTCTCGTGTTTTGTGCTTGTTGTTGCTTATGTCCAGGATTTTTCGGAAGTTTGAAGAATCTCGTGCTCGTTGTTTTGTCTCAACTCGAGTTTCATTACTCGTTGCTCATCCATATATCCTAATCTTATCGACTAACATTTATCTTTTGGCATAATTAATAAACAACCTTAGATTTACGTAGGAGAACCCTTACCTTTTAAAAATTGAGGACAATGTTTCATTTTAGTCTGGGGGGGGGGGGTGATCGTTCAATCTGATTTTTGCCTTGCACTTTGCTGTGAACTCTCGCAACTCCGTTTTTCCTAAAAAGTTTAAAAAAAAATTGAAAATTTGAAAATTTTGAAGAAAACTCAATGAAAATGTCATGAAAAAAGAACAAAAAAATGAGAAAAAAATTGAAAAAGTTGTGCAAAAATATAATAAAGTTTGGATAAGTGTTTTGACACCTTGTTGACTTTCTTGCTGGCGAGAGTAGGAATAAATATTTTGACTTGACCGGGCGTGTTGAGCCCTAGCTTGTTCCCTTAACCAATGATAATCACATAAGGTTGTGCTAGTCTTGTACACCAGGAGCTATAAAATGCGAATTCTTTCTTAAGAATCTGCAAGTTCCCGTACTTGACTTTATACATGCGCAGCTTAAAAGCTTTCGCTAGTCTTTTATATCAGGATCTAGAAAACGCGAATTCTTCTTCTAGAATTTGCAAGTTTCCGTATCTGACTTTATATATGCGTGGCTGATTATCGGCTAAGTATTCGCTGGTTTCATTATTTGGAAACTTAAATTGCGAAGAGCGGGAAATGATAGAGTTTATTCAGAAGTTAGATGTTAAACGTGGAGTAGTGGTTCTCTTTATAGCTCATGAAAGGTACTTGTGGCTTTTTACTCCCATAAAATACGTCACCAATATATAATAGATGTTCTAGGTTAATTAGTGGTATTTAGGTTTGGATAATATTTAGTTCTTTATTTTCTTAAGAGAATCTTTGCTTTAGAAGTTGGGTACATATCAAGGAATATCAAAAATAAGAGCAAAAATGAGAAAAATTAAAAGTCAAAAGTTGATGATGTATGTGGTTTTGGAGCTACCCGATAAGTTTCCATTGATGAAAAAATGAAAAGTGAAAAATATGAGAAAAGTATGAAAAAAAAGTGAAAATGAAAAAAGTGAAAGTTGAAAGTTATGATGAATAAGAGTTTGAATGTAAATAAGTTGTTGGCACGTGAGGTGCATGTGGATGATTCTGAATTGGACACATGAGATGCACGTGTAGTACTCTGCAACTTATCTATGATATTGTATGTACCCAAATTCCTTGATGTGGACCGAATTTCTATTGCAATGGTTCTTGAGAGAAAATGAAAAACTACTTATCGTTTAAACTTGGTATCACTATCGGACTAACAAGTATTGAAACGAGAAAATATGAAGCAATTCATTTCTCAACAAAAGTAAAATATTGAGATACAAAAACTTAGAACATGGGAGTAAGAAGTTTCCACAAGTAATTTTATGAGTAGTGTTAGCATCTAACTTATAGATAAGCTGTGATCTCATTTGTACGCTTAGTTTGGGGGCTTGTGAAAAATCAAGGATGACGATTTTTATCTGTACGGTCACTTTTCCATGAGAAGTGTTTCTACTCGTTGACCCTAAAAATTATTGAAAAATAATGAAAGTTCAACAAACCGTCACAAGAATAAAGTGAGAAAAGTCCAAAAATAGAAATAAAAAGTAGAATAAAGAATAAATTTTAGAAAACGGGGCGTTTACAGGGAATAAATGATTTTGTAATCTCTTTTGAACCTCCTTGCTAGTTTACAACGTTAGTAGGAAGAGTTATAAAATTATTTATCTCAAAAGCGTGAATTGATCACATTGCATAAGGACACGACAATACTTTAGTCGGGGGATTTTGGTGTGTATTAATTTACACACCTTTTATTCAACCAAAACTGGACCTATAAGACCAAAAAACTCACAAATTATGCCAAATATATGTTGTTTTTGTGTTTTTGAAAGTGCAGGTACGGATATTAAAGAAAAGGACAAAAATCAAGCAAAAATGGCATACACGAGCACGGGATTTTGGAAAGAGCATTTAAAGCCGGAGCAGGGGAAGAATTTATCATAAAAGACCCTCAAATTTCATAATATGCAAGATTTTTCCTTGGAAAAATCTTTCAAATTTGTCAACAATGTTCCATGAGGAATCTGAAATTACAAGTTTGGTCCCTACTTTTTACCTAAATCCTAAAACTAACACTACACTACTTAAACCTTACACTTACTAATAAAACCAAAACCCTTAACCATCCATAAACCCAATACCATAACCAAGCCCAAAACACCTAACATGAGCCCACCCCATATTTTACCCGGTCCAGAAAGAAAACGAAAAATAATAAAATAAGTAAAATCCTTCCCTCCACCTTTTTACCCCATACATCTCCCCTAAATCATCCCACATGAACCCTAGTTTTACCACACCCTTAATTACCCACTCCCACAAATAATTACCTTCAATTAAGCTTTCTAGAAGACTAATCACGTGAGAGAAGCATGTCAGGGAATTGATTAGCTTATGATTGGCCTATGTGGCAGAGTGGCAGCTCATGATTGGGTGAAACACCTCACCCAATCATTGGATACCTCTTCTAGTAGCTGAGTCACATGTCAGAGAGTGTAAGCACCTGAGGATTGCCAGCATGTACAAACCAAGGTCTCTCATTGGTTGCTACACATCATCAGATTTAATCCAAGGGCTCTTATTGATTGGAAGAAGCACATATTGATCCAAGGGACATAATTCGAGCTTCCTGATCTTTCTGATTAAATCCTCATCTCTCCTCAGCAGCTATATAAAGCCCCTTCACTCACTCATTTGGAGCTGTTAGTTAGCTTAATTAGGAGTAGGGGTAAAATATAGTAGTTTAGGTTTAGTAGCTCTATTTTAGCTTATTGTACTGTTGTTTTAAAGCTTTCTAATAGTGTAATTTTCATAATAAGCTGTGTACTCTTACAATATTTTAATAAAAATAAAGTTTACTTTCAATTCTTGTCAAAGTAATTCTGAAGTTTTCATTCGAATTTTACAAGCTCTTTTATTGTTTTATAAGCTTTTAGAAGATTAACAATAGTTTTTGCTAGCTTAAATACTATTTTTTCTATTGATTCCATTAAAGTCAAATTTAGTCAATCATAAAAGTCAAAGAAGCTTAAGATGGTGATATGCTGATTCAGTTAGGTTTAGATGATCAATTTGGTTTAAGAGGCTTATTGGTAAGCTAAGATGTGATTTACACTCTTGATTTAAAGTAAGTCTCCTTCATTCTAAATTTCATTTCAATTTTATCTTGTAATATGTCTATGATATTTGCTTATAATTAAGAGCTTGTTAGTCATTACTTTTTGCTGTTTAGTATTAATCATAGCTTACTGGTTATCTGTTATTCATTTTCCTAGCTTTAATAGGTATCTAGTAGCTTATAATGGTTACATTCATGACATAAGGGTGTGTTTGGATGTGTTTGACTTCTGATGTCAAACTTGTTTCTGGTATAAATTGAAGTTTCAATTAGGAGTAATTTGATAAAATAGATAGTTTAGAGGTGTTTAGCATTTGTTTCAAGTGGTTTGGTAGCTTTTGCATTTGTGGATTGAATTTTGGTTCATATAACAGCCTAGATTAGATCATATAGGATTTAGTAGTCTTGTTGCATAATAGTGTTAAAATTTAGTCTAGTATTGCATTAGTAGGAGTGCTGTATTATTAGTTTTAGTCCCATTAGTATGCCTGTTTCCTTGCACCAGTTTACTGTCCCACATCTGATGCTATAACAAGCTAAATTATGCTCCTCATTGTGCCATTTCTATTGTTTGCTTATTCCTTGCTAGATTGGTTATGTAGTTTTAGTAATTTTACTTAGTAGCTTGTAGGTTATTAGTTTGTGCTTCAGCTATTTTTTTTGCCCATTCAGTCACTTTATTCCGTGCACCATATACATATCTGTCCATTTCTTCCACTTGATAGCTCTCATTTTGCTTATTTGCTTGTGGTTATTGCTTGATTATTTGATTTTTGATGTTTTGGAAGGCTGTAGTTCTAGCTTATTAAATATGTGCTTACTTTTCACTTCTGCGCTTATTCCATTTGCTTAAATTGTACCTGCAAATCAGCCCTTAGGCCTGCTCTTTCCTTACTCACTCAACTGTCCCAACAGTCTCACTTAGTAGCTCGGTATAAGCTCATTTTGTTCATATTTGATTTTATTAGTAGTTTGGTATACTAGCTTCTTAGGATTTGCAGGTTTTTGATAGCTTGTAGTTGCCTAGTTGGGATTGTTTGGCTTTTACTGCTAAGAGATCTTAGATTGTTTCTGGTGAGTGATTATTCACTCACTTTTATTTGACCAAAACCGGACCAATAAGACCAAAAACCAAGACAAATATGCCAAATATATGTTGTTTTTGTGTTTTTACATGTGCATGTATGGATATTATGAAAAAGGACAAAAACCACGAGAAAACAGCAAAACCGAGCACGAGAAATGGAAAAAGGTTCAAAAGCCGAGATCGGGGAGCAATTTTCTTTTATGGATGACATTTTGAGCTCAAAAGTTTCAAAATCTATCTTGAAGAATCATATAATGTCACAAATGGTCTTTGGAATAATTTTGCAAATTTGGAATAAGTAGTCCTTTGAGAATCAGAAATTACACCCTTGGTCCCTTTACTTCACTTGTACTTAAAATCCTAAGTCTTACACTTATAAAACCCAAAACACTAAATAGCCCAATCATCCCTAGTCCAGTCCACTTTATTTTACCTCAACCCAGCCCAAACTATTTCACCCTGGTCAAACCTTCATTAACATGCGGTCAACCACTAACCAAACAATAATAAAAACGAATTTACCCTTTCCCTTCCCCCAAATTAACCCCGTACATCACCCCCTTCACCATGAACCCTAATTTTTACATAACCAAAATTACTTCAATTCACCTCAAATACCAATAATTACCAATAATTAAACCTTCTAGAAGTTCAGTCACGTGCGCAGGTGATGTCAGAGAAAGTGATTGAGAATCACGAGGACACTTGTCAAGGCCTAATTGGTGGGAACACGTCAGCTTTTAGCATTGGATCCTGCTGACAATGACAGAGAGTGCGAGACGCAAGGGATTGCCAACCTGGACCAAAGAAAGCCTCTCATTGGTTGCTACACCTCGTACAAATGATCTAAGGGCTGAAATTAGAGATCAAATGATTGGATATGATCAAGGGTCATGATTGAGATTCGAGATGCTTCTGAAGCCCTAGCTGAGCTGCTATATATATCACTCCTCACTCACATTTTCAACCTAATTAGGAGTAGGTATAAAAAAAAATTTTGAAAAAATTGAAAATTTCAAAAATTTTGAGAAAAATCAATGAAAAAGTCATGAAAAAATACAAAAAAATGAGATAAGTTGAAAAAGTTGTACAAAAATATAATAAAGTTTGAATAAGTGTTTTGACACCTTGTTGACTTTCTTGCTGGCGAGAGTAGGAATAAATATTTTGACTTGATCGGGTGTGTTGAGCCCTAGCTTGTTCCCATAACCAATGATAATCATATAAGCTTGTGCTAGTTTTGTACACCAGGAACTATAAAATGCGAATTCTTTCTTAAGAATCTGCAAGTTCCCGTACTTGACTTTATACATGCGCAGCTTAAAAGCTTTCGCTAGTCTTTTACATCAGGAGCTAGAAAACGTGAATTCTTCTTCTAGAATTTGCAAGTTTCCGTAACTGACTTTATATATGCGTGGCTGATTATCGGCTAAGTATTCGCGGGTTTCATTACTTGGAATCTTAAATTGCGAAGAGCGAGAAATGATAGAGTTTATTTAGAAGTTAGATGCTAAACGTGGAGTAGTGGTTCTCTTTAGAGCTCATGAGAGGTACTTGTGGCTTTTTACTCCCATAAAATACGTCACCCATATATAATAGATGTTCTAGGTTAATTAGTGGTATTTAGGTTTAAATAATATTTAATTATTTGTTTTCTTAAGAGAATTTTTGCTTTAAAAGTTGGGTACATATCAAGGAACATAAAAAATAAGAGCAAAAAATGAAAAATCAAAAGTCAAAAGTTGATTATCTATGTGGTTTTGGAGCTACCCGATATTGATGTTATGAGAAAAAAGTCAAGAAAGAAAAAAAGTGAAAAGTATGAAAAAAATATGAGAAAAGTGAAAAAAGTGAAAAGTGACAAAAGTGAAAGTTGAAAGTATGAAGAATAAGAGCTTATGTATAAATAAGTTGTTGGCGCGTGAGGTGCATGTTTTTTGATTAGTAATCAATCACATGAGGTGCACGTGTAGTACTTCGCAACTTATATTTCTGATATTGTATGTACCCAAAATTCCTTGATGTGGACCAAATTTCTATTGCAGTGGTTCTTAAGAGAAAATGAATAACTACTTATCGTTTAAACTTAGGTGTCACTATCGGACTATATTTTTGAAACGAGAAAATATGAAGCAATTCATTTCTCAACAAAAATAAAATATTGAGATACAAAACTTAGGACATGGGAGTAAGGAGTTTCCACAAGTAACTTTTATGAGTAGTGTTAGCATCTAATTTGTAGATAAGTTGTGATCTCATTTGTACGCTTAGTTTGGGGACTTGTGAAAAATCAAGGATGATGATTTTTATCCGTACGGTCACTTCTTAAATAGAAGTGTTTCTACTCATTGACCCTAATAATTATTGCAAAATAATGAAAGTTCAACAAACCGTCACAATTATGAAGAATGAAAAGTACAAAAATAGAAAGTGTAAGTGGAATAAAGGAATAAAAGGAAAATTTTGGAAAACGGAGCGTTTGCGGGAATAAATGATTTTATAATTTCTTTTGAACCTCCTTGCTACTTTACAAAGTCAGTAGGAAGAGTTATGAAATTATTTATCCCAAAAGCGTGAATTGATCACATTGCGTGAGGACACGACAATACTTTAGTCTGGGGGATTTTGGTGAGTGATTATTCACTCACTTTTATTTGACCAAAATCGGACCAATAAGACCAAAAACCGAGACAAATATGCCAAATATATGTTGTTTTTGTGTTTTTACATGTGCAGGTATGGATATTATGAAAAAGGACAAAAACCACGAGAAATCAGCAAAACCGAGCACGAGAAATGGAAAAAGGTTCAAAAGCCGAGATCGGGGAGCAATTTTCTTTTATGGATGACATTTTGAGCTCAAAAGTTTCAAAATCTATCTTGAAGAATCATATAATGTCACAAATGGTCTTTGGAATAATTTTGCAAATTTGGAATAAGTAGTCCTTTGAGAATCAGAAATTACACCCTTGGTCCCTTTACTTCACTTGTACTTAAAATCCTAAGTCTTACACTTATAAAACCCAAAACACTAAATAGCCCAATCATCCCTAGTCCAGTCCACTTTATTTTACCTCAACCCAGCCCAAACTATTTCACCCTGGTCAAACCTTCATTAACATGCGGTCAACCACTAACCAAACAATAATAAAAACGAATTTACCCTTTCCCTTCCCCCAAATTAACCCCGTACATCACCCCCTTCACCATGAACCCTAATTTTTACATAACCAAAATTACTTCAATTCACCTCAAATACCAATAATTACCAATGATTAAACCTTCTAGAAGTTCAGTCATGTACGCAGGTGATGTCAGAGAAAGTGATTGAGAATCACGAGGACACTTGGCAAGGCCTAATTGGTGGGAACACGTCAGTTTTTAGCATTGGATCCTGCTGACAATGACAGAGAGTGTGAGACGCAAGGGATTGCCAACCTGGACCAAAGAAAGCCTCTCACTGGTTGCTACACCTCGTCCAAATGATCTAAGGGCTGAAATTAGAGATCAAATGATTGGATATGATTAAGGGTCATGATTGAGATTCGAGATGCTTCTGAAGCCCTAGCTGAGCTGCTATATATATCACTCCTCACTCACATTTTCAACCTCATTAGGAGTAGGTATAATTTAGTGTAGCTTTAGGAGTAGTTTAGTTAAATTTAGCTTTAGCTTGTTGTATTTTTGCTTTAAAGTTTTGTACTCAATTACAGTTTTGAATAAAATTTCAATTTTCATTTAAATTTCCAAGAAAACTGTTGATCTTAAACTGTTTTCTAGCCTTTCTGTATTGGTTTAATAAAACCATTCAATCTTCATAATAGTTTGTAGTGAGTCTAAGTATTCAGTTTTTGCTTAAATTGATTCAACTGATACTAGTCAACGAAAGTCAAAGGGTAAACTCATGGTGAATCTGGGTAATATAGTGGTTGATCAATGGTATGTGGTGTTGAATTGAGCCTATTCAGAGATAGTCCTGGTTTAAACTTTACTCTATTTCAGTTAAGATCCCAAACTTGTAAGCCTCATTTTACATTTTCTAGTATAATTCTGATTTTCATAAGTAGTAGTTTAGATTCTGTTTAATTTTTTCATTACTAATTGTTGATGCTGGTTTTAGTTGTTTGAAGTCTTATTAATATTCAAATTATGCTATTGTAAGTTTAGAAGTGATATCAGTTAGTTAAATGATTTGTTATTAGTGAATTTGTGTTACTTAGCTTTTGCTGTTATTGTTGTCGTTTGCTGTTTACTTGGCTTCTAGTAGTGTTAATGCATGTAGTTTGATTATTTGTTTAGATGCTACATCTCATAATGTAATGTGTTAGTTGTGAGGGTGTTTGAATTTACTGTGCTATATGTATTAAAGTTGTTCCAGAGGTTGTAGTTGTTTACTGTTCACTAATCTCCATTAGTGTTTAGTGAGATAGTTTGAGCATAAGATTTGAATGGAGTAGCTTGAATCTGTGAGTTGTAGTTATATAGGTTGGTTTAAGTGTTTTTTGGATCTGCTAGATTCTGTGGGTTCTTGTGAATTTGCTGTTGAATATTATGCATAGGTAACTTAGCATTTTATACACTCTTACTCAATTTGGTTGGATCAAATTTGCATCAGTTAAAGAATTACTTCAGTTTCAAAGTCCTGTTTTCTAAATAAAGTTTTGGACCTCAAATCTCTTTGGAATTGTTTGAAATTTTGCTTTATGAGTTGTTTGGTAGCTGATCTTGATATACACATTGGGTTTTCATAATTTGGTTTGCTTTTAGTTACGAAAATTTGAATTGTATAAGCATTTTTGAACCTGCTGTATTCCCCTGCACATCAGATCCCTGTCCCATAAGACTTCATCCTAGTTTTTGTAATAAGCTCAATCTAGTTTTTTCTTTTGTGAAATTTGGTCTTGTGGTTCTCTGTTAGCTTGTCGTTCCTAGTTTGTGCTTATTAGGATTGGTAGTACTCAGTTGATTAGCTTTTGTCTAGCTTAATTCACCCTTCAGGCCTGCATGTGTCCTGCTCCACTAGCAGTTCTAGCTTTATTAACCTGTTCCATTTTGATTGTAAGCTTGTTTGATTGATTCATCTGCAGTTACTTAGGTTAGATTATAGTTAGTTTAAGCTCTTTAATCTACTAGTTTAGCTTATTGGCCTTTGGTTTTAGCTTCTCTATTTCATTTTACTACTTCCTTTTCTGTCCCATTTTTTTCTTGTTTGTAAGCTTATAGTTTCTTCTCTAGTATAGATTTTTGATTGATATTTGGTTTTGTTAAGAGCTTTTAGATCTGGCTTGTAGGATCATTGCTTAGTTTTAACTTAGGAGCTAGTTCTGTTAGCTTATTGCATCTGAGAAGTAGTGTTGTTGAGACAGAGTTTTTGAATTGATTTTTAGGCCTGCAATTTTAATCTGAGCTTATAACTATGAACTTGTGAATGTTTCTGAGTCTCATTTTAGTTAAATAAGTGAATTTGTTGGAGTACATACTTTTGGTTTATTGTATTTCACCTCTCCTAGCTTATTGAGCTTATTTCATAGCTTCATTTTATCTATTTGCTTATTACCTGAAGTTCTGAGCTTATTGAAAATTGTTCTTTGGTACATTTAAGCATTTTTTATCATATATCTTTTGTGTTTCAAGTTTGCTATAGTTTTGTTCACAAGTGCTTATAAATAAGCACTTGTGAATAAGCAGTTGTGCTAAATAAGCACTGAATCGGCTCATTTTCATTCCAAAATTTTTTCTCAAGTTCTTTTTATTATTTTTGATTTTCTGGAATTTTTCCAGATTTTTCTAAGCAGTTTTAGTATTTTTCCTAATTTTCTTTTGATTTTATTCATTATTAAATAGTTTTAAATTAGCAAAAATCCATAAAAATTTAGAAAAAGTTGTGAAAAATACAAAAATATTTTTAGAAATTCTTTTATAGTATTTTAGAATTTTCAGAATTAAATTTTCATTTTTCCACCTTATTTTTCTATTTTCTACAATTTTTATTTCATTTAAATATTTTTTAATTCATAGAAAATAATAGAAAAGTCAAAAAAATATTTTTCTTTTTCTCAAAATTCTTTTTAATAGTTTAATATTTTTAGAAAATTATTTTACATTTGTAGGATCATTTTTAGAATAAAAGTCGCGTTTTATTTCGTACATTACGTTTGCATTTCCATTTTCACGTTTTCAACATTTGTGCATATATAGGTTGTACATTCTACTTATTTCACTATTACTTTTCATTATTTGAATTCCAAAATCATATTTTTCACTTTACCACTTTTCACGACTCGATTTCGCAATTCGATTATTCACGATTCCATTCTACCTTCGCTGGGACACGACCCGGGAAATACTTTCACGAGTATTTCTTCGGAATAATTATATACTATAAAAAGAGTAAAATCAGTTTCCTTCTTTGTTTTCTTCGTTGTCTTCAGTTGGAATTTTTGTTGAAATATTGATGGTTAGAGTGGTTTTAAGATAGACCTAGTAAGATTTAGCTAGTTGGCTCCATTATTATAGCTTTTTGCTCTTATATTAGCTTGTGTTTATTTAGTTTTTGCTTGTGCTTTAGCTAATAGCTTCTTTATCTAGCTCTATAGTTTAACATTTTAGCTTTTCATTAATTAGTTAAAACTGCTCATATTTTCTTATAATTCTGTGCTTAATTTTGAGTTTTACAAAAAGTTGTTTTTAATAAAAGTTGTTATTTTCACTTGCTCTTTAAGTTTTTACTATAAAAAGTTTAAAAATTAGAAATATTTTCTAAAAAGGAGGTACAGGGATTCGAACTCTAGACCTCTAGTTTCCACACAGCACACACTCACCATCTGCTCTAACTTAGTTTTCTTTACTAGGCCTCTTTGTTTAATTTCTTTATTAGATAATTTTCTTTTTAGTCCTTATAATCTTTCCAAACTGAATAGTTTTTTTTTCTAGCTTATTTAAAAAAATATTTCCAGTTTTCAAAATTTTCCCATGTTTCTGTTACATAAATAGACTTTTTAAAAATTTATAGGAATTTTTCACTTTCCATTTGTTATTTCTCTTGAATTCAATGTTGCAAAAATCGTGAATCGGTACTGAGGCGGTCGAGGGCCGATTAGCGATTTTTGACCGATTAATCGGCAGATTTTCTTGACTCGGCCGATTACCTTGGAAATCCCTCCAAGTTCTAGGGCCGATTACCGATTAATCGGCCGATTCGGCTTATTTTTTGCAACACTGCTTGAATTAATTTCTCAATTTTGGTATTTTAATCATAATAAATAATAGAAAAGTCAAAAAAATAATTTTCTTTTTCTGGAAATTCATTTTATTAGAATAAGATTTTTAGAAAATTGTTTCACGTTTGTAGGATCATTTTTCAATTAAAGTTACGTTTTATTTTGAACGTTACGTTTTAAATAATCGCGTTTGCATTTCCGTTTTTACATTTTTAACTTTAATGCATACCTAGCTTGTACAATTTGCATAGTTTGTGTTTGTTTGTTATAATTTGAATTACTTGATCCCATATATTCACTTTTATTCCTATTCACTTCACGAATCACGAACCGAAATCACGATTCCATTCAACCTTCGTTGGGAGAACGACCCGGGGAAATACTTTCGCGAGTATTTCTTCGGTAAAATATATACCCGTACTAAAACGATAAATCAACTTCTTATTCAAGAAGTTCATGTAGATTTAGTCATTTATATCGATTAGACTTTCATGTCTTGGATCATCATTGTATCATCACAATCTATTCACCAAACTAGATTAGATGATTTATGTGTTTGTGCCATAAAACACAAGGTTTTTATGTTGGGCCACAAAACATAGCGAGAGTAGTTGTACCTTTGTAAAAGAACTAGCGGGAGTAATTGTACCCTTGTAAATGAACTAGCGGGAGTGGTTGTACCCTGTAAAAGAACCCGGTATTTAGCTTTGTACCGGAAAAATTGTAAGCGACGATTGTAAGGTTTTCTCCACCGAGAATGGAGCTTGTTGATTTAGTGAAGTAACTCTCGAGTTGAGTACTCGAGGAGTGGATTAGGGCGGAGAGGAGATCCGTAACTGAACCACTATAAATCCTCGTGTTCGGTTTGCGCTTTCTTTTACTTATTGCTTTGCTTTTATACTTGCATTATATCATTGCGTGTGGTGTGACTTGATGGTTATACTTGTTTGACAACTTGTTATATGTTTTATATTAGTCATAAGACTATTATTAGCATTTTACATATTATGGCAAGCTTGATTGAAAATTTGATACAACAAGTTTGAAGTTTTTAAACGGTAACGTATTCACCCCCCCCCCCCCCCCCCTCTACATTTCACAATTGATTTCACAACAACATTTAGGTAGAAAAAGTTGTCAGCACTGGTAAACCAAAGTATGCTTAACCTAGTATACTAGGAACATGCTATTCATTTACAAGTTGGCAAACTACTATGCCCATGTGATTCTATAGTATTTTCCCTTTTATTTAAATGAAACTTTGTAACTAAGATAAGTAAGGCTTCTAAACAAACACATAAAGTAATACTTAGTATTATATTTGATAGGATCCCCTCTCCTAGGAACGAACTAAGCAAAGCTAGCTGCCACTAGTCGTTCTAATAGGAGATTTTTCATCTATCATCAACCGAGTAGTGTGCCGTAAGCTATTCCATTGTAAATCTTTGATTCATTTCTAATAAGATTTTTAAATGTCGAAAAGTACAAATGGTGTTATTGTGGTTTTGGGTAAAGTTGGTGCTACTCTTATTTTTAGTAGCAAGGTGTTGTCATTTGTTCAAACTGCGTGGACCAACGCAATTTCATTGTCCTTGAAGGTAACTACTTCCCCTCCTACTTCCAAAGACATTTGCTTTCCATAGACATCAACCTTGGCGTGGGCCATAGCAAGGATCGGTCGTCTAAGAATTATAGGAATTTTGTCATCCTCAACAATATCAAGTATAGCAAAATCAACGGGGAAAATGAATTTGTCAATTTTTACCAAGACGTTTTTAACTACTCCTTTGGGGATTGCATAGATTTATCTATCATTCGATCTCCATCCTAATAGGTTTTAACTTACCTAAAACTAACTGTTTAAACATTGAAAATGACATAACACTAATGCTAGCTCCTAAGTCAGCCAACGCGTTTTTTACAGTTAAATTACCGATTAAACAAGGAAGTGTAAAACTTCCAGGATCCCTTTCTTTAGGTGGTGATTCATTACGCGATATTGCTGAGCATCTAGCATTAAGCTTGACGGATGATACTTCCTCGAACCTAATCTTACTATCAACAAATTTCTGCAAACATTTAATATTATCAGATTATGGTTTAGAATGTCAACTAGAGGTTGGCAGCTTTTCCAAGCCTTCAAGGAATAAATTTCCTTGCTCCTAAGCGATCCTCTTTTTGACCCTTTTTTAGAAGGTGGTTGGCGCATTTGGCCGTTCAGCTCCTAGTATTGCATTTGCGGGTTTGCTTTCCTTCGTGATATTTTCTTCTTCCTTTTGTATGTCATGTTTGGAAAGTGCCGATGCACTAAAATATCGTTAGCAATGATAACTAATGAATAATTAGGAGTTTGTCCCTTTAATTTATCCTTTGACTTAGCCATCTTGACTTGGTCGGCTGAGTTTCTTTTTGTTTATTGTTCCAGAATATCCTCAATTCTCCCCTCCGTGTTTTCAATGGCCTTATCTTGTGCCCTTAAGGTTAAATCAGTATCTTCAAAAAACTTTTTCATCCATTCTTCGTCTCTAACCTGACTCTTCTTTGATTCTTCTAAGTACCTATTTATTGTCTCCTCCAAATTGATTCTTTTCAATGGAAAAGATGCTATTCTTCCTTCCATGCTTTTAACTTCCTCCTTAAGGGAACAATCTTTGTCACAATGCATTCCTCCGCATACCTTACATCCGACTTGGATAGCATGAACACTTTCTTTAATCTTTCTCACATAATCACTGAAAATCGTCGTTTATGTTGGTTATAGCTTTCATGGTATCCGATACTCCACCAATCATTTGAATATCAGATTCGTCGTGCCATTTTTTAGAATGGTCGGCCATGTCTTGGATTGATTCCAGAGCTTGTGTCGATGTTTTCCCAGAGATTGGTCCTTTAGTGTCTAGCATTTGACGTGTACGAATATCCAGTCCCTTGTAACAAAATAACATTGCGCATCAAACTAAATCAAGTTAAAAATTTTATGCATCAAAATTTTTTACGCACCAAAATTTGTTTTTTGTGCATTAAAAAATGTATGAAAACTTCTTTCACAAATGTTTTATGCACCAACATACCCAGTCTAGTGAAACATACTCATAAATGGGTGGCGTATAAGTTATTTTTTGATAAATGGTTGACTTAAAGTAAAAAGGTTTAATAGTTGGCCAGTTGGGTGACATTCCAATACATAATCCCAATAATATAGTATCCTCACGGGTGAATTCTATGATTCAACATGGTATCATTAGTGGGTTTGATCTCAAGACCTAGTAGTCCACAATAAGCTATTGCCCCTACGCCACCCTGTCAAACCGTTTATCTCTTTTCCCCATAAAAAATTGTTTGCAATTTTTAGCAGTAATATTACATGCGTATTGTTTATGTCATAACTTCCAAACCGTTTAGAGTTACCTAATGCGGTTAACTCATTCTTTTCGTTTTACAACTCCGAACAAAACACAACCAAGATCACCTTCATTAGCTATCAGACGGGCCACCGAAAGCCGACTGCCGCAAAGAAAACTGTCTACGCTTTGCTTTTGCTGTTGATGCATGAATTAGATTAATCTCCGCTTACTGTTTTATCAACAAATTTGTTATTTGATTTTGGTGATGCTTGAAAGATTGCTTTTGCTTTCTGCAGGATCAACAAATATATGTTATTTCTTTAATGGTTTTTATATTTGTATTCTATTCGAGCTTTTGCAATTACGTCGTTTGAATTATGAAAGAGTATCAGATGATAAATTGTGTTCTGTACATTAAGCCCGGGCCTCATTTTATCTATCAATATCACATGAATAATAAAGTGTCCCCACAAGGAAATTTTATTATTCAACAAGTATAACATTTTGATTTTAAGTATAACGATGTGAAAAAATCTCGCACGTTGTGGCATGAGCCTTAGCGACATATTTGACAATCGGTTGATTTTTAGAATTTTTGGTTCAACTATTTTGTTATACTTTTAATTCTATCACACGTGATGCATATACCCTACAAAATTACTAATCTCAAGTCATTAAAAAAAACGTAAGTTGCCTAATATAATAGCAATATCTTTTTTCATTATAAAAAAAGATTAAGAAAAGTAAAGAAAAATAATGTGTAAATATTTAAAATATAAAGTTTAAAACATTTAGTGGTTAATTTGTTATTATACAAAACTTAAACATGCTAAATTATAAATTGATTGGATTCTAAATATAACAAGGTGAAAAAAGCCTAGCACGTTATGGCAGGATCATGGAGACATATTTTAATACCAGATGATCTTTTTATGATTTTTTTATTCAACTATTTTGTTACTGTTTTTATTCTAACACACGTAATGCGTATATCCTGCAAAAAACTTATCTCAAGTCATCTAAAAATATAAGTCGCCTAATGTAACAACAGTATCATTTTCCATTATTATATTTTTTTTAACAAAAGTATAGCAACAAAATCTATAGGGATTTAACATATAAAGTTTAAAAAATTTAGTGGTCACTTTGTTATTATACAAAACTTAAACATGAGGTTTCCTTGTCATTTCATTAAATTTAAATGGAATGTTTTCGAGTTTCTTTAAAATCCACTGTAGATGAAATAGTTTATTTAAGGTTATTATTGAAATGAAATGTAAGAAAAATAAGGATACATAAACATGCAACGAAGTGCGGGTAGCAGTTATATACTGTATCATAAAGCAATTATACAAAAATATTTCAGCGTTACTTTAAGCAATGCAAATATATCATTCAAACATTATCCTAAAAACTTATTTTCTCGTCTACATGTGATAAATCAAAAACAATGCAAATACTTATTTACAGTATTTCAACCTTATAAAAAGTATGCAAATTTATTATTACCGTTGGGTATCAATAATCAACTATTGAAAGCGTTTAGTTGCCCGTTTGATAAATAAGTTATGGGCAATGTTTTAAAAACCGGGTTGACCCGGCCGGTTCAACCGGGAACCGGTTGGGAGACCAGGCCGGATGTCACCGGTTTTTTAACTGTTACGCTACTGGTGGGGATGTCGATGCTATAGATATGAAATGATAAATGCATTTGATGTATCTTGACTCTATATATGTGTTGATGTAAATTTTTAATCTTGTAACATTGAGAAGAAATGGCCTTTTTCTTTTGTTATTCTACAATCATTTGTCTGTTTATTGCATTGTTTTTTTAGCAAAAGTTCACTAAGTTAGACATGTTTGTAATATATAATCGGTTACTCTGTTTTTTTGAGCAAACTGTTACTCTATTTAACAAATCATAATTTGATTTTTTATTTTTTTATTTTTATTTTATTTTATTTTTTGCAAAATTTTATTTTAATATTGTAGGTATGGAACCTAAAGACAAAGTACCATCAGAAACTCAATCTCATTCATCGGTACAATCAAATGTAAGAGCGAAGTCGGATAAAGCATGGGATTATGCAACACTACATATCAAAGAAGATGGGAAAAAAGCATACATTTGTAACTATTGTCATAAGGTTATTCGTGGTGGTGGGATAAATAGAGTTAAGAAACATCTCGCTGGCCAAAAGGGCGAGGTAGCACCGTGTACAAAAGTAAATGGGGATGTTAGATTTACTATGCTAGGTCTTCTGAAAGAAAATGAAAAAAAGGCAAAAGATAAGGAAAATGAAGTTGGAAGTAGTGTTAACATCTCGGAAGATGATGAAGAAGAACCCGTGGCTAGATAATTGCAAAAGGGCATTGGTCGAGTTCTCATCCTTTTTTTTTTTTTTTTTTTTTTTTTTTTTTTTTAAAAAAAAAACGATTCTTCTCAGCCTACTATCAAAAAAGCTATGCAAAGTAAGGAAATTTGGCTATTGCTATGTGTTATTATGATGCTTGCATACCCATGAATGCTCTTAATTCTCCTTAGTTTCAACAAGCTGTAGATAAAATAGCAAGCATTGGTTATGGTTACAAAGCACCTAATTATCATGCTTTGAGGGTCAGTTTGTTAGAAGATGCTAAAAAGTCTGTTTCGTTATTAGTTGAATCATATAGAAGTCAATGGATTGATACTGGTTGCACGATTATAAGTGATGGGTGGACGGATATAAGGGAACGCCATCTGATTAATTTCTTGGTTTATTGTCCTAAAGGGATATCATTTATCAAGTCAGTTGATGCATCTAATATTGAGAATAATGCTACAAATCTGTGTAACTTTTTTGCTGAGATTGTTGAAATGGTTGGAGCAAAGAATGTGGTCCAAATGGTTACCGACAATGCCGCTAATTACAAAGCTGCTGGTAAGATGTTAACTAATAAATATCGTCATATGGCTTGGTCTCCATGTGCAGCACACGGATGATTTCTGTCCAGCCAGGTCTTTTTCTTAACCAACATAAAGGTCACTTATGATTATAAATGAAAACAGTAACCCTTGATTCTGATGAAAAGCCTGCAATTGGTTATGTTTATGAGGGAATGTATCGAGCAAGGAAAAGGATTAAGGAATTATTTAAAAGAAAGAAAGAATCATACAAGCCATACACTAACATAATCGATGACCGTTGGGATAGGACATTGCGTACTAGTATTCATTGTGCGGCTTACTGGTTAAATCCAACTTTCCACTATGATCGTAAGAACTTTTGTAAGAATCCTGAGGTGCTTAGAGGAGTTCTTGATATGGTTGAGAAGTATTTTCCAGGTAATGAATGTATCGAGATTACTAAGCTTTTAGACATATATCGTGATGGTGGAGGTGACTTTAGTAGGGTTAGTGCAGTTAAAGGTCGTAGCCAACATCGTCCGGGTAAGACTAATTTTATATCTTACTGTTAATAATATTATAATGTTATTACAGTATATATTTTTTGCTAACCATTTCCTTTTTTTATCTTTAATGAGTGGTGGAGACTATTTGGTGGAAAATATCCCAAAATACAAGATGCTGAAGGTTGATTATTATAACAGACAAGTAACAATATGTTAGGTTAGAATTAAAGAAGAAGAAAGAAATATATCTTAGAGAGAGAGAAAGAAGTTGGGAGGATTCTAGAGAGAGAAAGTGAAGAAAAATGTAGAATATTAGATTAGGTGAATGAAAGCTCCAACCCCTTCCAAGCTAGGGAAGGGGTATTTATAGTTACAATAAAACGCCCCCTGAAACGGGCTGTGGAGCGGGCTGACAGTGGGTAAAGACCCGACCTGACTCCACAAATACTAACTAACACTAAAGTACGTACTAACTAATATGATAACTACTACGAGCTACAACATGCTAAACTATACTCGGGGTGACCGAGTCTTCATATGAATAAACGTATTCCTAACAATCTCCCCCTAAGGGAGGTCACCCTAGAAAATAAATAATGAATCATAGCATTCAAGTCTTTGAAGACATCTTTGTAGCTCGTAGCCTTTTGATTCTTCATTGTTGAGATCTTTGTGCTTTAAGCGGTAGACTCTAGATGACTTGTTCAGTGTGATGGATGGTCTTGGGAAATTACTTCAAGTTTATCATCCAAATGAGTGTCTAAAAGTCATATTTGAGTAGTAACATCTCCATGTGATATGAACATCTTTGTGTTGGCATGCTCACACTTTTCAGGATCATGATCTTCTGTATCAGAGTTGTGGAAGCATAAATGAGGCCCAATTAATGATCATGATTTCTTAGATTGTGATGTCGAAGTGTGAGCATGTGTTGATGGATCAGCATCTTTTCAGCAATCAATTGCAACCGTCAGAAATTCCTGCAAGTATACAGTTAGCAACAAATCATCCGGTACTTATAGGTTTGGAATTAGAGATTGTCAACAGCATAGTGTGAAGCCTCCTTCTAATCCTTACCAAGACCGTTCCCAATCAGCAAACCCCTGAGAGGATTTACACGATCTACCTAAGTAAATCAATGACTGGGTGAGTCGCTAGAGTTCACTCCACGACTGTAGACCATTGGTAACCGCCGCGACCACTAAGTGTAATCCATAAGGAATTACCGAAGTGACCTGCTTTCAGGGCTGCTTGATGTTGACCCTGGCAGGAATATCCGTTCAATCATTGGGAGTTACAATAGCAACATCCCTCATAAATGTTCTGGCAGATTGCTAAGATCTGCGTAGGACTCATAAGTTTACCACTGGTGTCCTTAATGTTGAACAACCAGGGTAGAAGTAGCACGTGTTCCTATGAGATCTTTGTATGCATCTCGAGGCTCTAGACTCAATAAGTGCATTTGGTTTACCTATGCGGAGATTAGGGAGAGGTCTCCTGCTTCAATATCAACCATCTCTAAGAAATAAGTTGATAGATTACACCGGTTCCCTGTGAGAATGAAACAAGTTCTTTTAAGAGAACTTGAGTGGCTAGAAGGTTTAGTGCAGTGCGTCACTGGGTCCATGACGTCATGTCTTCAATACCGATGTCGCCTTAGCAACCATCAGTAGATTATGAATTGAACCCGGTTTCTGCCCTAAGGTTGAATAATTGGAGGGCTATTTCTTTTCACCCTTTCTCATTTCATTTCTTTTTAATTCTTCAACCCCTTCTTTCTCCATTTTCACATTTCTCCTTTTTTTCATAATCATACCTACGGACTTTTTAATACTATCTATTTGGTTTTGTCCATGGGTAGATCCCTCCAGCTCTGGCGGATCATAGGACAATTTTCCTAACCTTAGCCACCTTATAACATCCTGGCTATCCTATGTTGCCATTTACCAAACCATTGAAAATTCTCTCAACGTGTTTATGATTGAGAAACACATTTGGTTAATACGTTGAGAGTTTTGTCATTTTCAAATGCTCCCCCTTGACATGTGCTCATATGTTTTGATTTGAAAATTTGTACATGTCGGGAAGAGTTGCACTTTTTGAATTGATCTACCTTAAGTGAACATGAACGGGCATTCGAGACACGCTTACATCACTAGTTAGACTAGCTTAAAGTTATTACCCGACCCGATCAGATTCACCAAAGGTTTCTTGAAACGGTACATTCTACTTAGACAAGTCCTTTTCGAGACACACTTACATCACTGGTTAGACCAGCTTGAAATTATTACCCATCCAGGACTAGTCCTTTCAATTCAAGACAGTTGTGTTTCGTCAATTCATGAGTCAAGACTGAGATGCACTCACATGAGATGCAAGGATCCTTTTGCACAAACCATTTGATCCCCCTCAATATGTGCATTGATATATAAAACGAGTTTAGCACATATGGGAGAGCATGCATTGAGATTCAAAATATCACATTTTAATCAGATTTTCAAATTTATCACATTTTCTCCCCCGATCAAAAATTTCAAACCAATTGAGATTTGTGATCCCAAGTGATTTAAATGAGTTTAAAGATTTTGGGGGAAAGATGTGTGATTGAGCCTAAACCACCTAACTTATATTGACCAAAGAATGGTCAACAAAGTCAAATAGCCTAGATCAATACTCCGGGTAATATAAGGTATCACCGGGTCGTTAAATCCCGTTGAGGTGTGAAATGTAACTTTAGCGTGCTTTGTGATCGGGTGTTATTCACATAAAAGGTTTGTTGTGAGAATTATTTGGAGATTATTAACAAAAATAGCTTAGGAAAGCTATGTGAATGGTTACTGGTATTGAGATCGAGAAGAAATCACCTAAAACTTAAAACCATACGTTTGCCGAAGACGGTGACAAACGTACAAAAACGTGAATACGGTGATCTGGAAAGGCTACTGGTATGAAAATTTACTTTTTACAAACCTAATGATGAGAGAAAATTTTTGGAAATTTAAAACTAATTTTTACACTAATTTAATAATTACTAATAATTAAATACTATTTTTCTAATTACTTTTAATTAACTAAATTAACCTAAATTATAAATAATTATGAAATTAACTTGGAAAAATAAAAATTAAACTTAGAAAAATCTAAAATACTATAAAACTAATTTTAGAATTGAAAATATATTTTTAAGACTATTTAATTAATTATTACTAATTATTAACTAATTATTAATTACTTTTTAATTATTTAAAATAACCTAAATTCTAAATAATTATTAAATTACACTAGAAAAGTGAAAATAAAATTTGGAAAAACTAAAAATAACTAAAAACTAATTTTAAAATTTAATTTATATTTTTCTGATTTACTAATTAATTATTAACTATTTAATAATTACTAAAAACTATTTTTAATTAAGAAAAATACTAAATGATAAAAGAAAAATCTGAAAAAATTACAGAAATAGTTTTTACACACCAGAAGCCTAGGAAAATTGTAAAAATGGAATTTGCTTATAAATAAGCTGATGAATAAGCCAATTGGCTTAAATAGAAGCTATCACTTCTATTAAAGTGGGCTTATTTGAGATTTTCTTTTTCCAAACTGTTTATTACAACTTATAAGACAACTTTTGTGAAGTGATTTTGACTGAGGTCAAGGAAATAAGCACTTCAAGTGCTTATTACCTTAACAGTTGACTTTTATTGACCAAGAGTGGAAATAAGCCAAAATCAGCTTGTGTGGGGTCCACTTTGGTGAAAACAGATGCAATTAAGTACAATGAGCAAGTTAAAGCAAGTAATGCACAAATAAGCTAAGTAACTAAGCTCAAACACCAAAATAAGCACTTGCTTATTTGATTCTGAGGCAGAAAAAGGGACAAGCTTTTGGGTTCAAACAAAGTGGGGTCCACAAGTCTAAAGGTCAAATCAATGGTCAACCCTTACTCCCTGGTAGGAGGGGGTTGTATGAAACCAAATAGGGGGTGTGGGACCCACTGGGTCAGTCACAAAACACCACCAAAGTTGGGTGGGTGAACTGAGTGGTCTGTGCACAGGGCAAGAGCTTGCCCTGCAGCTCACTTTGAGCTTGTACACAAGCTGGTAGAAAAATCACAAAAATAAAATACCTATAGGATCTTATACTTCTACTGACAAACTATTACCACAACAAATTTCATAGACTAATATCAAACACAAAAATCTAGAAAATTAATGCCATTTTTGGTTTTTCTGAGGTGATGAACTTTTGACTTTTAACAAAACTTTGAGATTTTGACTTTATTGAAACTCAGATCCTATTTGTTGCTTGAATCTGTTGTATTGGGCTAAAAGACAACTATTTTAAGCAATAACACAAACTTATGAGTTGATTTTATGAAATCTCAAACTTAAATATCACCACAGTTAATCTGTGGTGATGATTTTGGTTGTGGTTTGACTTCTGAGTTTGTGACCACTAAAAAAGGATTTGGTTTAGTGTATTTAGGACTTAAGTGAACTGTATGAACAACAAGTAACAGCTGAGAACAACCACAATGCTAGAAACAGTTCAATCCAAACACCCCTTTAAAACTGATTTTGACAAGTTTATGAAGCAATTGATCAAATTAATCCAAATAACTGAGATATAAGCTACTACTAACTACATATAACAACAAATGAACAAGATTAAACACAATTAATCACTACAACTGAAATTCACATTATGATCCAAATTTATTCTAAAAAACTGAAAATATAAAACATAATACAATAAACCTTCAACCAAGGCTTAACCAAGGTGTCTTGGAACTGCTACAAGCTCCAGCTTATTCAAGGAATAAGCTGGTAATGTCCATCTTGCTTATCCATTTCAAGCAACTTCCACAAAGCTTCCAAGTCTAATGCCAAGGTTATTTCCTATGATCTAAATTATCTGATTGTATTTTATCTTTTCTTTTGTATATTTAGAACTTAAGTGAGCTTCTGAAACAAGATTGCAATAATGATAAGCTTAAACAAACTTAAGTTAAAAATTGAAAATTGAGGTTGAAACTAAAATGCATCAAAATAACTTTTTAAACTGAAACTGATACTTTTATATTAAAAAGAAGTAACATTACAATGAAAACTACTTAAAAAATAAATTAAGACATGCCTCAAAGGTTTACAAGAGCTAAATACTTATACTACGAATAAAAATACTTCACTATCTCTTCCACATGGCTTCCTGGTCCACAATGAGGGTTCCACATGCTTTTTCGTTGACCATAGACCAAATCCCAAGCGTCCAATTATGCTAAGATGATCCTGAGCCCTTGATTGCCATTTTCCCGCCCAAACTTATACGGGGTAAGTTTTAGTGGTATTGGTGGGTGTTGGTGAGGGCATTTATGGTGGTGGGTTTGTTAGGTGAGGGTTATTAATTGTGGGGGAGATTTGGTGAAAAAGGTGAGGAGGGGGGGGGATTGTTTCCCTGGTTTTGCGTTGTAATGTTGGGGGAAGAATGAGGGTCAAAGGTCGTTTGACCTTGTTTGACCGTTTGACCCTGGGTGGTTTATTAGCAAAAGGGAGTGGGCCGGATCTTTGTGGTGGACTGGGCCTAGGGGTAAGGTTTGGGTTTGGTTTTTGGGTTTGTGAAATAATAACAAACAAGGGTCCGGATGGTTAGTTTAGGCACAAGGACCAATTTTGCAATTCCTTCAAAGTTGAGGGGCTGAAGTAGATTATTTCCCAAAGTGCTTCCAAGGACCACTTATGCCAAGATTCCAAAGATCACAAACCATTTTTCCATTTTTCACATTTCAAAATTTCCCAGGGACCTATTTTGCCATTTTTGGATTTTCAGGGACTAAACATGTAATTTTTGAAAATCTTGATACCCAAGTGTAATTTTTATGATTTTTGACTTTTAAAACCTTGGGTAGACTTTTCCTTTCAAAATAATTGCAAAGGGACTAAAATTGATAAGTTTTGAAACTCGGGGGACTGAAACTGCCAATATTGCAAACTTTATACGTTTTTCCTTTGTTTTTGAACATTTTGCATTTAAAACACCTAAAACACAATCCCTGGGATAATTTAAGTATTTTGATATCTTTTTGATTATTTTTGTGAGTTTTGGCAGTTTAAATATATCAAAAACGATGAGTGTTTGAGCACTCATCAATGTGTCAGATTTAAGAATGACTGATTTTGAGATGATACATTAGCTCCCCCTCAATCCTTGAGGGAGTGTGTTATGTGTTAGAAATGATAAGTTTATAAATGATTTAACGTTTAACGAGAAACTCATGAAAAATTCATATACTAACACATAACAATCACACTTAATACACATTATATATGCACAAAGATCTTGTTTTTATGATATATATTTTTTGAAATCATGCTCCCCCTCAATTGATGACACATTTTCAATTAAATATTGTGCACAAAAGATTAATCCTTTAGCATCGATTGAGTGGCAAATTTTAAACAACATTTCAAGTTTGTTTGATCTTCAAAAACCATGGTACCACCAAGTTTGGAGCAAATATTTTCCTGAAGAATCATTGAAGGGAAAAATATTTGAGAAGACTTCTCTTCTTTTACCAGAAATGATGCACTTAAGCATACATTGATGAGGCGAAAAATGAACCACTTTTAGGGGGTCATTTAAGCCCGGAATTGAACTTATTTGATCAAATATTGCCCTAAATCATTCCTTTTGTGATTTTAGGTACTTTGGGAGTGAATTCTGGAAAAGGAAGCAATTCAGACGTTTTTGGAGCATAAAAGTGAAGAAAACGGCAAAGACTTAATTTTCCATGCTGAGAACAGTACCTGATGGTGTCAAGAAGGAAATCATGACGGCGTCAAGAGTAAAATCCATGACGACCCAGTGCAAACCTTACGGCGTCACAACAAGGGCGTCAAGACTTAATTTGGTGACGGCCTGCATAAGGGATACACATGACTGCGTCAGACCCAGATCTAGGCAGTCCGAGAAACTATTTGGCGGCGAGATGACGGCGTCAGACTTTTGTTCTTGACGCCGTCACCTATGAAAATCTATATATAGTTTTCTATTTTTCATTCATAGAGAGAAACTTGTGTGGAGAAAACTAGGGCCGAACTTTGTAAACCCTAGGTTGTATTTTACAGTGTTTTCACCCCTTGAATCCCTTCATGTTCAATTGAGATAAGTCTTCTTTCAATTCAATCAATATGTCTATGTGTTGTTTGAATATATCTTATGCTTGTCTTGATTTCAACATGCTAGGCTAGATCTATATATCTTGTGTTTGCTTAGATGTAATGAAACCTAGATGTTAATTATGTGTTGATTACTTGTTTATGGTTGTATTCGATGAATGATTTCAATGTTAGGCTTAAGAAAACTGGCAGATCTCTATTGTGTAACATGCTTGAACGTCTTAGGAAACATGAACCGATGTGTACTAGGTTTTATTGGTTGCATTTAATGCATGAGCAAATTCTAGTGATCCCATGTTAGGAGCTTCTTAGCCGGCTCGACATAGGAGTGAAGTAGGCGCTCATAGGATTGGGGAAGTAAGTACGCCACCCCATGAATGGTATTAAGGAATACAATCCATCATCCACGCAACTGTAACAAGTAATTAACATGTAAAAGATATCTAGGGAGTAGTGAAATCTAAGTAAACACAATTCTCCCACATATTGCTCACAACTTTAGTTTAATATAGTTTATTTTCATTTTTAGTATTTTATTTTGATTGCATCTTTAGTATTGGGTTAGTTGACTAGCAACTAATTCTGCCCAACTCCTTCAAACCCGAGATTTTTACTTGCTTTCATAAAATATAAAAAATACAAAAAGAATCATCCCTCATCTCTAGACCTAGTCTTTAGGTTTTCTAATCCTACCGACACTATTCCTAGCTGAACGATCAATCCCCCGGTACTTGTCATTATACTATACTACATCGATCAGGTACACTGCCTGGTGGGGGTTGTAAGCTTCTCGAGATCCCTCGAGAGGTAAAGCCTGGTGCAATCCCTACGCATCAAGTTTTTGGCGCCGCAGCCCGGGGAATAGTTATTGTCTAGGTTAAAATCTCTTTTTATTAGGTCTACTTGCTAGATTCCTTTCTAGTAAGATTTTATTTTTATTTTTAGGTTCTCTTTAGTCTATCTAATTTCTTCGTGTTTTTGTTCGTAACTCTTCACCATCCGACATCATGGACGATGGTAACATCTTTGAACCCGTCATCCCACCACAACAAAAACCCACCACTAGATAACCAACCTCTTAGGCCCCGAACCCTAGGAGAGTATTCCCGACCTAGCCACCAAGGCTATCGAAACACCATTGAGCTCACCGGAGCCAATGTGACCCCCTTGCGATCCGACACCATCCGGTTGGTGCAAAGCGGATGTGCATTCCATGGACTTCGTTCCGAAGATCCAAACCAACATCTCAAGGACTTCCTTAAAATCGTAGATTCTATAGACCTTGATGTTACAACTAGAGAGTCAACCCGATTACGCCTATTCCAATTCTCTCTACGTGATCAAGCTAGCCAATGGCTTGAACGTTTACCCGCGGGATCCATCACCTTATGGTATGATCTCACCACTTGTTTCCTTGCTCAATTTTTCCCACCGGGGAGAACTACCAAGCTTAGAAATGATATCTTGATGTTCCAACAACATCAAGGTGAAACCTTTAAGAAGCATGGACTCGATACAAAGACCTACTCCGAAAAGTCCCTCATCATGGCATCGAACCACGGCTCCAAATTCAAATCTTTTACGATAAAGTTAACTATCAAACAAGGAGGGCTATAGATTACGCAGCCAAGGGTAGGCTAAACAGACTTAGCATTGACGAATGCTGGAAAGTTCTTGAGGGGTTGGCACAGTACGAAGAAGAAGGATGGGAGGACCCGATGTTTTCAAGCAAGGGGAAACTCGATTACGCACACGCCACCAAGAGAAATTATTAGGAAGTATCGAGAAGCAGGTAAAAGAATTAATGAGAGTTGAAAAACCTGCTACTGAAACCGCGTGGAATCCTAATTTACGTAGGAATGCGGTTATCAACCATAATTTTCCTGAACGTTCACGACAAGAGGAGTTCGAAGGGATAATGGTAACCTTCATGAATAATCAGGAAAAACAAATCCGGCACTTAGAAGCACGCATGGAAAGCACTCGCAATGCTTTTATGGATTTAGTAGACAAATTCATATCAAGGATCAAAGAGAAGATTAAGGAAAAATCTGCACCAAGAAAAATCGAAAAAATCTTTGAGGTTTCAACTCCTTTAGTGTTTGACCAGGAGGATAACGAGAAATCCTTTCCAAGTGCTTCACCGTCAATCACCTCCTACTTTTGTGAGCATCCTCAGGAAGAGAAAAAATCACAATTTCATAACATTTTCGTTGGATGCTTGCAAATCACGCTCCCAAATTTGTGCAAGAGACGTTCCTTTGGTTTTAAACCCGGTGTGAAGAGGTTGCACCTCAAAAACACCACAGCTTGGAGACCCTCTATGGAACAACACCTCTTTGTACCCACCGTTGACCAATGCGAAGGGTACAACTTAACTAAAACCTCACCCACCCCTTTCTATAACCACACCTCTTTCCGTGACAGTAATGAAATGTTCGACCCTGGTGGACTTAACTAATAGGATAGCTACTCATAGTTTTTACTTGTGTTTAGCTATTCACACTAAGTGCAGGGACTGAATGTGGAATTACCTCTTTCTATTCCTGATGCGGGCATCTGACGGCGTCAGATGTTAACTCTTGACGCCGTCACCTCGCTATCTCAGCAATAATAACCCAAACTCCATCACTTTCAACTCATACCCCACAAATCTCACCCAAATTGCTGCTCCACCTCTGAGTCTCCATCATCCAATCCGACATCTTTCGTGACTAATCTCCACTTGGTAAGTAGTTTTTCCTCACTCTTTTTCGTTCAATTGTCCTTAGGTTCAACCAATTTTGAAAACCCCCTTCATCCGAAACCCCATTTTTGACCCATCATTGATAAATCGTAATGCCTTCCCCTTGGTGATTTGTAATCATGAGGTTACCCTTAGATGATGTTATCCTATTTGAATCATGCATTAATTTAGGAAAAATCTTTCATACCACGGATTTTTTGACCCCCCACCCATGTTTTCTGTTTAAAGGAGTGTTTGGGTAATGGGTTTAGAGTTTGAAAATTGATTTTTCCCTCGTAATTGCATGGCCCAATTTCTGCTTGGTCTGACGGTGTCAGGATCTCCTTCCTGACGGTGTCAGATGTGTCTGACAGCGTAATCCAATAAAATTCTCGTTCTAATCGTTTCCGTCCACTCTATCTTTTTCCAGGAAAATGAGCAAGCGATCACGACAACACCGTGGCAGCTCCTCTAGGTCCCAACAAGTTAACTATGGGGAATTGGTCCATAGTTGGGATGAATTTGACAATGTTGCCGCTACAACTAAGTATGCGGAGCTTGTTAATCACCACATTGATGCTAGTGCTGTGATTGATTGGGCGTTTCTGAGGTCCCAAGGGTTAGAGGCTGAGTTTTTGGGGAGGATCCAAACTGATGGGTTCACGGGTCCTTAATGGGAAAGGTTGTTTATGATGAGGGAGACTGTGTATAGTGAGTTGGTGAGGGAGTTCTTTGCGACCTTCCACTTTGATCAGGCAGAGGCCAGGACGGACATGGGGGGTACCACTATTTACTTTAGGTTAGGAGGGGAGGTTCGATCATGTTCGGTTACTGAGTTTGGGTGGAGGATAGGTTTGTATACTAGGGAGGAGGCTGTTGAGGGAGGTTTTATGCAGAGGTTGTTACATGGGGAGACTGTGAGGAGCGATATGAGGTGCGCCACTTTTTGGCCGACCATCGGGAACGGGGTGTACACCTCGACTACTGGGGCAGCATCAATAAGGGACCCCGTGATCAGGTTAGCCCACAGATGCATCACATACAGCTTGTCGGGGCGTCATGGCACCACTCACCGTGTCACTGCTTCAGATCTTTTCTACCTATATACCATCTTTTCAGCGGATGTTTACTGTAACATCCCATTTTGGGTAGCTAGCTATTTGAAGACCAGTGTGGGGGAGAGGGATATTGACTGTATGGGGGGATGTTCGTGACCTGGTTGGCTCGATCTTATGAGTTTCTTGTTCCCCAGATCATGGGATACTTGAGCGACTGCGGGGCTTGCAGGGTAGTGAGGGCTAAATCCCTCAGGCAGATGAGCATCGTGATGCAGCTGGTAGATGGGTCATATGGCTGGTACGAGGGAGGAGGACCTGATGGTGCTGAGGATGATGATGATGAGGGAGCACCCCAACAGCATCAGTTCGGGGGTTATGAGGTTGGGTCAGCTGATTACTACCGACACATGAGTCGAGGAGACTGGCAGGCACACCAAGGAGCCTGGATGGGTCAGGTGGACGCATGGCAGACCACCACTGACCAGCGCTTTGATTGGATGTATGATAATACCATCCGCCAGATGCAGCACCTCTCCGCCCGTGATCAGATCGAGCCCCACCTGCAGATTAACCCATTCCCCGGTCGTGAGACAGACTACCCTCCCTACGGGTACACAGGGCACCTCCCTCCTGGTTATGACTACCGTTATGGTCCCCCTCCCCAGTGATCTTTCTTGATGTCTGTTATGTTTGAACAATTTATTGATGGTGATGTAATTTGAAACAATTGGGATTGTAATAATTTAGGTTGTGGCCTTTGTTGGCCTTGGATAATTTTATTTTTATCTTTATGGTTACGTTAATTAGTAATAATGGGATGTGCTTATGGTGTCATTCTTTGTTTTGTGTGATTTTGATTTTGATTTTGTTTTGTTTGTTATTTGCTTCCGTATGCATGCTTTATTTTTATTGTTGGTAGATCATGTTTCAAAACTAAAATAGTGGAAATACTTTACTTTGTTGTTTGGCTTAGTCTTAACTTCATCCAAAGGTATTTTTGCAAAAGATAAGTGTAAGGGGAAACCCCAAATATGTTTTTAAAGAAACAAAACCGATCATGATTCTCCACAATATTAAGTGAACATGTATATTCGTATTTGTTAGAGTCAAATGCTTGTATCGAGTCATAATGATGTTTTGCAGGATTTTCCAGGAAATAGGACCAAGTTTTTCCAGAAATTTTCCGGAAACTTAACATAAGAATTTCTGCATGTCACTTCTGACGGCGTCACGAGTTTACTCTTGACGGCGTCACGTGTAAAAATCTGGAAATTTTACCAGTTTTGTTTTTCTAACGGAGTCTTAAAGTTTTTGTTGAATTATTAGTTTTATAATCTCCAGGAAATCTGCAAACATCATTCCACAAGCATTATATCTTACTTTGTTTTATAGGTTTTATTAGCATATGTAGATTGCCGTCGATTTTATGCGAGGTTGCCTTGTCTGTTTTCTCAGGTTTTACAGGTTATGTATGACAAGAAGATGATTATTATTCTGGAAGGGAAGCTTTGATTGTTCATTTTCTTGGAGGAAGATTTAACTTGGCCACCTTATTATCCATACCGAGCGAATCAGGGGAGTATTTGATTTCATTCGTTTTACTTATTTCACTTTTACATTCTTTACTTGAACATTGGGGACAATGTTCATCCTAAGTGTAAGGGGAGGGTAAAATGATGATACCTTATAGATATACTTTTGCTTGAGTTTGTTTGTTGGATGGTAGATGTGTAATAAAACTATGAGAAATACTTGTTAGTGTAATTTTAGCGCCAAATTTAAATTTTTTTACAACATTTAGGAGTGAAACTTTAGCCATAGCAAGCGTCTCATGGATAGGAGTCGTATGACTAGCACAAAACCGTACTATTCAGAAAAATTTTCCACCCAAATATGTGAGGTTCGCCTTTAGATTTGATAGGAAAAACATTTACTATTAGTGCTTATGAGTGTACCGGTAGCATTTAGATTCTAGAACTTGCGTTAGTGATGCATCCCGAGACCGCTAGTGAGACTACATTCGTGTAGTAGGATTTACTACATGATAAGAGGCATTAGGATCACCCTTGTGTTAAACCCGTATCATAATTAGTTGACCATTTAAGTCATATTACTTGGCTAGTTAAGTCAATTAATTTTTCCCACACCCTTAGCGTTGTACTCATTTTTAGTACAACATACCCCTAGTACACCCCTCCGAGCCTATCTTTTCGTTTCTAACTTTAAGCATCTTACTTAAAGGAAGAATTTGTTACACCCCACTTAAATGTACAACCAAATCGCCTTAGCCTTCCGTGTATGCACTCATCTTTAGTGCATTATTGTTATTTGTTAAACCCTAAGTTAATTATCTAATTGATTACATGGTTGCTAAGTCGAGTCATATCCTTGTACATATTGTTTTGGGACGATTGGAACTCATGGGTAAAGTACTTATTTTATGAAGTAATGGGGAAGAACATCATTTATTACCCCCATATGTACGTTAATCTAAAAAGTACTCCAAGTGTTTTGATTATCTTGATTCGAGTCATTAGATTAGTTTATTGTAAAGTATGTAAAAATTCAAGTGTAAGGGGAATTTCCATTCCCTATGATGTATTATTTTGGATGGTAGGGTAAGAGTGTATGCAAAAAAAAAAAAAAAAAAAAAAAAAAAAAAAAAAAAAATCAAAAAATCAAGAAAAAGAAAAAAAACATACGGACTACCATCCTGTTTCATTCTATGTTTATTTTATGTTTTTGTTATTTTTCATTTATTAGCTTAAGTCGAGTCTAGTCTTGGCTTAGCAACGCCACATTGTACATGTAATTGACCAAGATTGTTAACTCGCCACTAGTAAAGACTGCCTATATCCAACAAAACCGTGTATTCCATATCCCTACACCTAACGTTACAACCCTTTAAAAGACCTCTTTGATAGTTTATCCTAGGTGCTTACGCCATGTGGTGGAGGATTGACCCTTTCCCAAGCCTATGGTAATCTATTTTGCTATGACAGGTAGTGAGAGATATTTTCCGTTTCCATATTGTGATATTACTTTATTACACCCGAGAGATGTGAGTATCTAAACACTATTTGTGAGGTGCTAGTATATGACCTCCGTGCTTGTCTTTGGTCTTTAGTGGAACGATTATTTGTTATAATTACTTTTATATTAGTGTTAAATGACCCCTAACTTGTATTTTGATTAGAATAAAAGCGCATTTGCTTGAGGACAAGCAAATCTCAAGTGTAAAGGTATATGATGAGGCGAAAAATGAACCACTTTTAGGGGGTCATTTAAGCCTGGAATTGAACTTATTTGATCAAATATTGCCCTAAATCGTTCCTTTTGTGATTTTAGGTACTTTGGGAGTGAATTCTGGAAAAGGAAGCAATTCAGACGTTTTTGGAGCATAAAAGTGAAGAAAACGACAAAGACTTAATTTTCCATGCTGAGAACAGTACCTGACGGCGTCAAGAAGGAAATCATGACGGCGTCAAGAGTAAAATCCATGACGACCCAGTGCAAACCTGACGGCGTCACAACAAGGGCGTCAAGACTTAATTTAGTGACGGCCTGCATAAGGGATACACATGACGGCGTCAGACCCAGATCTAGGCAGTCCGAGAAACTATTTGGCGGCGAGATGACGGCATCAGACTTTTGTTCTTGACGTCGTCACCTATGAAAATCTATATATAGTTTTCTATTTTTCATTCATAGAGAGAAACTTGTGTGGAGAAAACTAGGGCCGAACTTTGTAAACCCTAGGTTGTATTTTACAGTGTTTTCAAGGGTTTTCACCCCTTGAATCCCTTCATGTTCAATTGAGATAAGTCTTCTTTCAATTCAATCAATATGTCTATGTGTTGTTTGAATATATCTTATGCTTGTCTTGATTTCAACATGCTAGGCTAGATCTATCTTTTGTTTGCTTAGATGTAATGAAACCTAGATGTTAATTATGTGTTGATTACTTGTTTATGGTTGTATTGGATGAATGATTTCAATGTTAGGCTTAAGAAACTTGCAGATCTCCATTGTGTAACATGCTTGAACGTCTTAGGAAACATGAACCGATGTGTACTAGGTTTTCTTGGTTGTATTTAATGCATGAACAAATTCTAGTGATCCCATGTTAGGAGCTTCTTAGCTGGCTCGACATAGGAGTGAAGTAGGCGCTCATAGGATTGGGGAAGTAAGTACGCCACCCCATGAATGGTATTAAGGAATACAATCCGTCATCCACGCAACTGTAACAAGTAATTAACATGTAAAAGATATCTAAGGAGTAGTGAAATCTAAGTAAACACAATTCTCCCACATATTGCTCACAACTTTAGTTTCATATAGTTTATTTTCAGTTTTAGTATTTTATTTTGATTGCATCTTTAGTATTGGGTTAGTTGACTAGCAACTAATTCCGCCCAACTCCTTCAAACCTGAGATTTTTACTTGCTTTCATAAAATATAAAAAATACAAAAAGAATCATCCCTCATCTCTAGACCTAGTCTTTAGGTTTTCTAGTCCTAGCGACACTATTCCTAGCTGAACGATCAATCCCCCGGTACTTGTCATTATACTATACTACATCGATCAGGTACACTGCCTGGTGGGGGTTGTAAGCTTCTCGAGATCCCTCGAGAGGTAAAGCCTGGTCAATCCCTACGGATCATACATCAGATCGGAAAGGCACAAATATAAAGTAATTCGTGCCTTTGTTAGGAACAGTCGTCTTTTTGGCGACGAACTTTCCCCAATACTAAGACCGGGTTGCTATCTGAAGTAATAGCAAACCATTATTTTAAATCCGGGTTGCAGTCTGAAATAACTTCAAGCCATTTAGGCATGTTTTGAAAAACCTTTTGAACTTCTGCTCGAACTTCATTTAAAGTCCCGTGTCATTATTGAATGACATTTCTAGGACCGTAAATGTTATCGATGCCAGAAGACATGCCTTTAAAAAAACTATTTTTGGTATTTTCTAATTTTCTGATTTTTTATGGGTTTTTGTTGGTTTTATATATCTATATACATTTAGGTATAATATATGTACAAAGGATACTATTAAGTTTAAGAAGATGTTGACATGAATACCGAAATGAGGATTTCGTTCAGCTTGTTGTAGACACGTGTAGTCAACATCTCTTAACCATTCACCACCAAAGCATTCGAGGCTCATGAATAATTGTCTGAACTTGTGCCTTCTCAGTGTGATGCTTTGGTAGCTTCTCCCCAAACAGACAATCATCTTCATGAGACCACTTCCCCCAGACAGTTGAAGTGATGCAAAAAGTCTCATTGAATGAAGCTCGAGAACCCCAAAGAAAACGATAACACCGAAGTAACAAGGTGAACCACGGATCATCTCTGTGGTAAACAATCCCGGAATGTAAGATGAAGCCCGATCACATGACCCTGTTGTACGTCCCTGATGTACACATTACTCTGCGGTTTTGAGCAGTTGTCTATTCAGGGGAATAAGATATCAACATATTCATTTCACCAAATGCTTTCCAGTTATCTTACACATACCAACTTAATCTATATTGTACGCATGTATCCAACACAAGAAGAAACGATGACACCAAAGTAACAGGTTGAGGCACTAATCATCTCTGCAGATATCTCCTCCGGAATATATGATTAAGCCCGATCACGTGAACCTGTTGCGCGTCCTTGATGTACACAAATCTCTCCCCTGATGGTTGCAATCTCATCGGAATCATCATACCATTGTGTACATGAAGCATTAACCAGAAGCACTTTACCGTAAACCATATCAGCTCGTATGAAGATGTCGCTAAGCAATATCATCTCATACTCCAAATGTCCTTCTCATATTTCTTCCTACTGAAAGCTGAAGTAGTATATGCCACAAGTATCAAGAGACTACTTCCCCCATGTAGTTGGAATAATACACCAAACGCTACGAGTTAATACACTGAGTTTCTCTACGGTTATGACATATGTCTTCCCGGGATAACTTCAATTAAGAAGAAGTATTATGTTCATCACGTGTACTCGTTATGCATTCAGATGTATGTCTCCTTCCCCCTTGCTAGTTTTGATACATCAGAATCAACAACAACTTTTACGCACATCTACTTGAATTGTTGAGAAGAACCAAATAAGCTAAAATGTATCTAGTGAGAATCAACTGCTATAGAACCGCTCACTAATTGGGTTAATCCTCCCTCCCAATTAGTAAGCCCATAAGTGTACTTGCTCCCTCCCAAACTGACAACCCGTTTAAAACAACATTGATGCTTGTTGAAGAAGTGTCTCTCAATTCTGCCCAAAATGTCTTCATTCTCTTAACATGTCATCCACAACGTAAAGTAGATCATAGACTGATAATCTGTAGCTTCTTCACGGGTTTGTTTGGGGAACGTCATGTCGACATTTTCAACTCACTTAGAATGCTTCCAGTTCTTCGTAAAAGACCCCAATGTACACAATTCTCCCTCCATGATGATGACGATCACTCGGAATCATCATAACTGTGTGTACATAAACATATCAACTAGAAGCTACATACAAATCACTACCCCATGAGTAGAAGTCGATAACAATTCTCTTCAACAATTCTCTGCAGATCAACCCCTAATTAAACCTCTTTTCACTTCCACTGGATAATAGTAAATGACCACGTATGGAGAAAACCCGATATACCAAACTTGAAACTAAAGTAGAGTTCCCAGCTCTTGTGTCTTAAGCTTGCACTAATGTTGGAAGAACGGTGTAGAGAATTTATGCTCCAAGCAAATCTCTAAGTACTCACTACCCAACCATAGCATGAGACATTACCACCTCTTGCGATTATCCACAGCGACAACGGCGTGTGACACTGAGTACTACAACGTAACTCCTTAAAGTGATAGTTAACCAGGTCTCCAACCATCCACCTCGACTGCTGGTAACTAGATAAACCAAGTCTTCAACTTAAATCTCAAGCACGAGCAAGTTATCGTTGAAAGTCATACATCCAACCACCCTGACTTCAAGATAAACTAAGATCACGCCTTTGTGAAAGTCAACTTCAATCTCAAATATGTGATACCCAATCAACTCCGTAGTCACAATTAGTCTTCCTTAGTTAGTGGGATATTAGGTGTTGGAGGAGAGGAGAGTCATTTCACGCATCAATTAACATGTATTTTATTCACACTTCTCCCCCTCAAATATTGCATATGAGGATGCGATTTTTGATTGAACAAGTGAATAGAAATACATGTAGTTTATCCACACTTCTCCCCCTCAAAAATTGCATATGAGGTTGATCCACTGTTCACACTTCTCCCCCTCAAAAATTGCATTTGACGATGCCATTTTTTATCGAGTGGATAATAACAAATACAATCCGATGAAGGTAATCCACTTGAAGACTGAACAAGCGTGGAACAAATATGAAGTTTGTTGATGAGAATGGTCAAAAGCAAGAACATTTCACAACTTCAGAAGATAAAGCACACTCAAGCGTACACTTTTCTTTTCTTTGATGAACGGGGCCTGAAGTGTTGTCAGCAGACGCCATAATGATGACAATGAGGACTGAGGCTTGAACTGATTTGTTCAAACGTCATAGTCGATGAAGAACGAGGCCTGAACTGAAGTATTCAGACGTCATAATGCACACATACATCAACATTGACTTGCCAGACCTCCTGAAGCAGGAGATATGCTTGCTTTAGGCCTCCAGACTTTGAGTCTTCTCATGTTGTGAATGATTGATGTACCTGCAGCTGAGTAAGGACTACCTGCACTAACATTACAAACTTGATTGCATATATATGGGTTAGTGACAACAGTATCCAAACCCTTAGGGGTTTCATGGTCAACCATGGCATTGCCATCAGTAAACACCTTTTTGGTAGGTATCCACTTAAGTCCAACGTACTTAAAAATTCTACCAGTTGGAATCCACTTATGGAAAGGTCTAGGATTTCTAATATTCTTATGCATAGTAGAAGGCTTATCAATATACCTAGTCTCCAAAGATTTAGCAGTTTGTATCCACCTAGGAGAAATATTAGGTTTGTTTTGCTTCTTATGCATTGTGGATGACTTACTGTAAATCCTAGACTTAACAGGTTGAACCTTAGCAGTCTTCCTCAATAACCTAGGAGGCATCATACAAGGTTATGAGCCTAAGATTCCATCCTTTTGAAGTAACGCCCTTTTCCTAGCCTTTTCTAGATCATAGTTCTTGTACAAGTCCTTGATATCACAAGATTTTTGAATCTTAATGCTTGGTTTTGACTCTATTCTTAAACTAATCCTAGAGACACTAGAAGTGGGAGTAGCTACTTGTTGAGGTTGAACAAAACTAGAAGCAGTTACCTTGGGCAAATAATGTGGAGTGACTGGTTTTGTCAAAACTTGTTCCGCATCAACTTGGGAGGCAAACCATGTTTTTGAAAATTTTGGTCGTTCAGATCTAAACGCAGTCAATTGTCTAACAACTGATTGGTTTCTATTCGATTGAAAAACAGGTTTCCCCAAGATTGATGGTTTTGCAAACTTAGTGTCCACACTATTCCCTGTTGCTTTTCTTAGCTCGTTCTTTAATGTTGTTATTGTGAAACCCTTTTCCTGAACTTGAGCTTTGAGTTCATCAATTTTTGCAATCAAATACGTTGTTTGCTCAACAGTTTTAGTTTTCGTTTCTTTGATTGAATCACACAGTTCTTTGCAATAAATTTTCAAATAATTTAGCCACATTAGGTTCCAATTCAGTGTTTCTAATTGCAATGGCATTACTTTCATGTTTAGCATTTACTTCATTACACACATCACACATCTCATGCATCATGGTAATTTGATTTTTTTAATTTGTTGATCGTTAAGTTTTTGGCTTCCAGCTGAGCTTTCAGATCATTTATCATAAAGAATTCGTGGAAATCAGGAAGTTCCGGATTTTTACACGGTTGATTAGTTTGAAAACTTTCTTCCTTTTGCTGCATTGTGATTTCAAGTGAAATACAATGTTTTTCAAGTTGTGCAAATTTGTTTGAAAGTTCATTAAAAACTTCTTTATCAACCACGTCATTCGATTTAAATGACTCAGCCATAAACAAAGGATTAACACAATGTTTTTCAAGTTGTGCAAATTTGTTTGAAAGTTCATTAAAAACTTCTTTATCAACCACATCATTTGATTTAAAAGACTCAGCTGTAAACAAAGAACTTGACCCATCATCACGTTCAGCATCCTGATCACTTTCTCCCCCTTTATGATTCATATTTGTTAAATCATAAATGGTATTGCTATCAGTCTTTTTCAACAAATATGTGTCATAATTGGGCATAACTTGATCAGTATGTAGTTGTTCATCAGAAAGCACATTATGATGTTCAGTTAGGGGTACCTCAGCACATGACACTTGTTCTTTTGTTGGTCAGAAATCTGCATCCATGTCATGTGTGATAAGAGTCACTGAACTGCTGGTAGTGTCATGCTTATCAGTCTCTGACCCTTTGCATATCATGACAACTGACCCAACATCCGATGCTTTACCCGAATCGCCAATACATCACATGATTGCACCCTACATGCCTTCACCTTGTCATCATATGCAGGTATATGCTGTGCTTTTTCTTCAATGAATATTTTCACTTTATCCATAAGTTGGATGAGTGTTGATGCGTGGGAATTGCTCCAGGCTTTACCTCTCGAGGGATCTCGAGAAGCTTACAACCCCCACCAGGCAGTGTACCTGATCGTTGTAGTATAGTATAGTGACAAGTACCGGGGGATTGATCGTTCAGCTCAGGAATAGTGTCGCTAGGATTAGAAAGCCTAAAAAGTAGGTCTAGAGGTGAGGGATGATTCTTTTTGTATTGTTTTTATATTTTATAAAAACAAGTAAAAATCTCGGTTTTTAGAGGAGTGGGCGGAATTAGTTGCTAGTCAACCAACCCAATAACTAAAGATGCAATCAAAATAAAATAATAAAAATATAAATAAACTAAATTAAACTAGTGGTGTGAGCAATATGTGGGAGAATTGTGTTTACTTAGATTTCACTACTCCCTAGATATCTTTTACAGGTTAATTACTTTTTACAGTTGCATGGATGACAGGTTATATTCCTTAATACCATTCATGGGGTGGCGTACTTACTTCCCCAATTCTATAAGCTCCTACTTCACTCCTATGTCGAGCCGGCTAAGAAGCTCCTAACATGTGATCACTAGAATTCGCTCATGCATTAAATACAACCGTAAAAACCTAGTACACATCGGTTCATGTTTCTTAAGACGTTCAAGCAAGTTACACAATGGAGATCTGCCAGTTTTCTTAAGCCTAACATTGAAATCATTCATCCATTACAACTATAAACAAGAAATCAACCTATAATCAACATCTAGGTTTCATTACATCTAAGCAAACACACAATAGATCTAGCCTAGCATGTTATAATCAAGACAAGCATAAGATATATTCAAACAACACATAGACATATTGAATGAATTGAAAGAAGACTTATCTTAATTGAACATGAAGGGTTTCAAGGGGTGAAAACCCTTGAAAATACTGTTAAAAATGACTTAGGGTTTATTAGGTTCGGCCCTATTATTCTCCACACAAGTTCCTCTTTTAATGAATGAAAAATAGAAAAGTATATATAGTCTTGTACTAATGTTTGAATGCGAATAAGAGACAATTAGAGATCTTTGTTACAGTTTGGATTCTATTAGATGGAATTGTTATTGACCCAACTCGCTAGCAGTAAGCAAGTAGCTAGAACAAAGGACAAGAATGTTGCTATCCTGATATATGTCTACTTTTCCTCTTTAAGACAAAACGTCAAAAGATAGAGCAACTCGCTGGACAAAAGTTAGATAAGTTGCTATCAGCAAACAAGTGATACCAACTCGCTATTGAAAAAAAACTGGCAACTTGCTACCGTCACTTTCTTGGTTTTTGTCTTAATATCCCTTTTTGGCTAAGTAACCAAATTGCATTCCACAAAAACTCAACTCGCTGTCAAGAAACAATCCATCCTAAACCAACTCGCTGTGAAGAAACCCATAAAATATAAGTCAAATTTGCTCAAAGCTTACAATAGTAAGATGAACCAAACTATTCAAGCACTAAACAAAGATAATCTAACAAACCAATACATGAAAGTACAACCGCTAAGCAAATATAACCATGAAATAAGCTCAAACTTATGAATTTCAAAGAGAAATATTCGAACCAAATAGAACACAAAAAACAAGCTAAAAATCCGAAAATTGACCAATCCCTAAGATGAAACCATGGCTTTTGATACCAATTGTTGAAGATTGATTATTATAACAAACAAGTAACAATATGTTAGGTTAGAATTAAAGAAGAAGAAAGAAAGATATCTTAGAGAGAGAGAAAGAAGTTGGGAGGATTCTAGAGAGAGAAAGTGAAGAGAAATGTAGAATATTAGATTAGGTGAATGAAAGCTCCAACCCCTTCCAAGCTAGGGAAGGGGTATTTATAGTTACAATAAAACGCCCCCTGAAACGGGCTGTGGAGCGGGCTGACAGTGGGTAAAGACCCGACCGGACTCCACAAATACTAACTAACACTAAACTACGTACTAACTAATATGATAACTACTACGAGCTACAATATGCTAAAATATACTCGGGGTGACCGAGTCTTTATATGAATAAACGTATTCCTAACACAAGAATTGGCTATTAAAATATTAAGTCAAACCGTATCTTCTTCTGGCTGTGAACGGAATTGGAGTATCTTTGAAAGGATTCACACGAAAAGGAGAAATAGGTTGGAACATAAAAGACTAAATGACCTTGTGTATGTTCACTACAACTTGCGGTTACAAAACAGGTATTATATATTTAAATAAAACGTTTGTGTAATTGTGACACATTTTTTTACATGTTATCTTTATTTATGAATGTTTTTCTAGGCTCAATGTTGATAAGAGGTATTACAATCCGATTGATTATGAATGTATTGATAGTATGGACTTTTGGGTGGTTGAAGAGGAACCGCAAGGAGAACTTGATTATGATCAATTAGAGACTATGCTTGATGACCAAGATGAAGAACCACATTGCCAAATGCAAGGTTACATTTTTACATATATTATTAGTCTAAAGCCAGCTTTTTAGTCTATTTTTAGTCCACTGTTAGTCTAAAGCCAGCTTATTTGATATTATAGGAAACACAAGTGGTTACACTCTTGTTGATGAGGATGAACATGATAGTGAATTCCATCTACTAACTGATAGTGAACTTGAGGCATTTAACACGCCAATGCCTTAATAGTAAGGTATAGCAAGATATTTATATACTAAATTTGTTTATGATATATGGATTGAGAGTGTTGTATTTGCGCCTTTTTTTTTTGTATTGCAGGAAATTGGAAGTAATGATGTTGCTCAATGGCTTTTGCATGGATCATGATATATATAACTAGATCCCTCTATGACGGCAATTTCTTTTGATGTTTAAACTATCTAACTTTTATGTAATGCCATTTTGAAGTTTCGGACATGTTTCTTTTGTTGGATAGTATGTGTTTAGTACTTGATCATGGTTGGTATTAGATTTTCAATGTATTAGACTTGTTAAAAAGCTTGTTAGACTTTATCATGATGCATGGTATCCTACAATATTTCTGCAACAGCTATATAGTTTATTGCCTCCTTCACAGAACCGGTTTGATCCCACGGTTGAACCGGTGACCCGGTGACTTGGCCGGGTCAATCAAAAAACCGGGTTTTAAAACATTGGTTATGGGTAATGAATTAATTCCAACCCATGTTAAGATTATTGTAATAGGTGCTCATTGTTCAAGGTTAAGTCACTTGGAAAAAAAAGTCAATCGGCACTCATAAAGAATGGATGGGTCATAATTTCCCCACCAATTATTTTTTTTCTAGATTGATGATCGGTTTTCAATTTCATAAATTTTTTAGAATTACATAGAGGTGAAAGAAAAATGAAAAACAAGCTGCACCACTAGCTTTTTGAATTGCAGAACTAATTCTTTTGAAAGCAACATTTGTGAATATAAATGTCATAACATTGCTATGCATAACTCGTTGTACTCTGTTGAGGAGCTCCACTGCCTCAAATGCAAGAAATCCAAAATTATCTAACGCGAAACGTATAACGTGTTAATAATGCATGTTTTCTCGTGTTTTGTGACTTTGCACTTCAACTACTTTTCTTTAAAACTTATTATGCATTTACACATGGAAAATAAAAAGCAATCATATTTGCCTAAGTATAAAATTAAAAACAAGTCAATATTTTGTTGATGAAATTGTGGAATTAATATCCTAGCTAGCATTTTTGAGCTATTGATACAAAAGTTGGGCATTCCTAGTTTGGGCTCCTGCTCTCGTACCAATTAGCTCTTAATGCTTGAAACCTGCGCACTAAGAAAGTAAACAAACACCGTTAGGCTTATCGTGGGATTGTCTCCCACGATTATCCTTTGGCGTGAGAGTAAGTAATCGGTTTAAGGTTATATTGAAGAGTTAGGGTTTTGTCAATCGTACCTTTAATGAGAATTCTGTCATTCTTTATATAGGCACGAAATCCTTGTAGATTTCGTGCTCCTTACTCTACGCACGCGTAGTGCTTATCCGGCCTATGGATCTTTTATCCATAAATAAAAGATCCTTATCTAGACTATAAATAGTTTGGTTGGGTTTGGGCTTTCGTGAGTCCAAACCGTTAGTAGTATGGCCCAAATTATTGTCATAATAGCCCACTCATAGTGGACTTGGGCATTAGTAGTGTTTATCATTTGGGCTTGTGGCCCAAATATAGACTATACGTCATCATGTCCCCCCAGTCTAGTGTGCGCGGGTCGTAGCCGTGGATGCTAGACTAGTGAGAGCAGTGGTAAGCGTGGCGAGAAGAACTTAAGATAATTACCGCCCAATATTTGGAACCATGTATCTAGTCCAAAATATCTTAAAGATACCTTGGGAAATGGGGAGTGTGTCCACGTATTTATCGGGAAGTGGGGAAAAATGCTTGTACCGCCTTGCATCCTAGCCACATGATTACCGTTAGTGGGATCCACGTGGAAATCTTTTTTAGGGTTTGGTGGCCTTATATAAAGCACTGCCTCCCTTTTACTAAAAAACTCACAGTAAACTCAATTTTTCCGTCATTTCTAAAATTTCTTAAAGCTCTTTCAAGAATCAACTGTTTTATTAGGTAACAGCGAGTGCGCTCCGTAGTAAATCTTGTTTTTAGAAATGGTTCGTCAGCTAGAGGAGTTTCACTCTAAAATGGACGAGGATGAACTGCGTCAGTTCACCTCGGACTATTTTATTCCGCTTGCAGTGCATCCGGAGGTACCGGATGCCAATGCATGTATCGCGGATTTTCCCCAGGGAAAAATAGGGGTATACACGCGCTTCTTTGAATTTGCAAACTAGCGCGTACCTATATCCCGTTTTCTGAGCGACGTGCTCAATTTTTATCAGCTCCATATTTCTCAGCTTCACTGCCTAGGGGCAGCAAAAATAACAAATTTTGAAATAAATTGTCGCTTACTTGCGATAAATCCCACTATCGACCTCTTTCGCGTGTTTTACCATACGTCGTGGTCGAACGGGTGGGTGACGTTTTCCAAACGTCCAGGGGGTTATCAGTGTTATACGGAAAAGATAGACTCTTTGAGGGTTTGGAGAGAGAGGTTCTTCTGGGTTGATAGCTGTGTATTCCCTACGCTCTCAGAGTTTTTTGCTCAAGGGGAGCTTCCAAAGGATGAGTGCCCAGATCCCGGTACATACAGTGTGGAGGATGCGGAAGTTATTAATGATAACCGCAACCCAATAAATTCCTATCCTGAGGAGTTCTTGGTGCACATGGGGATGAGCCGCAACTACTTCAGAGGAAGTGGTGAAGTACCCACGTTTTTGGATGCAATCGGCCGGGGTGGGTGCTCTTCCTTTCTTGTCCTTGCGTTTATAATGTAAGCTCCTTTTTGTATTATGATTTTATCACTAACTTGTTTCTCCTTTTGTGTGTTTATATGTTGCGCATAGATGGATCTATTCGCCGTAGTGAAGCTGGCGAAGCCGACACAGGTAACCGTGGGCGTGCGCCCCTTGAGGGAAAGCGAGGCGCCTGTTCTTGAGGCTTCTGCTGGGCGCCTACTGGAGCTTACGCGAGAGGAGCCTTCAGACGCGTCACAGCCTTTGGTGAATGCGACCCCAATTCAGACGGCACCCGCGCAGGCAGTGGTGACGCCTGAAGTTGCGCGCGCTGAATCGTCCACAAGTGTTGGTATTCTCAAAGTGGACACGGATTCTGAAGAGGAACGCCAAGGTGTGAAGCGCAAGGCTGTGGTTGATGCTGGTGAAGGAACTTCTAAGCGCAGGCGTCACATAATTGTGGATGAGTCTTCAGATGAGGAAACGTCTGTGTCTGTTGTTGCGCCGAATGCTCAGGCTTCTCCCTTTATGTAAGTAAACTGAATTTTTATGTTTGTACGTGTTTTTCCTCCGCGCCATTTGCTAACCTTTATTTTATGTTTTGCTTGTAGTGAAGATGCTACAGGGGATGAAGCAGCGTTTGTGGGGGGTCTGTGCCTCGTCAAGCAGCTCAGACGCATGTGGAGGAGCCGGTGTGTGTTGATGGAGAGTTGTCTGCGCAACAGCTGATGGAGGAGCTAGGAGCTGTTGCTGAGCATCAGGCTGAGTTGGTTACTCAGCTGAAGGCGCGGTATGTTGGGGAGAGTAGCAGTCTTGCTAAGAAGGATGAGGAGATTGCTCTGCTTAGGGCGCAACTGGCTGATGCGCGGGCAGAAGTGGCGTCTACAACTGCATATGGTAGGCGAGTTGCTGATGAGAAGCTGGCGTTGATGGTGGAGCTGAGGCGGGAACGTGCTGCTGATCAGCATAGGTCTAACTGTGCCTGGGCTTTGAAGTACTTGCAGCAGAATCGGAGCCAGCACTTTACTCAACTTGATGAGTTCTGTGAGCGTGTAAAGGCAAAAGTTCAAGCGCAGTAAGACAAGCTGCGTAAGCTGAGTATCGAATATGATGAGGAGTTATACCCTCATCTGATGTCTACGATTGCAGAACGCAAGTACGTATTCCCCTTTTATTTTCTCGGCTCCATGTGCCTTAATGCCTTTAATATCTTGACTTTTGCATTGTTGTATGTACAGGTGGCTGATTAGCCATGGCATGCGTTTGGCTGCCATGGGTACGCTGGAGTCCCCGGAGGTGTTGGAAGCATTTGGGAAGGTTGTAGAATGCGCCGTGGAGCATGGTAAGGCGCAGGCTGTGGAGGAACTCCATGAGGGGAAAATGCTGACAGTGTCGCTTGCTGAAGTGCCTGGTTATAAGGCGGATGCCTATGATGAGCTCGTGAAGGCCATGGAGAAGATGAAGTTCTTTGAGCTTCCACATATCGCGCGGCTAGAGCGCGACCAGGATTACCCCATAAAGCTGATCATGGAAGGGTTAACCCTAGGGAGGCATATCTTGGAGGATGCGGAGGCTCAACCTGACTTTTTCTTGAAGCCTGACGAGTCGCAGCTGCAAGTTCCGGTCTTTGCGCAGCCGCGTGACATTCTTAACCCCTTCGCCCTTAAGAAGGAGGTCCCTTTGAAGGAGGTCTTAGAGGCTCATATCGAGATGGCAGCAAAGAAGAAGGGTATGAAGGGGAAAGCCATCCTTTGTGGTGTAGGTGTTGCGCATATCCCTAGATCAGATGGAGTCTCAGTCAGCGTGGCGACCGTATCACCTAGGGATGCTTTACTTTTGAGGTGACTCCAAGAGGCTGGGAGCTCTGCTGACCAAGAGCGTAGCCCTGAGCGTTGTCATAGCGTGTAGATATGCATGGACTTTTTGTAACTTGTATAAATGTACGGTTCTTATGAATAATAACTTATATCTTTTGTTCGTGTGCCGTGTTACTTGTACTTAGATTGTTATCCTTTGTATAAAAGATCAACTAAGAGTCAAATTGAAACCGTTACATACTTAAAGTGACTCGTATTAAGTGTATAACTTAAAGAACAAATCATAAGTGTGGAGATAGACTTGCAATATTTTCGCAAAGACTTTTATCAAATGACCAAGAGTCTTGGCTCGTAAATTGCTAAGCATATACGGTGTACGAGGTATTGCGCCTCCTTCGTGGGATGCGCATGTAAACTTACTTCAATGTCTTGAAGGTAAGGCGCTTAGCAAGGATGCGTGATCCAGTGTTGATGGGTTTGCAACCCTCTTACTCAACGAGTTAATTAGTAGGTTTACTCATCCTTTCTGCCATCGTAGGTCTTAATAAGTGCATGCACGCCATTTAGGCAAAATATAAAATAACAATATTGAAACATAATAAAAATGTGCGCAATAAAGTTAAGTGTGTTATGGAGTTAGCTAGAAACCACAACATTTTATTAATACTTGCAAGTGTTTTGAAGATAAAAGACAATTCCTAAAAAAGAAATAAAAATTCAAAGACAGACATTTATTGGGCACGTACTAAAGTGCAAGGTTGTCTATGTGTGGGCCGTAGCCGTTCCTAAAGATAGCATCTCTTGAGATTGCAGATGTTCAGAGTGCGTGCCAGCTTATGGCCTTCCATGTCGCGCAATTTGTACGCACCATTTCCTAGTGCATCTGTGACCTCATAGGGTCCTTCCCATTTGGGTCCAAGCTTGCCTGTATCTTCTGCGTGGCTTGCATCATTGGCGCGGTATACAAAGTCTCCTGGCCTGAAAGAAGTATGCTTGACTTTTGCATCATAATACTTCTTCATCTTTGCTTTAGCCTTTGCTTCACGTATAGCCGCGCGTTCACGCCTTTCTTCTAGCAGGTCTAAGTCTATGCACCGCTCATCGTCGTTTGTTGTGATGTTTATTTCCGCTGTACGGATAGTTGGCATTCCGATTTCGGCTGGTATGATGGCTTCTGTTCCATAGACAAGAGAGAATGGTGTTGTGTAATGTTCAATTGCGCACACTAGTCTTTGAACGGGTTATCACAGAATTGTTTTCCGTTGTCCGAGATAATCTCTCCAGGTAGTCTAAATCGGCATACAATATTGTCCCATACGAAGCGTTTGACTTGGTTGCCTATGATGCTTGCCACTGCTTTTGCCTCAATCCATTTAGTAAAATAATCTATAGCTACGATGAGAAATTTAAGCCCTCCTGCTGCAACTGGAAAAGGGCCTGCAATATCAATGCCCCATTTATAGAATGGCCATGGTGAGGTGATGGGTGTTAGCTCATGCTGTGGTCGGCGCGGAATTGGCCTGTGGACTTGGCAATCGATGCATTTTTTTATCATGTCCCGCGCGTCGCGGTGCATGGTGGGCCAATAGTATCCTGACCGCAAGGCGCGCGCCACTACGGATCGTGGTCCTGAGTGCATACTACATGAGCCAGCGTGAATCTCTCGGAGTACATAGTCTGCCTGAAGAGGTCCAACGCACCGGAGCCATGGTTGTAGGAATGAACGTCGATACAAGACGCCATCTCGGAGTTCAAATCTCTGCGCTGTGCGCCGTACTCTACGAGCATCTTTCTGATCTTGTGGTAGGATTCCTTTGCTTAAAAAATCAATGATAGGTGTCATCCACGTAGGATTCTGTTCTTCTATCACTGTGGATATTTCCATCTCCAAGATTGACTTGGTTTTTAGAGTTTCCACCAATACTTGCTTTGATAGGTGCGAGAAGCTTGTAGATGCGATTTTGCTAAGCGCGTCAGCTTTCCTGTTTTCTCCTCTAGGTACTTGTTTGATTGTAAACCTATCAAAGTTCTGAATTAAAGACTTGGTTTTTTCAAGGTATTGGACCATGTGTTCATCCTTGGCTTCATATTCTCCTAGCACGTGGTTAGCTACTAGCCTGGAATCCAAATTTGCCTCTAGGTTGCGTACACCCATTTGAATTGCAATGCGTAGTCCAGCGAGTAGGGCTTCGTATTCTGCCTCATTGTTTGTGGCTGTCAATTCGAAGCGCAGTGCGTAGGTGAATTCCACTCCTTCTGGATTAGTGAGGATAAGGCCTGCGCCTGACCCATCCACGTATGAGGATCCGTCTGTGAATAGAACCCATGGTTCTTGTAACTCTGTCTTGCTTGCTGAAGGTGGAGTATCAGTATCTGGCTTCTCAACAATGAATTCGGCTAATATCTGCCCCTTGATTGCAGTGTGTGTTCTATACGAGATGTTATACTCACTCAATAACACACTCCACTTTTGTAGCCGTCCTGATGCGTCAGGTTTAGAGATAACTTGTTTGATGGGCTGGTCCGTGATTACAGCTATCGGGTGCGCCTGAAAGTATCTGCGCAGTCTTTTAGATGCGAATACTAGAGCTAGGACTAGCTTTTCAATAGAGCTGTAGTTAGTCTCTGTCTTTTTCAGTGCTTTGCTTACAAAGTATATGGGCGTTTGGACGGAGTTCCTATCTGTTAATAGTACTGCGCTAACTGCTCCATGGGTTGCAGATAAGTACATGATCAACTCTTCCCCTGGTCACGGTGCGACAAGTTTGAGAAGTGATGCAAGGTGCTGTTTTAGTTGTTGGAAGGCTTCCTCTGCCTCCTCAGTCCAGCGAAAGTCTCCCTTTTTTGTGCACTTCGTGAGTATTTTAAAGAGAGGGAGTGACTTGTTTGCTGACTTGGATAAAAAACGGTTTAGCCCAGCTAGCTTTCCGTTTAATGATTGGACTTCTTTCAGTGTGCGCGGTGAGGGGAGATCGATGACAACTCATCTTTTCTGGGCACGGCTTGATGCCGTCAGGTTCTATTAAATATCCAAGGAACATTCCTTCTGTTGCGCCAAAGGTGCACTTCTTGGGGTTTAACTTCATATTTATTCTTCCCAGTGTTTTGAATGTCTCCTCGATGTCACGCACCAATTCTTCCTCGGTATGACTCTTTATAACAAGGTCATCGACATAAACTTCCAAGTTGCGACCTACTTGTTTTTCAAAAGCCATGTCCACCAATCGCTGGTATGTTGTGCCCGCGTTCTTTAGACCAAAGGACATGTTTATGTAGCAATATACCCCTTGACTTGTGTGGAAGGCTGTTTTTTCTTCATCCTCCTCTGCCATCTGAATTTGATGGTACCCTTTGTATGCGTCTAGAAAGCATTTAAAGGGATATCCGCATAGGGATTCTATCTTCCAGTCAATTTCTGGTAGCGGATAGCAGTCTTGTGGACATGCTTTATTAAGATCAGTGAAGTCTACGCACATTCTCCAACTGCCATCACTCTTTTTTACCATTACTGGGTTGGAAAGCCAGCCGTGGTGGTAGACTTCCCGCATGATGCCTGCGTCTACCAGTTTGTGCACTTCTTCCAAGATCGCTTTTGCGCGATCCGGAGCTTGGCCGCGCTTTTTCTGTCGTATTGGGGGAAATCCTTGTCGGATTTGTAGCTTGTGCTCCGTGATAGATCGTGGTACGCCAGTCATGTGCTTTGGTTTCCACGCAAAGATACTTAGGTTCTTTTGCAAGAGTGCGCACACAGCTGCTTTACCTTTGTCAGATAGAGACCCTCCAATCGATATTTGTTGATCTGGGTAATCAGGGTGAATGGCAACCTTTAGGTTTGGTAATTTAGCTGCGCGCTGTTCTGGACCACTTTCTGCCTCATTGGTTACCACGTTGCATTCTTTAGGCGGCACCATGGTATTGTAGAGGGTGACAATCCCTCCTTCTACTGGAAATTTTAGCATCCTGTGTGCTGTGGATGGTACAGCGCGCATGGATGATATTCCAGGCCTCCCAATAATGCCGTTGTACGGTGAAGGAGACTTGATTATCATGAAGTTTATCCACGTTGCTGTAGAGTGTTGTTTGTGGAAAACTAGAAGGGGGGTTGAATAGTTTTATGTCTTTTTAATTCGTTATAAAAGATAGTTTTAGTGTTTTCTTAGTTTTTAAAATTTAGATTCGATAATATATGATCTCAAGTCTTGCACAATATAAACAACTATCAATAAGTAAGATATAGCAATGATAAGTAAAGAAATAAATGAGAGATGGAAAGATCAAACCGCGAGACAAGAGATTTATAGTGGTTCGGCTACAAGGACACCTTCCTTGCCCTACTCCACTCCCCGAGCACCTAACTCGAGAGTTTTCTTCACTATATCAACAAGCTCCCTTATGGCGGAGAAAACCTTACACACCAATTTACACACCACAACTTCTACACAACTTCTTCACACCAATCTACTTCACAACTAACTACTTCACGCCTATCTTCTTCACACCAATTTTCTTCACAACTAACAACTTCACACCTAGCTTCTTCACTACAATCTAATTCCTAACTTTTCTTCTTCACACCAAACAACTAACTAATCACACAATCAATATACCTAGCACAACTATCTACAATCAAATATTCACAACAATCTTCACAAAGAATTATGTAAATAATCTTGATGATGTACCAACAACTTGGATGTGGAGATCACAACAAGTTGTAATACTTCTTGTCTTGGAGGATAGAAGTATTCTTCTCTTGCACTTGAGAGGATGATGTTTGAATCACTTTGAAACAAAGAATTATGTATTTATGATCAAAGGATTAAGAGAATAGAAATGGAGATCTAGAACAGAAAGTTTAGGAATGCAAAAGGTGAGAAAATTCTGTGGGATGAACCAGTATTTATAGGGAGAAAATTTACTGTTCTGGAGCGTGGCCGGTCCCCTTAATTAGAGGCCGGTCCCCTTAATGATTAAGGGGGCCGCCTAAGGAATTAAGGGGGCCGCCCCTTCAGAACGTTGGATTTTCTTGTCTTCTAGTGGGGAATATTTTTCTGGATAAAATTTGCCATTTTTGGTTGGAAATTTGAAATCATATATTTATAATGAATTAAACATATTCTTTTAATTCCAAAAGTAATTTTGTAAAAGATATAGAATGTTTAATACATTTTATAAAAATTCTAGTGATTAGAAAAATTTCCTTTGATCATGAAATGCAATAAACACTTTGTTTATTCATACCTTAAGTGATATGGATGCAAAGACAAATATTAAGCACTAAAAACTTGTCTACGTACGTCATAAGTTTTAGATTAATGAGTTTATGCTTTGTAATCATCAAAACATAGAGATATTGTTAATATACTAACAATGTTTTTAGACATTATTTATGTCAACAATCTCCCCCTTTTTGATGATTACAAAACCTTAAACTCATTAGGTCTAAAAAATAAGTTTTAGACAAGTATTATTAGAGTTTAACATTCTCTTCTCCCCCTTTTTGTAAAATAAAAAAGGTTAAGCCGAGTAAGCTTCGTGAAAGAAGATTAAACGGGTAGAATGCTCCCCCTTGATGTATGCTCCCCCTCATTTGAGAGCACCAAGGTAATGAGCTATGGAAATCTTGGCTACACAAAATATTTGAAGAGAACAAGACACATATACATGCAAAGCAATAATTATGCAAATAAAAATAGATTCATTCAAGCATCATAGAAATGATTAGCATTACAACATTCAATATGCTTAAAGCATATTGATTACAATAAAACAAAAGAAAAGACATAGTCCTATATTGCCTAAGAGAGCATTTGGACTTGCTTGCAACCCATGGTTGATTGTTTTATTTGCTTGAAGGAGAACATAAGCATAAGGCTTAGTTGTTAGATGGAGAGGGATATGGAGTGGGGTATGGAGCGGAAGAGGTGGATCGTACGATGTTGTATCGTGTTAAGGGTGGTATGAGATGAGGATGAGTGAGGAGATATTCAATCCAAGAAATATCTTCACTCAAGTATAGGATTTGTTTTTAAAGGAAGATGCAACAAGGGCAATAGTGAGTGTGGTTTGTAACTTGATCCAAGTTGAGAGAGTGAGGTAGGCAATTGTTGTAGGGTGATGATGGAGGTTGCCCTTTGTTGCGTTGTGCAAGATGCATGGCATTGAGATCACTAAGATCATGGATTTGAGATATTTCATCACGGAACTTTTGCTTTTCCGTGGCAATGCGGAGAGAGTCATTGTGTTGATATGGATGAATTGGGTTAGTGTAGTTGGAATTGTAGTTGGATGGTTGATCAAACTTGTATGGATCATTATAAATGGTTGGAGGATGAGATGAGTGGTTTGGCATAAAGGAAGATGTTTGGCCAATGTTGTATGGTTTGTAAAGAGGATCAAATGAATGTCCTTGTGAATTTGGTGTAAAGTTTGGGAAGTAAGTGGTTGGACGTGTTGAGTGATTTCCAACTTCATTGGTTATGATGGATTTGTTACGAGGGCTTTTTCTTCGCCAAACGGGTTTTTCCGTCATTCTTGCAAGCCTTGAGGCTTTTGGTTTTGGTTTGTTTTGAGAAGTCATGAAGGGATGAATGGAGAGGGTGGAAGATTGGGGATATTTATAGTGTATGATTTGTGTGTTTATGGATGGATAAAGTTTGTTTGGGAGATTAGGACAAAATGTGTTGGTGAAAAATGGAAAATGTAGGTTGAAATGGGCTAAAAAGCATAAAAGATTCTGTAAATCTGACCATCAGATGGCCGGTCCCCTTAATTAGGGGGCGGTCCCCTTAATGATTAAGGGGGCCGCCTTACAAAATTAAGGGGGCCGCCCATCTGGTGATTGCAAGAATTGGGTTTTTGGCAGAAAATTTGCAGAAAGGTTGTGTGTTTGGATTAGAATTCAAGCAAGTTCAACTCCTTGAGACAATATAGCATCTAATCTAACTATAGTATAGCATGCATGCAACAACACTTAAGTAAAAGAGCAATCAAGCAATTAGTAATAAGCAAGAGAAGGCAAACAAATGCAAGGGCACTTAATCTTCCTAGAGAAACTATCTTAGATTAAAGGCAAAGGTAACTAGTGAGTGGAAAACTAGTGATGGAGCAAGATGACAACATTATTAGTGAATTTGTCCTAGTGTGTGTCTATATGCAACAAATGTGGAGTTGTGATTGTTTTGACTCCTAAATGCAAAGAGAGATAACGATCCTAAGAAACAATCCGAAAGATCTCCTTGATTCAATTTTTGCTCGATTCATGAATGTCAATAATATATATTAGATTATATATTTTGACAATTTATGTGAGAGTTTATGCATGATTTAGGAAAAAGTTTTTAGCGTTTGTCAACAATGCAAGGAAAATGATTTTCATGTAATTCCTAGATGTGAGAATAGTTTTCAAGAAATTTTGATTGGGTTTTACAAGAGAGTATATGCAATGAAAGTGAGGTTTCCCAATCATTAATTTTGTGCAAAATGGATTCCTAGACTCAGAAGTGAAGAAGTGGACGAAAAGTAAATTTTATGCAAGTATAAATTTGTGTTAGTTCAATATAATTTAGTCAACTTGTTCCATCATTCCTAATCCTAGACGCAAGTGGTTGAATAATTCATGCTTAAGGGGTTTTGTGAATATATCCGCAATGTTATCTTCCGATGCAACTTTTTCTATAGATATGTTTCCTTTTTGTACATTATCCCTAAGAAAGTGGTGGCGTATTTCTATATGTTTAGTCCTAGAGTGTTGCATCGGAGTTTTACTTAAATCTATCGCACCTTTGTTATCACACATAATGGGAACATTTTCTAACCTAATGCCATAGTCTATAAGAGCTTGTTTCATCCATAGTGCTTGTTGACATGCCTTTCCAGCGCTTACATATTCGGCTTCGGTGGTAGAATAGCAAGAGCGGTTTGCTTCTTCGAAAACCAAGATGTTAGACAACATCCCATAAACGTGCAAATACCGCTAGTGCTTTTTCTATCTACGTAGTCTCCCGCATGATCCGAATCCGCATAGACGATGGTTTCTATGCCGGATCCCTTAGGATACCATAATCATAAGTGTATGGTGCCTTTAATGTATCAGAAGATACGCTTAACCGCTTCTAGGTGAGAGGTTTTGGGATCCTCTTGAAAACGGGCACAAAGGCAGACACTAAACATGATATCGGGTCTACTTGCCGTCAAGTATAGTAAACTACCTATCATTCCTCTATACTTGGTGTTATCTACGGACTCACCTTCATCATCCTTTGTGAGCTTTACTTCCGTAGACATGGGAGTTTTCATGGGTTTTGAGTCTTCTAGGCCAAATTTCTTAAGCATTTCCTTAATGTACGTAGATTGGTTAAAGAATATTCCATCTTCTAATTGTTTTATTTGTAATCCTAGGAAGAAGTTAAGTTCACCCATCATACTCATCTCAAACTCATCATGCATGATTTTGGCAAATTCATCACACATGTCTTGACAAGTCGATCCAAATATAATGTCATCAACATATATTTGAACAATGATGAGATTTGGGTCTTTCCTTTTAGTGAAAAGAGTGTTATCTACCATTCCCATGGAATAATCATGTTTAATAAGGAAAGCTTTTAATCGATCATACCAAGCTTTGGGAGCTTGTTTGAGTCCATACAAAGCTTTCTTTAACTTATAAACATAATCAGATTTTGGGAAGTCAATGAATCCTGGAGGTTGTTCCACATATACCTCCTCATTGATAAAACCGTTAAGGAATGCACTTTTCACGTCCATTTGGAATAACTTAAAATCTAGGGCGCATGCATAGGCAAGTAGTATCCTAATTGATTCTAATCTAGCTACGGGGGCATAAGTTTCGTCATAATCAATTCCTTCTTGTTGATTATAACCTTGGGCAACTAACCTAGCTTTATTCCTAGTAACTACTCCATTTTCATCTAATTTATTCCTATATACCCATTTAGTTCCTATGATGGTCATATTCATTGGATTTGGGACTAATTCCCAAACATCATTTGCCTTAAATTGATTTAATTCTTCTTGCATAGCTATATCCCAACTTTCATCTTTTAGAGCCTCATTAATATTCTTAGGTTCTATTGCTGAGAGGAAACAAAAGAAATTGTTTTTATCTTGGGCTTGTGACCTAAGGGTTCTTTGGTTAAGATGTCCTATTATATTATCTAATGAATGTGATCTAGATTCTTTAACATTAACAATTTTGTTATTTCCTAAGTGAATGTCTTCATTATCATTTCCAATGGGTTTTGTTTTACTAACCTCAATAGCTTCATCTTCGACTAAGTCATCATCTTCTAAAGGTAATGTTTTAGGAGGTGGTGGTGTTTCATCAAATGTTACATTTAGTGATTCTTCTACTTTCATGGAGTGTTTGTTAAGTATTATATATGCTTTACTATTTTGTGAGTATCCTAAAAATATTCCTTCATATGATTTTGGATCAAACTTTGTGAGGTAATCCTTAGTGTTTAGAATATAACATTTACTTTCAAATACCCTAAAGTAGCTTAAGTTTGATTTTCTACCTCTTAGTAACTCATAAAGAGTTTTTCCTAGAATTCTCCTAATTGATACCCTATTTAAAATATATGTTGATGTATCTACGGCGTGACACCAAAATTTTTGTGGGATGGATTGTTCATTTAACATTGTTCTACTCATTTCTTGTAGTGACCTATTTTTTCTTTCTACTACGCCATTTGATTGAGGAGTACGAGGAGCGGAGAAATTATGAGATATTCCATTTAAATCACAATATTTTCCGAATTGTACTTCGTTATCAAATTCCCTACCATGGTCCGTCCTAATGGCAACTATTGTGCATCCTAATTTATTTTGAATCATTTTACTAAATATTTCGAATTTTTCAAAGGCTTGGGTTTTGTCACTTAAAAACCTAGTCCACGTGTATCGTGAGTAGTCATCTACTATTACTAAGGTATATTTGTTTCCTCCATAGCTCCGCACAGCGGATGGACCGAAAAGATCCATATGTAATAATTCTAGGCACCTAGTAGTGGATACTATATTCTTAGCTTTGTGACTAGCATGAGCTTGTTTTCCAATTTTACATGCATCACAAAAATGCTTGTCATATTTTAGATTAGGCAAATTTCTAACTAATTCCTTAGAGGCCAAAGATTGTATTTGTTGCATGTTAGCATGTCCTAATCTCCTATGCCACAATGTAGAGTTTTCATCTAGGGTCGTTAGGCATATCCTATCCTCAGGCTTGTTTCCTAGTTTCATAACATATATGCCACATTTCCTAATTCCTCTACCTATAATTTTTCCATTCTTAACTATTTCGCTATCCTCTTCGGTAAAAGTGACTCTACATTTATTATCACATATTTGTCCTATACTAAGCAAGTTATATGTTAAATTATCTACATGCTCTACATTTTCAATAGTAAGTGAGTATTGAGAAATCGTACCTTTGCCAATGATTTTTCCACGTAAGTCACTATCGAAAATAACGTTACCTCCATTGTATGCCTTGTATGCAGAGAATAGCTTGCGGTTCCCCGTCATGTGCCTCGAACATCCGCTATCTTTGATCCATTCGTCAGGCTCCAAGTCAATTCCTAAACATATTTCGTCGGTTTCTTTTGCCATAAAACACTTTTCATCTCTTGGCTTTTCAACTTCTTCTTTGTCACTATCACTCCATGTTCCACTAACAAATGCGCCTTGATTTTCATAACCCGGTGGCTTTAGACATTCGCCAATGAGATGATTTGGACTTCCACATCTAAAGCACTTTCTTTTCCCGTAGTTGTCACTTCTATTTCTTTGGAATGGTTTTCTTTCGTCTCGTGATGATCTAGTGAATCTTCCTCGTCTCTTGAAGAATTTCTTGAATTCTCTTATGGCCATTGCATATTCTTCGTCTTCACTTTCGTCACTTGAATCATCATCATCACTAGGTTCCTTTTTGGCTTTTAGAGCAATGGATTTGGTTTTTTCTTTCTTGACTTTGACCGTTTCCGAATCTCTTCTTATAATTTTTTCATGAACCTTCAAGTTGCCAATTAGTTCATCTAGTGATAACGTCATCAAGTTCTTTGATTCTTCAATTGCCGTGACCTTAGCTCGCCATTTTGGATGCAATGCCCTAATAAATTTCCTAACACACTTTTTACTAGAAAATGTCTCATCAAGTGCTTTTAAACTTGTGATAATAGTGTTAAATTTAGCAAAAGCATTATCAATTGATTCCTCTTTCGGAATCGTAAATTGTTCATATTGTTGTACAAGAAGATCTATTTTATTATCTTTGACTTGGCTATTACCTTGGTGAGTAATTAGTAAAGAATCCCAAATTTCTTTTGCGGTTTTACACATAAAAATTCTTTCATATTCTTTGCGTGGTAACGCATTATAAATGACCATTTTAGCCTCATTATTCTTTGCTAGTTTCTTTTTCAAATCATCATTTTGTTTTTCAAAAGATACAATTTCATCCATTTTAGTTTCAACATTATATTGAATAGTGGGAAAATCACCAAAGGTAATAATATGCCAAAGATCAAGATCTTTTGATTTCACATACGTTTCGAATCTATTTTTCCAATATAAAAATCTATCACTTTCAAATAGTGGTGGTCTTTGCATAGATTGCCATTCTAAATATTTTTCAGATTCCATAGATCGTTACAAGTTTTAAAATACAATATATTTTAAAAATCTTGCTCGACGTGGATCTTGATACCAATTGTGGAAAACTAGAAGGGGGGTTGAATAGTTTTACGTCTTTTTAATTCGTTATAAAAGATAGTTTTAGTGTTTTCTTAGTTTTTAAAATTTAGATTCGATAATATATGATCTCAAGTCTTGCACAATATAAACAACTATCAATAAGTAAGATATAGCAATGATAAGTAAAGAAATAAATGAGAGATGGAAAGATCGAACCACGAGACAAGAGATTTATAGTGGTTCGGCTACAAGGACACCTTCCTTGCCCTACTCCACTCCACGAGCACCTAACTCGAGAGTTTTCTTCACTATATCAACAAGCTCCCTTATGGCGGAGAAAACCTTACACACCAATTTACACACCACAACTTCTTCACAACTAAACCACAACTTCTACACAACTTCTTCACACCAATCTACTTCACAACTAACTACTTCACGCCTATCTTCTTCACACCAATTTTCTTCACAACTAACAACTTCACACCTAGATTCTTCACTACAATCTAATTCCTAACTTTTCTTATTCACACCAAACAACTAACTAATCACACAATCAATATACCTAGCACAACTATCTACAATCAAATATTCACAACAATCTTCACAAAGAATTATGTAAATAATCTTGATGATGTACCAACAACTTGGATGTGGAGATCACAACAAGTTGTAATACTTCTTGTCTTGGAGGATAGAAGTATTCTTCTCTTGCACTTGAGAGGATGATGTTTGAATCACTTTGAAACAAAGAATTATGTATTTATGATCAAAGGATTAAGAGAGAAATGGGGATCTAGAACAGAAAGTTTAGGAGTGCAAAAGGTGAGAAAATTCTGTGGGATGAACCAGTATTTATAGGGAGAAAATTTACTGTTCTGGAGCGTGGCCGGTCCTCTTAATTAGAGGCCGGTCCCCTTAATAATTAAGGGGGCCACCCCTTCAGAACGTTGGATTTTCTTGTCTTCTAGTGGGGAATATTTTTCTGGATAAAATTTGCCATTTTTGGTTGGAAATTTGAAATCATATATTTATAATGAATTAAACATATTCTTTTAATTCCAAAAGTAATTTTGTAAAAGATATAGAATGTTTAATACATTTTATAAAAATTCTAGTGATTAGAAAAATTTCCTTTGATCATGAAATGCAATAAACACTTTGTTTATTCATACCTTAAGTGATATGGATGCAAAGACAAATATTAAGCAATAAAAACTTGTTTACGTACGTCATAAGTTTTAGATTAATGAGTTTATGCTTTGTAATCATCAAAACATAGAGATATTGTTAATATACTAACAATGTTTTTAGACATTACTTATGTCAACATTGTTCATCGCCCACAACTACAAGTAAGCGTAACTGCCCCATAGGCCATATCTTTTCTCCTGTGAAGCCAATCATCGACGTCGTGGCCGGTATTAACTGACTTTGTATCTCAGGTCGCAGCCTTTTGGAGCAGTGTTCATACAGAATGTCTGCGGATGCTCCTCCATCGATATACATGCGGCGAATATCGTGTCCCCCAGTATGTATCTCAATGGTTAGTGGCTCTACTACTGCGTTGTCCGCAGCTAGAGTGGGGAAGGATATTTCATTCTCTGAAGAGAATTTTTGACTGACCTTTTGCTTCGTTTTGCGCTACCAGGACTATATCATGTAGATATTGTCCGCCTTATCTTTGGAAGGTTCTTTTTTACCTCCATTCTTTTGTTTGTTCTTCCCTTCTTTAATATTCTTAACGAGGTGATCTATTCTACCATCCTTTACTAATTTGTCAATTAGTTGTCGTAGCTGGACACACTCGTTGGTGGTATGGTCCTTTTGTCCATGGTATTCGCAGTACCCGTTCCCTATACGTTTGTCCTCTGGGGTGCGCATTGGTGGGGGTTTTGGGAAGTTTGCGCCTTCTGTAACAAATATTTCCCTCGGAGTCTTTGTGAGGGGGGTATATTTGTCATTATCTCGTCCACTTCCCTGACTACGAGAATTCTTGCTGCGACTGCTGCTCTGGTCATTAGATTGTCTCCTAGGCTGTTTTTGCTGCCTATAATTTGAGTAGCCTTTTTTACTGTCCGCAGCGGCTGCTTCTCCTTGGATGAAGGATCTTGTGCGCTTCATTAGTCATCGAAGGTTTGGGGAACCTTGTCATTTAATTTCCTAATGAGTTCTGGGTTATTAATCCCATTCATGAACCCTGAAATTTTTAGGACTTCGGGACACGCCTTGACGTGTATACATTCATTTTTGAAGCGCTCCATGTAAGCACTGGTTGATTCCCCTTGGCGCTGTTTTACTCTGGCTAGTTCAACAGGGTTTTTAGCGCACTTCTTTCTTTGGGTGAAGTTTAAGCGGAATGCTTTTCGCAACTCTTCAAACCCGTCTATGCTCCTACGTGGAAGCTTGCTAAACCAAGTGTGCGCATTCCCCACTAATGTGGAGTTAAACATATGACACCACACAGGTTGTGGCCAATTTTCGATAATATCAGCGGATTCGAAAATTTTTAGGTGGTCATCAGGATCACCCGTTCCATCATATGTTTTAACATTAGTGGGCATGCGCCTTTTCTTATGATCGGAGTAATCGCTGATGCGTCGTGTAAATGCATCAACTTTCTGACGACGCCAAGGAAGAGATATGTCTTCGTCCTCTTCCTCGCGACGTCTTCCTCTGGACTTCCAGTGTCCTGTCTCTTTGTCCTCGTTGTCCGAGGAGTCACTGGAGGAAAGGTTATCCCTTTTGCGGCGCTTGCACCGGTTTTCCTCAGAGGAAGAGCTTGAGGGGCTTTCACTTGGGGAAGTTCGCCTTCCCATCCTGTCGTGAATTCTTCTGCTCCCAGACCTGGAGGAGCCTTCGCTTGGTGAATGTTGACGTCCAAGTCTATCTTGCATCCTTCGACTACCAAGTCTGGAGTGAACATTGGTGCGCCTCTCGCCGTCTTCGTATTCCTCCGGGTATTGTGAGTCAGATGCTGTAACAAGTCTATCATTGATATTGGTACGTCTTTCATTATTTTCGCGCCCCATTCTTTGGTAGCACGGTGGGGATGTTTCTGGGTTAAAGTTAAGCCGGGCTTGTAGGCTCTGGCTTGATCTTCTCCTCGCTTCTTCTTGCATGAGGGCAGCTAGGGTTTCATAATTTTGGGATACAAAATTATTTAACGTTAGCTCAGGCGTGTCCTCTTCTACTACAAGAATTTCTGCCTCAACATTAGGCGCCCTATCTCGGTTAGGTGCGCCCGGTGGCACAGTGTTGTCCACTATATGTGTCGTTTGATGGGGAGTATTGAAGAGGGTGCGCTGAAGTTCTTCAACGCTTGGAACCACCGTGGTGGTTTGCGTAGTCCTTGTAGGCAATTCTACCCTTGGGAGAGGTAGGGTTGGTCCCGTTTCTTGGTGACCAGGCGCACTAGTTGTTCCAGAGGCCTGCCTAGAGGTCGAGTCTTGAGGGTTCTTCCTCTGGGGGTCACCACGTGTTTTTTCCAACTGCGGAGTCCGCTGGCTTGAGTTTTTGTTCTTCTTCATTCTAGTTCTTAGTGTAGGGTCCCATGGATGACGCCACTTGTTGATACAAAAGTTGGGCATTTCTAGTTTGGGCTCCTGCTCTCGTACCAATTAGCTCTTAATGCTTGAAACATGCACACTAAGAAAGTAAACAAACACCGTTAGGCTTATCGTGGGATTGTCTCCCACGATTATCCTCCGGCGTGAGAGTAAGTAATCGGTTTAAGGTTATATTGAAGAGTTAGGGTTTTGTCAATCGTACCTGTAATGAGAATTCTGTCATTCTTTATATAGGCAGGAAATCCTTGTAGATTTCGTGCTCCTTACTCTTCGCACGCGTAGTGCTTATCCGGCCTATGGATCTTTTATCCATAAATAAAAGATCCTTATCTAGACTATAAATAGTTTGGCTGGGTTTGGGCTTTCGTGAGTCCAAACCGTTAATAATATGACCCAAATTATTGTCATAATAGCCCACTCATAGTGGACTTGGGCATTAGTAGTGTTTATCATTTGGGTTTGTGGCTCAAATATAGACTATACGTCATCATGAGCAAATCATCTTTTTTTTTTACTTTATACATGATCGAGCTTAATTTGTGACGATCAAACTATAACTTATATTTTGCTCATGTAGAAGTTTAGAGTATTCACTTCTAATGATCAGTTATACAAAACAAATTATCAAGGCCGAATATGAGGATGTGCAAAGTGATTAAAGAGTGATTAACTGCACATGGTCTCCAAATTTTCACGCCTCAAGGTTGTATACGGCAGTGATGTTTTTAATTCGGTTTTACATAAAAGTGATGAAATTGTATTCTAAAACTCAAGATCCACTAATTTTGACGGAACCTAAGTAAAAATCTAGTGGTTTTATGCAACTTTAAAGAAAATGAAAAAAAGAACAAGGTTATGGTGGATTTTACAATATTAAACAGCTGAGGAATATGGCGACTTAGAACAATTTTCACTTTGTACCGCTAACGTTTTTTAGGTTTTGCGTTTCTGCCTAATATTTCATTTTATTTCTAAGTTAGTACAAGTGAGTTCATGAAATTAACAATTTAATCCCTCGTTTGAGACTAAGTTTAGAAATGGTCCATTTTGTTTCGTGCACAAACGCTAGTATATTTTCAAATTCTCATATAAAAAAGTATTTATTTTGATGTCGCCTGTTTCATATATTTATAGTATGATACAAATAAACTAGTTAAACGCTGTTATTTTGATGTCGCGTGTTTCATATATTTGGATGTTTTATTTTTATATATAGATTTTTTATGTTGCTCGAGGGGAATAAATTTCACTATGGCACAAGGCTTCGAAAATTCACGAGACGGCCCTCGAAAATTCACATTTTTTTATTCTTGCACCACAACTTGTGCATTACAGTATTGTACCGTACAACACTGCAATGCACAGTTGTGATATTTGCATCAAAAAATATCGTAGGAGTATCAACTCCCTTTACTTATTCAAATTAAACTTCATACATACATCAATCACTGTTGTTGGCGACCACCGCTTAAAGCAGCCTCGTTACTATGACAACATGCCGGACTATAAATGTACTTTCCTATTTAATGTGTATTTCACAATATATTGTTTTTAATAAACCATACTATATAAGGATTAATCCAATTAATTAAATTTTGAAAAAAATGAGTGTGAACACAATATCAAATAAATGGTACATCATAAACTTTAATAGTTATACCTTATGAGTGATGGCGTGGTTTGAAATACAAGGTATAAATTTTAATAGTCAACGCTGACTTTTGAAACCTTAATATTGCAGTAATGATGAAATTTTTGGTCAAAATGATATTTTTTCTATTGTTTTTCAAACTTATATTTATTAGTCTCAAACTTGAGATGACATTTGCATTTTCACCATTTGAAAGTAACGATACAGTTTATAAACCTTCCATCACTATAAAACTCAATCGCTAGTTACTTTTTCTATATTCTTTATCTCTCAAAGTTATAGAGAATGAGTATCCTGTGGTTGTTTTTAGGCCCATTTTTGGCGATGAGGGTTAATGGCGCTGAGCCGAAAGCAAACCAACCACGACCATTTTTCGTGTTTGGTGACTCTTTGGTTGATAACGGCAACAACAACTTTTTGTATACTAGCGCACGTGCCGATTCACCACCTTATGGCATTGACACACCCTCACATCGTCCAAGTGGCCGCTTCTCCAATGGCCTTAACATCCCCGACATTATCAGTTAAGTATGCTTCCCCTCATAATATATTGAGACTAGGCAGGTTCTCCTAATGTTATATTATTTCATTTGTCAATATGTATATACAGTACATTCGGCTTTTTTTTTTTTTTTTTGAAAGGCATATACATTCGTTTTTTAGATGCTATAATTGGATAACTTTATGTCCAAACAGGTGAACATCTTGGATCTGAACCCGTACTACCCTATTTGAGTCCTGCGCTGACAGATAAGAATCTTCCTTTAGGTGCAAACTTTGCTTCTGCCGGAATAGGAATACTCAATGATACCGGATTTCAGTTCGTAAGTTACCCATGTATCAGTATGTAAATTATATTTCTGTAACGTAAAGTGTGCCAAAAGTCAACAAATTATTAGACAGAGCATAAGATATTTATTGTTTTAAATGAAATGTTTTTGATGCTATACCTATACAATCATATTTCTTTTGTAAACATTTAGCCAGGCATATTAAATCTTGCATTCAATAATATAGTGTAGGAAACTCAAATAAATTTATATTCAGAGTTTCAGTTTACTTTGTTGCTGTAATTAATTTATTAAAATCGCATAGTTTTTGAGAAAGCTTTAATACCAAATAAACGTAATAAAGAGTTATGAAGATACATATACGAAGAGAAAAAACGTACTATGATTATAACAAGGTTGTAAATGGCCGCGTGTTGCAGCGGAGGCTTCTAAAATTATTAGATCGATTTTTGTTCGAGAAAAAGAGATTAAAGATAGCTAACGACAAAAAAACTAACTAAAGTGAAAAGATAGTTTTACCCTTACAGACTCTGTCACCACCTAAAAAAAAAAAAAAAAATCTGTTACATACAGTATGTGTTCAACAACAAGATAGAAATTTTGCTTTGTGTACTTTTGTTTATTATAACCTAACATGTAACAAAATAATAATCCATAGCATTGACATTCATGCAGGCAAACATAATTCGAATGCCTTTACAACTAACATACTTCATGGAGTACCAACAGAGATTAAGTTCCTTAATGGGTGAAAAAGAGGCAAAAGAGCTTGTAAACAATGCTTTAGTACTTGTTTCTTTGGGTGGCAACGATTTTGTCAACAACTATTTCCTGATGCCGTTTTCTGCAAGGTCTTTTCAGTATACTATTCCCGACTATGTGGCCCTCCTCCTGTCTGAGTATCGCAAGATTTTGATGGTATGGTTTTTCAATAGTTATTTAAAAGCATTAGAGGAGAAAAGTATTGAATACCATGCTGTATCCAGGGGTGTTTAGATGTGCTTTTTCATTATGAGTATTCAATTAGTTACTCGATCTCTAGTTGATTATTCTTCTAATCTAATGATTTGGAGCTTAAATCAACGTTTTCTTTTTGCATGAAAATGAGTTTGTATAGCTAGAATTTATCTTATATTTTGTTTGTGCAAAGATACTTGAAATTTGTTCACATAGTTTTTTTCAAATGGAACACTTTATACACTTTGTTAAATTTGAATAAGGTAGACATACTTTACACGCTTTATTAAGTTAATTTTGAAATTAAAAATATATAAATAAATAAATAAAAATAAAAAAATTGATAAAAGAAGAAGAAGAAGAAGAAGAAGAAGAAGAAGAAGAACGCTTACAAATTCAATATTTATGGTTATTCATGATGCAGACATTGCATGAAATGGGTGTTAGAAGGGCGATACTTATGGGATCTGGACCATTAGGTTGTGCACCAGCAGAGATAGCACAACACGGTTTAAATGGTGAATGTGCAATCAAGCTTCAAGCTGCGGCCGCACTATATGAACCACAACTCGCCCAAATGGTTCAAGACCTCAATGCTGAATTGGGTTCTCATGTTTTCATTGCAGCCAACACCAAACTGATGCACAATGATTTTATATCAGATCCTCAGGCATACGGTAAACAAAAACTTCATTTTAAGCACTTAGCTCTATGCTTTACAAACTCGCTGATTTTATGCCATATGAATGATTAGGACTTTAGCTCTTATATCAGTTTCAGTATTGTTGACCATTTGAATTGCCAATGCAGGGTTTGAGAACTCAAAAACAGCTTGTTGTGGACAAGGACCATTTAACGGGTTGGGTTTATGCACCCCATGGTCATTATTGTGTGACAACAGAGACAAGTATGTCTTTTGGGATGCCTTTCACCCAACGGAAAGAGCGAACCGACTTATCGTGGACCAGATGTTGAGCGGCGCAGAAGAATATATGAGACCCATGAACTTAACCACCATCATGTACCTGGACAAGTACCTATAATATGTTGATTTTAAACAACATATACAGTTTGTTTATGTTATAACAACTAGAAGCCATGTGTTCAAACATTATTTCGATATGTTTTAATGAAATATATAAAATGCACTATTTGTTGAACCTTGAAATTCTGACTTGAATGCTTCTGAAAGTCCATAAATCCTATGTGGACGGCAGGCAAAAAATGTTCCAGAATAACAATATCGAAAACCAAATTAGAAATGGACAAGCACATATTGAGCTTATTACAATGTTTTTGTCTATTGTATTAACTATTTTAAATATGGTTCTCATTTTTTTCTGTCTAGTATAATTAAGCTTTATTCTACATATGGTTTGATATTTTCTGTTCTTTGTAAGACTAACTAATAATAGCAACAAATACTATGTTATCTGATATTGTTTCGACAAGATAAATACCGCTGTTAGGATAATGAGTACGTGTTTTGAAAGTGTTAAACAAAAAATCAAGAATCCAATACGTTTAATTACATAAAAACAATTTCATAAGAGTACAATTTCATTTAAAGTTGATTTTTTTGTATAATTAAACATTACATAACTTGATTATTACATTGCTTTAAAAATAGCCATTTCACCTAGCTACATCATATGTTTGAGCAAATAAAATAACAGTGAGTAAGGTTACAAAATATATCTTGCTCTAAAATTGGCATTCAAGATAAGATTTCATATTTTCAAGTTATGAAGCAAGTTGAATCTAAATAAATATAGCCATTAGTATGGAATCAGATCAACAACATAAAACAATATAGGGAATAAGTGATCACAAGGGTAAAACTTAGAACTGAAACGTTTCTGTAATTTCTACAGATCAAACACGTCTCATATTCTCTAGCAGATTTGAACGAAAGTGTAGCAGGTAGAAGCCTAGAACACAATTGTCTACCGTCTAGAAGGAAATTATGTAGCAGCGATATGAGAGTCGATGGTGCAAAGGTATTTCATGCTATAACAACACTTAGGCTAAAATAACGATGTTAAAATGTCTTGAACGAGGATGTTTAGTGTTGAGAAAAAGGACTCACCTGATATCTGATATCAACCTCAAGGACTAACTTGGTATGTTTGGTATTTTCAGTCTTAGTCCCTTCGGATCAAGCTGGAGCTATGTTGGATACTAGAGGGTAGTTTTGGTCACTTGCTCAAAGATTTGAGGCTGCTACATAAAGAAGGGAACACGGAAGGATCTTTGTGCAATCTCTCAAGGACCTTATTGCTATTTCATTTCTGATATTCTACCCGTTTTCATGTCTCATTAGAAGAGCCGTTTTCTTGTCTTCTCTCTGGAAAATGACTCATGTTGGGCTTATCTTTATAAATCTGCTATTCTCTCTCTCTCTCTCACTGATCCATCCAGAAAAACATATTACTCTCTTGTATTTGTAACTTGATTGAGATCAAGTGATTGTACTTTCTGTTTGAGAACAGTTTGGTTATTTGGATTGTAAGCTTGTTTTCATTAATAAAAGTGTTTAAGAATCATTAGATTCAGTTTTTCTACATGGTATCAGAGCCAGGCTGCAAAATCTTGCTCTGATTATCGATTTAAATTTTTTAGGGTTTCATAAAAATTTGGGGGTTTTCAAAATTGATTGTTATAATTCAATCAAACCTTGTTATTTGAAAGATTTAATTAGTGGATTGATCAGATCTAAAAGTTTTTTTTGTAAAACGCCTCTTTTAGGAAAATTAGGGTTTGGTACTATTTGGGGCTTTTGTTATTTTAAGGCTTCTGGTGATAATTAAGTGGGTTTTATCCACACATCTGGTGCTAATTTTTCGATTAGAGGTGGTAATTTGGTTTTGCCGTAATTTCAAAATTAAGGTTTGGTGATCTTGGATACTGGTTCTGGGCTCGTGCTGTGTTTCTGCTATATCGCTAGACTAAGTGAATCTAGGGTGTAGTAGGGTTGTTATTCCGCTACTGTTGTTTATTGCGTGCTCTGTAACACCTCTCACACTCTCTCTCTCCCTCTCTTTATTTTTTAGTTTTTTAATTCTTGTTTAGATTGACGGGGAGTAGGAGTTGGGTTGTTGGAGGTTGTATTTGTTTGTGTTTGTGGTGTTGATGTTGTTTATCTGCTGTTCTTTAGTGTAATTAGCTGGTTTGTCCTTTCTGTTGTTGTTGTGCTTGTATGCGCCCTTGACCTACCACTTTAGTGGCAAGGAAAGCCTGAGAACTTCTTTCTCTTCCTTATCTTGTGTGCTTGTGCATGTTACTTGATTCATTATGTCTGTTCATGATGAGGAATTTGAACCTGATAATGATAATAATGTCACATTAATCAGCAAACTGGACTTAAGTCACCCATTACACTTACACCCTAATGACTCAGCTTCTTTAACTGTTATATCTATAAAACTTAAAGGAACTGAAAATTACAATGTTTGGTCATGTGTTATGCTCTTAGCCCTTGAGGGTAAGAATAAAACTGGTTTTATTGATGGTACATGTAGGAGATCTAACACTGATGAGGTTTTGAGTAGACAATGGGACAGAGTTAATGCTGTTGTGTTGGGATGGATCTTGAATTCCATCTCAGAATAGTTATTTCTTGGGCAAATCTTTTCTAAAAGTGCATGTGATATTTAGAATGAGTTAAAAGATACTTTTGATAGGGTTGATGGATCTGTGACATATAACTTGCATCATAAAATACATTCATTAACTCAAAATGCCACTACTGTTTCTGAATATTTTAACAAGTTAAGTACCTTGTGGTAACAATTTGATGCTATGGTTAAACTGCCTAGGTGTACTTGTCATGCTGCTGATGATTTTAAAAGGCATAATCAACTTATGAAACTAATGAAATTCTTAATGGGTCTTGATGATACTTACATGCAAATTAGAAGCAATATTTTATCTAGAGACCCTTTACCTGATGTTAAAGGTGCTTATGCTATCATCTGTAGTGAGGAGTCACATAGAAATGTTCTTGCTGGAAGTACTAGCAGAACTCATAATTATGCTTTTTCTTCTAGAGTTGTTAATCAGTCTACTCCACCTAGTGCTACTACTATTAATTAGAATAATAATGCTTCTGCAAACTTTAATAGAGTGTCTGATAATAGGAGAAATGTTGGTTCTGGTTCTACTCTTGTTTGTGAAAACTGTGGTTTTAATGGTTATACCAAAGATAGATGTTTCAAATTGATTGTTATCCTCCAAACTTTGGAAAAAAGGCTAATAATAATAGACCTCAATATAACAAAAAGCTTTCACACAATAGCTCTGTTGGCTCTAGTTCTTCTGGTTTTACAGATGAACAACTATCTACTCTCATTTCTCTCATCAAAGATAATTCTATAACTGGAAAGAATGTGCAGGCCAATATGGCAGGTACTGTGTTCAATAATAGCAAAATCTTTAATCATAACTTTCACAAGTTTTTCTGTTCTAATAATAAAATTCATTCTAAAATAATTTTTAATAGTAAAGTAGTGGATTCTGGTGCCAACCAACACATGACATACTCAGATAAAGAATTGGTTAATGTTATTGACATTTCTCATCTTAAAATAAAGGTGGGACATCCCAATGGGACTGAAGCCTTCATTTCTAAGATTGGAAATCTTAAATTATCCAATTCTTTAACTTTATTTGATGTGTTGGTTATTCCAGAATATTGCATTACTTTGATCTCTATTCATAAACTTGCTAAAGATAATAAGGTTTTAGTTGCCTTTGATGAGAGTAAATGTTATTTTTTGAATCAAGATTTGAATCAGCTAAAAGTTCTGGGGACTGGTAACCAGTGTGATGGTTTATATTATTTCAATGATCAAGGTACTCAAACTGATCTTGTGAATACTAGAATTAAAGCTTGTTTGTCTCAACATGACTGGCACTGCAGACTTGGTCATCCTGCAGAACCAGTCTTAAATGTTTTAAAAGATTCTTTAATATTTGACTCTAAACAAAAACCGATGTTTTGTGAAATTTGTCAAAGAGCCAAACAAACCAGAGAACCCTTTCCATTAAGTGATCATGTCACTAGTGCCTTAGGTGACCTGGTTCATTTAGACCTATGGGGGCCATATAAAGTTCCTAGCTCTGAAGGATATAAGTATTTTTTTACTATTGCGGATGATTACACTAGAGTTGTTTGGGTTGATCTCATTAAAACTAAGGATGAAGTCCCTTATTACATTAATGTGTTTTACAACCTAATTGAAACTCAGTTCAATAAAAGAATCAAGGTTTTTCGAAGTGATAACGGAACTGAATTTGTAAATCAAACTGTTAACAAACTATGTGTTGATAAAGGGATAACCCATCAGACCTCTTGTGCTTATACTCCACAACAAAATGGCATTGCTGAACAGAAACATAGGCATCTCTTAAATGTTGCTAGATCCCTTCTATTTCAGGGGGAATTCCTTTGAAAATGTGGTCTGAATGTGTTCTAACTGCCACTTATCTTATTAACAGACTTCCTTCATCTGTGCTTAAAGGAAAATCTCCTTATGAGTTGATATATAATGAAAAACCTGTGCTTGATCACTTGAGAGTGTTTGGCTGTTTGTGCTTTGCTACTGTCTTGAATAACTTTGATAAAATGAGTAGCAGATCTGAGAAATGTGTTATGATAGGATATTCTATTGTTAAAAAATGATACAAGTTATATAGTCTTGATAAGCATCAATTCATATTTTCTAGGGATGTTCAATTCTATGAAAATGTGTTCCCTTTTAAAGGTTCTAACATTGATAATGCAGATTCTACTTCTGAAAATGTTTTTCAAGACTTGAACCACTTAAACTTTTTTTACATGGAATATCCTGAGAAACCCAATGATGATAAGAGTAGCCTGAATAGTGATTACAAATCACAAAGTGAAGGCAACTACTCTCCTTTATCTGGCAGAATTCCTATCACTAAACAAAACAATGATAATGTTTGTGCCGATAAGGATGAGATGGTTGCTACACTTGAAGAAAACAACAACTCTGAGGGTAATTTGAATCAAAATTCAAATCTGAATGCTCAGGAAGAAGCACCTTTGAGAAGGTCTTCTAGACCCTCTGTTTTTCCAAAAAAATATAATGATTTTGTTGTTGACTCTAAAGTCAAATATGGTCTGGAGAAATATGTTAACTACTTCAAACTTGATCCTGAAACTCTTTGTTTTACCACCCAACTTAATAAAATCAGTGAACCAAAATCTTTTTTTGAAGCTTCTAAATATTCCTATTGGATTGATGCTATGAATGATGAAATGGAAGCTTTGAATAAGAATGATACGTATGAAATCACTAAGCTACCCCATGGTAGAAAGGCTATAGGTAATAAATGGGTGTGGAAAATAAAATTTAAATCTAATGGAGAAGTTGATAGATATAAAGCTAGACTTGTTGTCAAAGGCTGTAATCAAAAGGAGGGAGTTGATTTTGAAGAAACATTCTCTCCTGTTGTCAAAATGGTTACTATTAGATGTTTACTTGTTGTTGCTATTCATAATAGTTGGCCTATTTTTCAGCTTGATGTTAACAATGCTTTCCTTTATGGTGACCTAGAGGAAACTGTTTATATGAAATTACCTGAAGGGTACTTTTCTAAGGATGATACTAGAGTGTGCAGACTTAAGAAATCTTTGTATGGCCTTAAACAAGCCCCTAGGCAATGGAATGCCAAACTTACCTCTACCTTAATTGAAAATGGGTTTAGTCAAAGTAAATCTGATTACTCTCTTTATACCAAGTCTGATGATGGTATGTTTCTTGCATTGTTGGTTTATGTTGATGATATTATTATTACTGGCAATAGTGTTACTGAGATTGAAAAGTTTAAAGCCTTTCTTAATTCCATGTTCATGATCAAGGACTTAGGAAAATTAAAATATTTTCTTGGCATTTAAGTTAATGATACTAATGATGGTATTTATATCAACCAAAGAAAATATTGTCTTGATTTGTTATCTGAATATGGTATGCTTGCTTGTAAACCACCTAAGACTCCACTTCAGTCCAAACTTGTCTTAACCAATGAAGCAACTGATGATGATCCTATTCTTGATAACATTACTGATTATCAGAAACTTATTGGAAAATTGATTTACTTGACTAACACCAGGCCTAATATTTCTTATGTTGTTCATTGTTTAAGTCAGTTCATGCATTGTCCTCTTAAGTGTCATCTCAGAATTGCATTCAAGATATTAAGATATCTTAAAAGATCTCCAGGTATGGGCATTAACATTGCAAAAGGCTCAGGTATGTCTCTAATGGCTTATTCAGATGCTGACTGGGCCAAATGTCTAGTTACCAGGAGATCTGTAACTGGCTATTGTGTTTTCTTGAATAATACTCTTGTTTCTTGGAAAAGCAAGAAACAATCTACTCTCTCTAAATCCTCAACTGAAGCAAAGTATAGAGCTCTTGCTTCAGTAACTAGTGAAGTTATTTGGATTCTAAAAATTTTAAAGGATTTAAATCTTGAAAATTTTCTTCCTGTTTCTCTTCACTGTGACAGCAATTCTGCAATTAAAATTGCAGCCAACCCTGTTTTTCATGAAAGAACTAAACACCTTGAAATTGATCTACATTTTGTTAGGGAAAATTTTTTAAAATGTGTGATTAAAACTGTAAAAGTGGATTCTGCAAAACAAATTGCAAATATCCTTACCAAAGGGTTGGATACATTACAACACAAAGACTTGGTTAAAATGTTGGGTTTAATAGATATATATCAAATATCAGATGAAGGGGGGATGTTGAGAAAAAGGACCCACCTGATATCTGATATCAACCTCAAGGACTAACTTGTTATGTTTGGTATTTTGAGTCTTAGTCCCTTTGGATCAAGTTGGAGCTATGTTGGATACAAGAGGGTAGTTTTGGTCACATGCTCAAAGATTTGAGGCTGCTACATAAAGAAGGGAACATGGAAGGATCTTGGTGCAATCTCTCAAGGACCTTATTGCTATTTCATTTATGATATTCTACCCGTTTTCATGTCTCATTAGAAGAGTTGTTTTCTTGTCTTCTCTCTGGAAAATGACTCATGTTGGGCTTATCTCTAATAAATCTGCTACTCTCTCTCTCTCTCTCTCTCTCTCTCTCTCTCTCTCTCTCTCACTGATCCATCCAGAAAAACATATTACTCTCTTGTATTTGTAACTTGATTGAGATCAAGTGATTGTACTTTATGTTTGAGAACAGTTTGGTTATTTGGATTGTAAGCTTGTTTTCATTAATAAAAGTGTTTAAGAATCATTAGATTCAGTTTTTCTACATTTAGCATCTCAGATAAAGATGGTATAGAATACATACAATGCTTTAGTGGCATCGATAGTAATGAGCCGTTCAGACTAATAGAAGAAAAAGGTGGGACCTGAAATTGGAAATTTACACTACACGTACTTGCAATGATGCGTTAGGGAAGAATGACGAAATTCTAGTGGCTACAATGCGGATGAGCAACCGAACATTTTTCTATGTTTTGTAAATCATTGATTTATATTTATATTTTTTATTTTTTGTAATTGTGATGTTAGAAATTGATGAATTATTAGAATGGGTATATTCTATAAATTAATGGATAAACGGGCAGATGTATGAGGTTATTTCGGTTGTTATCAGGGGAAGGCGGGTCTTTGACTCAAATATATATATATGTGGCTTAATTGGGGTATCCCACGACCGTTTCCAATCTTTTTTCTGGCCACCCCAAGATGTGTAACTAATGATGTTTGAACTTGAGACCTCGAGGACATCTCACTACTAGAAAAATTGACATAGAGCCAGGTTGAAAAGCCTAATTAATAGAGCCCGGTTTTTCATGAGGGCACAAAGCTGGGTAAGATCTCACTAATGATGTTTGCTATTGGAAGAATAAGCTAACTTTGTTTTATTAGGAGGATTTGTGAAAGCAATTTGGTGGTACATGGTATTAAATGGTAAGTTTTTCTTTATAATTAGTTTTCTGTCTTGGTTTGTTTTTGTTTTTGTTTTTGTATGCTTTATATTATTTCTACAAGACTAAATGTGGCAAAATTATAAAGATTTGGTCAGTAGTGTAAAAGAAGTACTGTATATAAGCTACACTTTAGTTTTACGGTTTCATTAATTAAGTCAGTTTTTTTGTGTGTGTGTTTAATTAGTGAGTTTTCTCTATGGTTTTGTGATTGAAAGTTTTTAAGTTTCTGGTTGTAATCGTTTATATTTTTTCTCTTGTAATCTTTATTGAACTCAAAATCACAGATTGGTTATGCAATCAAGTGAGTTGTGATAAAATAATGAAGGAGAGTTTGGTTGTATGAATTTCAGTGTGTAAATCTTTGTATTTTTTTATGAAGTTCACATTTGCCACATTGGTGATGGTCATATTGTATAAATACATGAATAGCAAAATAATCCCACTCGGGGATTTTGAACATAAAAGTTAATAATAGATTAATAGCAAATTGATAGGCATAGTAATAAAGTTTACATAAATGATATATTTATTTTATTTGGAAAACAAAGACATATGCTCATGTAAACTACCCTTGAACGAGTGAAGTGCCATATTTTAGCCAGAAATGAAACGACTATGCTTTCATTGAATCGGTAGCTATGAGGGTGCTTAGGTTCATGGGGGTCATGTACTTGGTGCCACTGAAGATTTCCTTCACCATTAGTCGGCTTGCTCTCTCAGTCGGGTGGTACCCATCCCAATAGACGTACGTGTCTCTATTGGGGCACAAGTTTGATAAAGCAGTGCAGAGGCCACGCCCGTTATATCTTCCTTGTCCGCAACATGCTTTATGAGCCTCATCAAATCCTACATATTTTCACAAATCACAATTATTCATAATACCGGCCTCTAGACAATTCAAAACTGTAAAAAATGAGTAAAATACAGATACCATTTGAATACAAAATGAATCAACAGTTATTAAAAGAAAACATTTGCATTGAACATTTGATCCTAAGTGACATGTTCTTTAATAACACCAGCTTCTTAACAAAAGTATAAGCTGAACATATGATCTATTCAGGGGGATTCGACCAAACTCCTTTTGTTTTGGCTCATACTTAAAATTTATACAATTAGTCAATTTGTACTGAATTTTTGGGTAAAAGGTCAAAAGACCCGGTAAATATATTACTCCAAAAAACATTTAAGAACAACGGATATGAGTGAATCCCATATCTCAGCCCGTTACATAGGCGAAAAGCTTACATAACAAGAACATGTTAAGTTAGTACGTATTTTAACAGGTGGTTGCATTTTTTTGAAAATAAAGGAATAGAAACCATGCATATATGGATGAAGAATTACCAAAATATTTGGGTCTGGAGATGAAATCCATGTATATATTATGTGCGTCGGCGGAAATAAAGACATCACTCCCTAGTTTCTTATTTAGCAACTGGGTCATGGCCGTCACTTGCGGGTTGAACATGTCTGCCGCGTTTTTCAGAACGGTTGAACACTCCCCATTCCAGCTACGCAAGGCCATTATGGACGGTGCACAACCAAGCGGCCCGGTCGCTGTTACTAGTACTTTTCGAGCTCCCAGTTTATGAAGTCTCTGCACATAAGATGCATCTTAATTATCCATATGTCATTTTTATTTTGTGCATAAATTAAATGATCTATAAGGAAATGGTGGAATGAACATTTACCACTAAAATCTTTTCATACTCGGTGACAAGTAATCGAACATAGTCCGGAAGTCTATATTGAAAAGATCTTAACGAGTATCGCACCAAATAATAGTTGTTCACAAAATCGTTGCCTCCACAAGTAATCAAAATGAGTGCCTCATTAAGAAGCTTCTTGGTCTTCTCGGCGCCGATTAATGCAGCCACTCTTTTTTGGTATTCTTCAAAGTATCTTAATTGGGTTGGCATCCTAAGTATGTTCACCTATCAAAAATGAACAAGGTGACTTGATAAATGGTCTGAGTTCCAAACATGCATTACACAGTACATAGATGCAAATAATTCGAAACAAATAATGTGAACTCCAACAAAATTGTCACTCGTACACGCTTGTAGAAAAAGTATAAATATTTCGCGGCGCTTACTAAAAATGTACAATTCGGTTACATTTATAATCGCAAAAATTTTGAGAAATCCCAACTTTTGGCACTTATAGTAATATAAATAAATCATTGCAGTTATTTTTAAGAAGATATGAATTTGTAAATTAAAGTCTAATTCTTTTATATAGGAGGAAGTGTGAGGAAAATCAGTTTGTACATAAGTATTCATACGTTCATTTGTGTTATGGTTTTGGATTAAAAAAATTTAACAAAAAAAAAAAAAAAAAAAAGAAAAAAAAAAAAACCACGAACCATTATGTTATCTTCAAAACATGAAACAAAAATCAATATTGAAGCATTTGCAACTTACAAACTGGAATCCGGTGTCGTTAAGAATTCCAATCCCTGCAGAAGCAAAGTTGGCACCTTTAAGCAGCTTTTTACCATTCAGCTCCGGATCCAAGTATGGCAATAGCGGCTCTACCCCGATTTGCTCCCCTGGAAAATTTTACCCCATTGAACTCAATGATAATTATCTTAATTCGTCAACTTGTGTAATTAACGTTCATTTATTTTCGTTTAGAAGGTGTAATGTCAATGTCTATACACATTTTTATACCATGCACTCAAATTTAGCATAAACTATAAAAGACGCTTACAATAACATGGAAAAAAAAATTCCGAAAACTTACTAGTAGGCTTAAACTCGCAGTGTAAAGACACAAACCATGCGGTAGCAAACTACTTGTATGAGAATTACATGATATATAATTAGATAATTAGATTTATTGGTATCATTTGAGCCTCTTAAATATTTTAATATGACTGGTTTTTTCTAACACTGTAACAAAATTATGAATCATAAAAACGTATAACTATTTACATTGTCAACAAATAATTTTAAATATAGTATGCATGAATTATAAAGGCGGAGTTTCGTGATTTATTTGATAGAACAAGTTGAGAGGTCAACCTATAAGATCTGGAATGTTTCTACCATTAGAGAAACGACCAGTTGGACGATGAGAGGGGAGATCAATCCCATAAGGCGGTGCATCAGCTCGTGCGGTTGTAAGCAAGAAATTATTGTTTCCATTATCTACCAGTGAGTCCCCAAATACAAAGAATGCTCGAGGAGCATTCTTGGTTAAGGGACCATTAGGAGGGCTACTTTGAGCCCTCGTTACGAGACCCGAGCAAAAAAGAAGAAGAATGCTAACAAGTGTCATTTTTTGCATTGGGTTTATATTTTAGCTAGCTTGTTATGTATTATATAAATGTACGTAGCAAGCACGAGAATGTGATAGAAAATGAAAGCCTCAAAGGACTATTTATAGGAAAAGGATAAATTAAAGTGTTAGAGTTTGTGTAGTTTTGGGTTGACTTTGAAACGGATACACATGTCAGTATTGTTTTCGAGTTGGTCAGCCGAAAGACTTTTCTTCCATTTAGATGTTCTATCTTTGACACATGAGATTCTATCGAGACATTATGTAAAAAATAAAGATTCTTAAAATATATAAGCTTTGTTTAACAAACAAAATTTATTTATAAAAATATAATCTTTTATAATATTTAAAAATCAAATGTTACTTCATTTAACTTGTAAAAATAATTTTTGAAACTCAAATGAGACAAATACACTATTGTTTTCGAGTTGGTCAGCTGAAAGACTATTTTTTTCTATTCAATGTTCTAACTATATAATATAAGTGTGACCATTGTCAAAATAAAATAGACTAAATGAGGAGAAAGAAAGAAATGCTAACATTATTTTTATCTTTTTGAAGGTTAAATTTATTTCAGAAAAATTGTGTTTGACTTTACGGTTGAGAATATCATCAATACATCATATGTGTTTTGGTGGTTGAAGAAAAACTAATTTAAACACATTTTCGTCACTAACATTAAAAAGCATTCATTAAATTACCAAAGCTTTTAATTGCTAGTAGTTGCAAGTTTTGGATGCTCATTCATCACCAAGTTAAATTGTGTAGTTTCTTTATATGATAATGCATATATACACATCAGGGCCGGTCCTGAGTTTATAGCTGCCCTGGGTGAGACGGTTTTTAATGCCCTATATAAGATGATCGAAAATGACTACAAAATACTATAAACAGACACACATTATTTTGTAATGATTTAGCCTTCCAAAAAAAATATGTCAAACTTCATAAAACTTGGGGAACAATTAAATTTACTCTATCATATGAATTATTATTAACTTTTGACATTTTGTTGTATTTTGTCAATTCTTATTATTTGGGCTTTTCTAAAAAATGATTCGTCCAATATTACATTTATACAAATTAAAGTTGAAAATAATAAGGAAAATGAAACTAAAGAAAAATGATCGAGATGCCTAAAAGTGTAACTAATTATGTGTCTAAATATATATGACAATAAGTTATTGGTTTGTGAAAAAGTGAGTTTTTTTAGTGTGACCCAACAGGCTAACACATATATGTTTAGCATATAGTTAGATATACCAGTTACACATGTTAATTAATGCTCAAAATTAAATGTCACATATTTGGCCGAGGCTATTGCGTGAATTCAGTCTAATAGTTGAAACTTATAAAAATTTTTTGCCATACATTAACTTAAGTCACTCCTTATTAGCTACGTATAAAAAACATTAAGATGTGTATTAAATGCTTGTAGTTTAATAATATAAATTAATCACCTTTACATATATAGTTATTTCAACGGACCTAATGTACAACTACTTATACATTTTTTTTACTTTTAAATACAGCACTTATAGCTACAAATAGTGAAATCCTATTATAAAATAATGAAAATCCTATTTTAAAACGTTACCAAAACTAAATACAGTATAAAAATAAACAAATGATAAAACAACATTTTATCATTAAAGCCCATCAAAATGTCAAATATAAAAACAAAATAAATAGTAGCCGACAAATAATCAATATGACCCAAAAGGACTACTGTTGTTGTTTCAAAACTAAAAGTGTTTGTTTCTCTCTCTTCAAGTCTTCTTCTCCAACTCATTTACTTCCATGAGAAGAAAAACACATAAAAATCCAGACAACAAGAGAGCATCAAATATATATTCAAAGCACCATAAAAATGATGCCCCTTATTCATTGGATGCCCTGGGCCGTCGCCCGCGCCGCCCATAGCCAGGGCCGGCCCTGATACACATCTATATAATCAATTTTCTATCTCTCCTCATTTTATTTGAAAATTTCAAATATACCCAAACATGCATTAAAAACATTGTATATTATGCATTCAATACTTGCACTTTAGTTATATATAAAATTAATCATAAAAATAAGATGATATATGAAATTAATCCTAACCATATTTGTGATATATGAAATTAATCCTAATCATATTTATGAAATGTGATACACTGTTTATTACGAGTGTTACACAAATGCAAATACCGCCTTTAACAAGACTTACCAAAGAGGAGCGGTGTGGTTAACGAGCCTTTAACAAGCAAACATGAAAGTTTCACCTCCTCATTTGGTTATGACACCGAATGCTCTTATAAATGGTGTCGATTTCTAAGGTGATTCCCGGGAACCACCTTAGTATAGTGTAGGTCCGCCTCTGATATTATATCACGCTATATTTATTTTGTGAAAGTTTTATTGTGTTTCAAACCATGAATATGTAATTTTGAACAACCATTTAGTAAAAGTCATGACTTATGTATTTTAATTAACTTTTACAATTACAAGATAGCTTAGACAATTATATCTATCAAGAAACAAAATCGTAACCTTTGCATGTGTACAAACAGCAACGGAACCAGGATCAATTTATGACTGGGTGCACAAACGTTTTAGAAACCGTAATATAGAAACACATTTTGATAGACCGGGTGCATTTAAGATACATTTAAAAAAATTGACATTCTTTCAAAAATTAGCACTACATCGAAAAAATCTATAAAGGTCCCGACTTCCGCGAGAACCCCTGGTTCTGTCCCTGTGTACAAATAAATAAGGTAAAATACAAAAATGGTCCCTAAACTATCACGAAATCGCAAATATAGGACCGAGACAAAAAGGCACGCAAAAAAGCCACTAACGTTACGCAAATTTACAAAAAAAAACCACCGAGAGCGCTTTTTTGCTAACTTCCGTTAGTTAAGGGTATTATCGCATGGAATGACTAATATACCCTTTTAACTTTAGATACAACCCTCATTGTTGCCGCCAACTCTTTACCAAATTAAGCCGAACACCTATATGCAGATACAATTCTAATTAACATATAGTTCCGGTTAGATTACATCGATCGTCCGTGCCTTTGAATGATACGGTAAGACACAGTGCATTTTCCTATTTACCTGAACAGGGGTTTTTGTTTTTGTTTTTTTTTTATTAAAAGGTGTATTTGTTGTCAATGTTATGGACTTACAATTGTAGGTGGTCATATGGGAAATGTGAAAGTAGTAGAGGTGGATAATGAAATAGAAGGAAAGAGTGGCAGGAGTGATTAAGAGGATTTGGATTATAATCCAAATGATGATGAAGTGATTGATGATGATGATGAGCTAATTGAAGATGTTCCCGTAAGTAAGTATGATTTGCTATGCAATAAAGACTGTGAACATCAATCAAGTATACCTGTTTTTATGAAACATTATGCACTGCTTAGAGAGTATGCCCAAGAGTTGGTTAATCAAAATCCAGGAACTACTGTTAGGATTGATGTACAGCTAGAACCAAATCCAGAGAGTGCAACAAGAACTTTTAAAAGGGTTTATGTGTGTTTGGGAGCTATGAAACAAGGTTTCAAAGCTTGTGGCAGAGAATTCTTAGGATTAGATGGATTATGCATGTCAGGTCCTTTTCCAGGTCAATTACTAACAGCAGTTGGGATTGATGCAAACAATGGGATTTATCCAGTAGCATATGATGTAGTTGATGCACTAAATAAGGCAACTTGGTGTTGGTTTTTGAAACTACTAGGAGAGGATCTTGGTATACAAACCAACTGCAAGTTCACTTTCATTTCTGATAAGCAAAATGTGACATTTCTATTCTATAATTAATCATGTGCTTTATGCACAATGAGAACATATAAAGTTTTAACACCATCAATAACCTTAACTGTTCACAGAGATTGATACAAGCCATTGCTAGTGTGTGTTCCAAATGCTAAACACAGGTTTTGTGTTAAGCATATTCATGAGGAGATGAAGTCACATTTTTAATGAGGTGTTTACAAGGACATGCTTTGGAATGCAGTTAGAGCCACTACTGTTGTTGAATTCAACAAAGAGATGGATCACCTCAAGAATAACAATGCTGCAGCTTATGATTGGTTGCTGAAGATTCCAACTGAACAATGGAGCATATCACATTTTTCAGGTAATTCATTAAGTGGCACTGGACAAAAGCATACTGATAATTGATCATATATTAATATATAATGTGTGATTTGTTTAACAGGCAAAGCCCTATGTGAACTACTCTTAAACAACATATGTGAGGTGTTCAATAGCCGGCTAAATGATTTCAGAAATAGAACCATCATCACTTGTCTTGAATATATCAGGGAGTACTTGATGAAGATGATTGTGGTAGTTCAGGAAATAATAGAAAAGAGTGTTGGACAACTTACTCCTACTGTGCAAGCCATGTTCGATGCAATAAAAAAAGAAGCTACTGATTGCGTTGTTGAATGGATTGAAGCTTCTTTATATAAAGTATATGTGCCTAACGAGGATCATTGTGTTGTTAACATGGATAGGAAGGAGTGTGGTTGTAGGAAGTGGGAGCTGACTGGAATACCATGTAAACATGTTGTGGCTGCAATAAACTAAACGAATGAGGATGGAAGAGCAGTTGGTATACCTGAAGAGTGGGTTCATGCTGCTTACAGACTAGAAACATGGGCGCGTATGTACTCATTCAAGATCAATGGCTGTTCTAGCCGAAGATACTAGCCAAAATTGACTCTACAACAGTAATAATACCACCTATTCACAGACCTCAGGTTGACAGGCCAACTAAAAAGAAGAAGTCAGATGATGAGCATGCAACTCCAAGTTCTGCATGTGTTAGCCACTGATCTTTGAACAATATGTTTCACTTTATTGTCTTTTGGATTCTATGTTTGTACTCTATATTTAACTATATTGTTTTTTTATCAATGTTATATGTATGTCTTTTGTTTATTCATGTTATATGTCTGTGTTTGTCTATTCATGTTATATGTATTGAGGAGTTAGGATGTAACTGTTAAAATGGGTCAATGGATAACTTAGTCATTTCTTAGAAAGAGTATTTTTAGTACAATGGGTCAATCAGGTATACCTTTGCGTACTAAATACGCCTCTACCTACCTCACACTTCCTATACACTCCCACATTAATAAATCACCTATCAAAACACTCAGTCTTAATACAAAGAAGCAAATGCGCGAGAACATTTTTTTTTTGGGTAAAAGGTCAACGACCCGGTAAATATATTATCCAAAAAACGTTGAAGTACAAATGGAATGTGGCTGAAGTACCACATTAACCTCAAGCACAGGCGTTTGATAAACAAGTGTTTATGACAGGCCATAAATGTAACAATTCGCAATTTCAGGTTAACTTTTATTCCCGAAAATTTCACTATTCACTTTCTACTATTCACTTTTCACTATTCATCTCAGACATTTTTATTTCATATTCTCGTAAGTTAAACTATTTTAACGATAATTCGAGAGTTTGACGCTCGTCGGATCATTTCTGCAAAAATCACAAAGCCGTGTCCGAGATTTACTTTTAGGTTTAAACGTCCTTCCAGCATCCCGATATGTCCATAAAACATTATAAACAATAGAAATATGATTTTCTCTCATTTTAGGACAATTCCAAAAGTTTCAAAATTTTACGTTTTTCAGTTCAGCGTTTTGCGCGAATTACGCGTTTTAGACCCGTGTTTCCAGTTTTTAGCAGGGTTTTAGCACCCAATAGAACCTACCACTCATTTTATATTTTATTATGGCGTATATTGACATGTTTGACCATACTTTCAAGTTTCATATTTTTAGGATACCCGGTTTTACGTTTCGTGACTTAATAACTTACGGTTAGCAATTTACGGGTCCAAAACTAGCTACATACTTAGGATAATATCATCAAAAGTCCACACCTTGTTCTCCAAGTTCATGAACCGCCACTAGGGGGGGCATTCACACTTGTGGCATCATCTCATGACTTTAGCCATTAGATCATTTTTAATTACAACTTTGTCTCCAAGTTTAGGAAGCTTACTAGTTACCTTTCTAACCTCCTCATTTTTAGTATAAAAACAAGCTCATGTCTTCATTTATTCATCATTCAAATGCCACACCAATTATCCCTAGCACCATGATCCTTTGATCTTCAATATACAAGTTACACTACAAAGTTCAATGTCTTAGTATTCTCTACCTAGTTCTTAAGTTTGTTTGGTGATTCCATGGTTGAATTAGGAGCTACACAAGGTTACTAGAGCTGAAGTTAAATGGTTTTCACAAGGGTTATATCAAGGCTAGCAAGGGTTACAAGAGTTGTGGTGAAGGGTTTACAAGCTTAGGTTTAGTGTCCTAGTTTCATACTTGACTTCCTTTCTTAAGTGAAAGCCAAAAGTTGTAAGAAACCCTTATACACTTTCTTGCTCAATATCATTTTCATGCTTATTATGTTTCTTTCATGCTATATATGGTCTTTGTATTATGTTCATGATGTTTAAAAAGGATAAAACGAGTATTGGTATACATATGTTAACTTATGACAAGCAAACAAGCAAACTAGTGATTTTTATGGAAAACCACGACCACAATAGTATAACTATGATATTTGACACTTACTTACTGTTAAAGAGGACTTAACAAGGAAAACATAGCAATTTGAATCATCCAAAACGAGTACACGAGTCAAAAGTTATGACCATTTGAAGTTAGCGAAACCAAAACGGCAAAACTGCCTAAATAGCATTCTGATCAAATTTTGATTTTGAAAGTCCCACTTCTGGTCCGATTCATCAAAAAGTTAAAACACGAAAGTTGTCCGGAACGACGTTTTCGTTCAGGTACAAAGAAGCTCGAGCCCTGAAAAGGCTTTCCGAGTGATAATTTCTTCAAATTCTTAACAGCCCATTTTTAGACCAAAGTCACTATATTATAGTTATGAATTACTAAGACCAAGAGGTCTAATGACCTAAAGCCAAGACCACAACCATGGCTAAATCCAAGGTTGAGTCTCAAGACCATGGTAACAATGACCAAGGTCACGGCAAAGCCACGGCTAAAGACCATATAACTTTTAAAGATCAAAACTTATATATATGTTATCAAATACTACAATAGTAGGGAGCCTCATGTGAGGAGTTCATTAAGTAAGCCGTCGAAATGAGTTGTGGATTTACGAATTAAAGTGTCCTGGCTCCTCGAACGTTTACTCCATGACTTCTAAATTATGTCGGCCCGAACGGTAGTAAGAGATGTACAACCTATACATATTTCATAAACCATTTATATTCAACGACTTACACTATATACTAAGTACTACATCATGAACATTATGCAAGACATATATTGGCAATTCGTCGTATTCTTAGACGTTACTCCAAACCTAAGTCGCAACGTTCTATTATAGGCTGCTCTTAGAGACTTTCGCGATTCGACTACCACTTTCATTTCTCATTACATAAGCTTAAGGTGAGTCATAGCCCCTACTCTTTTCGTACTTGTTTTAACTCTTGGGGGGGATACATGCTCAACTACTTGCTTACTTGTACAAATACTCAAAACATTTATACTTGATTGTCTTATACTTGATGGCATTATACTTGATTTCATACATACATGACTGTCTTTTATCTTTGGGAAGTGGCTCCCAGTAAACTTATATCTTTGGGAAGTGGCTCCCAGTAAACTTATATCTTTGGGAAGTGGCTCCCAGTTTTCTTTGGGAAGTGGCTCCCAGTTGTCCTTGGGAATTGGCTCCCAAAGTGAGGTCTTCGGAGATGAAGTAGAGACTCACTACTAATTGCTTAATTGTCTTGATGAACTTATACATGTCTTTATTATACTATATGTTAGCAGTGGGTTGTGAACACACAGGTTACAAGTCTCTTATGGCGGGACTTGTAACTGAGTGGATTCACAATGCCTTTGCTATGTGAACATTCTTTTGAGGCTTTTTCAACTGTTTTAAGACAAACTCTATGAACTCACCAACCATTGTGTTGACACTTTAGCATGTTTATCTCAGGTTAGTAAGACGATAGCTAGTGCATGGACCTTAGAGTCAAGCTGCATATTCTAAAGACTTACGCTTTTTATCATTTACCATTCAAAACACTTTGTATACATTTATGTATCATACTTTGGAATCTCAAGTTTGTAACTCGGAATTTATTAATCGAATGGTAACTTTTCAAAATGTCTCATTTAGAGTTCGTTTTCTATAACTTGTACTTTGTATTATGAAGTAGCACCCCTGTGACACAGTCTTCCGCTGCGGTATTTTGGGGGTGTTACAATAAACACAAACCAAACCTAGCTAATAACAAAGTATCAAACTAGGTATAATAACAAGACAAACATGAGATGCAAACATCCCACATCCACCCCACAGCACGAACCATTGAAGTACATAGGATGAGGGTGAAATCCCTCACCTCAGTCCCCAAAGGACACGTACAGTACCACGATGTAGTCGAAACCATGGTAGTAAAACACCAAAGCTGAGTCATCGTAGAACTTCCAATCACCTCCACTATGACACGATCTGTAGCTAAATGCTCCGAATGCAACCCGAAGCTAACACAATAGCCAATAGCGAACAGCAGCAGCACTAAACATGGCTGCTAATAACCAATACCATGAACGCATGACATGATAAACCAAAACATACACATGCAACACAATACCGCCTCCATGTAATCATATCACACTCAAAACAGCAGCAGCGAAACATGTATGCAATAACCAAGGGTTTAGAACCCTAATATGCAGAAAATTAGGGTTTTCAAACCAAAAACCCTTCTCCACATTGACAGCCGTCACCTCACTCTCTCAACCCACTTCCATGAATTAGTAACACAAATCATTAAATATCACGATCAACAGATCGACTTCCATGAATCGAATGGACAAAAGTCCAACATTAAATCAAAGATATGAACAATAACGCACAGCAGCACCAACCATCAACCAGCAATCAAAACCAATATATACGAGGGGTTTGGTTTATGTAGGTTAAGGTGGGTTAATTTTGTAAAATTATGGTTATGGTTTAATGAATGAAATGAATCTTATGTGTTCAAATATGGTTTATTAACTTGTCAATGTACCAATTGCATTTTGACTTTCCAAAGTCAACCTACAAATGTTGATGTATACACTCATGCCAAACAGCCCCTATCTAATAGTTTCTGCATAAGCTGTATCATTGTACCTTGTGAATGTTGAAACACAAACATAAAGATAAAAAAATTGAAACACAAACATATTAGTAACATAAAGATTGAAACTTTCATTGATCATACGAGTTCACAACCATTACATCAACCAAAAGTTATCTAAACACACTAGTTTAGTAGTTGGAACCGCTACCTTCTGCATCACCCATTTTCTTCAATTCTTTTTCTTTCTTGTCCTTCTTATCCTTCAGATACTTAAACAAAACTTCAAGACGGGAAATCCTCTCTCCCAAATCATCAAACTTTGGTAAAACGGTATCCACAGTCTCTTCCTTCTCCTCCTCCTCCGAATCACTCAAAAGCACTTCATAGTAGCCATCTTATTTCCTAAGATAGGTCAGAATCTGAGTTCTCAACTCCTTAGGAATCGGCCTATAAGAACCATACTCATCAATTGGTTCTGCGCCATATGCATCAAGAAGTAAATCATTTAGATAATAGATTCTCAAAACTTTGTGAAATTCCTTTTCCTCGGTACCAATATAGATCCCCTTCCCTTTACCATTGTTTGCTATCGTGGGTTGTTTTGATCGTTGAGATTATGTGTGTTTCGGTGGAATGTGTGTGTGGTTTGGTGTATTTAAATAAGCGGGATAAAGATGAACTGAATAGTCCCTATGCAATCGCTTAGGTTGCCGAGTTACACAAAAAGGAGGGAAAGGTTAATCTCTTCGGATGCCACGTGTGTTTTTGGCTCCAAAACTTAAGTTATAACTTTGCAAATTTGGTCATTCAAATAAAGTGTGGGTAGTCAAATGCGGGAAATGAGTGAAATGGCGATAATACCCTTGACTAACGGAAAAACTAAGGGAAGTTAGCAAAAAAGCGCTCTCGGTGGTTTTTTTGCAAATTTGCGTAACGTTAGTGGCTTTTTTGCGTGTCTTTTTGTCTCGGTCCCATATTTGCGATTTCGTGATAGTTTAGGGAATATTTTTGCATTTTACACAATAAATAAGATTGCTACTCTACTCAAAGTTACGCTGCCAACTAATCCTAAGTAATATCATCATCATTTTCACATTTAATTTGACACAATTGATATACTACAGTATGTTGATTTTACATTAAGTTTGTTATTCAAAATTTCAAATCATGACCTCATTGGTGTGAATAAATGAATTTGTTGGCGGTTTTTAGATGCAGTAAAATAGTGAGTGGGATAGTCAACATGAGATATACGGCAAAATTAATATAGCGAAATATACTGCAGATAGTAGACGTCTAATGTGCTTGCTGGCTTAGAGCATTCATAATTGAAGGTTCAAAAAAAGTCTTAAAATCTATGAAAAAAAAAAAAAATGTATTCTATTTCATTTATAATGAGGTCTTGTGATATGTTTATGTGCCATGAATATGTTTATGATGTTGAACCTTTTTATATATAAATGCATTTGAAGAAATCGTTCCAACATTTTGTTGGGGCTAGTGCAATATGATTCGCCCATCTATATGCTTCACGCTAGCCGTTTGTATCAACCACGAAGCAAAAATTTAATTTCATAATGCGTTTCAAATATTGTCTCCATCGTGCACAATAGATGTTCATTTTCATAATTGCCTCTTAGTTATTATTTTTTCTTTCTACATAGCTTGGGTGCACGGTGTCTTTTTTTCTCTGCGTTTCATAATGGTCGTCATACGCATTTTTTTTTTTTTTTTTTAAATAATGATACGAATTGACATGGTCCAACAAGAAGTGGTCAATAGTTGTTTCTTAGTATTGCATTATGGCCATGATGTGCCCATTATTTTAGGCTAGTGTTATTCACGTTTCCATTAACATGCAAGTTACTAATTTTTAGGCTAGTGGGTAAAGTATGCATCTTTTGTTACTATATAAATGTAATCTTGGAATGAGTAGTAATAGAGAAGAAAAGAATGAAAAGTTAGTTAAGTAAAGTTGTTCAAGTCTAGTTGTTCATAGTTGTTCGTTTAATTACGTACGTATTAGGAGAGTGATCATCTCAATCGATCTTCTATCAATGGTGCTTTCATTCTTTAGTACTATGCCTCCATCAATCGAGGAGTCCATGGCTTTCATGGCCAAGAACCTCACGAAACTTATCGCTATATATCAACACCTTACACAATGAACAGCTAGCCGCATCAAACGCCAAACTCAAACTTATTAATGAAGAACTTGCAACCGGTAATGAAAGGCTATCCTCTCTCATTAGGAATACTGTGAAACCCGACCAAGCTGTGACTCCGTTTTGCACAGCCTCCTCGTCATCTATTGCCAAAATTGAAAACTATGTCACCTCAAAATCACGAAAACCCATGTTGCCCGCTCCGCTTACCAAACCGATTCCCAATGTGCCAACAGTCCAAAACGAAATCGTTATCTTACACCCAACGAATCTCTATCAAACTTGCGTCCTTGCCACTCTCGTCAAAGACATGTTTGCCATATTCAGTTGCGTGAAAACAAATTTTGGCGGTCACCAATGTCATCCACCAAAAAATGTTTTTCTCCAAACCGGGCCGAAACCACCTTGGAAACCACGTGATACGAGGTACAAAATCATGAGCCTTGAGGACAAGGCTCGTTTTTAGGAGAGGAGTATTGATACGAATTGACATGGTCCAACAAGAAGTGGTCAACAGTTGTTTCATAGTATTGCATTATGGCCATGATGTGCCCATTATTTTAGGCTAGTGTTATTCATGTTTCCATTTCCATGCAAGTTACCAATTCTTATGCTAGTGGTTAAAGTAGTTAGAGTAGTTAGTAGTTTTCATGCATCTTTTATTATATAAATGTAATCTTGGAATGAGTAGTAATCAGAGAAGAAAAGAATGAAAAGTTAGTTAAGTAAAGTAGTTTTTTGGGTAAAAGGTCAACGACCCGGTAAATATATTACTCCAAAAAACATTTAAGTACAACGGATATGAGTGATTCTCATATCTCAGCCCGTTACATAGGCGAAAGGCTTACATAACAAGATACTTCCAATTTTCTAGACAAGAAAACAAACCATTTAAAGACTCGGACAAAAATATAACCTACTTCCTACGACCTTGGAGATTAAAGCCATAAATGGCGTTAAGAGCATCCAATTCCCCTGGAAGATCAGAAATTTGCTTCGAGTAATCATCATAGTCATCCAACTCATCTTCACGCTCATGACCTCCACCAAAAAGATTTGCTGATTCGTCGAACGTGTTAAGAACCTCCTCCTCATCACTATCAGTAACCACAATATCACCCACCTTAGAGAATGGGTTAGCCCTCTTATTGGCAGATGCAGACGGAATAGGAACACCTTTATCATCCAAGAGGGTAGCTTTCCCATCGATAAGTAGCTTTTCAAGCTTACTAATTTTCTCAACAATAGGAGTAGAACCACCATCCTTAGTTCCCATTGAATCACTCACAAGGGTTTCTTGTGATGTAGTACCAGTCTTAACCAACGCATCCTCATTAACTTCCATTGTACAGCCAGCATCCACATCCATGTTGGTGTCATCAGTAGGAATACCAAACGTATCCGTATCATTCATATTAAGAGCATCAAACTGGTTAGATGTAGAGATCGTTGTACCACTAGAACTAGCCACATCAGGAGTCTTCTTCTTATTGCCACCAACATTCTTGGGTTCAGGAGGAGTCTGTTTGGGTTGATACTGAAACTTCTTACCCACAACAGGTTTAGTAAACCCTCCTTTACCCGGAATTGTAGAACCACCTTGTTTTCCTTTCTTCCTGTTATTGACAGTCTTGAAGCTATCATTAACAGGCTTAATAGGCTGAGCAGGAGGTATAACAACCTTAGGGCAGTCAGTCAGAGTATGTCCAAATACCTTGCATTTATCACAGCGAGGTGGTTTCCACTCATATTCAACCCGGATCTTTTCAATAGTCGAACCCGTACCATCAAGTAGAGGAATCTCAACAGTGAGACTGTCCCTTAATACCTCGTCCGACTTTACTTCAATCATACACCTAGCAAAGCTACTCCGGCCCCAAGATTCCTTGCACATTTGACTAGTAAAGGCATCTAACCTTTTGGGCGTCCCAATCACAGTAGCAAGCAAGCTAAGTCCGTCATCGGAAAACATAGCTAAGGGAACATCATGGAATTTAACCCACACCGGAATGTTAGTCAAATCCTCTTTAAGCAAGTTGGTGTTCAATGTCCATGGTTTAAGTATAATAGGGACATTGCGAATCAACCAAGGACCATTATCAAGGACATCATCGACACCTTTCTTCGAAGTAAACTTGAAGAAAAAGAAACCCTTAGCATTCATCATAACCTTTTGTAAACCATACTTAGCCCACGCATTGCGAACATAATAATCAACAACAGGAAAAGCAAGGCGTTGACCAAGGAAGTATCCGTATAGAGTATTCTCGAACCTCATATGAATCTCTTGCACAACATTCATTGGGACTGATAAATCAACATCAGCCTTCTTCTTGCTACATTCCAACCTACGAAACTTTGAAACATATTGCAGAGGTTCATTAGAAGTAGCACCCGCATAAGAAACCAACTTCACTCCCGTACCATTAGTAGTGTCATCCTTATGAGAATTAGGACCAAAAGTAGCACCAATCTCACTTTGAATTTTATTCATGGCATCATCAAAATTCTGATGCGCATTAGCAATCAATTGCTCCACATTAGATGGTTGTGAGTTACCAGCACTAACATTCTCATGCGTATCAAGTGAAACCAGCTTCACTTGTTCATCCGTATCAAGAGAAATCGGCTTCTCTTGACTACCATGAGTAGTATTATTCAACTGAGAAACATCGGCGTTCTCAGCTTCGTTACCATGAGCACTAGTCGCAATAGTGTTAGCAGCATCCCTATGGGCAGTAAATCCATCACTATCACCATGCACAATACCAGCAGACTTAGAAGTATTCAGCTTACTAGTTTTACTAAGAAACCCCTTGTTCATCTTCTCAATCACCCACGTACAATAAACAAAGAAAACAGCCAAGTAAACCCTAACCGGAACAGTTAGGGTTTAGATCAAACACAACAAACACACTAACCCCCAACCATAATAATCGATAGATGGATAAAAGTAATAAGAATAGATCGATTAATATAAATAAGATCAAAGAACCTACACCGATTTAACATAACCGATTAAGAGAGTTGGTTTGTAAAGATAATAGCGAACCCTACCAATCGATTGTAATCAAAACCCTAAAAACCATGTGATATGGACAAAAAATCTGTTCAAGTAAAGGAGAAACACAAGGTTAATCAATCACTCAAACAGATAATTGAACAGAAAACACAGAATAGAGTCGAAAAAAGAGAGGAAAGTCGATTAGGAAGGGTGGGTTTTTGATCGCCAGAGAGAAGTTATTTTTTAGGGTTTTTGTTAAGTAAAGTAGTTCAAGTTTAGTTGTTCATAGTTGTTCGTTTAATTAAGTGTCAGGAGAGTGATCATCTCAAATCGATCTTTTATCACATAACATACGCACTAACATAACATACAACCCTCACCCTCTTGCTCATTGTATTTGACAATACAACACATTTTTTTATGAGTTTATGTTCCTTATTTTTTGACAGTTTAATATTTTTGACTTGTTAAACGTTATATTTTATGTTCCGTTTTCACAGTTTTATAACAAAAAAATTATTAGAAAAAAATAAAAATACGGGGGGGTATTATTTGTATTTTAGAATAACGAGAAACTCTCCATCATTACATGAGATGCAAAAAAAAAATAATAATAAATAATAATAACAAATAAATAAATAAATAAATAATTTAGGTTGGCGTACTGAAGAAGATCATTATTATTTGTAACATCATGAGGTGCAATTTGTTAACAATTTTAGAAATCATTTACCTAATGATTTTATCATTTTACCTAATTTTATCGCTAGTCTTATTTGGTTTCTAGGTCAAGAGTTATACATTTGCTGGAATCCAAGGCCAGACCATGAATTTAAGTGGCCCTGTGCTGCTACTACAAATTAGGATCCTTAATCAACAAAAATATGTCAAGAATTACATATGTATATTGTATCTAATTTACGTTACCATTTTTGTCATATAATTAAAGATGGATGACAAAAATCGTGTTGTTGCTAAGATAATAAAATACATCAATTAATGAAATGATTTTAAATTACAAAGGAAAATGATTTTGTGTAAAGTGATGGAACTGCTATGTTCGTGGCCATTGGCTAGCATAACAAAAAGAAAAATGAAAACTGGCCTTGGGCTTTGAATGAGTTGCGTTTTGTTATTTACTGTTGGACAGAAATATGAGGCCCTTTATGATATTGGGCCCTGTACATTTAGGTGTCGTTTGTTTTTTCAGAGTTTTTTTCTCTTCATCTGCAAACCATGTCTGCAGAAGAAGAGGTACATCTGAAGCTCTTCATCTGCAAGAAGAAGAGCGTTTGTTTTTTGTGCTATTGAAGTACTTCTTTCCTTTTTCTCCATTTTTTTTTTCTTTTTCACTAGTTTGTTTTTTTTGTTTTTTTTTTTTTTTTGCTATTCATTTTTTTTGTTTTTTTCATTTCCTTTTTATTTTTTACTAGTTTTTTGTGCTATTGAGTGCAAAACAAGCAATCGCTTAAAATACGGAGTATTAAATACAATACATAATGGTTCAAATTATACCAATACATAATGGTTCAAAACATAAAAATTGCAAATCACATAAATTATCAAAATACTACAAACATATATCAAATTAGGACTCGGCCCGTTCAATCACTTTGCATTAGTTGTTGTGCGATTTGATCTCTTAAATTAGTCATATATTGTCGGTCGGGTGCATTGCCTTGTGGTTGAACAACTTGATCTTCTTCATTAACTTCGTCATCAACCTCAACTAATGCGTTGTCATTATCAAGTTGCATATTTGATTGCTCATATCTAGCAAAGAGTTCATCATCTAAACCTTCTTTTCGTATAAAATTATGAAGTGCAAAACATGCAATCGTGATATTTCGTTGTTTCGTTAGTGGAAAGGGTGCCATCTTCTTTAATATAGGAAAACGTGCTTTTAATACCCCATAAGCACGTTCAATCACATTTCTAAGTTTCGCATGTGAGTGGTTGAATTTTTCTCTACTATTCAATGGTCGGCTTCGCCGAAAATCTCCTAACCAATATCTCACATTGCGATATGGCGCCATAAACCCTCTTGTGTGTGCATAGGCGGCATCACAAAGATAATATTTGTCTGTAAATGTTATATGATAATTAATATTTAATAGTTCAAAATAAATGCAAACTATGTATGTATGTATGTATGTATGTATGTATGTATGTATGTACCTGGAGGGGGTAACGGAAACGGTGCATTAGGATTTCTTATTGCTTCTGATAAAATTCTGGAATCATGAGCTACCCCTTCCCATCATGCAACAAGAAAAGTAAACATCATATTAAAGTCGCATATTGCCAAAACATTTTGATAGCAATCCCCCTTTCCTCTCCCTCTATATAAATGTTGCTTGTGTTTAGGGACAAAAGCATGTATCAAAGTTCCATCGAGAGCACCGACAGCTCCCTACATAAACGAAATTAGTAGTCGAAATTTAATGTGAACAAAATATCGCATCACTAATATAGTTACTAATTACCTTAAATATTTGTCGTAATCTCCTATTATGGCCTGGAACGTTTGGATTAGGATTAAAATTTATTGGTATTATAATCTCCTTAGCAAACTCCACCATTTTAGCCAATACCTCATGAAAAAACTTGTGAATTGTTTGCGTTGAGTGTTGAAATCGGTTTTTTATGACCACATACCGTTGATTGTGACCTAACATCATCAAGAACATAGCCATCTTTTCTTCAACTGACACATGCTTGCTATCTTTTAACCACCCTTTTACTCTAAAATGTGTGCAAAGACGAACAAAGGAATCACGTGACATGCGTAGCAACTCAATACATTGTCTATCATTTCCTTGCAATAATTCTAATGTAAACTGATGACCCGACATTGCTGAAGTAGTATCTCTTTTTCGTTTTCCTTTCCTTGACCGAAAGTAACGAAGATACGTATACATAGCAATAATGAGTACAAGTTTTTGATTATAATCCATGATAACCCTGTTCAAATATAAAATTTTAAAAAATAAACTCAATGGTTCAAATAAACACAAAGCCACATATTCACAGTTTCAAGCATTACAAAAAGCATTACTACAACTGAATAGATGGGAGGTCATGCAGCAAAGAAATACTATAATCTTAAATATTACTACAACTGAATACAAGGGAACAAATTAGAAATAAGAAATACTAGGTAATTATACAATCTTAAACAAGTTTTGCAATATGAAACAAGACTGTAATCATTACAATAATATATTATTTAATCAAATGAGAATGTGACAAATGGTACATGATTACAGTATTTGTATCTAAACTCATGTATATCTTTTACACAATCATCCGTGCCCATACAAAGGGCAAATACTCATTTCGCCAAAAAATGCAGCAATGGTTTCATTTTTGCCTGTACTTAAAAATGCAGCAATGGTTTCATTTTCGCCAAAAAATGCAGCAAATACTCAAGTCTGGGAACTATATATGTAAACAAACTTCATATACGTATAATTGTATATGTAGTTATGTACTAATGTATAATTATATCTAAACGAGCGTTATAAACAAGAACTTAAATATGACACAAGCGGACCTCGAGCTAAAAGCATAAGGCTCGAAATGAGCGCTTTGGCAGGCTCGGGTTCCACTCGGTTTGTTTCTACCCTTATTTTGTTGTTATACCCATGAATATTTTAATTTTGAAGATAACGTGTTTACTTGTTAATTCCTGATGGGCTTAGCAGTTAAGTGAGAGTAGGGTAGTGGAAACTCCAATTAGCCAAGTTGAGGGTATAATGCTCCACCTTTACTAATTCATGTGCTAGAAAATCCCATGACCAAGTTTTCTTATGTCTAAGAAAGCCTACCCTATGTTAAAACTTAATTAATGTTCTCTACAAACTATCCTAGAAGAGCATAATGAATATTCTTAAGTACCTTACAAGAACAGAATGGGAATCTAATTACTTGTCTCTCAGAACCTGGTCTTTGAGACAGTGCAGATTACAAAGCTTAAATTTAGCAACCTTCTGTTGCAGACCATTTGTTCCAACTATAAGTTAAACGTAGGAAACCAACAACACTAACAATAACTGCTAAACACAGCATCAACCAAGCCGAAAACCTCTCTCGGCTAGTCAAACCAGGACCCAAACTACTCAACCGTAACGCAATAAGAGCAGGGAACGTAAACCCCAATGACACAGCAGTAGTCGCACCCGTGAACTTAAAGGCAGCCCAAATACTAGGAATCATCGTAGACCCAATGTAAACAAGCTCTTTTTTCTAAGCCAAATACTAGGAGTCACTCTTCACAAGCTCAAATTCCGTCCTACTAGAATTATACAAGTTTTGTGCTCATTAACTATTTATATAATTCTCAATCCAAACGACGCCGTATATGCGTCTATTTTCTTTCCCGCCCGCTTTTTTTCCCGCCAAAAACAAGGCCCAGTGTAGTTAGCCCATATACCGGTATTGGCCTGTTTTTTGCTTTATGTCTATAATGGCCCAAGTGAAAGAATAACCTAGAATACCATCTCAACACACACAAGTGCGTACGGAATTTGTTTCAGTCAAGATCAACAATTCTTATCAAAAACCACATTAATCAAGCACCAGACAAAGAAAAAAAGAAAAAAAAGACGTATTTGTTAATCCTCATACCCGATCAACTGAACGACGATTATGTGTCTGGGTTGAAGGAAGCTTTTAGTCTACTTGATAAAGATGGAGATGGTAAGTTGTTTTCGATTTAAGTTTATTTGTTAAGATAAAACTATAAAGCTAATTCATAGAATAGAATTTTTGGTTTTGATTTGTAGTTGTGATAGGTTGAATCATGGTCTATATATATATATAGTTGTTTTAAAATTGAATTATTTTTTAGTTTATGATAGGTTAACACGTTATGTGATAAGCCAAAGGAGATATTCGCTGAAGAAAGTGATGCTCAGGTATTCACTATATAACTTCTCTTTGTTTGATATTGTAGCAAAAGTACAAAGATCAACGTTTGTCAAAAGATGAATTCTTTAATGGTAGTAGCATTTTGTTATTGTCTATTGGATTATACGTTTTGAGCTACACCATTTAGTATTTTTAGCGGCTTAGAAAGAATAGAAGTCTTTAAAACGTGTGATAAAAAAAATGAAACTACGTATATAGTGTATGGGGTTTTTGGGATTAACTGATTTTTATAGCTACACTATTAGGAGTCATTTGCCGTTATATTTTGTTTATATACTACGCATGTGTTATTGCGATTCGGAAGCCACAAGAAGCAATCAGTTCAGGTTATTTTCTATGCCTTATATTAAAGAACCGCAAAAAAAAAAATAATAATAATAATAATAATGATAAAGAACAAATTGGTTGTTATGAAATATAAAAACACAAGGTAAAGACATTGGTGGTGGTAACTAATCATAAGATATGTATTGACAGAAAGATAACAAGCCCGCCCGCAACGCAACAATCGCTCAAAACCAACCCAATTTGACGAAAACAACTAATATTATACAAAGTTGTCTATACAAAACATATACCCAAAACTTTATAACAAATGTTACATGTTCATCTTAACCAATACTTCATATTCCTTCAAAATCACCCCGGCCAAAAAACAAAAAATAAAATTACGGCAAAATAACAGGCCCGCCCGCAACGCGGCGGTCGGTGCCAGTCTCGTTTAAACAAAGTTTGGAAGAAAAAGACAATTCTAAACCCCTAATATATATGTAATATGTTTGATGTTTTACTTATGCACTAGTGTTAAATTTGACGTTATCCGACCTGATTCAACCCGACGTGTTAAGTGGTTGGGTCAGCCATTGAAGTTAAGGTGTTCTTATAGGGTTGTTGTTGGGGTAGAATTCATTTTTGTAGTTTAGTTGTGGGCATGGTTTAAAAAAGCGGTCTTAGGCGGCGCCTCGAGGCGAATCGGCCGGAAAACGCATATGAGGCGGCGCCTCAGGTGGTTGATTTGGAACGTACGCGTCAGGTGTGTGAGGCGGTCTAGAAGCGTATGAGGCGGCGCCTAGGCGCTAGTCGGCCTCCCACCGCCCCGATTAGCAGCAAATCGGCCGAATTAGGTTGTCAACGCCGGCGAATGCCGGTCAAACTTCAGATCTAAGCCAATTAAAGAGAAAATAAGTGGTGGTTGTGTTCAGATTGAACCGTAACAAACCTAATTAAAATCTTTATTTTGCAACTTTGACCTTAAATATTTTTATTTGTGTTACATAATACTTGATAAAATTATACAAATGAAACTACACTTAAAATTCAATCTATTCATATATTTTTAATCGAGTAATATATAACAAAAATAAAAATATGTAAGGTCAAAGTTATAAACTAAAGACTTAAAAAGTCAACAGTGAACAATAATTATGGACGCAAGGAGTATAATTTGTATTAAAACTTCTTTAGTACAACTTATGTCAAAGCGCTCCGTGTGCGGAGTGATCTAAAACTAATATTGTATTAAGAAATTGGAAAAAAAATTTGAGTACAAGTTGTTGGAGTTGAAAACATTTGAAAGAAAATACTTTGTGAAAGATATTATTTTTCCCAAACTGCAGATGGTTGGAAAGAGCCTAATGTCCTTGCACAGGGTCCCTCTTATCCTTTGAACAGATTTTACTTCTCATTTATGGGTTATTGTGTGGCCCTTGGAGACACAAAGTGCAGAAACAGCTGGTGTATAAAGAAATTTTAGTCCTACTGTACCGATCTTCACCAACCCTACTAAATATGCATTCTAAGATAACTATCTTTGTGAGCCTATATGATGGAGAAGACACTTTGTTTAAATGTTAAGATTAAGGGTTTCAGATACTATGGTCATGAATAGAATAAGGCTAATGAGAGGGATGCGGTTGCAATTTGGCATTGTCGAGAACACCAGGACTACCTTGCCTATGAATTCTTATGCTATATGATCGCTTTTAATGAGAAAAGTATAATAGAACAGAATTAGCACCAGGATGACAACTCGCCATCGCAACCTATATGATCTCGTGTGTTATATCTATACTTCTATACTTCTATACTTCTATATAATGCATAGATAAACTAAGTCTAACTCCTAACCAAAAATTAAGATAAGGAACTCCAATCATGAGGTTGCATGTGTCACTTCTCAACTAACTCCAAGCCTAACTCCTAACAAAAAATTAAGATAAGGAACTCCAATCATGAGGTTGCATGTGTCACTTCTCAACTAACTCCAAGCCTAACTCTTAACCAAAAATTAAGATAAGGAACTCCAATCATGAGGTTGGATGTGTCACTTCTCAACTAACTCCAAGCCTAACTCCTAACAAAAAATTAAGATAAGGAACTCCAATCATGAGGTTGCATGTGTCACTTCTCAACTAACTCCAAGCCTAACTCCTAACCAAAAATTAAGATAAGGAACTCCAATCATGAGGTTGCATGTGTCACTTCTCAACTAACTTCAAGCCTAACTCCTAACAAAAAATTAAGATAAGGAACTCCAATCATGAGGTTGCATGTGTCACTTCTCAACTAACTCCAAGCCTAACTCCTAACAAAAAATTAAGATAAGGAACTCCAATCATGAGGTTGCATGTGTCACTTCTCAACTAACTCCAAGCCTAACTCCTAACCAAAAATTAAGATAAGGAACTCCAATCATGAGGTTGCATGTGTCACTTCTCAACTAACTCCAAGCCTAACTCCTAACAAAAAATTAAGATAAGGAACTCCAATCATGAGGTTGCATGTGTCACTTCTCAACTAACTCCAAGCCTAACTCCTAACCAAAAATTAAGATAAGGAGCTCCAATAATAAGGTGACATGTGTCACTTCCCAACTTAAAATTCACCTTTATTTTCAAATTGAAATATCTATTTATCTATTTATTTTTTTAATTATCTAATTTCATCATATTTTCTAAAATTTTGTGCTCTTTAATTCAACATCCATTTTTATATATATTTATGAGTTTTTAGTTTTTAGATTTTTAGTGAGTTTTTTTATTTAAAATTTTACAACTTTAACCTTTATTTCAATCAATACAATATTGATTCGTCAAAATTATATACTTTTGGGTGAGTGTTTGACGTGAAAGAGATTGTGAGGATCATTCTATATATGGGAATAATGATGTCACTAGAAAGCTACGGGAAACCCAAGCAAACACATATACATTCGGAGTGTTGTGAAACGAATTCACTAGCTAAGCGGGTAGGGAATTGCGGGGAGAGTTGGGCTAGCAATTCATTTACTACCCATATTATTATATTTTTCGCCGCCGCTGTGCGCGGGTATCCGACTAGTATAAGCCAAATGTGCCAAGTACTTAGGAAACTAAGCAAAATATATTATGGCTTTGCTATTGAAGAGGGTGATCTCAAATTCTTAATCTAGCTAGATACAGAACAAAAATAAGTGGATATACCATATAATTGTATGTTAAAAAAAAGGTTAGGTTGAAATCATGTTTATCAAGCTTTGTATTGCAATCTAATATGATTCACTCAATCACTTACGAATCGATCAGAATAACCTGTTCATCGATCGTCACATAATTAAAAAAGATAATCCTTTTATTCATATAAAAGGAGTTCTAAATGAGATAAGATACTTTCATGATGGATGCCACAATGCTCTGGCAAACTACCAATCAAACAATTAAAACTGAAAATAAACATTTAAAATAAAAGTCTTAGACACGAAGAATCTATGAAATACAATAAATGCATGGTATAGGAGCTTGAATTCCTCAAAAGATCCTTAGTGCCGTCATACATTCTCTGCAGCGTCCAAAACCATGATGGTGCTGAGGTTCATGGGTGATATGTAGTCGGCAGAGCCCGCTATAATGTTTTTAACAATGAATCGGTTTGCTCTCTCTGAAGGGTGGAAAGGATCCCAGAATGCGTATATATCTCTATTAGGGCACAAATTCGACCTAGGTGTGCATAGTCCAATTCCATTGTATGGTCCTTGTCCACAACATGCGTACTTCGAAGTAACAAATCCTACACAAACACATCAGAGACAATGATCAACTTTTCGAGCCTTTGTTACGAACATTTATGTTAAGAACAAAACATTATTTTTGCTAGAAATAAGAAAACGATGCAATGTAATTCGCAACCGTGAAAATTTTCATATAAGAAATATTCAAACACAATCTGCGTATGAACCATGATTCTCATGGTTTAGAAAGAGATGTACCATATTTTTTAGGGTCACCAATGAAGTCAATGCTTGATTGACGTATGTTGACACCAATAAATATATGACTCCCGAGTTCTGTGTTGAGACTGTCTAGCATATCTTGGAGTTGAGGGTTAAACAAAATTGCTGCTCTTTGCAAGTCTGGTGCACAGTCGCCATTACTGCTGTGCTGTGCTAGTTCTGCTGGAACACAACCTATGGGGCCTGTGCCTGTTACCAAAACTCTACGTAATCCTAACTCGTAAAGCCTCTGCATTCAAATTCTCAATTGTGAGAACAACTACATTCAATTTGCAGATTCATTGACAAATAGATAATAACCAAAATAAGTACATCTTTGAACACGATAAGTACTAAACTTGGTAAAACAAAATATGTATAAAATGAATGTAATTACGTTGAATTATGGCATGACAAATTTCTCGTGTCAGATGATTTAATTGACCAAAAGTAGGCCACCAGTGGAGTCAGATCATGGCTGAGTAATAAGTTTTGTATTAAATGCTTGTGCATGGAAATACCTACTTCTATCTTTAGTAATAAGTATACTGTCAAAAGATAAATTTCAGTACATCTCCAATTTACTTTTTATTGGTACCCATACCGACCCGCTTTTACCACTTATTAGCATACCGTAAAAAACCAGTTTTTATTGTTTTCTGTTTCGTATTTTCTATTTTCTATTTTCTACTATTTTTTGTTTTGTCAAACTTTATATTTCATATTTTGTACTTTAAGTTCCGTAGTTTTAAAACAAAAACAAAAATTATATAATCTTAGAAAAAAAAAATAAGTAAAGGAGGTATTAGAATATTTTTGTAGGGGTACGTATAATTTGACCCTATACGTTTTCATCTTTAATAGTTCCATGGTCCAATAGTCCATTAAACAAAATCATGTAAAGTCCATTTTCGACATGCTCCATGTACTAAATTATACTACATGTGTATTAGAAAGGAAAGGTTGATTACCATTAAAATTTTACGATACTCGGACACGATGTAGACGACATAATCCGGAAGTTCAAACTGCCGTGACCTTGCGGAGAAAGGGACCAAAAAGTAGTTGTTCACAAAATCATTGCCTCCCAATGTAATGAGGGTTAGAGCGCCTGTTATAAGCTTTTCAGTCTGTTCTTGGCCTATTATCTCACTCACTCTTTGCTTATATTGCTCCAAGTATTGCATTTGTGCTCCAATTCTTATGATGTTAAACTGCATCACATACATGAAGATCCGATTTTTAGAGAGTCAAACAAAATGACTAGGTTTATGTGTTAGATCGATGCAAGTCTAAAACTAAATGAACAAACAATGTTTTTCTCATAATTCATATGAGAAGGATGAGCTAGTGAACATTGATTTTATGAAAACCTTTACTGCCGTACTTTCCTTTTTTACAAGTCTGTTATCCTATAATTAACAACCTTTACTCTTTCATAGTTGCTGTTTCTATTATACTAAGAATTTTAAGTTACTAAAATGTAACTTTGTGTACCCTTTGAGTCATTCCTATAAATAATACAAGTAACTTCTACATTAAAGCTAGCTCACAAAATATGTAATTAAGTATACATTCTCATGCTTCGTTTCATTATTGGTTCAGCAAATTTACATGAGTCAACACTTTCTTATACAAGTATACACGCGCTTGTATGTATACACTTTGTTACACGACTATACTTCGGATTTTTTTTTTTTTTTTTTTTTTAATTTTCTCAAACATTTTGCACAAATGGTATAATTTTTTGCTCGCTTACCTATTTTTTTGGGGAATCCCATATGACCAAATATGTACGTATTTGAACACTAAATCTATACGGTACTAAGAAAATGGTAACTACACGCACTTAGGTTAATGTATGATATGACTTACAAACTGATTTCCGGTATCGTTGAGTATTCCAACTCCAGCCGAAGCAAAATTTGCTCCAACAAGTAACTTATCACCTGTGAGGTTTGGACTCAAGTATGGCAATGTTGCTTCTGAACCTATGGCCTCACCTGATAATTAAAGAAATACATGCATGGTTTAGTACTTTAGTTCCAACTTCATAACAATGTAACGTACGTTGCATATATAAAAAAGGCCCAAAAGTTTGTATTCTTGATAGTGATATAATTAAATAAGGTCCAAAAGTAGTACTATGAATAGACTGAAAAATACATATCCATGGACTTTAGGGTCGTCAACATCTGATATTATTACGTAGTTTCTTATGCTGTTGAAATAATTATTGTATAATCATAACTTCCTCAAAATGGCAAAATCACAGAATTATTAAACACCTGAAAGATACTCCTATAATTGTTCAAAGGAGTTATTTACAACATGTTCATGACATTTTCTTTAAAACCATAGTAACGACATCAAACATGAAAACATAAACTTAACTGATAAGGTCTGGAATGTTAAGCCCGTTAGAGAAACGCCCCGTTGCATGCTTAGTCGGGTAATCAATTCCGTATGGGAAATTATCGGCACGGGCAGTTGTAGTCAAGAAATTGTTATTGCCATTATCGACCAATGAGTCTCCAAACACGAAGAATGCTCGAGCATCAGCTTTGAGAGCAGCCTCACTAAATAATGCCAAAATTAAGAACAAAAATATAGCAAGTGATTTTGAGATTGCCATTTTAGTGTAACAAAATTTTTGTAAATATATAATTAATAAGTGTAGTGTATGCACACATACAAACACTATGGTTTCTTTGTATGTGTGATGTTGCAAGAAGCAAGAGATCAATGAGGTCTTTAAATATAGAGTGGGAAGTATGGTACGTGGTATAAATTAATGTTTACAGTAGGATAGGTTAAATTTTGGCCAATCCCAACTGCACATAGTTGTAGTAGTTTTGGTGCATTAAATTACACATGCAGTGATTCATTTACACTGCTTTCCGTAAAATATTCTAAGCAGTAAAGACAAATGAGCAATACCGAATGAGTTGGGTGTAATTGGTCGAAAAGGTAAAAATATGATAATTGTCGAAATGTGCCTATTTTTTTTTTTCGGGTTATTAATTATTTTCATGTTCATATAAAGAGACTTTGTTATAGATAGTGAGCTAAAAAGAAGCTAGCATCTAGAACTAATTGCAATAGGATGCAAAGAAACCCAAAAGAACAAACATCATTAAGACACCAAAAATCAAACTCTCTAAGCCCCAAAAATGTATGTCGTCAAGAAGCTGCCAGCTCTTGTTCTGAAAATTGACAACATTTCTGACTTAAAGATAATCCATATTGCACCAACAAAACAAGTTCAACAAAATTATTAGAGTGTCGATCCAATAAAATAGAACCGAGCATATAGTGTTCAAATATCCGGGGTAGAGATAAGGTCACAAACATTCCTAGCTAGCAACCGAATACGGAACCAAGAGGTGATCCGTGATTCAAGATATCGTCACACACTCGACACCAAAGAGAGTGCAAGTCTATATTTCGCCGATCCAAGTTAATCAAAGAGGGAAGACGCGAATATACCAAACTCGCCTTGCTAGAATGTTACACTTAATCAATTAGCTAGGAACAAGCTTGTTCCGGCTCGACATATGAGATGGGACAAGCTTGTTCATATTATTACCGAAGTGATTATTCTAATTTCCAAATACATTCTTAGACTTGAATAATTCAGATTGAGATGAGTATAAATATAGACATTTATACTTTCACAATACTTTTTTATATATGATTGTTGTGTGCAGATTATACTTGTGTATATTTAAGACAAGGGTACTTTAAAAATTAATTGTTATGAATGATTCTGTTTTCTTTGAGCTATGTTTTTCATTTCTCCCTAGTAGAAGTGTTATCAACAATATGAAATCTGAAGCTAACTAAATAGACGTATGCGCTTGTTCTAACAGGATCCCGGGGAAAATTTAAATTATATTTACTGTTTTATAGTGATATTATTTTTATTCATATAAAAAGAGATCTAAGAGGATAAAACATTTCATGATGCATGCTACAATTACACATAATATATACCAATTAACCTATGAAACTGAAAATCAACATCAACATCATAAAATATATACGAACAATTTATTAAATGTGATCCAATAGATGCAAGGAACGGAAGTTTGAATATAAAAAGAGATCCATAGTGCCGTCACACATTATCTCAAGCGTCTAAAGCCATTATATGTCGTATTAAGAACCGTTTGCTTTCTCTGGTGGCCGGGTGGAAAGGGTCCCAAACACGTATAAGTCCCAATTAGGACGCATATTCGACAAAGATGTGCATAGTCCAATTCCATTGTATGGACCTTGCCCACAATATGGTATCTGCGAACTACAAATCCTAATCAAAATTCAAAACAAACACAGCCTGGTCAACTTTTTGACCATCCGAAACCAGCTTCTTTAAATTGTTTTTTTTTTTTTTTTTTTTTTTTTTTTTTTTTTTTTTTTTTTGTTTTTTGTTTTGTTTGGTTATTTATTTATTTATTTTTCCCGCAAAGAACCATTGTTCTTAGTAAAATGAGGAAGACGCAGCTTAATTACTTCACAAAAGTGAACTATATTTTGCGATAATAATATTCAAACATGCTCTTTGTACAAACCATGATATGCTCGACTTATAGTGAAGGAGACATAGGGTTCAGAGATGTATATAGTTGTTACTGGATTGATGCACATTGGCACAATAAATATATGACCCCGAGTTCACAGTTAAGACTGTCTAATTCTTGCACATGTTGTGTATTAAACAAACTTGCTGCTCTTTGCAAATTCAGTGAGCATTCCCCAACCAAACTGGCCTGTGCCTCCGACCAAAATTCTACGCATTCCTAATTCATAAAGCCTCTGTATTCAAAGATAGATTGGTCGCAGAAATAACCACATTCGGTTTGCATGTTACGTTCTTTGACATACCGATATAACAAACAAGGCCACGACATAAAAAATACATCTTTGAACGTGATATGAGATTTTGTACATAATCGAAATACAAAATGAATGTAGTTACCTTGAATTATGGCATGACAAATTTCACATGTCGGATTTAATTACAATGACCAAAGTAGGTCACCAGATGGAGTAAAATCGTTGTCGATCAGTATACAGTTGATATTCAATGCTTCTAGCACATGGTGATACCTACTTCTAGTATTGGTAATTAAATGATCCGTCTCAAAATCCATGAAATAAAGTTTGTATTGAAATATTGAACACTTGTGTATATATGTATACCGGTAAAGCTGATTAGTATGTATTGAAATGTGAGCTTACCATCAGAAGTTTACAATCTTAGACAATGTACACAACATAATTGGGTAGTGGAGCAAACTGTCGCGATCATGGAGAGAAAAGGACCAAATAGTAACTGTTCACAAAATCATTGCCTCCAACTTAACACTAACGAGGGTTAAGGCATCAACAAGCATTTCAGTCTGTTCTTGGCCAATGAGATCACCCATGTTTAACTTATATTGCTCCAAATATTAAATTTGTTGTTGGGGTGTGGAGATGATTAACTTGAAGGTTTAAAATACTATATGGTGATTCTGTCAGTATCGGTAGACGTAAGAAACGTACGGCTTTTTCTGCTGTTAGGGTAAATGTTTGTTATTTTGTTTTAGCATAATCTTTGTGAATTCGATGATACAACATCGTAACTGTAACTAGACTTGTTTTAGTATGTATTAGGGCTGGGCAAATGACCCGAACGGACCGGACCGACCGAAGGACCGGACCGAACACATTCGGTCCGGTCCTCGGTCTTGGCTTCTTGTCTAATTCGGTCCTCGATCCGGTCGGTCCTGTCCGGACCGGACCGACCACATTCGGTCCGATCCTCGGTCTTGATTTTTTAGCTAGAAGTTGAAAATAGAGGACATATTCAGCTAAGACATTCAAGGTCGGTCAAGATGAAGAACATTACTTCTTAATAAGTTATAGAAAACGAGATGGGCGACGGGCCGCCGCGTTGCGGCAGGGCATCGTTTAACTTCGTTGTTAATTGCACTTTTTTATTTTATGTTGAACCAAATAAGTGTATCCTATCTTTTTCAATATTGAATCGCAAAACATATGTCCAAATCCATAGTTTAATTAATATATTAACAGCAAGACTATTGAGTATCTGTGCAGTTATTGAAAACTTGTGCAAGATGCCAATATGAAGCAGTTGGTGTAGGATAGAAGTATCCAACATTCATAATTTATATTTCGGCAAGATTACAATGAATAAGATGTTATATAATATCAGTAAGTTGTTCTATATATATATTTTTTATAAAAGGAAACAGTATATGTAAAAAGTTTAATTCAAGAGTATGTTAAAAGCACATATACCTTGTCAGCTTGTTTCTTTTTCAGAATTCTGGCTCAACAATTTGGAGGCTTTCCTCCACGTTGGCCCAGTAGTTATGGAAACAGTATGTGTAGCCATTGCCACATCATCAGGATCAGAAATTACTGAATTAGGATGCCACTCATTGTTGGGAAAGTTAAAATCATAATTCAAAAATAACTCCAAAGCCCCCCACCTCCTCTTGTCTGTGACTGAACTTTCTGCTAGTTAATGTCAACCTACACATTAAAGTTTAATTTCAGTCAATCAGATATTGGCTCTTTTAAAAACAAAACACTGACGAAAACATCATTTAAAATGGCATTGCCATTTTTATCTCAGAAACGATTTAAGTAAAATAAGTTTCATTAGAACATGTTTCCCATCACCAGAAACCGAAATTGGAATATTCATAACTATTTATTAGCAAGGTCGTGACAAAATTTAAATTAGCCATACAGGTATGTGCAGCTAGAAAAAACTTTAACACTAACAGCAATCTCAGCAGGAGCATGACTTCTCAAGAACACATCATGACTACTAAAAGCTAAACCCCCAAATCAACACCAAAAGGCCAAAATGCACAATTCAACCAATGTACCCCTCTTGAAAACACATCAACCCTTGTGTTCAGATACCAAGTTTACCAGGTTGACATAATGGACAAAATATGCCAATGTCAGATAACAGACGTTCATGAAAAGATAAAATCTCAGGAAACTGAAGCAACCCAATAATAACAAAATATTTTTCGGTTTTGAACATCAAAAATAGCTTATGCAGATGAGATCTAACCTGTCACCGCACTACAATAGCCAGTTAACTTGATGAATGTGGTCTCGACTCGGTTATCCAGTAGCAATGAGACCAATAGCTGTTCCACATCAGCCGCTGGCACATTAACCTCCTGAACAATAATAGTTTCAGTAAAGACATATACGTATGTATGTATACATGCCGACATGTATGTCGGTGATGTTACCTTTCACATGAAATGGATCATGATTATTCTGTGTTTGGTCAACTTCAGCAACACTTGAGTTCTGATGTTTTTCAGAACATCTTCAATGTAATTTCTGATGAAGGGATCATCCATGATGGTTCTTCTGTTACTTTGTCATATACAAATTTTAAAAGTTAGAAATCAAAAATAGAACCCACTAAAAAGGTTAAAATCTTTACTAAACTATGAATGAAATAGCAAGGTGATGGCCGGTCATAGCATAGTCCAAGCGAACCCACTTAGATTCTTTAGTAAACTATGACCGGCCATCATCTTGATATATAAATTGATAAATCAGCTTTACCTGATACGCAGCTCCAAAAGTAATCCCAGTCACCTTAACCTGATCGTCACATGGCCTATTGTCCAACTCAGCAAACACGAAAAAAGAAGAATATATGTAGTAAACCCAAGCCGATCTCTCTGTGTATTCTTTCCATGTAAACCACCACAAATTGCTTCCAGTCTGTTGCTCATACCCAAAGCAGCAGCAATTATCAGAATAACATTATAAGGTAAGCCCCAGCGCATGTATTGTTTAAATGGCCGGGATATATAAAAAATAATTTGTGACATTAAATGTGTGTTGGTATTTTTCTTTTCAAAATAGAGATGCATTTACCTCTAAGTTAGCGACGTCACATCTTGTAACATCAGCAGCTGTGTCGTGATTATCACGTAACTATCTTTCTGTAAGGTCACATTCAAGGTTCCTGTAGAATCAATTGTTCCTATTAAGGAGATGATTTCATTGAAACCTTCTACTTAGTGGGAACAACATCTTCTTAGTGGGAACAGCTGATCCCATACGAAGCTTGAGTATCAGTTTATCATTGAAAGGTGCCATCTTTGGTTTCCTTTGATATAGACCGTCGCCATTTCTTTGGACCTTATATCCTGAAAGGCACAGACAGAATACTGATTCCAGAAAACCATGTGCAACAAAATAAATTTACGCAATCTATGAATTACGGCATTACACAGTATAGGGGTAAGAAGATTATACGAACCGCAAAAAACGCATAGTCGTTTACATCTTGGCGCAACTTTCCTAAACCTGCACATGTTATAAGATGTGAGAATGTCAGCTCGAGGCTTAATGTTGGCGACATAAGTGGAATGCTATTAGTTTTAATCATATGGCTTCAAAAATTAATTAGTTTCAAAAGTTTCTTACCATGGCTGAAGTTTTTAGTAACATTTTTTACCGCATTCCAGCCAAATAAAACGAATAGTGTCTAATGCAAAAAGGCCTACCTGCTCGTTTCAAACTGGTCGTCGTTTATAACTGAAACTTATGTTAGAAGATGAAACAAAACGACATTGTCTTGTAACATCAGCAGGCCGTCTGTGGCCAATAAATTCAAATCCCCTTGACTCCCTGAACAAATAATGAAACAAAAATATTTTAGAGAAGTTTGAAAGTGAATATATACTAAGAAGCTGTTTGTATGAGCATTCCCGGTCATTTATAGGTTGTTTTGGTTATTACATACTGATGTCACAGGTACTCAATATAGTGTGACAGATACATGTATGTGAAGGCAGTTCACTGCCCCCATACATGACATCAGGAGAGAAAAGGTCGATTTTTGTCTTAACTTTGATCATCTCACACTAAATAGTAAATATCTTTGCGACTTTCTTAAACCCACACGTGTTAACATCTGAAAATGTCAAATAGATATTTAATTCTACTAACAAAATAAGAAGATTATTAGTTTCAATCGTAAGGCCTCACTGGTACCTTCAGATATGAAATTCATTACATTTGAACGCCTCTCAATCCTTCTAGCATGTAATACATAGGCATATCTGTTATTGCATAAACACCGGAAAAAAAAATCCAAAATCTTCAGGTTTTCATGAAAAATATTTTTTACAAATATATAATTACCTCTTTACCCTGAGTTTCAGATCTTGTTTAATTTGTTTCCTCATTTCAATCCACAAGTAGGCCTGCATAACATTGCTTGCCATAGCGATGGTTACAAAAACAATGCTTTAAAAACGTTTTGAAAATAAGTAAGGAAATAGATAAACAAATTCCGAAAGTAACACAAAGAAAATGATTTTCAAAAAATACTAACGCAATGGTACTCACCCACAGGAGCCGAATTAGTAACTTGTGTACTCTCGTTTAAGGTGCCTCTAGTTACATTTTGTGGCACATGCCTGAACCCGACCCTTATTGGCGCAAGATTATCGGCTCAGGTGAACAATCTATTAAAAAAGATATGTCGCCATGGCTGCAACCATAACCCATTACAATCATTATCAACATCACCCGTATGGCCACATGTCATAAAGAGAAATGTATTTCAGTTACCTGAACAAACAGGATACATGCCCCGTGGTTGCAAGCATAATAAGGTGCCAAGAGAAGGTGAAGATGATCTCAGTTTTAATCGAGCCAGCCAAGACTCGTCAAAAAAGCATGTTACAACCAACACCATCGTCACTTCCATCCAAAAAAAAGTATCATCTTCAAGTGACGCAACCCAATAAACCGAACAACAAAACTCTAATTTTAATATTCGGTACCTTTAAAGGTTGTTAAACATGAACAAAACGCATAACCAAATCACTACCGGTTGTGTACCATCTTGATATAATATCACTCATCAAAAGTAACTATCGAAATTAAGCTTTAACAAATGAATCAAATAAATAAATTACAACAGATTCCACATCGTAGGGCACGCTGGTATAATAATCAACCCTGTAACAATTCCAACAACAATTATTTACACACAAATGTCAATTAAAAACAAAGTGAACTATCCAATAAAATAATTTTCCAGTTACCAATCCCCATACAACTCAAGTTCACCAGATTATCAACCTGCGTTTTTGAGAAAAGCGGTGTCGCCGGTTTTTTGATAACAATGAGAAAGACAGAGGCGGTGCTGACTTATTTTTTTATAAGAACAACGCAACGTGTCGCACTACTATAACTTTTACCAAGATAAATATAAACAGTCGCTCGTTAGCCAATAAGGGATTATGAGTTAGAAGCATTCCATACAATGTTTAAACTTGCATTTAAAATAAACGTTGATGATAAGACTTTTAAATAGAATATGAGGTAATACTTGCAGCTTCAGGCCAATGTTACAACGTTGAGTTAAAGTATTAGCACTAAACGTACAAAAGGTGATGGACTTATATCACGATTAAATTTGGTAGTCTCTGTCGCATTGAGTTTCTAATTACCTTTGTAGCTTTAATACATGTTTATATGTTTTTTAGAATTCGACTATCGCATTGGAATTACTTTTGTAGATTGAATTATTGCTGTAGCGCAATGAGCACACCTTCTAGGATAATATCTGAAACTACATTCATGTGACCAACGATGTACAAATTTATTAGAAACCAAGATAAATGATGAACTATTAAAACGACGAACTGACCATTAAAACAGGGCTGAAAATGAGTTTAAGGAGACCCTCCCGAATCTGGCGAAGTTATCACTTTCTGATTATATCTCCTGTAACAATTTTGCATATCCTATTACTTATAAAGCAAATGAATTGTTACCAAATTCGATGAAAGCGAAATAAATGATACGCTCACCATATCAGGATGTACACGATTCAATCGTTAACCCCGACAAACACCTATAAAATACGAATGAAAGTGATGCTTATAATTATGTAGCTCATACATAAGCCAAAAATCCTTTTAAGCAATCTCTTACCTTTCAGTGAAACAAATATCCGCCTTTAACCATCGCAGGTTGATTCTCTCTTACCACCTAATTCACCAAAAAAAACTCATAACTTATTCCCAAATATTTGTTAATAAAAATGTAAAAAAAGAACCTCATAAATAGTAGCCAAAATGCCTAGCCCCTTGTTCAGTACTCTTAAGAATTTGTCAACCACTCATCCCACTTGAGCTGCAACACACTTTTGAGTCTAAGATTTCCTTTTTTTTTTCGAAGATTATCAAAAAGCCACAAATAATGATTGAAACTTCAACTGACCAAATCAGATTTAACACGGTCACACGATAAAAACGGTAATCCAAACACCCATATCATAACCAAGATCAAATGGCATGATAAAAACGCTAATCCAAACACCCATGTCATAACCAACATCAAATGAGATAGCAAGCTGCCTCTGAATATAAAATTTACTTACTTAAAACCGTTTGTAACATCACCACAGCAGGCTCTTGAAACCTCTGCAAATAAGCTGATTCATTAGCTATTTCTTAAACTGGTCATTTCAAAACATCTTGTAAGTGCTTATTTTAAACATAAAAAAGCTACAAAAACCTTCACCCCCATGAAACCCAAAATCAAAATACAAAACCCAAACCTTTGAAAGAATATTAAATCATGAATCAAACAATCCAAAAACTGAACGTTCATTAAATTACTAAAACATATTAACTAAACCTTCATGAATATAATAATTAAAAAAATAAAAATCTAGAAAAAAGGACACAAAAATTGGGGGTTAACAAACTTACAAAATCTTACCAGGCAAAACAAAGAACCTGCTTCTTCTCCATCAGAAAATCTATGAATCAACTTTCTTTTTTTGTTACCACACCGTTGTACCAACAGTGACGCAAGACTTAGCAAGAAGATAACTATGAAAAACCAAGCGGTGGCCTCGTTAATATGAAACACCGAAAAAAAGGGGGGGGGGGGGGGGGGCTACTCTTTTGGGCCTGGACAGCGGCGCTGGGCTAAGCTAAAAACCTTCGGAGCCTAAACGACAGGTGCTACGTCGTTTTTGCCGGGACGTTATATATATAGTAATTTGGAGGACAAGATTGAAGATATATCTCATTAGAAGTCGATAGTTTGTAAAAAACAAATTAGTTATTCTATGTGGAATAAAGGCATGTAAAAATCAAAATTGTCTAAAAATACATCGAACTTGCTTAAAAATACATCGAACTTGCCACTTTTTACTATTGTATGCTATGAATTTTTTTTTCTTATTGTATGCATAAACTTTCTTAATAATCCTATTGTATGCATAAACTTTCTTAATCACCATATTGTATGCATCGTTAGTCTTAATTGAGTTAAAATATTTGCATCGTTAGTCCTCATTGACTATAAAGTTAAAATATTTGCATCATTTGTCCTCATTGACTATAGAGTAAAATATTTGCATCGTTAGTCCTCATTGACTATAGAGTTAAATTATTTGCATCGTTAGTCCTCATTGATTTAAAATATTTGCGTCGTTAGTCCTCATTGACCATTCTTACGTTTTTATCAATTTCATCCATTTTTATACATTTTCATCTCTCATGTTTTTATCAAATCTTTTGCCACACTTTTTTTATCAAATATTTTGCCACATTTTTTATTCATTTTCGTTAACGGTTTAGGGTTTAGGGTTTAGTGTTTAGGGTTTAGGGTCTAAACCCTAAACCCTATAGAGTTAAAATATTTGCATCGTTATTGCTCATTGAGTTAAATTATTTGCATCGTTAGTCCTCATTGACGATTCTTACTTTTTTTCCTTTTTCGTCCGTTCTTCTCATGTTTTCATATGCTTTTATCAGTTTTCGTCTGTTTTAATACGTTTTTATCCCTAAACCCTAAACCCTTCTGATCCGAATTATTAAAAGTGTAAAACACGAACGTTATCCGGAATGAAGTTTTACATCAAAACTCGTGAGACTTTAACCTAAACCCTAAACCCTTCTGATCCGAATTATTAGGGTTTAGAGTTTAAACCCTAAACACTAAACCCTAAACCCTAAACTCTAAACCCTAAACATTAAACGAAAATGAATAAAAATATGGCAAAATAATTGATAAAAAAAAAGTGTGGCAAAAGATATGATAAAAACATGAGAGATGAAAACGTATAAAAACGGACGAAACTGATAAAAACGTAAGAATGGTCATTGAGGACTAATGATGCAAATATTTTAACTCAATGAGGACTAACGATGAAAATATTTTAACTCTATAGGGTTTAGGGTTTAGGCCCTAAACCCTAAACACTAAACCCTAAACCCTAAACGAAAATGAATAAAAAGTGTGACAAAATATTTGATAAAAAAAGTGTGGCAAAAGATTTGATAAAAACATGATATATGAAAACGTATAAAAACGGACGAAACTGATAAAAACGTAAGAATGGTCAATGAGGACTAATGATGCAAATATTTTAATTCAATGAGGACTAACAATGCAAATATTTTAACTCAGTGAGGACTAACGATGCAAATATTTTAACTCTATAGTCAATGAGGACTAATGATGCAAATATTTCAACTCAATGAGGACTAACAATGCAAATATTTTAACTCTATAGTCAATGAGGACTAACGATGCAATTATTTGAACTCAATTAGGACTAACGATGCATACAATAGGGCGATTAAGAAAGTTTATGCATACAATAGGATGATTAAGAAAGTTTATGCATACAATAAGAAAAAAAATCATAACATATAATACTAAAAAGTGGCAAGTTTGATGTATTTTTAGACAATTTTCTCATTTTTTGAATTAAGATACTTATAAGAGGAAGTGGGTCCTTTCTCTTAATACCACTTATCGAGGAGAAGAGTCACCTTCTTATTTTGTTGATATTGACAATATAAGACGGAGACAATAATTTTGAAATGGATGTAGTGGTTATAACGACAATGATAGATACTAGTTTTGATTGAAATGACTTGCTAATGTGCTACTAGGATCGTTAAAGAGTAGAGTGTCAAAAAATCATGATAGCTTGTAAAGTGATGGTCATTTATAGTCTAAGAACCTTGTAATAATGTGTTACACTCTTTGTAATAAAATAGTATGGGCTAGAACAAGTTATAACTTAAAGTCCAATACATAAGCCCATGAACCAAGGCCCATGATCGATCCACTAGGTGGAAACACGGTATAAGTATCATCATTTGTGAGGAATGTAAGTGTGTGAGACCATTTCATCTAATAACATTTACCTAGTTCTCTCACTACTTCTCTCCTTCTCTCTCTATCTCGCCTTCTTTGATATGGGCTGAAAAAATTTATTCAGGTTAACTCAACTGACCCGAACACTTATCAAGGTCGGGTTTAATGCGAGAGTTTCAACTGTATTCGGGTTTTGGGTTAACCAGAATAACCTGCGTAAGAGATTTTAAATTTTTATATATTTCCTTGGTTTTTCATACAAATTCACCCACTTATTCTTTATTTTATGTTATAATTTGGTTTATTCAGGTTAACCTGTACCCCGAATAACCTACACCTTATGTGGGTCGGGTACGTGAAAGGTTTTTATTTTTCAGAACCATATTAACCCAACCTAAATAAGGCTAATTTGGTAGGATTGGACCTTATTCAATTACATTCACAACATTTTAAACATTGGTCTTCAAAATGTATACAACTCTCTACTCTAGGCAGATTAATCAGATCCATCAAATTCCGGATACCCTTTAATAACGATAATAGGAGGTTCATAAAGTTGGTTGACTGTATACAATATCTTCCTTATTCCAAATTTGAATTTTCAATACAGAGTAGTCGAGCATGCTCTGATACAAGTTATTTGTCCACAACTGTTTAAATATATAGAAGATTACTAAGAGTTCATGCTCCAATATAACCGTAAATAATGATACACAAAATACACTTTTGCTTAATGTTAAGGTATATATCACTAAGAAAATGCAATAAACTAAACTCTAGTTAAGATTCTAAATACCTCATATATGCAATCTCTATATATACAGTATCAAGGATATGTACAATATGGAATCATAATTCATAAAACAAAGAGTAAATTATAGAAAGTGCAGGCACTATCCATGTGGGAAACTTACGAGTGGTCATTTAGTCCAAATAAAATAACTAAAATGCCCATCCTTTCTATTTTATTAAATAGTAAGAAGACAATGGTCATTTAGTCATTTCCCTTTGGCCAGAGACCAAAATTGCACTCGTAAGTTCTTCACAGGAATGGTGTCTGCACTTTCAAAAAGATATGGAGGAAAAATGCAATTTGGCCAAACCACAAGGATAGCTTTTGCGGTTTACTCTAATATAAATAGAAAAGTTAGGGCATGTTTACATTTAGCTTGATAAGCCACATGGGAAAAGAGATGATAGTTAATAGTGTTTTTTTTGGGATAATGATTTCTAAATATATCTAACTTGCCATGTTTTACTAAGTTGTGTATGGAACTTTTAATTTTGCTAACTTGAAGTCTAAACTTACTAATCTTTGTTACCTTGTGTACTAACAGGGTGTTTAAGCATTTCCGTTAAATTTATTTACATAAATCGTCCTTCTCGTTAGCACCAAATTGAAAAATAAGTCCTAACTGGCAGTTAACATTATTTACATAAAACGTCCTTGTGGTTAGCCCTTAACTGCAGCAGTTAGTCCTCATGGGTTACCACGTGTCACCACGTGAGTGGTGCCACATGGCATCGGGTCGGATAACGGGTCAAATCGGGTCGAACTACGGGTCGGTCGGATCAGGGTTTGGGTCAGATGCCACGTGGACCACTGAGGTGGTGCCACATGGCAGTAAGCTATATACTCACTTTGCGTCTGGCTGGGAATCGAACCCAAGACCTCTCGTTTGAAAGGGAAGGGTGCCACCGCTGTGCTAGAGCAGCCCTTCAACTTAATATACGCAAATTATATTGTTATAGTATAACTGATACAGTCCATATTTTTAGTATAAAAAGGTTCAATTAACTTTTGGTCTGGGTCATTTAGGGAAGGGTCAAGAGTATATGAAAATACCGTCGGACTCGTTTTTTCGTGCCCTTTCCAATGGTGTGCTCGGGGAATTTTTTTGACTTCGTTTGAGCCTCGTAAAACGCGAAAATGTCGTCAAAACTTATACGAAAATCACCGTTTTTGATTTTTTTTTCAAATCCTTGTACCTGCAAGACATAATAACACACTCCAAATATATTTTCGATATAATTTAGCATATTTCATGGTTATTAGTCCATTTTATCATCATTTTTATACTCAATAACACGATAAAATGGACTAATAAACATGAAATATGCTAAATTATATTGCAAATATATTTGGAATGTGTTATTATGTATTGCAGGTACAAGGGTTTAAAAAAATCAAAAACGGTGATTTTCGTATAAGTTTTGATGACATTTTCGCGTTTTACGAGGCTCAAACGAAGTCGAAAAAATTCTCCGAGCACACCATTGGAAAGAGCACGAAAAAACGAGTCCGATGGTATTTTCATATACTCTTGACCCTTCCTTAAATGACCCGGACCAAAAGTTAATTGAACCTTTTTATACTAAAAATATGGACCGTATCAGTTATACTATAACAATATAATTTGCGTATATTAAGTTGAAGGGCTGCTCTAGCACAATGGTGGCACCCTTCCCTCTCAAACGAGAGGTCTTGGGTTCGATTCCCAGCCAGACGCAAAGTGAGTATATATGCTTATTGCCACGTGGCACCTGACCCGAATCCCTGATCCGACCCGACACGTAGTCCGACCCGATTTGACCCGTTATCCGACCCCGATGCCACGTCGTAGTCCGACCCTATTTGACCCATTATCCGACCCCCCCCCCCCCCGATGCCACGTGGCACCACTCATGTGGTGACACGTGGTAACCCATAAGGACTAACTGCCTGCAGTTAGGGGCTAACCACAAGGACGTTTTATGTAAATAATGTTAACTGCCCGTTAGGACTTATTTTGCAATTTGGTACTAACGAGAAGGATGATTTATGTAAATAAATTTAACAGAAAACCTTAAACACCTGTTAGTACACAAGTTAACAAAGATTAGTAAGTTTAGACTCCAAGTTAGCAAAATTAAAAGTTATATACACAACTTAGTAAAACGTAGCAAGTTAAATACATTTAGAAATCATTATCCCTTTCTTTTTTACTTGGGCCCACTTACTTTCAAAAGCACAAAGTTTAAGAAAAATTGGACCATTGCACTCCTCAACCAATTAGGAAGCGTTTAAATATATAAAACAATAAACTGCCAAAACCATCCTCCCTGCACTTTAAAAAATTTCAAGATTGCGTCTACAATTTGGCCTACAAAATGGAAACTATATAAAAAATAAAATATAAAATAACTAATATAACAAATGAATGTAATACATGTGTATAGCTCATATACACTTAATTTTATAAATTAAATAATTATAAACCTAAATTAAAATGGACCTACAAAATTCAAAACCTATAATGACTTTGCACAATATATGTTCCTTGCTCGATCGAGTTTGTTCTAAAGAGAAATATAAAAATAGAGATAATGTCTTAAGGTTTACACATTCATTTGTGATTTTAAAGTTCAGTTATTGCTTTTTTATAATCTTTTTGTGAATTGAAACTATAATATCATTCTATTTAAAAATATTGTATGAATCAACAAAGTTCACATACACGTTCCAACATAACACATTACATATTGCCAACAAAGATCGTGATAAATCACTGCAAGTATTCAACGTTGTCTCTCGGAACAAAGGCGTCTAGATGAATGTAAAAGTTTGAAATATTTGTAGGATGATTTTTTAAAATGACAATACAAGCACCGAAGTAAATAAGTAATCATTAAATATAACGGTCATAAATTTATTGCTAAACATCCACACCGAATCGGTATACAATACCGAATGTCTCGCCGATTTCCTCATGCCGATTCAATGGCAATGTTTTGCCGATCCTTGCTGAGTGATACCGACTCCAAACCGAGAACGTTGCCACCCCCCTTAGTGAGTTAATTATTCATATATACATTTAATATTCTAAAGATCATAAAATTTTTTATTTTCATATGTTTATTTTAATATCATTTTGACAACGGATCTTTTATTTTATCAATAGAAAACCTTTTGACCCGTTCACCAAATCATGTTCAGTTCCATCAAAGCTCCATCTTGTCTTGACAAATTTATTTGAATAAATTAACTGATGATCAAGCTACTTATATGATTCGTAATGTGTCTAATGAGGAGATCAAAGCGACTATCTTTTCTATGGGGGATGATAAGTCTTCAAGCCCGGATGGTTATACGGCTGCGTTTTTTAAAGGTGCATGGGATATTATTGGTGTTGATGTTTCTAATGTGATAAGGGTCTCAAAGAAATAAACCACACTATTATTGCTCTTATTCCAAAGATTTCCTTTCCTACTTGTGTTACTGACTATCAGCCTATATGTTGTTGTAACGTTCTATTCAAGTGCATTAGTAAGATTATCTCTAATCGTATTAAGGATAGTATTAACCAATCAGCTTTTGTTCTGGGAAGATGAATTTTAGATAATATTCTTTTGACTCAAGAGCTATTGTACAACTATCATTTAGATAGAGGTCCTTCGAGGTATGAGTTTAAAGTGGACATTCATAAAGCATATGACACCGTTGATTGGAATTTTTTAAAGAATGTTTTGATTAGTTTTAGATTTCATACTCGTATGGTTTCATAGATAATGGAGTGTGTTTCAAGTAATTCATTTTCTGTAAGTCTTAATGGCTCTTTATATGGTTACTTTAAAGGGAAAAGAGGTATTCGTGAAGGTGAGCCTTTATCTCCGTACTTATTCACTTTGATTATGGAGATCCTAACTCTTATTTTGAAGTAAAAGGTGCGTAATTCGGATGCATTTATATTTCTTCATCATTGTTCTAGTCTTGATATTGTAAATCTATGCTTTGCGGATGATTTATTTCTCTTTGCTCATGGTTATATAAATTCGGCTCGTGTTATCATGGATGCTCTTGATGAATTCAAAAGTGTCTTGGGGTTAGTTCCTAGCATTCCTAAAAGCACGGCTTATTTCTGTAATGTTAAATAAGGTAAGCTTCCTGTTAAGTATCATAGTGTTCCTTTGGTTTCTACTAGACTTGTTTATAGAGATTTCAAGGAACTTGTTGAGAAGGTTCAAAATAGAGTAGGTAATTGGAAGAATAAGTTTCTTTCATTTGTTGTTCGACTTCAGCTTGTCCAATCAGTTATTTCATCTATGCATGTTTATTGGTCGCAAGTATTTATTCTTCCTTCCCGTATTCTTATGGATATTCAGCAGCTTATGAAAGGCTTCCTTTGGTGTCAAGGAGATATGCGTCGCTGGAAAGCTAAGGTGGCTTGGGAAGATATTTGACTTCCTAAAAATAAAGGCGGCTTAGAAATTCGAAGACTTGAGCTCTTTAATGTGGCTCTTATCACCTCGCATGTTTGGAGTATTCTTAAGCTTAAGGAGTCGCTTTGGGTGAAATGGATTCATACCCATAAACTTCGTGGCCATAATTTTTAGGATTACCCATTTAGAGGTAGTATGACTTGGGGTTGGCATAAGATTTTGCAAATTCGGCCTATCATTTGCAAATTTATATGGTACAAAATCGGTAATAGTATGTCAACTTCGGCATGGTTTGATAATTGGTGTGCTACTAGCCCCTTAATGGAATCATTAACTGCTAGAAGTATTTCTAGTCTTGGATACACCTTGGACTTGAAGGTAGCTGATCTTATAGTCCATCATGGACATGACATGGCCCAATGAATGGGCTTCAAGGTACCTACTTATCTATTCCACTACTGTCCCTTGCATTTCTAATTCTAATGACCAGATTATATGGAAGGATAGACTAGGTAAAGTTAAATCATTTTCGGTAGGTATCGTTTGGGAGGATATTCGGCCCTGTGGTAATGAAATGCATTGGACTTATGAAATGCATCTATGGTTGGTTGTACAAAGAAAGTTGAAAACTCAAGATCGGCTTAGGCAATGGGATGTTAGTGTTACGACTAACTTAAACCTGTCTAGCTGCCTGTTGTGTGAATTGGTCCTTGACTTACAAATCCATTTATTCTTTGATTGTACATTTTCATCACAGGTTTGATCGAGTGTAAAGGCAAAGGCAAATTTACAAAATATGTCAGCTTCTAGACCAAGTTGTTAATTGTCACACCTCGCCAAGGCGGAAACGCGAGGGTGTAACTTCATGGATATCATCACAACACATGGTGTCTATATAGAGAATAACTACATGCAATAAAATGGCAAAGTATAGACACAAAGTGTCATAACAATACCCGAAAAGAAACAACATGATAAACTCCAAACGCACAGATAAACCACTTCCAATGCAACTAAGGTCTCGTCTAACCACTTCCTTCTATCTTATCCTTAGAAAGCTCACCTGAAAATGATGCTTAAAACATCAACATAATGTTGGTGAGATTCATAGGTTTAAGACACACAAACACTCTCAAGGCAACCAGTTCACTATGATCATAAAATATAGCTGGACAAATAAATTACAGTTTTCATATAGCTACATATATTTGAAAGTCAATAATCACACACAAAGGCAACAACAGGACGACTCGTGTCCTCCGATCCCACAATGATTACAACAGGACGGCTCGTGTCCTCCGATCCCACAATGATTACAACATCAATTAGGTCACATGCGCGAGCAACAGGATAAGCATCCTCCTAATCGAATCACATATACATCCACACAAGCAAATAATCACACATAGCATGCATATGATAACATTATAAGTCCAAGCTCTTTTGACACATGCATAATCACAGTAACTTAAACATTTAAGACAAGCATCATTCTCATCCCAAGTTTAAAACAAGGTAAAAATATGAGATTATGAACTCACCTCAAACCTTGCAGCTTCCACAAAACCAAATCACAATCTATAACACAAAAAATAAATCCACATTACACATGGTCAAGCTAAAAGCAATAACCCATGTAATACACATATGATGGATGTCTAAGACTCATATGACCCACCATGGATCTCCTAGATACCATACTAACCATAACCATAGCCTAACACTCACTAAGTCCCTTGCACTATTAAAATCTGAAAACGCAAAATTTTTGGGTACATTCGCCCACATGAAATCATGACAATTAAAGCTCAACAATTCACACCAAAAATTTACCATGGTCTTTCATAAGCATACAAGCTAATCCCAGAAGGCCATGGACCAATAACACACACAAGTATTCAAAAGAAAATCAAACTTTTCAACTATCCAAATTCGGATCTGAACGCACACCAAAAAGTTTTAATTAACATAAAATACTTTTACAAGTTTTTATCGCGAATCCTTTTCGTGGTAGTCTAAGATAACCTAAGACTTAACTATTCCAGAAGGGCTAGTCTAAATACCACTTTTACAACCACAATTCACTATCAAACTTTTACCCAAATTCTGTCCCGGTTTAACAGCTTTGACACCTTATCAAAGAAAAATCAAAAGACTAACTTCCCGACCTTGACATCTATCATGGTTGGACTTGTTGGAAATTTCTTTCATTAAACTTCAATTTAGACTAAAAATTCGTGATCTAACTCCTCACCATCTGTTAATTACACTCACATCTTTACAGCCATAGTTTTCTGTCCAAACCCTAACACATAATCTAACGTGTTTTACACTCAATTCCCTTTATCAATTACCATACTATCATCAACTAATGATCCTAACATGTTTTACATCATTAGTTTACAGAAGTTTATAACCCCTAAATCCATCATAATTTATATTACATGAATTAGTTCAATAACTAATTAATTGAATGAAAACTAGTATCGAAAATATACCTTGATCTTGATTTTAGCTTCAATAATAAAAACCTAAGTTTTCTTGCTCTCCTCCTCTCATGGTAGATCATAATATGCAGGAAAAATAGGTTTAGGGTCGTTGGTTATGTTTATAAGGGTAAGGGTTGGGCTTGTTTGGGTTGGACTAGGATTCCTTATTGCTAGAAATTGTATTTGGGCTCAAATTTGGTTTCATTTTCCCCTAAAAATCCTCTAAACCGATTTTTCTATATCATATACATAAATTTTATATATATTTTTTATTAAACTTAATTATTACTCTCAAAACCTCATACTTCTCATATTTTATAAACTCCCAAAACAAAACCTAACGTCTTTCGTGATAAACCTTAACTTTTACGACAACCGGAAAAATTATCATTTTCAAAACAAAGTTTCCAAAAAATAGAATTCCATACTCTTTTGAAACATAACTCATAAAAACAACTCCTCGTAACCCGCTAACGCTCAAACACTTGAACGAAGACTCGTTACGTAAAAACACAAAAACACCAAAACTACACAAGTCATTTCTACACCACAAAGGTGATCAAAATGAACTTTCCCAAATTCCAAACTTTCCAAACCACAATAAAACCATTTACAAAAAAGTATTTAATGCTAAAACTCACCTATATCACTTCAAACACCTAAGACACACCAAACGAACGTCAACCGAGTTAAGACTAACAGTCAAACTGACATGCTAAAACCACGGTTGTTAAATTAATTAGCTGATCCCACTTGCTAAGAAGAAATCTACACAAGGTGTGATTGCTAAACTAGTTTTCGTGGCTTGTACATATTTTATTTGGCAAGAGAGGAATGAAAGATTATTTAAGCAAAGGAAAAGAATTCACGAGCAAGTAACCGAAGTGATTTTATCTACTATTCGGCTCAAACTCTTAACGTATCATTTCAAGAAAACTAAACGAGTCGAGAGAGTCCTAGATGTTTGGAAGTTGCCCCGATCGTTGGTAAAGAGTATATAAACGTAGCTCCTAGTTCGTGGTCGAATAGATTTATAACATGTTTATTGTTTTATGTTTTAATTCAGCTAGGTTTTAGAGGTATGTTTGAGTTTGACATGTCAATCTCGTGTTTGTATGGTGGGAAGCACAAGTGGTACATGTGTCTATACAAGTTAATTTGGTGTTTTGCCATTTTGTCTGAACTCTTATTTTTTATTAATATATTTTATCAGAGTAAAAACCGTGTACCCAAACATCTTGAGTTATTAATTCAATTCAAAATATATGTAACTTGTTTTTTCGTGTAACAAATCATCATATTTTCGTATATGGGTATAACAATAATCTAAATGGATAAGATTGAATTTAGATATTATACAACGACGAAAATAAGAGGCTTTGGTTGAAGTCAATGGACTAATTAGCCATGCAAGTAATGGTGGTACCTATGCTCTTGTCCTCTTTCTGATTATACTAAATTGCATTTGGTTAAGCATTACTACGCAATACGATTGATATGTTGTACTAAGGTTAGAGGTTAAATAAAATGTATGCATTCTAATTTCTAATTAACAAACATGGGGTTGAAGAATTTCATTGGCAAAGCCAACAGAGGAAAAACATTGTAGCGAATAAAAAGTGGGAAAATTTCAATTTTACGTCTAAAATTGAATTTTACATCACAATTTAGTCACTTTTCATCCAAGTTCCAATTTTGATCATGTGCGACTTGTGCTACTGTGCGACTCCATACATTGTGCGACACGTGGCATTACCCCACTATCATATCAACTATTTCCTGACCCCACTGCTATTTTGTTTTATTCGAATAAGGTGTGCGACTGACGGCTGTGCTACTTGTACTAGTGTGCGACTGGCGGCACAATATCTTTCTTAGATTGCATGGGGAAGGAACGCAAGTGCCCACTTGTTTTTTTTTATTATTTATTTTTTATTTTTTTCCACTTCTTCTTCTTGAACAAGAAGTGTGTGTGTGTGATGCTTCCATTTTCAATAACACTGTTCATTTGATAGTCATTATTAACATTATTAATGATTGATAATAAGGTATGTTTTACTGTTTATATGTGAATATGTGATTGTTTTAGTTGATTATTACTATGATTTGATAGGCATTTATGTTCTAGATGTATTAATCCTCTTAGGTATTAAGATACCTTGATTTCCCATTATAAATAGTTTCACAACCTAACACAATCTTATCACTACTTTTCCGATCATCACCTACTACTTTTCCGATCATCAATTCCTTTCATCACCTAACACAATCTTATCACTAAATAAATCTAATAATGCCTTCCACAAATTTCCCCTTTCATGACCGCCTAGCAGTTGAAGCTCGCTCTTTGAGCAGGGCTCGACAACTATTTGTGTACTTTGAGAGGCTCCGTGCAGCCAACCTCGCGGAAGAGGAAGAGCTGCGAGCCTATGTTGAGGAGGCCCGCCAAAGAATAATAGAGATAGATCTCTATTTGTTCGAGCTCGGCCAGGTATTTGGCTCGACTGTGGCTGCCCATGGCCGTCGTATGCTCAAGCTTGCTCGCTATCAGGATGTGTCAAGAATACTCTTGTACACACGTGCAGCAGATGAGGCCCGATACAATGCCGATCTACTCTTGGAGTTTATTGGCAGTGTGTTGCGTCTATAGGTGTTGGTGGGTAGGTCTAGGCTATGAATGTTTGGTAGTTAGGTGTCGTTAGGCGTATGGTGCATAGCCTAGTACTTTTGGGATGTTGGTTTAACTTTGGCGTTTATGTATGGTTACTTAACGCGATTTTCTTATGTACGCGTTAAGTTTTTATGTAAATATAAGTTATTAATGGAAATCCAGTATTATCTATATATTGTTGTGTTTTGTTGATGTGAAACTGTTTGTTTTTTGTTGGTTTTTGTACTTAACACTTAAATGATGATATATTCATAATTAAATATGATTGCGATAAATTGTGTTATCTAATAATGTTGTTCATTGTTTAGCAAATATGGAGATTGTGATGTATATGAAACTTTAAATACTATGGTTGCCAACCTGCAATATTTGGCTTCTGATTATTTATGCGAATACAAAGGAAAAAGGTTATGAACTGTTATAACTCAGTAAGGACTGAGGTTATTTGATCCTTGCTTCTGTTTGATTTTAGCTTGTGGAATGGTGTTTAGATCTTGCGTGTGGATGTTCAAAGTTGTCTTTGCTTCTATTTACCCCAGTAGCCATATTCAAAGTTTAGAGCTTGGTTGTGGTTGTTCTAAGTTGCAGCCTTAGGTTAGTTTTCAGATTGTTAGTGCTTCTTAGGTTTACTGAATTGCTTATCTCTGTCTAACTAGCTTATTTAGGACCCACCCATTTCACTAGCTTGTTATAGATTTTAGTATCCCTTTTTATGCCTTAGTATAGCTTTTAGTGTCCTAACTGACCCATTCTTGATTCCATATTACTATATTAGTGAATTCCCCTCACGGTTGTGTTTGTGTATATCTTTGGTACGCGCATCCTGCACGCTTTTTTCTTGGTGAATGGTTACTTTCATTTGTTGCCATTTCTTTCAGTTTAATTAAAGGCTGTGTTTGTTTAATAATGTAGGGATACTAACATAAATTGTGCTTTTTGGCAATGTGTATATTTTTTTGCTTTGTCAGCATTTTGTTTTTCGTTTACTTACCGGCTGTGTTTGTTTATTAATGTAGGGATACCTACATAATTCGAAGGTCCATGTCAGAAGCAAAGTTCGATACTTTCCGTTAATCAAGGCAAGGTTAGATGAAAAGCGGCGTACTTTATTCAGGTCTACATGTTTTAGACCATGGTTAGATATAACTTATGTTGATAATAACGAGATGCTTGTTCATCACATGTTGGAAAAGCAACTGAATTCCGATGATAATCACTATGATCTCTCACTTGTTTATCATGTCAACGGACATCTTTTGCATTTTGGCCGTCGTGAGTTCCAGCTCATAACTGGTTTCAAATTTGGAACTCCTACTTTACGTGGGTTTAGGACAGGTCCTTTGAATTTCCGTGATCGTGTTTTTCCGGACAAGATTGGTGAGCATTTAAAAAACATTGATCTACTTTCGATAATTGAGGATGACGAGGCTTTTTCCAAAATATCTGATGAAGACGATATTCGTGCGTGCCTGTTGTTAGCCTTGGAGGTAATTTTTATGGGTCGTGAATTGATATCTGTAGTAGCTGATCCTTTAATTAGAATGGTTGATAGTTTACAAACATGGAACGATTTTCCTTGGGGGGGGGGGGGGGGGGGGAACACATTTGGCGTATGTTGTATGATGTGATTTTGAATGTTAACTCATTTAAAAGGGATGCGTTTCATAACGGAGTTAATATGAACCCTAAGTTTCAACCTTCTTATTCATTGGGAGGGTTTATTTTGCCATTCAAGGTTAGTAATTTCCCGTACCATTTTTGTACTTACATTATTTTGCACAAGTAACAACTTACAATGACATAAATTTGCTATTATTTCAGATTTGGATTTTAGAAGCATCTCTCCAGAGTGGCCGGTGGTGGACAAAGGCGCCTGATATTTTACCTAGAGTTGTAGCATGGACTAAGAAGGTTCCGTTTGAAGCAAATGTGAATTTCGGGGAGCTTTTTCCAGAGGTATCTTGTATACATAAAATTCTGGTATTTTTAATTCGATAATTGTCAATGACGTGTTACTGTTTTTAGTATTCAATGAAGTATTGACGTTAAACTTATTAAGCTTCTGTTTGTGCATAGCCCTCATTTACGCTTTTATTGGTTTGTTAGGGTGAAAAAAGTAACTATGAATTGTATCCATCAAGGACCGAGGGAGCGTCTGAATCGTTTAGGCGTATAAGTTTTTTAATTGGTATGTGCCTAGACCACCGCCTATTGCTGAAGTTGGCCTTGTTGATTGATGAGGCGAAAAATGATCCGTTTTTAGGGGGTCATTTAAGCCCGAATCCGAATTTATTTGATCAAATATTGCCCTAAATCGTTCCTTTTATGATTTTAGGTACTTTGGGAGAGAAATCTGGAAAAAGAAGCAATTCGGACGTTTTTGGAGTATAAAAGTGAAGAAAACGCCAAAGTCTTAATTTTCCATGCTGGGAACAGTAGGTGACGGCGTCAAGAGCAATCCTCTGACGGCGTCAAGAGCAGAAGTCCATGACGACCCAGAACAGATTTGACGGCGTCACGAAAGAAGGGCGTCAAGAGTAATAAGTCATGACGGCCTGGAAATGATTTGGTCTTGACGGCGTCAAATGTAGATCAAGGCAGTCCGAGAAGAGTTTTGGCGGTGAGGTGACGGCGTCACAATGTTTGTCTTGACGCCGTCAAACCCATTTTTCTATATATAGTTTTCTAATTTTCACACATTAAAAAGAGAAGTTTTTTGGAGAAACCCTAAGTACAATTTTGGTGTAACTTTACAGGTTTTTCAAGGGTTCCAAACCCTTGATACCTTGCATGTTTAATCAAGATAAGTGTTCCTTTAATTCAATCAATATGTCTATGTGTTGGTTGTCTATATCTTGTTCTTGTCTTAATTCTATCATGCTAGGCTAGATCTATCTTGTGTTTGCTTAGATCTAATGAAACCTAGATGTTAATTATGTGTTGATTACTTGTTTATTCTTGTCTTGGATGAATGATTTATATGTTAGGCTTAAGAAAACTGGCAGATCTCGACTTGGTAACATGCTTGAACGTCTTAAGAAACATGAATCGAGGCGCACTAGGTCTTTATTGGTTGTATTTAATGCATGAGCCACTGTTTACAATCCCTATAGTTGTGCTGGGCATGGTATAGGAGGAGATAAGAGCTCATAGATTTGGGGAGTTATGTGTGCCACCCCATGAATGGTATTAAGGAATACGATCCGTCATCCATGCAATTATAACAAGTAATTAACGTGTAAAAGATATCTAGGGAGTAGTGAAATCTAAGTAAACACATTTTCTCCAATTACTGCTCACAACTTTAGTATAATTTAGCTTATTTTCATTTCTAGTATTTTATTTTGATTGCATCTTAGTATTGGGTTAGTTGACTAGCAACTAATTCCGCCCAAATCCTTCAAACCCGAGATATTTACTTGCTTTCTAAAAAATATAAAAATACAAAAATAATCATCCCTCACCTTTAGAACTAGTATTTAGGCTTTCTAATCCTAGCGACACTATTCCTAAGCTGAACGATCAATCCCCCGGTACTTGTCACTATACTATACTACAACGATCAGGTACACTGCCTGGTGGGGGTTGTAAACTTCTCGAGATCCCTCGAGAGGTAAAGCCTGTTGCGATTCCCACGCATCAAGTTTTTGGCGCCGCAGCCCGGGGAATAGTTATTGTCTAGGTTAGAATTTCTTTTTATTAGGTCTACTTGCTAGATTCCTTTCTAGTAAGATTTTATTTTTATTTTTTAGGTTTCTTTAGTCTATCTATTTCTTTGTGCCTTTGTTCGTAACCACCCGACATCATGGACAACGGGAACATCTTTGAACCCGTCATCCCACCACAACAAAACCCACCATTAGAACCCCTTAGGCCCCGAACCTTAGGAGAGTATTCCCGACCCAGCCACCAAGGCTACCAAAACACCATTGAGCTCACCGGAGCCAATGTGACCCCCTTACGATCCGACACCATCCGGTTGGTGCAAAGCGGATGTGCATTCCATGGACTTCGTTCCGGAGATCCAAACCAACATCTTAAGGACTTCCTCAAAATCGTAGATTCCATAGACCTAGATGTTGCAACTAGAGAGACTACCCGTTTACGCCTATTCCAATTCTCTCTACGGGATCAAGCTAGTCAATGGCTTGAGCGTTTACCCGCGGGATCCATCACCACTTGGGATGATCTCACCACTCGTTTCCTTGCTCAATTTTTCCCACCGGGGAGAACTACTAAGCTTAGAAATGACATCTTGATGTTCCAACAACGTCAAAATGAATCTCTCTATGAAGCATGGACTCGTTTCAAGGACTTACTCCAAAAAGTCCCTCATCATGGCATAGATCTTTGGCTCCAAATCCAAATTTTCTATGACCATATCGACATCTCCACGAGGCGAGCCATTGACCAATCGGCCGGTGGTAAGCTACGTGACCGTAGAAGATCTTGCTCATAGAAGATCTTGCTCTCTATGACAACGAAAGTTGGAATGATCCCCGTGACTTGAACAAAATGGTCAAGGCAATATCTTTGCCTTCGAACAATTCTAGCACTCCCGACCGTAGGATCATGGAACTTGAGGACCAAGTCAAGTTTCTCATGAAATCTTACGAAGCTCCTAAGCCTTCAAGCCAAGTGAACAAAATCACTTCTTCATGCGAATTATGTAGTGGTCCCCACGACACTCGTGATTGTGTGGAACTCCCCGGAACAGCTTTTGCGGACTACGCATCCACGCGTACCGACGAAGCGGGAGATAAGTGGTACACTTTCAAGCCCGAGCCAAACACATACGGTGATTCATACAACCCCTCATGGAAAAGTCACCCAAACCTTAGGTGGAAACAAAATCAACCCAATTCTTCCAATCCGCCTAACCATTACCAACCAACCGGTCCACCATCCAACCGTACTTTCAACAACAATCCTTCTAACAACTATGGTAGTACCAACAATCTTGAAGGATTGATGTCAAAGTTTATGGCATCTCAAGAGGCTCGCATAGCTAGGTTCGAAACCGAATTCAACCAACAACAAACGGAGATGACCAACAAGATTGACAACTTGTTGAAAGCCCTCAACAACCAAGCATTAGTCACACCTAGGAAGGACACTAGGGACACCAATAGTGGAAGCCAAATTAAGGACCCCTCATCATCCAAACATGTCCACTTTGTCAATGTTGTCACCATTAAGCCGATAGATAAGGAGATAGAAGAGAGTGACAAGAATGAAGTTAGGATAGAAGCCGAGACTAAGGATGAGAATAGGGAAGTTGAGGTTGATAGTAGAGAGGAATTAGAGGAGGTAGAGCCTATAGAAGAATACTTTGATAAGTTGCCAACCAAGGAAGAACGGGAATACCATAAGGATTTATTCGATAGTCTCGAGAGAACATATATCTTTGGCAACCCCCTTATCAAAATGGGAGACCCCTCTAACATTAACAACCCAGGAAATATCGGGCACATGCATATATGGAAAGCTTACATCGACCCTAGATCCCCCGTGAACATCATGACTAGGACTTACTACAATTGGGTGATGAAGAAGCAACTTGATTTTAGGATGATGCCTAATAAGAATTTGATAAGTAATTTTGCGGGAAGAGTGAAAGGATTACATGTGATTATAGGGAATCTCACCTATGAGATCGATTTTATGATAGTTGAGGACACTCGTCCGGTGATAGATGCTTGCCTAAGCCAAATAATATTTGGGAAACCATTTGTTGAGGCCACTAGGATGAGTTATGATCCGACTTTAGGGATAGTTAGATTCAAGGAAGAGAATGATGAGGTTGCTTATCAAATGCCCTACAAGATTGAGCAATACCGCCTTCTCTCTAATTTTGAAAAGGAACACAAGCAAGCGGCTTATTATAGGAATGAGGAGGATAGACGTAGAGGAGTAGAGTATGTGAGAAATAGGATGCTTGGTTTCTACAAAGAGTGCTTGCAACTAGGTCCGGAATACAAAACTGGTTTAGAAGACGACCTAGAGAGTGGAACCAATGATGAAATCACGTAGTAACCCATGACCTTGAGTCTAGCTACAAGACTCGTAAATAAAGAAAAGCGCTTCTTGGGAGGCAACCCATGTTTTGTGTGATTTTATTTGTTTGATTGTTATTTGCTTCCGTATGCATGCTTAATTTTTATTGTTGGTAGATCATGTTTCTAAACTAAATAGTGGAAATACTTTACTTTGTTGTTTTGGCTTAGTCTTAACTCCACCTAAAGGTATTTTTTCAAAAGATAAGTGTAAGGGGAAACCCCAAATATGTTTTTAAGAAACAAACCGATTATGATTCTCCACAATATTAAATGAACATGTGTATTCGTATTTGTTAGAGTCAAATGCTTGTATTGAGTCATAATGAAGTTTTGCAGGATTTTCCAGGAAGTAGGACCAAGTTTTTCCAGAAATTTTTCGGAAACTTAACATAAGGATTTCTGCAGGTCAATTCTGACGGCGTCAGGGGTTTACTCTTGACGGCGTCAGGAGTTAAAATCTGGAAATTTTACCGGTTTTGTTTTTCTAACGGAGTCTTATGGTTTTTGTGAATTATTAAGTTTTATAATCTCCAGGAGATCTGCAAACTTCATTCCACAAGCATTATATCTTATCTTGTTTTCTAGGATTTAGTAACTTATATAGAATGCCGCCGATTTTACGCGAGGTTGTCTTGTCTATTTTATCAGGTTTTACAGGTTATGTACGACAAGAAGATGATTTATATTCTGGAAGGGAAGCTTTGATTGTTCATTTTCTTGGAGGAAGATTTAACCTAGCCACCCTATTATCCATACCGAGCGAATCAGGGGAGTATTTGATTTCATTCTCTTTACTTTTTCACTTTTACATTCTTTACTTGAACATTGGGGACAATGTTCATCTTAAGTGTAAGGGGAGGGTAAAATGATGATACCTTACATGTACACTTTCGCTTGAGTTTGTTTTGTTTGATGGTAGATGTGTAATAAAACTATGAGAAATACTTGTTAGTGCAATTTTAGCGCCAAATTTAAATTTTTTTACAACATTTAGAAGTGAAACTTTAGCCATAGCAAGTGTCTCATGCATAGGAGATTGTATGACTAGCACATAACCGTATATTCAGAAAAATTTTCCACCCAAATATGTGAGGTTCGCCTTTAGATTTGATAGGAAAAGCATTCATTATTAGTGCTTATAAGTGTACCGGTAGCATTTAGATTCTAGAACTTGCGTTAGTGATGCATCCCGAGACCGCTAGTGAGACTACATTCGTGTGGTAGGATTTACTACATGATAAGAGGCATTAGGATCACCCTTGTGTTAAACCCGTATCATAATTACTTGACCATTTAAGTCATATTACTTAGCTAGTTAAGTCAACTAATTTTTTCCCACACCCTTAGCGTTATACTCATTTTTTAGTACACGAAACCCCTAGTACACCCCTCCGAGCCTATCTTTTCGTTTCTAACTTTAAGCATTTTACTTAAAGGAAGAATTTGTTACACACCACTTAAATGTACAACCAAATCGCCTTAGCCTTCCGTGTATGCGCTCATTTTTAGTGCATTATTGTTATTTGTTAAACCCTAAGTTAACTATCTAATTGATTACATGGTTGCTAAGTCGAGTCATATCCTTGTACATATTGTTTTGGGACGATTGGGACTCGTGGGTAAGTACTTATTTTATGGAGTAATGGGGAAGAACATCATTTATTACCCCCATATGTACGTTAATCTTAAAAGTGCTCCAAGTGTTTTGATTTTCTTAATTCGAGTCATTAGTTTAGTTAAATGTAAAGTATGTAAAGATTCAAGTGTAAGGGAAATGTTCATTCCCTATGATGTATTATTTTGGATGGTAGGGTAAGAGTGTATGCAAAAAAAAAAAAAAAAAAAAAAAAAATCGAAAAAAAATCAAGAAAAAGAAAAAAAAAATAGAAAAAGAAAGAAAAAAAAGAGAAAAAAAGAAAAAGAGAAAAAACATACGGACTACCATCCCTTTTTATTCTATGTTCATTTTATGTTTTTGTTATTTTTCATTTATTAGCTTAAGTCGAGTCTCGTCTTGGCTTAGCAACAAAACTGTGTATTTCATATCCCTACATCTAACGTTACAACCCTTTAAAAGACCTCTTTGATAGTTTATCCTAGGTGCTTACGCCATGTGGTGGAGGTTTGATCCTTTCCCAAGCCTATGGTAATCTAATTTGCTATGACAGGTAGTGAGAGATATATTCCGTTTCCATATTGTAATTTACACTTTATTACACCCGAGAGATGTGAGTATCTAAACACTATTTGTGAGGTGCTAGTACATGACCTCCGTGCTTGTCTATTGGTCTTTAGTGGAACGATTATTTGTTGTAATTACTTTTATATTAGTGTTAAATGACCCCTAACTTGTATTTTGAGTAGAATAAAAGCGCATTTGCTTGAGGACAAGCAAATCTCAAGTGTAAGGGTATATGATGAGGCGAAAAATGATCCGTTTTTAGGGGGGTCATTTAAGCCCGAATCCGAATTTATTTGATCAAATATTGCCCTAAATCGTTCCTTTTGTGATTTTAGGTACTTTGGGAGAGAAATATGGAAAAAGAAGCAATTCGGACGTTTTTTGAGCATAAAAGTGAAGAAAACGCCAAAGTCTTAATTTTCCATGCTGGGAACAGTAGGTGACGGCGTCAAGAGCAATCCTCTGACGGCGTCAAGAGCAGAAGTCCATGACGACCCAGAACAGATTTGACGACGTCACGAAAGAAGGGCATCAAGAGTAATAAGTCATGACGGCCTGGAAATGATTTGGTCTTGACGGCGTCAAATGTAGATCAAGGCAGTCCGAGAAGAGTTTTGGCGGCGAGGTGACGGCGTAACAATGTTTGTCTTGACGCCGTCAAACCCATTTTTCTATATATAGTTTTCTAATTTTCACACATTAAAAAGAGAAGTTTTGGGAGAAACCCTAAGTACGATTTTGGTGTAACTTTACAGGTTTTTCAAGGGTTCCAAACCCTTGATACCTTGCATGTTTAATCAAGATAAGTGTTCCTTTAATTCAATCAATATGTCTTTGTGTTGGTTGTCTATATCTTGTTCTTGTCTTAATTCTATCATGCTAGGCTAGATATATCTTGTGTTTGCTTAGATCTAATGAAACCTAGATGTTAATTATGTGTTGATTACTTGTTTATTCTTGTCTTGGATGAATGATTTATATGTTAGGCTTAAGAAAACTGGCCGATCTCCACTTGGTAACATGCTTGAACGTCTTAAGAAACATGAACCGAGGCGCACTAGGTCTTTATTGGTTGTATTTAATGCATGAGCCACTGTTTACAATCCCTATAGTTGTGCTGGGCATGGTGTAGGAGGAGATAAGAGCTCATAGAATTGGGGAGTTATGTGTGCCACCCCATGAATGGTATTAAGGAATACGATCCGTCATCCATGCAATTATAACAAGTAATTAACGTGTAAAAGATATCTAGGGAGTAGTGAAATCTAAGTAAACACATTTTCTCCAATTGCTGCTCACAACTTTAGTATAATTTAACTTATTTTCATTTCTAGTATTTTATTTTGATTGCATCTTAGTATTGGGTTAGTTGACTAGCAACTAATTCCGCCCAAATCCTTCAAACCCGAGATATTTACTTGCTTTCTAAAAAATATAAAAATACAAAAATAATCATCCCTCACCTTTAGAACTAGTATTTAGGCTTTCTAATCCTAGCGACACTATTCCTAAGCTGAACGATCAATCCCCCGGTACTTGTCACTATACTATACTACAACGATCAGGTACACTGCCTGGTGGGGGTTGTAAACTTCTCGAGATCCCTCGAGAGGTAAAGCCTGTTGCGATTCCCACGCGTCATTGATGAGTATTTTCGTAAAAAAAGTGAAGCACGGAAGAAAATGCTAGCTGAAGATGCAGAGGAAGCTATGGAAAACCGTACCAATCTGCGTACTGTTTCTATCATGGAACGTGTTGAGATTATACAAGAAATGTGCGGAAGTTTGCTGAAGCTACCCGCTGAGGTTCAGAGTCTGAAAGGACGTGTCCACAAACTTGAATCTGTTACTCATGTATAATTTGTAATATAACATTATGTTAAGATTCATAGTTAAAGGTTGTTTATATAAAAAAATTATTGATGACCAAATTATTTCTTTTGTAGATTATGACTCGGAAAAGAAGGGCTGGAGATACAGTTCAGAATGTCAACAAGGTCGAGCTTAATTTTGTGCAGGACAGCAAAAAAGTAAGTTCCCATTTTTTTTTAATTCTGATTTCGTTCTTGGTAAAAGATTTATACGCTTACTTTGTGTTCCTTATCCTGCACTTGCATACCTTATAGGGTAGAGTGGAATTTGGAAGTAATGTAGAGACTGATCTTGCTAACGAGTATTGCACAAACTTAAATGACGACTTTCTGGACTTGTTTGACGGGCCGATTCAACAAACACAGAAATATGTTGTGTGTGACCATCATGAGGCATGGCAGAAAGCATTTGGCACCGGTTTACAGGTTTGTACACCCTGAACTTGTAACAAACTATACTTGCGACATAACGGTTTTTCTTATAAGTTAAAACACATGTTAAAATGTTTCAGGATGTAAAAGTTGAGGAGCTATCTGACAGAGATGTTGAACAGGTTTGTTTTTACATTCGCAACAATAATGTAGTGCATTGTATACTTTAGCATCGTGGGGTCATTTATAACTTGTATTGTATTTTATGTTGTGAATTTTTGAAGGATGAATGGGTAATTTTGGATGATTGTGAGAAAGTTGATAAGCATGAGGCTGAGTTACGTAGGTTAGCTTCGGTTAGAGATGAAACTGTACGACTTAGACAGGAAGAGGCTAAAAGATTTGTCAATGATGGGGTCATGAAACTGCCTCACATGAAACTTTGTTTAAACCGTCCTGGACCAAAGAAGATGGAGTACAAATTTGTTTTGAGGCCGCCTTTCACGGAAGAGCTTCCGAAACATGTTATTCCTACATTGGAAACACTTAAAAGTCAAAAGACTATTCGTGATCCTTTTATGCGTGAACTGTGTAGAGATGTCAAATCTTGGACAGAGGTACCACCTAAAGCCTTATACATTATGTTAGTATATTATGTTGTTGACATAAATAATGTGTGAAAACGTTATTTATATCTTTCGATATCTCTATATTTTGACGATCACAAAATGTAAAATCGTCAATCGTATAATTACTACGTAAACAAGTATTAAGCTAGTTTATATCACTATATCCAACTTAATCACTTAAGGTATGGATAAACAAGTGCTTAATACATCTCATGATCAAAGGGGTATTTAATTAACTAACACAAAGTTTATTTAATTATATAAACATATTATATATTTTTGAAAAACACTTTTGGTAATAAAGAAAAATGTTTTATTCATACTAAATATATGAATTCAAATTTTTAACCAAAATCAGTTAGTTTTTCACCAAATAAACTTTCTCCACTAAAAGACAAAGATTCTGGCCGTTTCAGCTGGGCGGCCCTCTTAATTATAAGGGGCGGTCCCCTTAAAATTAAGGGGACCGGCCACGCTCCTCTGTCAGAATCTTTTGCCTATAAATACCACCTTAAACCTGGATTTTTTCCTCATCTTTTGCACGAAATTTTCAGATCTATAACTCTCTAAACATCCTCTAAAACCTTTTGATCATTTGTATATTAATCCTTGTTTCAAGTGATTCAATCCCTCATCATCCATTCTCATCCAAAGTGCAAAAGAAGAACACTTTTTCTACAATCAAGTTCAAGAAGTGTTGAAGAGTAGTTGTGCATAGTGTATATATATATTCACTTGTGAATATTGTGTTGTGCTTGTGATTAATTGTTTAGAAGATATAGAAGTTGTGTAGAAAATAGAAGTTGATAAGTAGTGAAGTAGGTTAGTTGTGAAGATAGGTGTGAAGTAGAAGATTGGTGTGTAGAAGATAGGTGTGAAGAAGATTGGTGTGTAGAATATTGGTGTGAAGAAGTTGTGTAGAAGTAGTGATCAAGTTGTGAAGTTATTGTGGGGTGTAAATTGGTGTGTAAGGTTTTCTCCACCAAAAGGGAGTTTGTTGACATAGTGAAGAAAACTCTCTAGTAGGTGACTCGGGGAGTGGAGTAGGAACAAGGAAGGTGTCCTTGTAGCCGAACCACTATAAATCCTTGTGTTGTGGTTTGATCTTTCCAACTCTTCTCATTACTCATTTACTTACCTTTACTATATTATCTTTGTTAGTTAGTTATTGTACAATTGTTCATATAGTGCAAGTATTGAGTTCACATAAACAAGAATCGAATATTTTTTAAACAAACTTGTGTCTATAAATTTAAAAAGACGTAAAACTATTCAACCCCCCCTTCTAGTGTTCCACAATTGGTATCAGGAGCCACGTCTAACAAGATCTTTAAAATATATTGTATTTTAAAACTTGTAACTATCTATGGAATCTGAAAAATATTTAGAAGGGCAATCTATGCAAAGACCACCACTATTTGAAAGTGATGGATTTTTATATTGGAAAAATCGATTCGAAACTTATGTGAAATCAAAAGATCTAGATCTTTGGCATATTATTACCAATGGTGATTTTTTACCTATTCAAAATAACCCTGAAACTAAGAAAGATGAAATCGTACCTTTTGAAAAACAAAATGATTATTTAAAAAGAAAACTTGCTAAAAATAATGAAGCAAAAATGGTTATTTACAATGCGTTACCACGTAAAGAGTACGAAAGGATCTTCATGTGTGAAACCGCAAAAGAAATTTGGAACTCTTTATTAATAACCCACCAAGGTAATAATCAAGTCAAAGATAACAAAATAGATCTAATTGTTCAACAATATGAGCAATTCACGATTCCGGAAGAGGAATCAATTGATAATGCTTTTGCTAGATTTAACACTATCATCACAAGTTTAAAAGCACTTGATGAGAATTTCTCTAGTAAGAGTTTTGTTAGGAAGTTTCTTAGAGCTCTTCACCCAAAATGGCGAGCTAAAGTGACGGTTATTGAAGAATCAAAGAATTTGTCAACACTACAACTTGATGAATTAATTGGTAATTTAAAAGTCTACGAAGCAATAATAAAGAAGGACTCCGAAATGGTTAAAGGGAAACGAGAGCAAAGCAAGTCAATCGCCTTGAAAGCTAGAAAGGAATCCAACAACGAAGATAGCTCATCTTCCGAAAGCGAAGACGAAGAATATGCCATGGCAGTAAGAGATTTCAAGAAATTCTTCAAAAGGCGAGGAAGATTCGTTAGACAACCACACGATGAAAGGAGAACACCTCAAAAGAATAATGATGACAAGTATAGCAAGAATGAGAGAAAATGTTTCAAGTGTGGTGATCCAAATCACCTTATTAGAAAATGTCCAATGATGACAAGAGATCAAAATCAAAGAGCGTTTGTTGGAGGAGCTTGGAGTGATAGCGATGAAGATGAGAAAGAAACAACAAAGAAAGAAAAGTGTCTCATGGCTAAAACGTCAAGTGAGGTACGTTCCGAAACCGAATATTTTAGTGATGAAAATCTATCATTAGATGAAAAAGATTTAGATAGTGAATACAATAGATTATGCAAACTAGGACAACAAGTAATGGCTAAAAAAAAATCACTAAAATACATAAACAACCAATTAGAAAATGAAGTACTTGAACTAAAAATTAAAATACATCAACTTGAAAAAGGTAAAGAAACTTTTGAAGAATGTAAATCATGTCAAGAACTTAGAAGTGAAAACAACAAACTTAAGGAAGAAATTTGTAAACTTGATAAATTTGAAAATAGTAGTAACTCACTTAGTAAAATTATAAGTATTCAAAGAATATCCGGAGACAAAACCGGTCTAGGTTTTAACTCAAACGAAGCCTCAACAAGTGAAGTTAAAAATGTTAAATTTTAAAGTGAACTCAAGGAACTAAAACCTTCAAAATCTAATCCTAAGTATATACTCGTAAATGATAAGAAAATACCTCTAGCTAGTAATGAAGAAATAAAACCATTTTATAAACCATCTTTAAAAACCGAAGTAGAATCGTCTAAAACTAAAACAAGATCTAAAACTCCACCACCTAGGCAACCGAATAATTCTTACCCTAGACCTAAAATACCTCAACCAAGAGTAAACCAAAATAGACGAAACTTTAACAATAATCAACAAATGTGGAACTTCAATCCATGGGGAATGTTTCCACCATATATGCACCCAAGTCAAATACAAAACATGTTCGGGACAAATAACTTTGGTCAAATGAGACAATGGGGACCAACGTAAAAATTCTCGCCATTCAAACATGGAAATCTTTAATATCACCTCTTGTTCGGACTATCTCTTGAAGATATTGAAGTTAAACGCATTGAGGACGTAAGGTACACATTTCCTTTTATTTCCTTGTCAACAAATGCATGTTTAGTTTAGTATCTAGTTTTTATGTGATTTTGATTGGTTCATTATTCCCTCTATTTTTTTTATTTCTATACATATATATACTTATCTACTTATACTATATATAAATAAATATATATATATACATATATATACACTTAGATATATCTAGGATCTTAAAACCTGGAAAACTCATTTGTTGATTTTTTAGAACTAGAAATTGTTCATTTACGAACCTTTTCTTTTCCCCATTTGCCTTATCGAATTTTTTTTAACGACACTCATGCTGATGAAGAGAGATGAGTCGAAAAATCTATGGATGAAACAAACTCCCGGCTTCCGTTGCATACGTCTCCCTCCTATATTCTCGACTTATAAGCCATTACTATATAAATATGTATATATATATATATATATATATATATATATATATATATATATATATATATATATATATATACTTATGAACCTTCCACAACTTTCTCGTTCACTTGACAACTTGATATATTTCATCCGAAATGATCAAGAAAAGTTTATTGACAATATGTCAAGTAAAAGTGTCAAGTAATTCCCTTCGTGCGTACACTCTCCAACGTATGTTTGATTAAATATAAATCTAATATATATATATATATATATATATATATATATATATATATATATATATATATTTTCTTGTTTGTTCCAGAAACCAAAACTTGAAAAATCAAATTTTGGAGGGCGGCCCCCTTAATGTTTAAGGGGACCAGCAGCCAAATGAAGGGCGGCCCCCTTAATGTTTAAGGGGGCCGGCCATCTGATTGATCCAACCCGTTTTTCTCCTTATTCCTTTTGCGAAACACTCCACTTTTTCATACTCCCCTTCCTCTGCTTCTACTGTGACGAAAACCAAAACCCAAAAACATCTTAAATCACTTCCAAATCACATAATTCGGGTTAATTCGCAAAGGGCAAATTCATCTAACACAATCACCATTACGTATTGTAAGTTTTTCATAACACATTTCATCTAATTTCATCTTATTTGGTCATACTCATGATTATGCGTGTTTTATAAAATTCTTCAATTTCACAATCTCTTTCGAATTAAGTCCTAAAACTCCATAACCAAATGCTTCCCCTAGGATTAGAATGATTAATCAACACTAGAAACTAGTAATTATAAACTATCATGTCGAAATTTTTTGAAAATCTTCATACACTCCTTTTCAAAATTTTTAGTAAACTCATTGTTGAATAATGATTTGAAAACGAGTTAAAACTAATCACATTATACTTTTGTAACTTGTAAAACTTGAAATTACATTTTTCGACCAAGAAAAATTATATTGGTTCACAATATAGGGGTGTTTGGATTATGTCCAAATAATATCGAAACCTAGTCATTATAATTTTTATAAAACTTTGTTATAATCATAAACCTAAAAATTGCTAATCGGACTTGTCAAGATATATATTTCATATATATATATTGACATACTAGTGGTATAAGTCACTAGTTAAGGAAGCGTTTGGTTTATTACTAAAAATAACATTTTTAAGTAAAAATACAAACCATCTTTTTCAAAAACAAATCACATGCATAAGAAACTCGCAAGAAATAGCTAGTTTTACAATCTAATGTAAATCTAGTAAATTTCATGATATATTAAGATGTTTAAAAGGGCGTTTGGATTTGTCCATAACTACTTATTAAACATCGTCAAGTATATCTAGAACGAGTTATAAACAATATTAAGGAACATGGTAATCTACTTCTTAGGATTAGTAACGAAGTATGTTTACGTTCCAACATAAGCCTTAACAATATACATATACTTTTATCTTCCTTTATATTTATTTTGGTCTTTTTGTATTGTTGATGTGTTTAGGTGAAAATGCCAAAAGCAACTACCGAAGATCTTTCTCACACTAAAAACTACATTCCTAAAGTTTCCCAACTCCCTACCACATCTCCTTCCATTGGACTTATATATCGTCAAATTGAAGATAGAAATGTTCATGAAGGACGTGTAGTAGATCTTGCTTTTGCTCAATCCGACTTCATAAATCGCTTGTTTTCAAGCATCAACTTCAATTGTCTTTATGAAATAAATGAACCTATCATTCCTCGCTTCATAATGGATTTCTATAGCCAAGTCACCATCCAAACCAATGATCTTGGTTTCATCACCATCTCTTTCATGATTCAAAATGAATTTATCACCCTAACTCTCGAACAATTTGGTCAAATCCTCCAAATTCCATTTAGAGGTCAAGCCGTTTTCACAAACGAGTGGGACCTCGAATCTCTTAATCGCTATCAACCAACCTTCGGTCCCTATTTCGACAAAATTCCTCATCCCGACGAAATTCGTCAAGTCCTTGGTGTGGAACGTGCCACCACAAGCCGAAAAATAAAATCCAAAAACGTTCAAATTTCTCCATACCAACTTCTCCTCAAGGAGTTAAGCCCCCACATGAAGCGTTGGGAAGAACTCATTCGTGAGAATGCGTTTGGTACTGGAGGTCACCGGGACCATCTCCCGGCGTGCCTTACTCACATGTTGTATTGTATAGCTGTCGAAAAGCCGTACAATTTGGCCTACTTCTTTATCAAACGGATTGAGTGTGCTAGAAAATCTCCCAAAGCCAATCTTCCATATGGAATGCTCCTCACTCGTCTCTATCGTCATATTATCGAGTACTACCCCGATCTTGACAATAGTATCTATGAGTCCATCTACCCCACTTTATGTCCTCTCGCTCTAAAACAGGCTCGACGAACTCAAAGTGACAAGGGTAAATCTCGTCGTCATAGCTTTCATGGATCATCTTCAAGACAATACGATGACGATGAGGATGAAGACACCCATGATGCTAATACCCCTTCGTTCTCTGAGTTCGTTGACAATTTAGAGAATCTTGACTATCCCGACTATTCTACCCCATCTCCTAGTGATCAAAACGAAGAAGTGCTTCATGAACGAACTACCGAAATGCTTAGAAGACAAAAGAGCTTACATGAAGAAGTTAGAGGTGGTTTCAAATCGATCGGGAAGACTTTGAAGGGTATCTTCAGGAAGAAAAAGAGATGATATGCTTGGATTATGCTTGTTGAACAATATTTAATTTTTATGTCTTGTGTGCTATTTGTCCGAAGTATATTCGGAAGTACTTGTTATTTTCTTGGATAATTGTTTTGTGCACTCAATTAGGTTGTTAACTTGCTTATTTATGTTTTATTTATGCTTATGAATGCATGCTTTAACTCTTAATCTATATATATACTTGCATGATTTGTTTATATATGTGTGTGTGTATATATATATATATATATATATATATATATATATATATATATCATGTATGCTTATAATAGACCAAAACAAATGTGAAATGTCCAAATGGTGCTTGCTGCAAATACAAAACAGAACACAACATTTTTCCAGAAAATTTTTTGAAAAATTTTGGTTTCTGGGTCGTCAGATGGGCGGCCCCCTTAAATCATAAGGGCGGCCCCCTTAAAATTAAGGGGACCGGTCTCCATTTAAGGGGACCGGCCATCTGAAACAGTTTTTACACTGTTTTCTTTTGCATCTTGTGATCCCTTTTGCTAGTCCCAGCTACCATTTCCCTTAAAAACTAAACTGATTTTGGAATATAACATTACAATTTCAAATTAATTCCACTTCTAAACATGTTTTCCCACTATATAATCCCCATGCATGTTTAATTCACATTCCATCATCCTCAAACATTCATCAAACATCATCATGTCATCACCAAGAACCACCTATTCAAACAATGCCAAGAAACAAAAACTTGTCATCATTCCACCCAAACAACTCTTCATTGATCTTACAAATGAAGACAACACCACTCCATCTCTACCACCTCAATGTTCATCTCCTAGTGCACCAAATGCACCCTCCAAAACACCTTCAACAAATGGAAACTCTACTTCCTCCATACCATCCACTTCATCCATTAATGACTACATTAACACCCACTTATCTCCTCCACCAATAGTTCAACCATCACAACCTACCAATGAAAACACAACCCTTGCATTAACTCTCTCACTATCACCATTAACACCTCTTGATGCACACTTCTCATCATCCCCTATCAATCCACCAACCTATAACCCCGTCCCATGGAGCTTACTTGAAGCTCATAGTGACACTTGCCTTTGTTGCATCCACAACCGAACAATTGTGTTCGGACTAAGAGATGAAATGCAATACATGTTTTCTCACATTGAAAACTTGTTGCATCCACCACCAACAACAAACTCAACTCCTCCACCACCATCAACAAACACTCCTCCTCCATCACCATCTCCATGTTCACCATCCATTCCTCCCAATTAAACATGCTTGGTGTCTCACAAATAAAATTATGTTAAACCATTTTGGATGGCAAGTGATGAGTCTCTAAAAACTCATCATTTCTGTCTTATTTTAAATATGAAAACAGTTAAAAACACACAGAAACACCACATAATACTACAAATATCTTTGGAAAGTGTTTTTATATGTTTCAGGTGCAAAAGGAATGAAAACAGATGAAAAAACGAGCAAAGTTTGCACACTTGGCAGAACCAGTACCTGAACTTTCAAGAAATGACAATTTTAGTCCCTGGAAGTTTATTTTGGAAGAAAAAGTCAAAATGGTCCTTGGGAATTCACAAAGTATCACTATTAGTCCTTGGGTGAAAATTTTGAGAAAATTACAAATTTGGTCTCTGAAGTTTCAAATATGGCAAAAACAGTCCCCGGGCTTTTAAATTAGAAAACTTACACTTATGGCCCTTGTACTATTCATATTTAGCAAGAAAGATCCATTTGAAAACTTTGGGAAAGTTACATTTCCAACCCTCAAATTTTCAGATATTTCATTTTTGATCCCTATGTTATTACTATAAACCAAACCGGACCTTTAATGTTATACCCATACAATATTTAATCCAATACCTTATACAACCCACCCAATACCCTTGTCCAGTCCATGTTACAAAGCCCAATCACCAAAGGCCCAACTTTCCCTTATAATAAAAACGGGTCAACCCCAACAGTTTGACCACTCCACCTCCTTCTTCTTCCCCATAACTCCACCACCTGCTACACTTCCTCTCCACCTCCACCTTACACCTTCACCACCTCAACCCTAACCTGTCATCCCCACAACAAAACCCACCCTTGGGTTTACCTCAGGAGAGGCCACATAGTATCCCTACAACCTGTCAACCCCTACCACCCTGCAACCTGACACCACTTTATCTCCACCACCCCAAACTCACCCTACTTGTTTCCTCCACATCACACAACATCCCAAATATCATTAATTGCTCTAAAACAGTTACAAGCAACCATTATGGATTTTGGCGCCAAATCAACTTAAACGGCCAAGATGAGTTTCAGAGCACCAATGGCCATGATTTCAAATGGGATTTGCTCAGGACACAAGTGGGAACCTTACAAGTCATCTATAAATAAAGAAGAGGCAGATGTGAAGAACCCAGTAGTTAATTTAGATTAGCTTAGTTTAGTTAAATATTGAATTAGTGTAATTTTAAATTCCAGTTGTTCTCCTTAGTTAAATAAACTTTATTTCAGTATTTCCAATGTAATTTAAACCTTATTTCACTTTAATTTCAAGTTTCCTTTTGTTAATTCAGATTTAGCATTTTTAAGTAAATTTGACAAATTTGCTTAATCTTGTTGAAACTTGTTAATTCCTGTTCCATTCAGTTTATTTAAGTTAATTTATAAGTTTTTAGAAGATTTCAAAGCTTTAGAATAAGTTTAATTCAGTTTAGATAAAAATAAGAAAAATACAAATAAATATTGGAAAAATAAAAAAATAAGTGAAAATGAAGAAACAAGCTTGGAGCAGAGTAGATCATGGAAGCTTTTGGGTTTAGTAGCTTCATGGGAAGCTTAGGATAGTGGTTAGAGTCCTTGGTACCTTACTTCTGTGCTTAGATCCATTTGTAAGACAAATTCTCATTTTTGGCATTTTTTACTGTAGCTTTGCTTATTACTGCTTATCTTTGTGCTTTTATGCTTATTTAAGGTTACTTAGTCATAATATTGCTTAATATATGGCCCTAATTCATTAGAATCTTTTGTTGCTCAAAATTTCATCCTCACTGCCTAAATGTAGTGAGTATATCATTTCTTTGTTCTGGTGGTTCTTGGTACTTAAAACTTGTTTGATTAGCCTTAATTTAGTTCTAGTAATTTGTTTTTAACATAAAAGTTGTAGGTTGTAGCTATAAAACTCTAGTTCTAGTGTAAACTTAATTTTGAAGGTCTGTTTGGAACAACTGATTCAAGGAGGTTTAAGGTTGTTTGTGTTGATACTCATGGTTGGTTCATGTTTCTTTGGGTCTCGTTAGGACTTATTAGTCACAAAACCTTAGTTTCTTTCAACAAAAAGTCAAATTAGTTCCTCATTTCATTCCAAATTGTTAACTGTTAGGCTTATGAGTAGTATGATCATTCATTTTGGTTCCATAGTTGTTAACATTGCCTTAGATCACATCCTTGTAGCTTTATAACATGTTTTCAGTTTGTTAGAGACAATCAAAGTTCATATTAGTCAAAGCTTTTAAGAAATCTAAAAAGTCAAAAAAGTTACCAAACTGCAGAAATAGTTTTTGATTTTTCATTTCTTCGTTATAAGTCCGTTAGACCTGAAATTTGGTTTGTAGCTTATTTTATTACTTATCTACTTGCTGGTATTTTTATTTTAATTTTTAGATTTTTTTTACAAGGCTAAATCACCCTTTTTAGGGCTGCAAAACTTGAATTCAGCAAATACAATAAAGGGGTGTTTGGTACAGGGGTGTATTATGTGATCATGTTGTTGTTTTGATGTTTACTTGGCATTAGTAGATCACATTAGGTTATTTTAGGAGAGTTCAAGCTAAAAAATCAATGCTCATATGATAAAAGTCAAGACAAGTTTTAATCTCTGTTTGAACCTAAGACTAGCATAATCTTCATTTAGGGTAAAAACTTGATTTTCTTGCTCACATTAGTCTCCATATAGCTTAGTTTAACTTATCTAATCATCTAGGATCAGTAGAATCTCAACAAAGTCAACTTAGGTGTTTAATCTCAAAAGTCAAAATGGGATTGTTCAGGAAAAATCCAAATCTTGGAAGAATTGTTTAGATTTTTGTGTTAGGAGTTAGGGCTTGATCTTTTCACACAATTGTAGCCCCCCAACTGAGCTTTAGAGTCCCACTCTCACTACATTTTTTTGATTTTTTGTGTGGTCCCCACAAGCCAAGAAACACAGCTGCAGGGGGCATCACCTCCCCTGCTGCAGCAGCTCCTCCACTACTGTCACCACTTTGGTGGGCCCCACGGACCTCACCAGTGGGTCTCACACTTAGCTTCTTGGTTCTTTAGACTCACAAGCTGGCCCTCTACTCATTTCAAGCTTTGGTTGAAGCCTAAGATCACTGGGACCCACATTTATTGGCCATCAAAAGTTGTCTCATTTCTTGGTTGAACCAAGTTTTGAAGTACTTATTTTTGTGCTTATTGGCTTATTAAGTGGTTCTATTTGCTGGATTCTTACTTATTCATGTCCAAACAACTTATGAGAACCAAAATCCATCACTGTGGACCCCACATAAGCCCATTTAAGCTTGTTTCCTAGTTTAGTCAACAAAAGTCAACTGATTTAGTTTTTAGTGTCCATTTTGCTTATTTTTAAGCTATAAAAAAGTTGTCTTCACAAAAGTTTCTTGTTTTTAGTAGTTAAATAGATTTCTAAAAGAAAAACCAGAAAAATCCAATTTAAAAATAAGTGATAGTTTCTATTTAATGTAATTTAACTTTTTAATTTTCCTTTCTAGCTTTTTTATTAAAGCACTTTGCAAATTTATATTTTTATTAATTTCTTTTTATATTAAAGTATTTTTAGTAATTTTTCCAGAATTTTATCTTGTTATTTAGTAATTATTAGAATTAAATATAGTTTAAATAATAATTAAATAATATTTAAGTATTAAATAGCATAATTAGTTTTTATTAAGCACACCGTAGTTTTTATAATTTTTCTAGATTTTGTATGTTATAAAATAATTTTAGGAATTTTCTAGATTTTTTAGTGTTCATCTTCTAGTTTTTATAATTTAATTAGTTTAAATAGTTTTTAATTAATAAATAAGTTAATAATTAGTAAAATAGTTTAATAATAATTTTTATAATGTTTTTATATTTTTTGTAGATTCCTGTGATGGTTAAGTAGGTTTATAAAAAGTTTTATAATTTTATAAATTAGTTTAATATTTATTATAATTAAAGTAGTTTAAATAGTTTAATTAAGTTTAAATAGTTTTTAATTAATAAAAAATAAATAAAAAGTCTAAAAAATATTTCCTTTTTCCATTAATTTTCTTTTATCATTTGGATTCCAAAAATATAATTTTCACATCCGTGGGATTTATATTGGACAGAATTCACGTTTTATTTTGTACGTTAAATGTAGTTTTAATTAATCTTACGCGTTTTTAGGTTTTAAACATTTTAAGTAAATTAGGTTTACGTTTTAGTTAAAATAGTTTATTTAAGTTATTTTATTTTATAAAACCTTAGTTTTAAACTCTCACACCCTTTTCCTGTTCAAAACCACTCGATCACGAATTCGTTTAAATCCAAATTGCACGCCTCGTTGGGACCTAACGACCCGAGGATACACTGTACTCCACGGATATATATCTTGTACTATCTCCCAGGCTGTTTGACTTATATTATTGACCATTCACAAGTGGTTGAGAAATAAAGTTGACTAGTTTGGGAGAAGTCAGCAAGCTCTAGAGATGACTTTCATATTTGAGCTTTGGTTTATTATTTCAATGATGATTGTAAGCCTTTAAAGGCTTTTGTTAGTTGCATTAATTATTTCATTTGTTGATGTAATGCTTGATGAATTTATTTCACTTGATTAATGATATGGTTATGTTTAGTTTACACTTTTGCATGCTATATACATATATATGTTGCTTGCCACTTGTGGAAAACTAGAAGGGGGGTTGAATAGTTTACCGCTTTTTCGATTCTTATTTAGCTTAAATAACCTTTGAGAACTTGACGTTTGGTTAAAGATATAAGCACAACTTAATATGTTTGATTCTTTGAATAGACTTTACATGTGAATAACAATTCCAACTTAACTTGTTTCATACTTTGAAAAGCTTTACTTGTAATGATCCTAACTTTGCTTGTTTAGTTCTTTGAAAAGCTTTACTTATGTTTAAAGATGTAAGAACAACATTACTTGTTTTGGTTCTTTGAAAAGCTTTATATGTGATCAACAATTCTAACTAAACAACAACATATAATAAGCAAAGGTAGAGAAAGAAACAATCAAACCACAACACGATAGTTTATCGTGGTTCGGCTACAAGGACTCTTTTTCCTTGCCCTACATCCACGCCCCGAGTTTCCAACTCGACAGTTATAAACACTAATCAACAAGCTCCTTTCACCGGCGGAGAAAACCTTACACGTCGCTTATACTTTTACCGACACAAAGCTAGATGTCGAGTTCTTTTACAAGGGTACAACCACTCCCATTCGTCGCTTATACTTTTACCGACACAAAGCTAGATGTCGAGTTCTTTACCAAGGGTACAACCACTCCCGTTAGTTCTTTTACTAGGGTACAACAACTCCCAACACACTATGTATTTTGAGACCTAAAATACTAACCTATAACTTCTACATACATGACACACATGAAGTATAAACTACCAAAGCTTATACATGATCAAGCTACCAAGACTTGCAACATTAGAGTTGAAGCTTGCAACTTCTTGAATGATCTTGTGGAGTTCCTTGCTACATAAAAGAATCACACAAGTCAAGGGTTACTGAGTTAGTTGAGAGAATATGTGAGAATAAGTCCTAAAGGGTTAGCCAAAAATCAAGTTATGGCTTGGTATTTATAGCACACCATACTGCATGCTTGGCGGATCAGGCGGAACCCTCAGATGGGTTCCGCCCGTGTACCCCCAGGGTACCGCCGGGTCTGCAGTAGGTTTATGCAATAACTCTTCAAACCAAACAAGGTCTTGTCTCATAAATCCTAGCAACCAAACAATGTCACATCACATTACACTAGTCAAACACCAAACTTGCAAGTCACTACAAAGTTAGTCAAACACATAAATGCATATTGACAAAACTTGCCATAAGTGTGATGTGACAATTCTATTTAAAGAAATAAATATGATATGACAAGACACTTTCTAATTTAAGAAATAAAAACAATGTTTAGTTTAAAAGGAAATGTGAACCTTAGTTAAACAAGACTTAAACACTTAAAGTGATGATTTACTCTTAGCTAAAGTTCATACTTTGTCATTAACAAAACTTAGCAAAGATCGTAAAATATAAATAACGTTTTTAGGCGATATTTGTATTAACAATCTCCCCCTTTTTGTTGATGACAAAACATAAACTTTATTCAAAAGTAAGCCATAAGATTTAGTGTTAAGTCTTATAAAGTTAGTATTAAAACTTGTTTTTGCAAAGAGTTAGCGAAGCGGAAATATTAAAAGTAGAACAAGTTTAATATAAATTCTCCCCCTTTTTTTCGAAACAAAAAGTAGAGTAGTGAAGCGGAATAATGGCCATGCTCCCCCTTGGTTGATACTCCCCCTAAATGGAGTGCCAAGAGAGGAGACATGGATTTTGAACCTACAAAAGAAACGTTAGTTTCCGCACAAGATAAGTCATGAAGGTATTTCATGTCTAAAACACAACTTAGAGTTGTGAAGCGGAAAAATGCAATACTCATGCTCCCCCTTGAATATTACTCCCCTAAATGGAGTTTCAAGGAAGGAAAACATGGATAATGAACCTACAAAAAGAGAGGTTAGTTTCTAAAACACAAGATTTATGTATGGTACCATATAAAGGTGTAGTTCACATATCATACCTAAAATGGTCAACAAACAAAGAAAACCTTGTAGTGTAATGAACTTCATTTCATGTAAAATTTAGACTTCTTAAAAAGTCAAAGACAAGAAATTTTGGTTACACTATCCTACCTCTAGAAATAAAGAAAAAGCTACAAATAAGCTACGACCATAAAAAGCTATAAGGAAATCATCATTTTCCTTTGTGAGAAACATTTTCCAAAAACAAGGGTAGGGTTGTTTAAGGATGAAAATGTGAGTTGAGGGTTGTAGCGGGTTTTATTTTGAAAGGTGAGGAGGTGACTTGGTTTTGGTTTGTTGGTTAAAATGGGGGATATTTTCCAAGAGAAACGGTTTTGTTTCATTTTGGAGACTCTAAGGTTGAGGTGGGTGAGACAAGGATTGTAGATGATCCAAAATGTGGTTTAGAATAAACCTCATTTCTTCGGATAACTCACGAAGTTCCGTTCGACATCTTTCACTAATGTGAGCGGTTCTTTCGCAATGTCCGCAATCATGGCGGGGGAATGATGGTGGTGGATGGATGGTTTGATTTGTTGGTGGTGGATGGTTTGAACTTGAAGGAGCAAATGTGGATGGTTGAGAGGTGTGTTTGCTTCCTTCACTTGTTGAGTCTAATGCCGTATGAAATTCCATAACATGGTTGATTTGAGAGTCAACCATTCGTTTGAAGGCATTTAGGTGGGCTAAATGAGTACTTATTTCCTCATTCATGTTTGGAGGTTTTTCCCATATGGATGTTTATATTTTCTTATAAGAAGAAAGTAGAGTTTCAAAATTTTGGGAATTTTGTTGTTGTGGTGGTTGTTGTTGTGGTTGTGGTTGTTGATTTTGAACAAAATGGCGGAAACTTGGTTCGCCAATAGAATTGCTATGAAGGTCTTTGTAAATTAGATGAAACACAAATGAATGTGAGTGGGTATGACCTTGATCATTTTGAAAAAGGGATGGTCTAGCATAACGGTAAGCCAACCGTTCTACCGTAGATGGGTAATGGGGTTCATCATTAAGTTGCTCACTAGGTTGTTGTTGGGTTTCCATTTGAGCAATGGTATCAAAAAGTGAGAAGGATGGTGGTGTTGATGATAGATCATCAAAAGTTTCCAAATTGGATGTTGGTGATGTTGGTGGTGTATGGAAAAGTTCCATTGGTGTAGGTGTTGGTGATTGAGGTGAAGGAGTTTTTGATTTAAAAGTTTGTTGAGAAGATGGAGTTGACTCACTCAAAGGTTTAGTTGATGATGGGTTAATTGCTAGGTTTGAGTTGCAACATGGTGGAGAAGGTGGTGGAGTAGCAAGATTAAGCAAATCTTGAATGGTGATCACATTGGTATTACAATGTGTTGAGGGTGTAGTTGAGGTAATAAGATTTAGGTCATCTTGGATAGGTGAGGAGATGTTGAGTGAAGCATCACTTGATGATGATGAGCTTGACTTTGTGATTTTGTTGAAGCAACAAGGTTTCACACTAATCCTAGTGGTTTTAGCACATGATTTTGATGACTCGGATGAGGTGTTGGATTTGGTCATTTCAAAGGTTTTGGTTTTGATGTTTGAGGGGAGAAGTCTTGAATTGTTGTGATTTGAAAGGTGTGATTTGAATTGTTGTGAAGCTTTCAATTTTATAGGATGAGAAAAGTGTTGAAATGGTGTTTGGATTTGATGTTTTACTATTCTAAGATTGAGGTGTCAAATGATTTTCATGACCATGTCACATCATTTGAGGTCAATCCAATGAATAGGATGGAGTGAAAGACCAACCTAAGCACTCAATGCTTTGTGATCATGGGAAGTGGTTTGGTTGAAAATGTATCAAAGGCTTGAAGGATCCTTTAAAAGGGGTCCTTTGGTTAGTTATGTTTTGAATTTGAATTTTTGGCGGGAAGTGTCTTCCTAATTGTTTTAGTGAGTGAGGTTTGTTCCAATATGGTTGTTGTTGTAAATGAAAGATGTTTCTCACTTAGGATAATGATTTTGACACATTACAAGTTTTGGACTTAAGAAAAATGGAAAAATTTTCTGCAGGTGTCTGGCGGATCCCTCAGAAGACACTGGCGGAACCCATTTGAGGGTACCGCCTGGTCCGTTGGGCCATTTCTGGAATTCCCAGAAAACACACTGGCAGACCCCAATTTTGGGTACCGCCAGATCCGCCAGGGGTAAAAAATTAGGCAGTCCGCGTTTTTGACCCGCGAGACGATTTTCAAAATTTTCGAAAACTCCTAAAATCAAAAAGATAAGGTATTACTGGTTGGGCAATGCAAAAATTAGACATGTAAACATACCAATCATGGGACTTTGACCTTGAGGTCGAGGATTTTACTATACTTAGTAAGAATTCCCATAAGCATAGAAAAGATGACAAACACCTTAAACATTGTCATTATGCATAAAATTTCATACAAACATAATAAACCATGAAAGTGAAAAACACATAATTCACATAGTTTTAACACAAAGACGATTCTAAAGCATTCTTATGCCAAACGCTCCTTAATCTTCTCACAACCGGTCTATCTTCTTTTTGAGCTTGTTTAGGTACCTTCCAAAACACTTGAACATTCCTTTGGTTTGCTTGAATTCTTCGGAAGCATTGTCAATGATGGGGAGAGCTTGAAGGTATTCTAAAGGAGGTAACTTAGAGTTGGGAAGTTTATCATCCTCGCTCATTCCGGATGATGATGATGGTGATGGTGTAGGTGATCGAGTACGTTTGCCCTTATTTTTGTAAACACGTTTATCACTTAGGGGAACGAAGGTGTGAGGAACAAGAAAATAGTCAAGACGTATTCCATCTTCGTTAGGAGAAATGGGTGAGATTGCTCTAAAGAGGCGGGTAAGAAACATGCCATAGGGAAGAGCGGTTGTTCCAACTAAGGATATGTCGGCCATTCTTTTGGCAAGGTAGTAGGCTAAGTTGAAGGGTTGACCGGTGGAAATGCTATATAGCATGTAGCATAGGCATGCGTTGATGTGATCTCTATTTCCTATGGTACTTATGACGTTAGCCCTAAGAATTTCTTCCCACTTCTTAAATTGTGGTTTAAGCTCATTGAGCTCCATGCTAAAAGGATCCTTGTCTACAATGTTCCTCGAACGATTCACCCTAGTGGTAGAGGTTCTAACAAAGAGGTGTTCCTTAATGGTTTCTTTACTAGCAAGAGGTGTATCGTATGGATAAAAACGATCAATAGAATCAAGAGTTGAAATGGGCCACTTATCCATGTAGAGGCAAGTTCCCTCATTTGGTACACCAAGAATTATAGCTAAGTCTTTTAAATCTATGTCATGTGATATTTGATTGGTTGTGAAGTTTAATGAAATCCTACCACCGGCACATGAGGAAAGGTTTACGGTTGCATAAAATTCCAAGATGAACCTAGGACAAATTGGCTCATCTAAATCAAGGAGACAATCAAAGTGAATTGTGGCAAAGTTTTGGCGAATAGATGTTCCTTCTAGAAAGGATGGATCAATGGTTCTACCTTCGTGTACATAGCTTTTTTCTAATTCCTTAAAGGTTTCTACTTGAACCGAGTTGAGACCTTTGGTCATATGGTGTTTGGGCATGTATTTAAGGGTTTCTTTGTGATCGGATTTGTTTGCGGGAGGCATGTTGATTCCTAGAAAACATAAGATTGTATGTTAATGACTTTTAACAACGAGGATGTTCTAATATATTCCTATATGCAAGACAATGTGAAGACATGGTTATCTTGACTCATTTTGATTCCTAAATTGTTTTGTTATGCAAATTTTGTTGTGAAAACAAAAGATAACCAACACTCTCCTAATTGAATGTATCTTTAATTGAATGTACCCGAAAATACATATTAGTTATGTATCCCCTTTAGCATTCAAGAGATAGCATGCAAGTGATGTTTTTCATTTGTTTTAACAATGTGGTGATGAATCATGTTGCAATTAGAAAAATGATGCTCTTGGTGTGTTTGATAAATCAAAGTAACAATGAAAAGATACATTTCTTAACTAATGAAATACATAATTGACTTGGCACCAAGTTTTTCATGAATCATGAAGTTTTATGCAAAAGCCCTAAGATTCTAGTTAATGATTGTAAGCACAAATGTTTTAATTAAATTAAAAGTGCAATTGTGATTAGAATACTTACAAAGTTAATTGGATTGGAAGAGATTGGATTAGAAGCCCTAAAATTCGTGAGGATATGTGTTTTAGAGAGGGTGATGTTGTTTGTTAGTTTTTGTTAAGATTAAAGAGGGTGTTTGGCTTTGAAATAAAAAGTTTAAACATTCTGAGGTTTGGCGGACCAGGCGGAACCAAAAAATGGGTTCCGCCCGTATGGTCTGAAGGTACCGTGGGTTCTGCAGGGAGAAACTCAAAAAATAATTTGTCTTGATTTTTATGGTTTTATCCTAACGTTCAAACCTTAAGGTTTTAGGTCTTATGAGTCTTTGACTAAGCCTAGGAATTATGAATGCTTCACTTTCAAGAGATTTTGTTAACGCGTGGATGAAATAGTTAACGTAGAAGACTTTCTTAGATAAGACGTTCCTCAATGAACAATCTTACCAAAGCGATGATGATGGATCACAAATATGTCTATAAAGAACATAATGAATTGAATTGTCGCTGAAGTCGATGCTTCCTTTGTTGAAGGGATAACAACGTTGATAAGATGAATTCCGTTGTTGACGCGAATTTGCTTGTTCAAGCGGAGCTTGTTGATGTGCTTCTCCATTCGATACTAATTTGAGAATCTTACGCGTTTTGGAGAATCATTGGGTAAGTAAGTATAAAAGTGCAAGTACCACTTGTGCTTTTCTTATCAACTTATTGCCGACATAATTCCATTTGGCATACACTATGGTTTCTATTCCCGTTCTTTTGGGAGACCATAATCCTAGTTGTGTAGTACCTTATGATGTATCCAAATAGGCTCAATTAAAGAGTTGTTTTAGGATCTTCTTTAACACGATCACATAGACAAAAACTAAACATAATGTTGAATCTAATTGTTATGAGAACAAGTAGTCTTCCAAACATTTCTCTACGTTTAATTTTACCTACGGATTTACTAATCTCATTCTTGATAAGTCATCAATAACTTAACCATTGAGAACAAGAGAGCAACTAGGAATGTCTTTAAGTTAAAATCCTTTGCTTTTGTGGCTTGCTTTTATTATCAAAAAGTCTTTCAAATATTGACACTATACTCACTTGATTACTTTGAAATATCAACTTCGTTTCACTATTTGTTTTATTCTAAATTCCAAAAATTGTTTTTGTTGAATTTGTTTAGACACAACTAATAACCTATAAATCAAGTTTTATAACTTATGTCAATTTTACTTGATTTAATGTTTAACTCAAGGTGAGAAGATGTTGTTTTGTACTTTAACTTCATGCTTGTCTTGCCATCATTTGACTTTCGACTAAGTTATCATCTACCAAAGATGATATCATAGAAGGAGGAGATCACTCGTTAAATGTCATATTCAACGACTCCTCGACTCTTTAGGTTTTCTTACTTAAGACACTATGAACTCTATTTATTTTTAAAAGGTCCAAGAGGTACAACATCATTAGACTATGTGTCACATTTGATGTGTAAATCCTAGATGTTGAAAACTTATTTTCTTTCACACATCCTAATATATGCTAATTGTGATTTATTTTACCTTGTGTGTTTTATGTGAGATTATAAAGGAGTGATTGAAGAAAGACACAATTAAAGACTCAAAGTATGGTGTTTGAGAAAATTGTTTAACAAAGGTTTGTTTTGCAAGCATCACAAAAGTGTTAGACATTTTAACACTTAGGAGATTCTTAGTTAGCTCACTTGTAAGCAAGAGTTGAATGAGACAAACTCAAGAGTTTTTCATGTTTATCTCTTGATGGTTAAATAACCAAAACACCATATATCTCCTTACTAGTACTAAAGACTAAATTCCTTGTTGCATAGAATCTAATCTTAGTTATTTACAAATAGCAGGTAGACACTCTAGAGTATTACAAATAACACATATTTGAGCACATAATGCTAGAGACAAGATATAACCAAAGTCAAGTTTAAGTAATGCGTACCTTTTAAATTGCATAGAGATGCTATCAAGCGAATAAGCATTAAGCGTAAAGACTTGGTTTGACGACATGCTTTGAAACTCAATAACTCATGTATCCAAGAAGGTTAGACAATCATATAAAGGCATAGAGCATGATAATCTTAATTCTTTTATCATGAGTTTCTATTAGAGACAGAATTATCTCTAAGTCTTTCTTCTAGGTTAGACAAATGTTACTTGCTTTGTTTTATTAGTTAATGGTGCTTTTGAGTTAAATCCTAATCCGGTTTTATCTTTAAACAACCTTTGACTCCCCAACAATCTTTCAAGAGATTTTGAGTTTTCATCAAATTTAACTAATAATTTTTCTTTTCTCATTTTGCATTTTAATCTCATGTTTGTAATCTAGACATAATTTACATTCTAGATTAATTTCAACATTACTCTTAATTCTAGACATTTTATCTTCCAATAAGATTTCCTTTTTAAAGATATTCTTAAGAGATTTTAAAGACTCATTCTTGAAGATAGCTTTTAGGTCCATGTTGCACAAATGTTTAGACTCATTTTATAGTTTAGAAAACTCTAGGATAAATTAATCAAAGCAAAATAGTTTGGTTTCAAAGTGTACCTTGCTTGATGTTTTATCTAGTATAGAATCACAAACCGGATGATTGACTTTATCTTCATCCGAGTTAATCCATGAATCGCAAGCAAGACAACAACAAGCTTGACACGAGTAATCACCTTTACTAACACCTTGCTTGTTGTATCAATAAGTTGACAATAAACTACCGGATCATTGTCTTCGTCAACTTCCATTACATTCCAAGATACGCAAGCAGGTTCAACAAAACACACGTACTCATCTTCACTTGTACCTTCATTTAAAACATTTAAACTAGTAGCACATGTATTAACTTCTACTAAGTGTCTATCAATTAGTTTTTCTAAAACTTCTAATTCATATGTAAGATTAAATTGATCATCTTTAACTTGACATATTCCTTGATGAATGTTTACCATATTTTTCAAACATCATTAGCCTTTTGACAAAAATACATTCTTTCATATTTGGTACTAAAGCTTTGTAAAGCATTGTTTTAGCTTTAGTATTTTTATCAATTTTAAGATAGTTATCTTGGTTTTCAAAAACTTGTTTTCTTTGGTTTGAAATTACCAAAAGAAATAATATGCCAAAGATCTTGATCAATTGATTTTACATAGTTTTCAAAATTACTTTTCCATTCAAGCAAGTTTTCTTTTTCAAATAGCGGTTGGTTTTGAATAGGTTGCCCTTCTTTGAGATTTTCAAAATCCATGGATCGATCCAAGTTTTAAAATACATTCTATTTTAAAGATCTTGAGTAACGTAGCTCCTGATGCCAATTGTGGAAAACGAGAAGGGGGTTGAATAGTTTACCGCTTTTTCGATTCTTATTTAGCTTAAATAACCTTTGAGAACTTGACGTTTGGTTAAAGATATAAGCACAACTTAATATGTTTGATTCTTTGAATAGACTTTACATGTGAATAACAATTCTAACTTAACTTGTTTCATACTTTGAAAAGCTTTACTTGTAATGATCCTAACTTTGCTTGTTTAGTTCTTTGAAAAGCTTTACTTATGTTTAAAGATGTAAGAACAACATTACTTGTTTTGGTTCTTTGAAAAGCTTTATATGTGATCAACAATTCTAACTAAACAACAACATATAATAAGCAAAAGTAGAGAAAGAAACAATCAAACCACAATACGATAGTTTATCGTGGTTCGGCTACAAGGACTCTTTTTCCTTGCCCTACATCCACGCCCCGAGTTTCCAACTCGAGAGTTATAAACACTAATCAACAAGCTCCTTTCACCGGCGGAGAAAACCTTACACGTCGCTTATACTTTTACCGACACAAAGCTAGATGTCGAGTTCTTTTACAAGGGTACAACCACTCCCATTCGTCGCTTACACTTTTACCGACACAAAGCTAGATGTCGAGTTCTTTACCAAGGGTACAACCACTCCCGTTAGTTCTTTTACTAGGGTACAACAACTCCCAACACACTATGTATTTTGAGGCCTAAAATACTAACCTATAACTTCTACATACATGACACACATGAAGTATAAACTACCAAAGCTTATACATGATCAAGCTACCAAGACTTGCAACATTAGAGTTGAAGCTTGCAACTTCTTGAATGATCTTGTGGAGTTCCTTGCTACATAAGAGAATCACACAAGTCAAGGGTTACTGAGTTAGTTGAGAGAATATGTGAGAATAAGTCCTAAAGGGTTAGCCAAAAATCAAGTTATGGCTTGGTATTTATAGCACACCATACTGCATGCTTGGCAGATCAGGCGGAACCCTCAGATGGGTTCCGCCCGTGTACCCCCAGGGTACCGCCGGGTCTGCAGTAGGTTTATGCAATAACTCTTCAAACCAAACAAGGTCTTGTCTCATAAATCCTAGCAACCAAACAATGTCACATCACATTACACTAGTCAAACACCAAACTTGCAAGTCACTACAAAGTTAGTCAAACACATAAATGCATATTGACAAAACTTGCCATAAGTGTGATGTGACAATTCTATTTAAAGAAATAAATATGATATGACAAGACACTTTCTAATTTAAGAAATAAAAACAATGTTTAGTTTAAAAGGAAATGTGAACCTTAGTTAAACAAGACTTAAACACTTAAAGTGATGATTTACTCTTAGCTAAAGTTCATACTTTGTCATTAACAAAACTTAGCAAAGATCGTAAAATATAAATAACGTTTTTAGGCGATATTTGTATTAACAGCCACTAAATATTTTTGCAAGATATCCATATCTCGATTCCTTTTGGCCTCAAAACGAGGGGGAGTATACTTCAAGGGGGAGCTTCCATTAACATGGGATAACCTTTTTGATGCTAACAAAAAGGGGGAGAAGTGATATAAACTCACAATAATACTTGAATATATACTAATTTTCGATTAATGAGTTTAAATTTTGTAATCATCAAAAAGGGGGAGATTGTTGACATAAATAATGTGTGAAAACGTTATTTATATCTTTCGATATCTCTATATTTTGACGATCACAAAATGTAAAATCGTCAATCGTATAATTACTACGTAAACAAGTATTAAGCTAGTTTATATCACTATATCCAACTTAATCACTTAAGGTATGGATAAACAAGTGCTTAATACATCTCATGATCAAAGGGATATTTAATTAACTAACACAAAGTTTATTTAATTATATAAACATATTATATATTTTTGAAAAACACTTTTGGTAATAAAGAAAAATGTTTTATTCATACTAAATATATGAATTCAAATTTTTAACCAAAATCAGTTAGTTTTTCATCAAATAAACTTTCCCCACTAAAAGACAAAGATTCTGGCCGTTTCAGCTGGGCGGCCCCCTTAATTATAAGGGGCGGTCCCCTTAAAATTAAGGGGACCGGCATTGATTTAAGGGGACCGGCCACGCTCCTCTGTCAGAATCTTTTGCCTATAAATACCACCTTAAACCTGGATTTTTTCTCACCTTTTGCACGAAATTTTCAGATCTATAACTCTCTAAACATCCTCTAAAACCCTTAGATCATTTGTATATTAATCCTTGTTTCAAGTGATTCAATCCCTCAACATTCATTCTCATCCAAAGTGCAAAAGAAGAACACTCTTTCTACAATCAAGTTCAAAAAGTGTTGAAGAGTAGTTGTGCATAGTGTATATATATATATATATATATATATATATATATATATATATATATATATATATATATATATATATATATATATATATATATTCACTTGTGAATATTGTGTTGTGCTTGTGATTAATTTTTTAGAAGATATAGAAGTTGTGTAGAAAATAGAAGTTGATAAGTAGTGAAGTAGGTTAGTTGTGAAGATAGGTGTGAAGTAGAAGATTGGTGTGTAGAAGATAGGTGTGAAGAAGATTGGTGTGTAGAATATTGGTGTGAAGAAGTTGTGTAGAAGTAGTGATCAAGTTGTGAAGTTATTGTGGTGTGTAAATTGGTGTGTAAGGTTTTCTCCGCCAAAAGGGAGTTTGTTGACATAGTGAAGAAAACTCTGGAGTAGGTGACTCGGGGAGTGGAGTAGGAACAAGGAAGGTGTCCTTGTAGCCGAACCACTATAAATCCTTGTGTTGTGGTTTGATCTTTCCAACTCTTCTCATTACTCATTTACTTACCTTTACTATATTATCTTTGTTAGTTAGTTATTGTACAATTGTTCATATAGTGCAAGTATTGAGTTCACATAAACAAGAATCGAATATTTTTTAAACAAACTTGTGTCTATAAATTTAAAAAGACGTAAAACTATTCAACCCCCCCCCCTTCTAGTTTTCCACATATGTTATATTCAGTTCCACAATATACTATGATAACATAATGTAGATATTATTCTTGATATTTGCAGGAACTCAAAAGGAGTCCCAATAGTATCAACACTATTATAGTTGATCATGAATTTCAGGACTTTTTAAATAGTTCATGGTTGCCTCATTGCAAGTTTTCTTGGTGTAGTGATATTGTTGTCGATCGTCTTTTCTGGGAAAGTCTAGCTTGTCTTGACGAGAAACGATCTGGTTGGTTACGTGACGAGGTAAACTCGCATTTTATATAGCTTACAGTAAACTGTTTTAAATTTGACTTTTTGTATGATTATTTACAGCTTTTCACATATAGTAAAAGTTACCAAATTTGCGTATTTTCATAATGATTAAAAGGTTTGTTAAAAAAATTGAAAACCTAAAAAAAAAGTAAACGTTTGCAAAACCCAAGATTCGAACCTGGGTCTAACCACTCAGAACATAACCTGATACATATTGTTTGACTTTCTTTATAACGACATGCAGCACATCGATATTTGGGTGATGTATATGTGGCACTTTAGACCTAATAATGCCGATTGGTGCATGGTTAGTGGAATATTGTGAGTGGTATTTCAAGATGAGGAGGTGTCTAAGGGAAAAGCTTCCTTTTATACTTAAGGAGACAGGTGTATTTGAAAAGAAAGGAATCGACCAAACTAGCTACCGTATAAATTTTCGCCACGTAACTCACATCCCCAAGCAGGGTGGTGTTTTCGGTGACTGTGGCATCTTTCTATGCATTTTCCTATAAAGATCAGTAACATTTTTTTGTACCATGTATCACACTTATTGGTATGACAATTCTTTAATGTCAAATGTAACATCGTTATTACTATACAGGTTGGCTTACGGGATCCCTCTGGTTATGGATGACTCTCTTCAAACAGCACTGGCATACAGAGAGGCGTTGATTCGTTTCTACTTCAAGCACAAGATATCCGAAATTGAATGTGTCCACTAAGTTGTAATGCCATGACATTGTTGTTTAAGTTCCCTTTATATGTGTTTGTGTTTTAGTAACGATGGTACTTTAAGCGTTATGTGTTGGTATCTAATGTAACCATGACTAAAGATTGGTTTTACTCCAATCATTTTGGTACTTAATGTATGATGTGGTTACATTCCTTATTATGTAAGTTGTTGAAAGTTTATACTGGAAAATGAAATCATTGTATTATGAAAACATTAAGACCAACAGTTCTTTCATAACATATTATGTTAAAACCAACAACATAATACAACTTGGACATTATCTTAGGACATTGTTAACCTAAGGGTCTGCCAAATTAACCGGGTCATTGTCAAACGGCATTGATCGTTGTGACCCCTGTGAGCTAACACGTCGGTTTTGGGTCCTTCCATTTTGAGTTTGTGAGCTCCCACTACTTTTTTGTGTACCTCCGGTTGATGACTTGCCACCCCTATTCTGCAAAAGTAACATTTGTTTAATCACGTTACTTATTGGTAGTTTTGCAATACATTACTATAAATAAATAACAAATTACCTTTTTCGCATCAACGGTTGTTTGCACGTCGCTCGGTTGTGGCTAACTACACCGCACCTCCCACACGAAATTTGTCTTGGCTCCTCTCCTCGGGACCTGATTCTGTCTTTGTTTTTAGGTCTTCCGGCTGGTCTCTTATCCATAATTGGTGGTTCTACTACCTGAATGTTGTCTGGTGTTTCCCATGTAGAAACGTCACCAGTCGGAAATATCAAAGGTTCGTATGTAGCCTTTACAGTTGTTTTCATAAACCAGTTTCTTGCCAATTGACTAGAACCAGTTAAGCCAAGTACCCTACCCGCAGCTATAGCATGGCCACATGGCAAACCTGAAAGTTGCCATTTGCGACAACTGCAAGTACGTTCCGTTATCCGGACTACGTGAGTCCTTACTCGATCATAAACTTGGTATACTTCTCCATGCTCAATCCCATTGACAACCCAGCTCGCACTCTTCAACATCCTGTCCGGAACTTTTGCCGCATCCCAGTCACTGAGTTCCCCTTGAACAGCATCTACCAAAAAAATACAAAAATAATAATAAATTATTAAAATTCACTAATTAAAATATGTGCTGAAGTTATAATAAAATATATATAAAAAATTAACCTTCATAAAGTTGACGTCTTTCGAAATACCAGTTTTGTATAAGCGCTCGATACCACTCCATTAGCATCGTAATTGGGACTCTTCGAACCAGTCTCGTGAGGGCATTTATTGACTCAGCACTATTGGTATTCATGTAATTATATCGATTTCCAGGACATATGCCCTAGACCAGTTGCTAACACCAGCTTCGATTAGCTTGTTGTAAGCTTCAATCCTAAAAGCTGCTAGATTGTTCAACTCTCCATGAAACTCTTGAGTCGTGTAAACTTTACATAACTTCCAATACAGCTTCCTAACTTTTTTCCCTTTTAAGATGCAATTCATCATCAAATGCCTACAGCAACAACCATGAAATGCGTTTGGGAAAACAGTACGACATGCTAACTGTATGGTCGGGTGTCTATCAGAAATTATTGCCAAACCCGGGACGTCACCGATGCATTCGCGCAAATTTTCCAAAAACCATGTCCACGACCTACCTGTCTCACCTTGGGACACCCCGGTTGCAAGAGGGATAATTTGGTTATTCCCATCCATTCCAACAGCCAGCAAATTTTTCCAAGATAATGACCTTTAAGATGAGCTGCGTCTATGATAATCAAGGGGCGGATATGCTCTTGCAACAAACTTCGTATCTGTAAAGAAAAATAAAGTTTAGTATGTATATGTAATTATAAGATATCAAATTAAATGTACATGTCAACAAAATATGATTACCAAAACACCAATGCCCATAAAAAAACATTTCAAATCGGTCTTCAGCGTCAGTCAGAAGATTTGTTGCCCACCCCTCGTTTGTCAAATGTAAATTGTGACAAAAATAGGGTAATTGTGCAAATGAATTTTTCGGGCAACCATTCAGAGTCTCAAACGCTATATTTCTTCCTCTCCAAGCCTTCTTGTAAGTAATATCACAATTGTAATCAACTTTCATGTCTTGCGCAATGTCCTTTGCATTGTACACCCGATTACTATCACGTATTTTCGGTACAAGCAAATGCCCCAACAATTTTGATGTTGCATTACGATGATTTGGAATTAATTTCGTTCTTGAACATGTGTGATTCTCTCTAACCGTTCGTATTTCCCATTCGGAACTGCCATCAACTTTAGACGTAATTATTACCCAATCACATCCTTCATGTACACACTTCACATCATACCTATACTTATCAGATTTTCTAGGCTTATATTCAAATCCATGTACTAGTGATTGTTCACCTATTTCATGCATGCACTCTTCTTTAGAATTAAATTTTCTCCCGGGAATTAAACCAAATGAGTTGTTCTCAGTGATGGTTTTGGGTGGTTTGACTTCAAGTTTTGGTGGATCAGGTGGTGTCGGCATATACGTAAACGTATTACGTTTCCATTTTGGCTCGGAATAGTCATTCGGAATATGGTGAATGTTATTTGGAAAATATTATTTTTTTGGTTTTTTGGGTGTGTTTTCAAAATCATTGCCAACACCATGGTAAACTTCAGGATATAAATTTAGATCAAAATCTAACGGCGTTGTCAAAGAAGGAGTTACCTTTGGTGGTTTGAGAATCTTTGTGACAAACAAAGATTGCAAAATAGACTGATTCTTGCATATCTCGTGAATGAAAAAATCCACGTCATCATCATCAACTATGTGGACATACTTTTTCCGAATATTATACGTTAGACGAATATCGAATTCACGACTGATGTTGAGTTTTCGTTTCACAGTAGATAATAGGTTTTGGTAGGTTGTATTTTGAGAAAGTGTATCACCATATGTTAATTCTTCCTCTAACATAACTAGCAAAAAACTAATCTTGGGCTGAGATGTACTAGCCATCAGTGTGTTTTTTAGTATTTTCGTTATATTATGTAAAACAATATATGTAGGAAAAATATTTTACAAGTCACACATTTGTGAAGTCGCACAGTCAAACACTTTAGTAATAATGTTACAATTTAAGTTTAACCTACCAAAATTGAAGCCTAGTCACGTCAATCAACCTAACATGCATTAACCCTCATTAAATGTATACACTCCCTTCAAGTAGCACAGTCGCACATTTCATGTCGCACACTTCAATTGTTAATTGTTAATAGGTGTGCAAATCTAGGAAATATAGAACATTAAAGTCATGTCTTATGTCAATCATGTCAATTAGTTCACCAACAACTAAAATTTAATGCATACAACTATTTAATGTTTATAAACAAGTAGCACAGTCGCACACTAGTGGAATCATATATATATATATATATATATATATATATATATATATATATATATATATATATATATATATATATATATATATATATATATATATATATATATATATATGGGGAAAACATAGCTACATTACAATGTAGCCAATTGGCTAAATTTCCTTCGAAAAAAGGGTGGGGACAGGGGGAAAATATGTGTCAGGGAATTACTGCAGGGACGGAACTGTACATTATTAAAAAAAAAATCAAAGGAAATGTAGCCAATTGGCTACATTTGTAATGTAGCTATATATATATATATATATATATATATATATATATATATATATATATATATATATATATATATATATATATATATAGGGTGGGGTTATTCTAAAAAGTATAGGAAGGATTGTGGGAGTGACATGTGTCACCCCCATGCCACATCATATGACACGTGTCAACCCCCCCCCCCCCCCCCCCGCGAAATTTTTTTTTCCCGCCAAAAAAAAGCTCCCGCCAAAAAAATTTACTTCATCACTGTTATAAAGTTACTGCATCACAATTATGATTCTACTGCATCACGGTTACTGCATTAATGGTTTTAATGTTACTGCATCATGGTTATAAAGTTACTGCATTATAGTTATAAGAAATTGCATTATCAAAAGTTTTCTGCATCATATATGTATGTAACTGCATCACAATTAAAATACGATTCTTTTTTAAGTGTTGGTGCATCTTTATTATAAGTTACTGCATCATAGTTAAAAGTTTAGTGCATCAACTATGCTGCAATAACTTATAACCTTAATGTACTAAAATTTAAAACTGTGATGCAGTAACTTTTATAATTGTGATGTATTAACTTTATAACTGTGATGCACTAAAAAATTTGGCGGGAAAAAAATTTTTTGCCTTAAAAAAATAATTTTTTTGGCGTTTTTTTTTTTTTTTTTTTTTTTTTTTTTTTTTTTTTTTTTTTTTGCGGGGGGGTGGGGGGTGGGGTGACATGTGTCATATGATATGGCATGGGGTGACACATGTCGCCCTCACAATCTTTTCTACACTTTTTATTATAAGGGCATTTTTATTTTAACCCATATATATATATATATATATATATATATATATATATAATATATATATATATATATATATATAATCTAGTTCAAATAAGATCAATTTTAAAGTTGTAAAAATAAGATCCAACTAAAATTTGACAAGTGACACTCTCGTTAAAGTAAAATTAAATTTTTTATTGAGTACAACTAAAATTGTTAAAGTTCCGATAGTTTTCTTTTTTAAACTGACGAAACTAAAGTGGTACACTTTGATTCGACATGTAATGTATCAGGTTAGGGTGATACACTTTAATTCGACATGTAAATTTATAGTTGTGTATCACTAATCAAACTCATGTATCAGTTGGTTATTAGTTACTAAAATGCTATATATATATATATATATATATGTATATGTATATATATATATATATATATGTATATGTATATATATATATATAGATATCTATATACATATATATATATATGTATATACATATATATATATATATATATATATATATATATATATATATATATATATATATATATATATATATACTAGACTTCAAAGCCCGCCCGATGGGCGGGCATGACTTATAAGCCCTCTCGGGCATATAAGCCCGCCCGTTGGGCGAGCATGACTTATAATTATTGTTGACATACGTTTGTAAGCTGATAAACAATGGTGAAACAAAATCCAGAGACCCAAAAAACCATAGTTTCTGACTTTACCTATTTAACATGTTGTAGGTGCTTCTTATATATATATATATATATATATATATATATATATATATATATATATATATATATATATATATATATATATATATATATATACGTATATATATATACATATATACGTATATATATATATATATATACGTATATATGTATATATATATATATATATATACGTATATATATATATATACGTATATATATATATATATATATATATATATATATATATATATATATATATATATATATATATATATATAAGTAAAACAAAATCATATAAAAAATAATACGCATATAAAGTAGAACCAAAAACATTATATGAATGATCTAAAAAAATATGTAAAAGTTACAAAGGTTCACCAACTACGAAAAAAATTGACAAATACCAAGATAAAATCATTAAAAAGGCAATCTAAAATGTATTAATATAGATAAAATCATGAGAAACAATTGCCACAGTAATATGGTTTATTTGGATATGCTTGTAGTGTTTCACATTTTTTTAAGAACTTCGTAATAAACAACATTCATAGTATTGCTACAAACATTTCCATCTTGTCGTATATCAACATCTTTAGCCCTTTGTGACTTGTGACACTCGATACCGCACCATACAACTGACCATGTGTAAAGATAGGTTTAGGCAAATATATTCCCACTTTCGAAAGTGATTGCCATTGGCTTTTGTTGATAGTCATTGTAAAGCATACGGATATTGGAAATTGTGGTATATTAAAATCTACAAAGATATAATTTAAACAACATATTAATCTTGCTATGTAAAATGGATATTTTAAACTTTCTCAAAGATATGTAAGATGCCATGAAACCTTTTGTCAAAAAGACTTACAATGGATGCCAATGACGGTCTCTAGGAGTTTTTCATCTCAACAGCTACAGTTCGTGTAAGGGCTTCTTTTCCCGATATTAACTCAAAAAGAAGAACTGTTATAATAGGAGTGTCCACACGATGTCAGAAATGAAAATTGACAAGTTTAAGTAGGAAATACGTATACCACTCTTACTCCGGAGCCAAATAACCAAAAGCTCCAACTTCTCTTGTCACAGAAGCTTCTACACATTAGTTATTTCAATAATTTTTGTCAAACCAAAATCTGAAATCTGTTTGAGGAAAATTCCATCAAATGTACGATATGATGAATATATTTCTATTATTAGGAAATGATGCAAGTAAGATATAATGATAAATACCTTGGCTTTGAAGGCGCCATCAAGTAAAATGTCTTGATGCACATAATGAGGCTTGGTGTGCTCGTGTATGTATTCCAGTCCCCTTGCAGTATGACCTAGAGAGAACCATGTACAGTTTATTGCATTAACTTGGAGGGTCAAATACATCTTCTTTAAATCATAGAAATTATATAGTTATAATTGAGACTAACACTAATTATTACCACTATCAAAAGCCAGCAAATACAAAGGCCTGTCATTAGGTCATGGGTCAATGCATGGAATGGGTTAAAGCGGATGGGTCAAAAGGGTTGTTTACAGATAGTGGGTAAAAAATGGGTGGCGCGTGCCCAGTAGATCAAAGCACATGTTTATCTCATTTTTCTCAACGCTTGCACCCTCTAAATTGAGTAAGCTATTTAAGGAAGTATTACTTATAATGCATGTCACTAATGTTTAGGGACCGTATCAGAAAATTCCTCTAGTTGTAAATGGGTAGTTACAAATTTGCGGGAATACTATGTTAATAACTCAATTTACATGGTTAAGAGGGATCACTTGCTTCTTAGTTCGTAAATACTAAAAGATTATAAGTAGATATAATCTAAATGAGCGATTGTGTTATATGTGTTATGCAACATAGTCCTAACCTTTGTCCAACAGAAGTTTTATGCATAAGATGATCCTTTGATGGTTCAGTCGCCAATGCCAATGCTCCAAGGGTGTCCAAAGAAGCTGCACCAGAAATTGCAAAATATTGAGAATAGTATTAAATAGTTAAGCCAACATAATGGTAATTTTAGAAGCATCAAGCACGCTATTTGCAAATCAGTGGAGCTGAAATAACGCTCCACTTGATTGGCTTGAAATTGGTAAACAATGTGGTTCAAATGCCATGATGGATTCATTATAATGAACTTAGAAATCCGGCCAACAGATTATTCTTGTTCCATCATGCATTTGTTTAGATTCCCTCAATTCACATGCTATATATAACACGCACACCTTAGTAAACCCAATACATGAGCAGAGAGAGTGAAAGAAACCTGAACAATGTTCAAAGGTACCCTGAGGAAATTGCTGCTCTAACATATATAATGAGTGCTGCAGCATTAACTGTAAGCTGGAACTGGATAAAATTCCAAATGTTTGCATAAACAGAACGACCCCACCAGACAACCTATACGTATAAAATAATAATAATGATGATTACTCAAGCAACAAATCATCTAAAAAATTAACTCGATCACAACAGACCTTCACAACTGAAGCAAAATTATCATCAAAGTAAATTTTTTAGAAGCCATTTTTTAAGGTTTGGGAGAATAAACTCCATTATCTCAAATCAGAAACTCCTCATTTGCATATTAAGGAAAAAAAATATGGTCTTAAAATTCTTGAATATCCTTTCCCTAACAACAATTACTCAACACATAATTAATATACTCAAATATACCAAAGTAAAACTTCAAATATAGAAACGATACCAGACCTGCAGCTTACACGTGGATGCAAACTTGCCACTTATTTCCTTGTTTGTTTGATGATTGAAACGGAAAGGATGCATTACATTTTCTGCTTGCTGTAACCAAGGTTAGCGTTGCAAGAAGTTATGAGTTACCAAAGGTAGGAGTAGGGTTTATATAATTGGTTTCTTTATATAGACATAAAAGTACAAACCTTTGAAGTAAAGCATTCTTCACAATAGGCGAAGTTTGCATCTTTAAGCACTTTCGTCTTATTAAGACCTTGGATAAACCTTGTTACTTGTATAGTCTAACAAAAATGGAAAAAAACAATGAAAAATGATTATGATTACTAATTGAATAAAAGAGATTGCAGATACATTATTATATGAAAACATACACTTGGGCTAGGCTTTCCCCTATTGTAGGGTATTCCAATAATTTGCCCCCAATAGACAGCTGTTTAATCTACAAAACAAAAAATGAGGATGAATTCAGTTCACGAAAGATCATTCCGAATCAATTAGATAGAAAAATGAATATGATGTTACACATCACAGTTTATAGTAGTTTGAGTAACTTCATATTGAAATTGGCAAACTATAGAATTTTAATTTCATGCGCCATCTTATACATCTTGGTATCATCCCTATCTAAAACACTGGATCATAAAAATAACGGTATTATTGCCTCATGCATGTTATCAAACATAAAGGTTAAAAGTACTAAAATAACGTTGTAACATTACAGCAAGTGAATGAGCCAATAATCCTAATAGATATATAATTGTTCATATGTCAAAACAATATACTAATAAAAATACATCCTAATGAGACGTTGCGAAAGCTTCTTTTTTTTCTTGTTCTATTTTTTTTTTTTTTTTTTTTTTTTTAAATCACCATTATATCATAATGATTTAGGTTAGATTTTTGTGCCAACATCTAAGCCAAGAACATAACATGGCTTCATTGATTTAGCCATCTCCCTGAATAAGGCAAGTGGGATCAGATGATGCTTCATCTACATAAGTAAAAAGAACATATGCTTTTGAGAAGTAGTTCACTCTACCCAATGACACCTATAGGTTCATGTAACGTGTACCCTTGTAACTGATATCTAATAGATAAATTATGTGTTAAGTTATAGGTTTTTAAAAGTAAAAAAACACATGAACATATCTCAATTAGTTGATTGGTATTAATTATTAGACAATTTGACCAAAAAACAATGAGCGGGCTAGATTTATGAAAATCGTTGAAAAAATAAGTTAACGAAAAATAAGCTATAAATATAAAAAATTTTATTGAATGCATTAAGAACGAAAAGAAATAAACTGTTATCGAATATGGAGGAAACAAAATTACAAAGTGGTATGCAAGCACAAAGTTTCAAAGCATAGCCCGCTTGATGGGCGAGCAAGCCTTAAAAATATCGTTAAAAAATTAAAGTTAACGAAATCCGCTTAATGATTTTAAATACACTGTTAAACGTATATATCCTAAATCTCATATCATCAATTTCTAGGTAAGACATCTTTCGATATGTACTTGTACTCGGTAGGAACAATCTACCAATGTTTTGAAAACCGTGTTCGAAATCGACCCGGTCGAGTCACCGGGTCAATCGGTTCGACATGTTCGACCGTCGGGTCAACCTGTTTTTCAATTTATTATTTTTTTATTTTTTCGAGACCGCCGGGTCTACCCGGGTTTTTATTAAAAAAATTTAAAAAAACAAAACCTGGGTTTCGAGAACCGGGTTAACGCGGGTCACTCAAAACCCGGCGGATCTAACCGGGTTTTTTATCCGTTTTTTTAGCCGGTACGGATCGAACCGGTTAACCCGGCCGGGTCGACCCGAGTTTCATATCACTGCAATCTACATAGCCAAGCCAAAAAAATACTGTAATAACAATTTATATTGACACCTGATGATGACAATCAAACTATAAAATATTAATGGGCCAGTTCTTTTATGATACTCCGTATCATATTACTTCATCCATCCTGAAACCATAAGTATAGTTTACTTTGACTTTCGAATGTTCAATGGTTGCCATGTTTTATCTTTTTCAAAAATAAAGTGTATTCTTCCATAGCAAATATAGTTTAACATGAACCTATTGTCTTTATTCTCAAACCCATTTAAAATCATGTTAACATATAGTTTTGTGCTAAGAATGACATCACAAACTTTAATATCATGGGTATTACAATAAATCTTGAAAAAGTCTCCACCATATAGAATTATAAAATAAAATGTACAATTGACAGTGAATATATTTTTTTTAGGTAAGATACATAAACCCACAAACGGGCTTAGGCCAACTAAAAGATAAGTTGTGTGCCACAAGATTGACACATCGGTCAAATTTCTGATTATGGTTGCAATAAATCATATAGAGTTGTACAATAAGCTAGGTATATGACAATGCTTGAAACATTTCTCATGACCTTCCTAAATGAAAAATACATTACCCTCGGTTTGATAATTAGATGGATACATTCATCTTCAAATTTAAATCTTGCAGACTTCGTCCAAGTTGATTCGACAGCCGTCATGAGGTCTTATAGGCAAGAAAATATTAGCAGTTTGCACTCGGTATAACTTCTTTACTCTACCATTCTTGGCTTGTCAACATGTTATAGATGACATTGCAATATGTATGACAGAAAGGAACATGCCTGTCCAAAAAAACTCAATGAGAAAACATTTATACATTACAGATTGTAGATGTCATCACATGAATCAAAACACATAAAAATATACGTTACTTGAAAAGCACATGATACATCATAGACTTCCAATTATATAACAAAAAGAACACACATGGACTACAGCTAATCAAATAAAAACCATTCATGGTCTAATGGATTGCAACTAATCAGATATCTTCATAAATAAATGTGTCTATTTTCAGAGTCTCATTCACAATTTTTGAAACAGCAAAGCGGTTTCCTAAATAAGAGCATATGGACCTCATGTTTGTTCAATGAAAAGATTCTTGTATTTGCGTTTCTTATAGATACATCAAGATTATTCAAGACAAATACGTAAATGACCAAAAATGATAGTTTGTGAAAATAAATTTAAAGACTTATTGCGAATAGAAGTAAAACTTTCTCAAAATGTGTTACAGTACCCACATACAAAAAAGAAAAAAATCCTAGTAAATCAAAAACCAAAAACCAAAAACCAAAAACCAAAAACCAAAAGAATTTTACAGAAATAAAAATGTTTTAGTTGTCTGCGTCATGATCATAATAAGCATACACACACCCAATTGCCAAAAACTCAAATATTGTTACATAAACAGTTACAGAGACTTTGACAACGCAAGATAGTATTTTCATTGGCAACATTTGCTAAGTATCTAGTGTTAACGACTATCACAGCTAGCTAACACTTGAAAATAAGTGCAAAAGATAAAGATGCATACCTCATTTCGCATGCGTTACTCGACATGGTACCAACTTGTTGATACTCGAAATCACCTTCTTGCATAAATAACCAAATTATCATCTTACCTTAGGCAACGGTGTATGTTAGACCTGAATTTGGCATAAATAACCAGGCGTTATTCCAAGAAACCGATTAGGAACACCACCACTTGCAGGCTCACCCGCAAGAGAAGCACCAGTAGGAAGCACACTGTTTGTTGAACCACCCGCGTTGATTGAAGATATGTTTGTGTAGTTACTTGAGTTGAGCTTATTGTGATACTGGTACTTGTACTATCAAGGGAGGTTCGTGATGATACATTCATTTTTTCTATATCTTCTTCGTGAACATTCAGAATCATTCTTGATAATTGTTTCATCGTCATGCTTTCGTCTTCAACATTGAACTTGTCCTGCAAAATACATGAAGAAATCATTAGTGATTCATCATATCAGTAGAAATAAACTCAATAATGACTCATATTTTACTTTTTATAAGTAACCCAATGATACTTGAAAATAATCCAAAAGATGCTAAAAGAGGCAATGGAAGCTTATAAATCTGAACTAAACATTTAATTTAAAAGGATTTAGTTTCATCCTTATATTCTATATTGTTTACTACTTTCCTTTGTCCTAAAAAAATGATAAAAACAAAAGCTAAAGTTAGTGCGGTATAATTACCTGTTGTCATTAGATCAGATCTAATGACTGCTGGAGACCAATTAGGATGGACTGACTTGATGAGAGCAACGGCACCGGATACATGCGGGCATGACATTGATGTTCCTGATTGGAAATTCCATTATGTGGATCGTTGATCAATAGTAGTTGAAGTTGGTAATATTCCGGGAGGCAATGCTGCTAATATGCTGCTTCCGGGAGCAGATCTGGCTGGTGAATTAAAAATTTCCTTTTTAAGTCTCATTTTGTTTTGAACTTAAGTAATAAATACTGAATGTGGATTGAAAGTACCTTGAGTATATCTGGTGAAATGGAGTTTGAGTCTCTTGATGAAAATTCAGCAACAACATGTGCTGGTGAGCTGTTTGATTACCGTCTTACTTGGATACTGTCTTAATAGGATCTGTTGACATGAAGTCATATATATATAGAAAAAAAAATTGCTTTACGGGTCCAATTTAGAACCTCTAATAGGAAGTGAAGTGTCAATTGTAATAATGGCTATTTAACTACCTTGGCAGCTCCAGTGCTGTTGGGAATAATGTTGAAAGAAGCAGCTCTTCCACCTCTCCAATCCTCCATGGACTGATGATAAAAGGCTGTGGGAGGAGAAGTCTGCAACAATGAGATTATCGAATAGCAAGCCTATCCATCTTAAGTTTTATATTTACATGGATCAATGTCAGTGAAAAGCGGACCAAAATAAACAACACACATGATGTGGAAGTTCAATGATATATTGCCCACTTTTGACAGTACCAAGTTCATTTGCCAAGACACTCTGTAGGTGATCTAACATATCTTTTGCCTGACCAACCATAATGTAGATGTCAGTTACAACCCAGACTTGAATTATCGCTGTGATATGTAGAAGTTAAAGTCACAACTAAACCGTCAATTCATTAAAGATTGTCAGAATAGGCATAATTCATCACCTCTACAGAACGGTTGCAAGAAAACTAAAGCCTTTTGTGATGCAGTGAACTGCTGATTAGTGATATGAGTTCGTATCCGCCTTTGAACAACTGAGATGCACCGCTGACGCAATCTTGTACTCAAGCTAAGGATCATGAGTGTCAATCCTTGTATGGAGGAACTAAGTAAGAGACCTATAAATGAATGTAAAAAACGTGCTAGTATACTAACATATAAGGTGTACCTGAGTGTCTGTCAGTATTAGTCTTTGAACTCTCTTCTACCGCGGATCTGTTGTAGGTGACCATTTTCCACAACTTGTTTAAGATGGTCCATGGTTTCTTCAGTTCCGGGGTTACATGCACGGCATTTGAGAGCTTCCTTGGCATGTCAGTAATAGTTTAAGAACTTAAAGAAATAGAAGCTGGAGTTAACTGGAACATAGGCTGTCAGCCAAATTTTGTGGACCATAATAAGTAGAGGCGCACGGGTTGGATAAATGATCAAAACGGATAAGTTCTAGATCTTCCAAAGCACCAGACAAATCGAAGGTCATAAGTTGAGGTAATCCATCTGAACCAAACAAATACAAATAACAATAAATATAACATCAATACGAAATTTAAATTAGTAGATATAAATGGTTCAGGGAAATTCATTACTTGTTCGTTTAAAACTGATTAAAGATTTAGCCTCAGTCTCAACTGATCGAGCTCAGTCAGATGCCTTATCCTAAATCTTGTAACTTATAAGTTGTGAGCATATAGTTATCGCTTAAAGGAGCCTAAGCAGGTCATCCTCTATCGCCCACCCATTCAACCTGTATCGCAAGGGAAGTAAGTAATCACATACACAAACACACACATTGGACGTTTTACTAAAATTATGAGTGTCAAAACACTCATAACTGAGGTTATTTTCCTGACCATATCTGCAAGAAAGCCTATAGTAGGCGCGATTGATGGACATGAATTTAGTGGTGGACTGGAAAAGAAAAACAGTTTGAATAAAGCAATCCAAACACCCCATATATATGTCACAGTCAACCTATCCTTCAATGAGTCCCAATTTAACAGTGATATTATGAAGAATTGAATGTAAAAAAACTAAAAACAAAACTTTAGTATTATATCATGAGAACATAGAGATCAACCCTAAGCTCAAATTAAGAAGTCGTTGGCACAACCTATATCTATTCATATAGCATTTGATCCTTGAATTCAAACATTTAAATAGACATATATTTATAGCAAGAGCTTTACAAATAGTTGTTGGTTTGACATTTTTAGGTGAAAAGGCTGAAGCACAGCGAAGTAGTATTCACATTTTCGGGTCGTTTATGTATACCTACCAAAATAACAGAACGCGAAACATTACGACAACATACATGGCCACCCATATGACGTTAACAATTTAAAAACGCCTAAAAAATAACATCTTACTGCAACTTCAAGTTGCAACAATCATATCTACGACAATAACTTTGAAGAGACCATAAAATGCATAACTACAAAGGTAGTAGAATCATTAGATTCATCTTTCAGAGTTTCAGTTCTAAGAAGGTGGTGGGTCAGCTGAAACTGTCGGCTGAATATTTGGTACATGTAGCTGACCTACATACCAAAAGAACATAAGATACATAAGGGAAGTTGAAAAGAAACAAAACGGGTAGAAAACCACAACAATAAATATGGAAGTCAATATTTGGAAATATACCTGCACAACCACTATGAGATTGATGTGCAACAGAAGGCGTGCGTCACAAATCTAGCCCACGTGTTCGGTCTAAATTAACAAAGAGTGCACCATAAAACACATCAAAGAAAGAAGTATAGAAGGTGCAAGTGTATTTTTAAAAATAAATGAATGTATGGTTTACATGCATGCCTACAATATCGCCGAACAGTCCTAGCAGGCAGCAGAAATTCAGTTTCAATTATCGCATCAGCTACAAACAGAAAGCAAAAGATTGCTAATTAAGTATGGTAATGGAAGCCTGCAAATATCACCAGTATAAGTATATACATTAAAGACACACAACACATATATTCGTACTAACCCTGTAGATACTGTGGCGCCATAGACATGACAGTTATTGGATGAACAACATGCTGGCTGTCTGACACAACACCCGTCGAAAGATCCAAATTCTTTGGGCCACATGGAATGGCATCAATTGAAGTGACCATTTCAGTGAATGCACCTGTGTCTATAAAAGGACAATAATATTATAACAGCAAACAACCCATGATTGGACCATAATGGTGTGACGTCACCTCCAATTACTAATTAGAAGACTTCTAGTGGCAGTGAGTGTTTTTAAAAAGTTTGCAACTTTTTTATGGTAACACAGATCATAAAACGGAAACTACGTTTACCTAAAAAATGGATGGGTGTGGAAGAACTACTACTAAAAGAGGCCGGTTGAAATACCGAGAACAAACCATCAAGAGTAGGCACTTGCATAGGCCGCCCATTCCAGACTTGCACAGGCCAAGGAGTAACATCTCTACTCATCGAATCAGAGTCATTCGTGACGTCCACTTGGAGAGATAAAATGGGGTGACCTGTAATTCCCTGCACATTGCTTTGTCTCTCCAGTTCATCCTCAGTTGATGATCAGGTTGATCAAGTTGTTTAGGTACAATTGTAAGGATAATATTGTAAGGATCATATCCGATAATCAGTATGTAATAGATATTATTACAAGCACCTTAATTAAATGTATAGGGTCTAGAGGAATACTCATCGAGCCCATGTCAAAATCCATTATTAAGCAAATTTGTATTGGCATTTACCTCGAACAAATGGGTGCGTATGCTTGGCGAAGGCAGGCAAGCCAACTGATGCATTGCTTTGTGTGACAAAAAAGACAAAAAAAAATTACAGATAAGCAAACCAAACTGTTAATAAGTATGTGATCAATAAACTATAGGTAGTAGCATGTTACATAAAAAAAAGCTCAAATTAATACCTTATGTTGCCATGGTGATACAGATTGCTTTCGAGCTCAAACAACTCGCCAGCATCAAGGGTGTCCAAGGCCGCTAATTCTTCAATGTTTTCTTCTTCTAATTGCAAGAATTTCATCATGATCCTCCACATCTCCTGACAATATGCGACTTAGAAGTGATAGGACACCTATTGTATACATATATCTTAGAATCATCATGTGTTGCAGCCATTGTTAAAACCCTAAAAAGGTTTAGGAAGAAACATTACGTAATATGAATATGACAAGCGTGTGTAGGGTTTTTGTTCTTTTTAATTTAACAAATTTAACCCTAAAATATTACTTAAGGATTATAGATTTGAACTTGCAAGATACATACCAAAAGATGTCTTGGTCTAGTGGTTATCATGTTTCTTAACATTGCCTTGAACCTAGGTTCGAATCCGTGTTTGTCCATTTTTTAAGATAATTAAATCCGGATTTTTATTTTCTTTGCTTAGGTGGACACACAATGTGATGACATGGCGGGTAATGAATTACTGGGCAATGACTGGGCATTGACTGGACAATGACTGGACATATCCTTCAAATGCCTCCTGTTATATATAATGTATATATATATATATATATATATATATATATATATATATATATATATATATATATATATATATATATATATATATATATATATATATATATATATGTCACACCCCCAATTTACCTGACTTGCAGCGGAATGGAATACCTGGGGGTGTCTGTCATAGCACCACAGTTACAGTTACATTGAACGACCTAAAGTGTCGTTTGGAAAATACTGCATTTGATCATTGAAATAATTCAGAGTTTACAAAATGAGGTCCCCAAAATGTGTTGCATGTTTATGAAAAACAATTCGTACAAGATCAAATGTTTACATAAGTGCTTGAATTAATGATGAGACGCGTCGACTCCGCGACTCCATGAAAGTCCAAATGCATGTCACATGAGCTACCTTAATAACCTGAAATACATTGCTAAAACGTCAACACGAATGTTGGTGAATTCCATAGGTTTGTAAAATGTACTACTGTACGGCCACCACAAGTAAAAATGCAAGATAAAAATCTCGTGAAAATTGTACAATAGCCTTAAGCTCATGACACCGAAGCTATGACTGATGAAATTCTATGCCCCTCCCGAATGTTCTGCCGAAACATTCAAATGTAAAAGACATGACATGCATCCGCTTACTGTTGGTATCCACTACCACGGATGGAGGCGTCACCCTCGATAGATCTATCCACTCACTCTCGCTTAGTACTTGAAATTAACGGTTCATGATGTTACAGGGGACTTAGCACTTGGCAAGGTAACTTAAGCTATGTACATGTTTGAATACTTGGGCTCGTACTGAAATAATTGATGCAATGTATTCCCCCCGTGGGATTTGAAAACAATCAAAATGTTGAATTGAAAACGGGGCTATGAAAACTCACCTTAACTGATGAAACCGTGATGAAATGAAATGAACACCAATGAACAATTTGCTGTCGTAACCCAATATGATGGTACCATGAACATGTAATGAGCTGAAAAACAAGGCGCGCACACTAGCCGCAACCTAATATGAATGATGAACGATCTACTTTAGATCATGAAATGATGTTATGAATGTCCATGCACATGTTTCCTATACCACTCTACTCTTTGAAAAAAAACACTTGTTGTTACCAAAAGTATATATTCCAAGACTTAGAAAAATATTGCTATTAGAAAAATAAACTAGTTGTAATATATATACTTATATATATATCGTATGTACCAATGTTTGTGTTGAAATCCTCGGTTTGAAATCCTTGAAATAACGCCTTGTACTAATGAAAATATACTTGTAATCACTAATGCATCATTAGTTATGAAATTGGGTACTTGGTTAATATTTCTAGAAAATCTAGAATTTAGTACGTAGAAGTATTATTACTTCTATTAGTGGCAAAACGGTCTCATAAAACCAGTCGTAAAATAGTGAATATTAAGAGTTAGGAAAGAAGCTCAGTAGTTTTGAGAAGATTTTCACCACATCTAAAAAGTCACAGAAGTGAAGTTTGTCCATACAAGTCTCGATCATAAAGATAATTAGCCGTCAAGTGAGGTGTTTGGGCTGTTTTGGCAGATTCTGGGCAGTTTTCGGGAAAGTTTGGAAGTCCATAAGTTGTTCGTTATAAATCCTTTTGACAAACGGCTGGATGTTTTGAAAACTAGGCTGGGTGAACTAACTTTTTGTCAATGATGTAAATTTTCCAGAAATGAGTTTATCAAGGAGTAGATTGGCTCTCAACATGATGTCTTACAAAAACTGTTTTTCTATACTTAGAAATATTTGCTAAAAAGCTGATGGAAATAAATAAAGTTTCGCCGATTTTGAAACGTGTATATCTTGGTCGTTATAAGTCCGTTTTACTTGTTCTTTATATCCACGGTTACGTCTTAACATGTAGTAATATATTTTGGAAAGCTCGGCTCCTCCGGGTTACGTCTAAAGCCTCTTTTTGACCGACGAAAAACGTCCAACAGCAACTATTTTTCCAGAAAATACTTTTCGTCAACAATCTTGCAAAAATCATAACTCCTTCGTTATAGACTCTTTTTAATCCGTTCTTTCGCCTACGGATTCGTTTTTGAAAGTATTTTCTAAAAATTTTGCCAAAGTTTCCTTGGTGTTTACTGATTTTCCAGATTTTTACAAAACGGGACAGCATGTCTAAAATAGGTTCCAAATCAAGTTTTCAAGGTTAAAAACTAATTTCTACCATCACCAAACCTCTTGTAATCACCACATGGCTAATCTAATCTTACCATACACCTTCTTAGGGTGCCATGGACTCCTAAACAAGTTATTAGAGCAAGGGGATTCATAACTAAAAAGTTAGGGTTTGTATGTTTCTTTTTAGACAAAATAAAGTGTGGTATAGCTCATTATACATGGTTTTTAGCATGATACTTATGAAATACATGTAAAAATAGGATGATCCATGAAAAAATAAAGATGAAAACTTACTTGATAGAATGAGATGATTATATGATGATTATGCTTGATGTTCTTGTGTTTTTGTTGCTTGATTCTTGATTAGGCATGTAAAATGAACAAGTTTAGTGTTTTACTTTATGAAAAATGATCACTTGATCATGGAGATCAATAATGGGTCGTGGGTTTGCTAGGGAAATGGAAGAGATGAGCAAGTTTTGATCTTTCTAAAAAGCATGGATTATGATTTTGTGATTTAGTAAAGTTAGGTTATTATGTGTTTATTAGTTAAATAATGAAAATCAATGCACATGGTTAAAGGGGTGTCTCATGGCCGGTTTTGGGTGTGAAAAGGAGTAGCCAAAACGGTTTTGATCACTTAGAAAATATAGTGTAGCGTTAAGTGTTATTACGCGTTATTCGTTAAAATCGGGGTACCAGGTTTAATAGCAATAAACGTTCACGAAGTTAACCGGGATGAAATAAAGTTATAATAATGTTAAAAACATATTAAAAATATGTTGGGTACATTTACTGAGTGATCGGGTGATTAATGTTTAGTTTTAACGAAAACCGACGTTATATTCATACGCGTACGTTATAAATAAAATAAATTTCCAAAATACTGGGTAACTGAATGTTATAACTTTTATGATGTTAAAATGGATATAAAAATATGTCGGGACCATTGTGGGAATATTTAGATATATTCGTCGTGTAATAACCGGGTGTTAACGTTTATTTAGAAATCATAATACGTAAAACGTTAAATATACTGAATATAGTAATTTGAAAATCCTAAGAGTGGTATAACATGTAAATGACCTACTGATGATATGCAGACTATCTCCAGTCCATATGAAAAGTCATTACTGATAATGCATGAATTCGCACCTGAACCAATACGGTTACGCGAATTTGAATACCCGTAAACTAAATTTACGATGAAATGTGTAATGCACGTGAATGATGAAATATTTTCCCGCAGTGAATAGTGTTTCGTGAATAGTAAATTTCCCAAAAGTTTCTCAGAATATCAAATTGACCTCGAAAACGATGAATAGTAAACTGATGAATAGTGTTTTGATGAATAGTGTTTGATGAATAGTGTTTTTCCAAAGTTCGGGAAATGACCTGAAATGACCTGAAATGGTGAGTTGTGACAGTCTTCCCCTCTAAAAGGAACTTCGTCCCGAAGTTCAGTTTATGTTGGTCTCTAAGAATGTATTGATGAAAAGGTGATGACATTCGAGAATTCCAGCGAACTCTAACGATAGGAATTCGACTCTGTTTCAACTGTTTGACCACATGGTCCATGATTTTTGTTGGTTCTCTTACAAGGTCTGAGATTGTTATTTGGGTTGGATCCCTTCCAATGGAATCATGAGTGACTCATCTGAAAGTCATTTTTGGGGATCTGAAAATGTGAAATATGTTCGTGTAATCCTGTTGTTCTCTGACAATGTTCAAGTCTGACGGCCACTAGGCCTACCCTGTCTGAAATATAAATGGTCCAGTGTATATTGGTGTAACTTTCCAAGTTTTCTGAACGATAACATGCCTTTCCTAGGCAGAACTTTCTGCATAACTCTGCAGAACTTGAAGTTTTAATGGTTTATGACTTATTGAACTTGTAACTGATTCTTGACTTGTAGGAAATTTCTGGTTATCTCATGAATGCCTACTGAACTAATGAGTTGAGCTTTTTCCAAGTTTGGCCCATCAATAGATGGTCTGCGCTTCTTAATGTTTTAAATATGACACTGGTAATATATACTGCTGAATTCTGCCAGAACTCAAGTTTGTATGCTAGTTGGTCGATTCTAAAATGAATCTTAAATAGTCCAATATGCTAAAGGTTCAACCTTTCTTGTTATCCAATTTGTATCATGCCAATCCAAGGCAATGCTTCTAACTTAGTTTGTTCTCCCCCCTTGAATCTGGATGGTTTGATGTTCAGGATATCCAATCCAAATGATGGGTGTTATGTACCAACCTAACTTCTGCCAGTTTCTCGCTGTTGGTGTGATAACTATTGTTGTAGATGAATTTGATTTATGTTGAGTGATTAGTCCAACCATTTACAGGGTCAATCACTCATGCTCTGAGCATACCTTCCTATGTTTAAATTGTTCTCTCGCTTTGACCATCGTTCTGAGGGTGATAGGTGATGTTCACATCTAAATGGGTTTCTGAAGGAAATCCTGAAATGATTACCTAAGGTCCAAGTTGAAACGGTTTCCTTAACAGGAATAACTGAAATGGGTACAATAAACCTTTGTGACTAATTCCATAACGTTCGGTCCTTCGAACTTGGCGTTATCTGAAGGGATAGAATATAGGTAACAATTTGATTCCTTGTGTTTTGTTCCAACGGATGATAAGACATATGTTTTTCCTTGTCTATTGGGTTTGGTCTCGACTACTGAAGTTCGTGATCAATTTGTGATGTCCTCCTAATTCCTTCACCACATAATCCAAATATTCTCTATTGTCCAGTCTCAAATCCTAAATGCATAAGCGATGTTGTAGAGAAATTTGTTCTGGAAATTTGTCTCGCGATTATGAGTTTTAGTTGAAATCCTTTTCTGAATAAACGAATTTAGAAAATGGAGCAAATGATTTACTGGGTAATATTTTTCCTGATGATCCAAAATCCAGTAGTTATGAAATAGGAACTGTTTTCAAACATGTTGTGATTACGACTGCTTACCAAAGTTTGATGTTTATGTATTTTCCTCATTGTACCATAGTGTTGCTAAAGATTGACCAAAAAGGATCGTACTTGTTCAAAATAGGAATTTCAGAAATCATTTTTCCACAAGGTATGTGATTTATGTAAACGCATCAACTTTATTTAAAAGTGAAAACACTGAAAAGGATAAAATGATAGAATAGGAAATGTTCGCTTAAATGCATAGATGTCTAACACTTAGTTCCTGAGGTTGGATAATGTCTATTGGTGGTTATCTGGCATAACTACAAGCATAGGCATTTAGACTAACTTAAGTCCTGAAATAGTTCATCGTTGTAATTGGCAAGACGAAGGTATCACTTGATGTTGTGTCGATGAATGTCTATTCTGTTTTCCCATGTAGATGAGGAGATATGTTCCGGTTTGATCCCTTGCTTGGTATAAAAGTGAGGTTACCTGAAATTTCTAAACATAATGCCTTAGAGGAATCTACATCGATATTCTTGATTCAAACAATTGTCCTTTGTGAAAACTTACTGCAGGAAAGTTTATGTATGGATGAGGCCATGTTTAAATGAAATGCTCTACAGTCTCAATTAGAAGCTGGGTTTATTTCTATCGTGTTGTCATGCGGACATTTATATTGAGCTAAATCCTGTAGCTCAGTATAGCTAGTACCCTTGAATAATGACATTGGACAACTAAGTCTGAGATGGTGATTAGGATGGTCTCGCAGTATCTGAGGATTGTTGTTGAGTTATGAATTCTCTCACTATATACTTCTAGTCCTGGTTACTAGTTCTGTACTCCTTTCGTTGCTTCTATTGTATAAAGGAATCCTGCATGTAATTGATATGGAAAGTCTCTTCTAGGGAAGTCAATGGGAAAAATCCAACTTAATGGCTAAGTGAGTGACAGGTAGGGTAAGTATCCAAGGATAGTTCGGCAAAATGGATGTTTATGGATGAGTTCCTTTGTTTACAAAACTTTTGGATGAAGATTGTTATTACAATTCCTTTGAAAAGGTAATTATTTCCTTCATGGCATAATCCTTCCTGAATTTTACATAGGTGATCAGGCTATGTATAATTGAGGACTAATGATGCGATGTTGGATTTTGTCAAAATATCATAACTTTTATCAAAAGTTCTAGATGGTGTTCAACGCATTGTTATTAAAATGGTATTCTGATGTTTTCTTTCAAGTAACATGAAAATTTCTTCGCGTAACAATAGTAAATACTTGGTGTAATGACAGAAAATCAATTTATAGGATGTTAATAAAATAGCTTACTTCAGAAATTTTTCTGTAAAGTCGTTTCCCCATATGATAGTAAAATAGCTTGAATGGTGTATTGGATACGTGGGTGAATCTTGTCGAATGGTAATAATCTACTAGGTGTCATCTAGTTCATGGCAAGTGGGAATGGAAAAGAGAAATGACAATGATGGTACTAGTGAATGGAATACTACCCTCTTTCGCGCTACCTCGCGACATCCAAAAGGTAAAACTAAAGTACACACTGTGGGAAGGCCAATAGTGTAATAAGTAACTGATGGTGGTGATAGTACCTGAGTAGTATGTGCCCTACTAGTGATGGAAAGAAAACACACTATCTTCCTTGCAATAAGCATCCTAATAACTCCATTAAGATTAATTCTGAATACACTACCAAAAGGCATTCTATGTACGGGCTGAATGATAGGAAAACTCTGTTCCTATGGCAAATCAATAGTACTAATGGTGGTGTAAGTGCAACTGATGGTATAATGGTAGTGGAAGATGACAAGGCATCTTCAATGTCGGAATCCTATAAAAGGATGTCAGGGTGAGTATCTGAAGACATGTCACTTGTGAACCAGGTCAATAAAATGATATACATATACGGATATGAGTATAAATAACTCGCACAGGGTATGTATGAAACAACATGTATCATGATTATGCACTTATGATGAAATGATGAGATGCTATGATGATGCGGTTATAGTCTAGGGTCCAAGATACATCCTAGTTCGCTATAACCTTAGCTCTGATGCCAATCTGTCACACCCCCAATTTACCTGACTTGCAGCGGAATGGAATACCTGGGGGTGTCTGTCATAGCACCACAGTTACAGTTACATTGAACGACCTAAAGTGTCGTTTGGAAAATACTGCATTTGATCATTGAAATAATTCAGAGTTTACAAAATGAGGTCCCCAAAATGTGTTGCATGTTTATGAAAAACAATTCGTACAAGATCAAATGTTTACATAAGTGCTTGAATTAATGATGGGACGCGTCGACTCCGCGACTCCATGAAAGTCCAAATGCATGTCACATGAGCTACCTTAATAACCTGAAATACATTGCTAAAACGTCAACACGAATGTTGGTGAATTCCATAGGTTTGTAAAATGTACTACTGTACGGCCACCACAAGTAAAAATGCAAGATAAAAATCTCGTGAAAATTGTACAATAGCCTTAAGCTCATGACACCGAAGCTATGACTGATGAAATTCTATGCCCCTCCCGAATGTTCTGCCGAAACATTCAAATGTAAAAGACATGACATGCATCCGCTTACTGTTGGTATCCACTACCACGGATGGAGGCGTCACCCTCGATAGATCTATCCACTCACTCTCGCTTAGTACTTGAAATTAACGGTTCATGATGTTACAGGGGACTTAGCACTTGGCAAGGTAACTTAAGCTATGTACATGTTTGAATACTTGGGCTCGTACTGAAATAATTGATGCAATGTATTCCCCCCGTGGGATTTGAAAACAATCAAAATGTTGAATTGAAAACGGGGCTATGAAAACTCACCTTAACTGATGAAACCGTGATGAAATGAAATGAACACCAATGAACAATTTGCTGTCGTAACCCAATATGATGGTACCATGAACATGTAATGAGCTGAAAAACAAGGCGCGCACACTAGCCGCAACCTAATATGAATGATGAACGATCTACTTTAGATCATGAAATGATGTTATGAATGTCCATGCACATGTTTCCTATACCACTCTACTCTTTGAAAAAAAACACTTGTTGTTACCAAAAGTATATATTCCAAGACTTAGAAAAATATTGCTATTAGAAAAATAAACTAGTTGTAATATATATACTTATATATATATCGTATGTACCAATGTTTGTGTTGAAATCCTCGGTTTGAAATCCTTGAAATAACGCCTTGTACTAATGAAAATATACTTGTAATCACTAATGCATCATTAGTTATGAAATTGGGTACTTGGTTAATATTTCTAGAAAATCTAGAATTTAGTACGTAGAAGTATTATTACTTCTATTAGTGGCAAAACGGTCTCATAAAACCAGTCGTAAAATAGTGAATATTAAGAGTTAGGAAAGAAGCTCAGTAGTTTTGAGAAGATTTTCACCACATCTAAAAAGTCACAGAAGTGAAGTTTGTCCATACAAGTCTCGATCATAAAGATAATTAGCCGTCAAGTGAGGTGTTTGGGCTGTTTTGGCAGATTCTGGGCAGTTTTCGGGAAAGTTTGGAAGTCCATAAGTTGTTCGTTATAAATCCTTTTGACAAACGGCTGGATGTTTTGAAAACTAGGCTGGGTGAACTAACTTTTTGTCAATGATGTAAATTTTCCAGAAATGAGTTTATCAAGGAGTAGATTGGCTCTCAACATGATGTCTTACAAAAACTGTTTTTCTATACTTAGAAATATTTGCTAAAAAGCTGATGGAAATAAATAAAGTTTCGCCGATTTTGAAACGTGTATATCTTGGTCGTTATAAGTCCGTTTTACTTGTTCTTTATATCCACGGTTACGTCTTAACATGTAGTAATATATTTTGGAAAGCTCGGCTCCTCCGGGTTACGTCTAAAGCCTCTTTTTGACCGACGAAAAACGTCCAACAGCAACTATTTTTCCAGAAAATACTTTTCGTCAACAATCTTGCAAAAATCATAACTCCTTCGTTATAGACTCTTTTTAATCCGTTCTTTCGCCTACGGATTCGTTTTTGAAAGTATTTTCTAAAAATTTTGCCAAAGTTTCCTTGGTGTTTACTGATTTTCCAGATTTTTACAAAACGGGACAGCATGTCTAAAATAGGTTCCAAATCAAGTTTTCAAGGTTAAAAACTAATTTCTACCATCACCAAACCTCTTGTAATCACCACATGGCTAATCTAATCTTACCATACACCTTCTTAGGGTGCCATGGACTCCTAAACAAGTTATTAGAGCAAGGGGATTCATAACTAAAAAGTTAGGGTTTGTATGTTTCTTTTTAGACAAAATAAAGTGTGGTATAGCTCATTATACATGGTTTTTAGCATGATACTTATGAAATACATGTAAAAATAGGATGATCCATGAAAAAATAAAGATGAAAACTTACTTGATAGAATGAGATGATTATATGATGATTATGCTTGATGTTCTTGTGTTTTTGTTGCTTGATTCTTGATTAGGCATGTAAAATGAACAAGTTTAGTGTTTTACTTTATGAAAAATGATCACTTGATCATGGAGATCAATAATGGGTCGTGGGTTTGCTAGGGAAATGGAAGAGATGAGCAAGTTTTGATCTTTCTAAAAAGCATGGATTATGATTTTGTGATTTAGTAAAGTTAGGTTATTATGTGTTTATTAGTTAAATAATGAAAATCAATGCACATGGTTAAAGGGGTGTCTCATGGCCGGTTTTGGGTGTGAAAAGGAGTAGCCAAAACGGTTTTGATCACTTAGAAAATATAGTGTAGCGTTAAGTGTTATTACGCGTTATTCGTTAAAATCGGGTACCAGGTTTAATAGCAATAAACGTTCACGAAGTTAACCGGGATGAAATAAAGTTATAATAATGTTAAAAACATATTAAAAATATGTTGGGTACATTTACTGAGTGATCGGGTGATTAATGTTTAGTTTTAACGAAAACCGACGTTATATTCATACGCGTACGTTATAAATAAAATAAATTTCCAAAATACTGGGTAACTGAATGTTATAACTTTTATGATGTTAAAATGGATATAAAAATATGTCGGGACCATTGTGGGAATATTTAGATATATTCGTCGTGTAATAACCGGGTGTTAACGTTTATTTAGAAATCATAATACGTAAAACGTTAAATATACTGAATATAGTAATTTGAAAATCCTAAGAGTGGTATAACATGTAAATGACCTACTGATGATATGCAGACTATCTCCAGTCCATATGAAAAGTCATTACTGATAATGCATGAATTCGCACCTGAACCAATACGGTTACGCAAATTTGAATACCCGTAAACTAAATTTACGATGAAATGTGTAATGCACGTGAATGATGAAATATTTTCCCGCAGTGAATAGTGTTTTGTGAATAGTAAATTTCCCAAAAGTTTCTCAGAATATCAAATTGACCTCGAAAACGATGAATAGTAAACTGATGAATAGTGTTTTGATGAATAGTGTTTGATGAATAGTGTTTTTCCAAAGTTCGGGAAATGACCTGAAATGACCTGAAATGGTGAGTTGTGACAGTCTTCCCCTCTAAAAGGAACTTCGTCCCGAAGTTCAGTTTATGTTGGTCTCTAAGAATGTATTGATGAAAAGGTGATGACATTCGAGAATTCCAGCGAACAGAGATGCAGTAGGTGTTTAGTTTTAGCATGTAAGGATGAATTAAGTTAAACATAGGTTGCGTTATGTGCGTAAATGTGTTTGTGTGGTTGGTTATTTGTCTGATGCACCTGATTTTGAACTGTGATGCAGTAGATGTTCAGCTTTCGCTTATAAGACTGAATTAGGTTACCCGGTAGGTTATATTATGTGTCGAAATGTGTTTATTTGTTCTTTTGAATGAACGATTCACCTAATTTTGAAGAATGATGCAGTAGTTCCTCATTTGTTGCGTATACTGTTGAATTAAGCTACGCACAGGTTGTATTATGTGTCGAAATTTGTTTGTTTTCTTGGTTTTATGAACGATGCACTTAAGTTTTGAAATTTTTTGCAATAGTTGTTCAGTTCTTGTGTATATGGCTGAATTTGGGTACTCGCAGGTTGTATTATGTGTAAAAATTTGTTTTTCCGATTGGTTGTATCTATGATGTACTTGCTTTTAAACTGTGATGCAGTAGGATTTCAGTTGTCTCGTATATGGCTGCATTAGGGTACATGTAGGCTTCCTTATGTGTCGAAATGTGTTTTAGTTTCTTGGTTGTATGAATGATGCACTTGGTTTTGCATTGTGATGCAGTAGCTCCTCACATGTGGTGTATAAGGATGCATTAGGCTTTGTGTAGGTTGTATTATGTGTGTAACTATGTTTGTATGCTTGGTTGTAACAAGGATCTTCTATATGAACTAGTGAGTAGAACTTGAATAAGTAAATTTGTTATGTTTATATTAAGTGCATAAGTTCGTTTATAAAATAGTGCATTAGTTTAACAATTTATCTTGGTTGGTACTCACAGGTTAGCATGTTTGTAACAACTTGCTAAGGAAACGTCATGTAAAGGGCAACGAGATGGGCAAGATTCTAAATTCTGAAAATGGAGTAAAGATCAACCTAATATGTGAAAGAATTCATGTATCAATGAGAGAGATTTGAAGTGTTGAGATTTATAGAGAAATATTAATTGTCATTTCAAAACACTGTTGTAAATTCTACTAAGTATTAATTGTCATTTCAGATTTTTAGTTGTAACACTTTGGATGACTGAATGTTTAATATTAAGTATTGTTCCTCATAATGAGCATAATGTTTTTTTTTAATGTTAATTAATTTTGATTACTGGTGATTCTGAATGAGATGCACTAGATTATAATCTGTGATTCACTAAATACTAGTGCATCACAGTGTATACACCTGGTGTATCATAGTGTTTACAACTGGTGCATCCTAACATATATATCAAGTGCATCACAGTGTAAAAATTGGTTGCATAAAATTGTATATATACATGTGATGCAGTAAAACAAACATTGTGATGCACTAGAAATGACACCAAGATACATTAACTGTAATGTCGTAACATAAACACTGAGATGCACTGGAAATGACATTGTTCTTCACAAACATATAATAGCGATGTAGTAAATAAACATGCACCTGGAATAATACTATAATGTAGTATTAATTATAGTGATGCACTATATAGAAAACTATGATGCACTAAAAAGAAACTGTATGATATTTGATAATACTATTATAATGTTCCATTGATGTTCTGTAAAAACAATGTGATGCAGTAAAAATAACACAGTGATGCATTGGATTTTGAACTCTAATGGAATAACATTATAACTATCATACCCCAGAGATATTAAACAAGGAAGTGATGCACTGGGAATTACATTGTGATGCACAATCATTTAATAGAGATGTACTAGAAATAAAACTATAAATCACCCAAAAAATGAACACAAAAAGATGTGTATGAATGTTGCATTGATGATCTTTATGATACGCGTTTTTCTACAATTGAATCAATGATTTGTAAGGAATATGTTTCTGTACCGAACTTATTCCAAAAAATGGAAAAAATGAAAATAAAAAAGCTTTTGATGTGGATCTTCTTTTCTGAAATGAGTCCAGCAGCTTCATTATATTGTTCAGCCAACATGCATCTCTCGTAAATGGATTTTGATGTATTATCCGTGCCTCCACCTCATCACTTTCAATTTTGATGTATTATCTGTACTGCAACATAGTATTGTCTCCACTGCATAAATCCATTAAAATTCAAAGAGTATTTTAAAGTGCAATATTATTTCTACTACATCAAAGTGAAAAATTATCTCTAATTTATGCTAGTTAATCATTTTCTTTCCGTTGCATAGGCTTATCTCTTCTAGTCCTATATCTATTGCATTATACTATTACAAACACTGCATAATACTATTATAACTAGTCATCAAAATACAAAAAATACACTACAAGAAATCTGATACAAAAAGTAATAACATTTTAACAAATTGATAATCTTACTACATCATAGTTTTATACCTACTACAACTTAATGAAAAACTAGTAAACTTATTAAAAGATTAACAAACACATAAACAAAATAATAAAACAATGAATAACTAACATACAAAATTAAAATCATCAAAATACAAAATAAAAGACTTAAAAACTGCAAAAAACACAATAGCTTTTATATTAAGTTCTTACAATCATTAACAAATGATGAACTACACTCATTACTATTTGCTGATTCAATAGACATCATCAATTAAAAAATATTGCATCATACTGAAAAAAGTTAAATATTATACAAACGATGCATCACAGTGTAAAATTAGTGCATCACAGTCATAAAGTCCCAATAAGACATTTTATCAAACACCTTGTATGCACCTTTCCTAAACACGTTTTGTATCTATTTTTTTCTACATTTTGTTTCAGATCTAGAAGGAAACATGATGTAGTTTGAATCAAAATTCGAATATAACATATTTAGGTCAATAAAAAACTAAAAATCGAACTATAGGTGTTTGAGTTAGGATCTTACTATCAGTAACTCTTGATTAATTACACCTAGGGGTGAGCATCGGGCCGATCCCGACCCCGACCCGACCCGACCCGACCCGACAAGCCCGATTACCGAATAAGCTGAAAATCCAAACCGAGTCCCGAACCGATTACCAGTCGGGATGTCGGTATCGGTTTGGTCGGGATCGGGATTCGGTCGGGATGTCGGTATCGTTTGTTATTTCTTCGGTTTTGGCCCGTCCCGTCCCGACCCGTCCCGACCCGATTACCGAATAAGCTGAAAATCCAAACCGAGTCCCGACCCGATTATGATCGGTTCGGTGTCGGGCTTGTCGGTCGGTGTCGGGATTCGGTCGGAATTCGGTTTTCGGTCGGAAATGATCACCCCTAATTACACCCACTTGTGTTTGATGAATCACTCAACATCTCTAGCATCGTTGTTTAATTAAGATCAGGACATCAAATCGTTGAGTTACGGTGGATATGGATGATTACACAACGATGAAGGGTGGGGAACCGTGGGGAACAATTGTGAACGATGGTGAAGGTATATGAAACGGAAGGTACGGTGGAATGATGTGAAGTCGGTGGTGAAGATGGTGGAACGCGGGGTTGAAGACGGTGGTGCATGGTGGAATAATTGGTAGAAGGCGGTGGGGAAGACGGTGGGGAATAGGAGAATTGGTAGAACAATTGGTGGGAAAGATGGAGAATCGGGAGAGATGAAAATAAGAAAAAAAAAATGAATTATATAATTGTTGGTAAATTGACGATAATACCCCTGCAAGTAAAAAAAGGGGGGAGAACTAATTGGGACACTTGGCAGCACCTGGTGGCTTCCTACACTTTTTATTATAACACACTTTTTATTTTAACCCAAACCTATATATATATATATATATATATATATATATATATATATATATATATATATATATATATATATATATATAGTCTCTTTACTAATTATAAACAACATAATAACCGAAATTGACTATGAGTTCACCGACAAACGATGACACGACAACTAGTAATGACACTGGGGGACTTACTCTAGACGAGGACATTTTATGGAGATTAGAAGAGGAGCGGTAAGGCAAGCTTTCGAAGAAAATAATAAAATACAAAGGGAATGGGAAGAAAGCTTTAGGAAAAAGGTAGAGGACGAAGAACATCAAACACGACTAGACAAAGAAGCTGCAACATCAATTTTAGCAGAAGAAGCAAGGAATGAACGGGAATGGCTGGCAAATATAAAGAAAGAACAAGATGAACAATATGAGTTTTTTTTGGAATTTGGTTGTTATCCATATCAGGTATTCGAATCGGATTCCGAATATGAAACTGACTAGTTTGTATTAAATTAAGTGCACGAAATAAAAATGGTTGTTGCATTTTCCCCATTTTCTAGTAGCACAATAGCACGGTAGCACAGTAGCACAGTAGCACAGTAGCACATTAGCACGGTAGCACACTTGTAAACAGTCGCACATTGGTTACCACCTACCACCTTCAACACTATTTACCTTTTCTACACTATAAATAGTGTGTAAATAGTGTAGGATGACTTGAACATCAACTAAAAAATCACACACACAAAAAAAATTTCCTTGTTCATTATGAATAATGCTTGCCACCATTGCGGAGCTGCGACAACGATTACCATGTCATGGACAGATCATAATCCGGGTCGTCGGTTTCGGCTATGTCCTAACTGTGTTTTTAGCCGTTGGTACGACCCGCCAATGTGCGCCCGATCCGTTGTTATCATACCCGGGTTGTTGAGAAGGATAAATAACCTTCAAGAAACTTCAATGCAGAATGCTAGCAATGCACAAAGAATGAAAGTTCTTTTGTATTTTTCTTGGTTCTTCTTTATTATGTATTTTGTGTTGAATTAGCCATAAGTGTGTCTTGGTAGAAGTATTCAAGTTATGTTTAAGCTTTCTAATGTACTAATGTTTGCTTGATTTCTAATGTACTCATTTTGACTACCTAGTGGTGTAATGAATTAATCACCTGTTATTTGCTTCAGGTGGTTGGTTTTGGTATATTACCAATGTTAAAGGTAAGCATGTCTAAATAAATACCCATGAATAAATAATAACAACGAAATGATGAAATTGAAGTTCAAACACACTTAGTTTCATAGTCAATAAAATAAAATACTGGAAATGAAATACAAATACACTTAGTTTTCATGTTTCATAGTTAATAACATAAACCTACACACATGGTTTCAAAGTAAATGACATAAAATCCTGGAAACAGAAAGGGATTGTTTTTTGTAATTCAACTCTAACATTCACATTTACTTGAGATAAGGATTAGGTACGATCATCTTGTACTTCCAATAGAAAGATGTGAGTTGCTCACGATACGCTAAAGCTACCTCAACGGGATCACTTGCAGCCAACGATAATTGATGTGTTAACCTGTATAGGAATATGCAAAGCCACACGCCGCAGTCACCGTAGGTAGGACCTTGTGTCGGCAGATTCTACGCCCAACTAAAGGTTATACAATAGGTCGAGTGGTCAATGTTCTTCCTCTCTAGGACCTTACTTTCATACAGGTACAATGGGAGATGCTCAGCAAGAACATTCATCCAGTTCTCCCACCACGATCGTGCTTCTTCATCGGAATTTTCTGGTCCACCAAGGCTGTCATATAAGGTTATCACACCGAAACGAATATCAAGTTCTGCTAAAACCCAATGAACTTCTGTTTCATTCACCGGGAAATAAACCTACAATTATAGGAAACAAAAATAATTGTCATTTTCCAACAGCATGTACATTTAAAATAACATGAAATCCTATCCTAACAAATCGTATCCTAGAACACACTAAAGCCTACTGAACCGCACAGTGATTTATGCCTAATATAAGCTAGGCACAAATGAATTCAAACAGAACGCGGCCTATGCATCTAGCATGATACACCAAATAGAGTGGAATAGGAATTGTTACCTTCTGCACAGATTCCGCAAACCAAGGTACACCGTAAGTAACCCCGTCAGCATAATACAAAGGCATTTCACGATTTAGGATGACGGTGCTGAAAAATGGGCTAACGGCAACCCAGTCGGCATCGTGAGGTCTGAAGTGCATGATATACAAGACCCACAGTTCTATGTGCTAGAAAATACAAAATTGAAATATTAATTTACAAGAGTTGTACATAATTCAAGCATTTACAAACTATTAATTGAATATAAAAATGACATACCGCATCCCATAGCCAACCTTTTCTATTTTCGTCTTTGCACAACAAAGCTGCCCAAAACGTCCAGTCCACCACATTATCTGACTAAGGGAATGAGTAGAAAAGGTCCTTCTGTGTACGCAACACCAAGTTTATATCTCTAAAAGCGTTCACTCGGTTTGGTGGCGAGCCTTTAGGTCGAGTCAGATCCTGAAAGTTTTTGGATAAACTATTATGGAATAACAATTATGGAATAAAAAAGAATCTTGAATGCTATCACAATGTTTGTACCTCGTTCCATGGATGTAGTTCAATCTCCTTTTCGTTAGAGCCAAGCAAAGTCTTCAATGTGTTTTTATACACCTTTTGCTTGCGCTTCCTTCGGACTCTGGGTGTAGTTGGTGGTGGTTCGGTAAAAGGATGTTGTAGGTACACACTCTTCTTCCTTTCACGACCAAATGGAACCTGGAAAGTTTTAACCTTCTCATGCTCTTTAACAACGTTAGCAATTTCGACAACCGGCGTGTCATCGTCAACTTTCAACATATCCACCAGATTATCCTGTTCCATATCAGCTACCCTCTGACTAGTTTCCTGAAAACAAAGACAAATGCAAAGGAGCTATAGTAACGTATTTTAACAAGACAGTTGGTATAAAAAGGACTAAACTATCGATAAACTGAAACTATTTAACGTATAATTACCAGAGGAGGGGTGAAACTAATCAAGTCCACCAAAGCTTCCACTGCTACCAACCCTTCACTAGGCGATGGACATATATGTTGAACTTCTTCATCTACATGCATCATTTCATCAGCGTTATTATCCTTGACATCAATAAAAAAAATTAATCATTAATTAAATAATACGAAACGATATTATATCATAATAAGTAAAAACAATTAAGTTAGTGTCACACCTGTGAAGCATGAAGACCGGAAACATCATCGGTAGTAACATTTGTTACAAACTTATCAACACATACCGTCTTGCTTTCCAAACCATTATCACCATCAACTTGGTTGATCACGCAATTGTTCACCCCATTCGTACCAGTTTCAAATACTCTCCCTGCATTACATTCGTCGACCAAATCATGCTTGTGTTTGTTAAGACTCTCGTCGACCAAATCATGCTTGTGTTTGTTAAGACTCTCATAAGCATCTTTAAAAGTATTGCTAACACTAACACAAACATCAACCAAGTTATGGTTGTTCACAGAATCTGATAAATCCACGCAAACATCTGACTTTTTCCTAACCCCCCCCCCCCCCACACCATTATGTTTGTTTACAACATACTCAGCACCCACAGGTATGTCAACCAAATTGTTACATCCGGTTTCACAACTCTTGACACCATTACTAGCAATTACCGAATTTTGACCACCAGTTACAGCTTCACCAATCTTAAGCCCTATGCTTTCAGCTTTCTGAACCACTATAGGAACAATATGAAGTTTCAGTAGTTCTTCGATTGCAGTCAATCGAGTACTGATAGCTTTGTAGTTCGTCAATTCGCGTTCCATATCTGCCAACTTCTTTACAAGTTCTGATTTGCTCATACCATTCAACCCTTGATCAACAACCTCCGCATTCACCTCTTCTTCCTCCTCAGTATCTTCCTCAACAGGTTTATAAGTTCTGGCATGCACTTCACGCTTAACCTCTTTGATAACTTCCTGTTTAACACGTTTGGTAACAAATGTATGACAAATCCTTGGGGCAAATTTTCTGCGTGCCAATGGTTTTGGAGTTTGGATGTTTGATGTCTCCAGTTGTTGGAAAAACTCAATACTGGATCGCCACCAAAGTGATTGGTTTTCGATAGGTGTCGGCATGAGTTTGTTAAGGGGTTTGGTTGAATAAAATAAATGGTTGTAGTCAGATTTGGTAAACTTTGAATTATCACTCCAAGCCACACTACGGGGAATAACATTATCTTCTTTTTTCCATCATAACCTTGAGTTAGGAAAGCTTTCCAATACAAAAATCTGCAAACATAACAACAAAGGAGTTAATATTTGTGAGCTGAAAATTATAAGCCATAAGCACAGTTTATATACTAGCTACAAAAGTCTAAAAAAGGTCAAAAAGTAAAATATTAACGGAATGATACAATACAACACCTTAAACTGGTTGAGGATCTAGGTTAGAGGTGATTAAAACAAGTGAAAGACAATTATTAAAAACCAAATTAAAACTATACAAAATTTAAACTTAAAACAAATAAATTAAAATTAAAATATAAATTGTTGTTATGCTATGTAGGGAGAGTATCCGCATTTGGCCAAATTGGGTAAAAAATTCATTAATACACCCTAAAAACTAGACCCTAATAAGCAGATTTGAAAATGAGCAGTTTGAATAACAGCTTAATAATAAGCACTTTCAACCAATTTTGCACCAAAAGCTCACGATAGGCACACACAACTTATTTATGATGTTATACTAGGTAGGGACAATATCAACATTTGGCCAAATTGGGTAAAAAATTCATTAATAGACCATTATTTGGTTCACAGTTTTTTTTAAAAAAAAAACCTAAACTACACTAATCTAAAAACATAAAAACCAAAATGGTGATTGAATCTAAACTATTATCCTTATACCAAACACCCCTTAACTTGAGAAATTGGCGTTTTAATCTACCCAACACTGATTTGGTTAAAAGTTTTTGAATACAAGTACATCATCGCTAAACTAGGTAAAAGGCTAATACAACCTAAATTGAACAGCAGTCAACCTCAATACACAGATCTAAACTATGTAACTATATTATGCAAACTTTAGCTACAATTTAAAGGATAAAAACATTTGCATGTCACTTAAATACTATATATACTAACCTTCAAAGCAAACACAAATCCGTACAGCGAATATGTAGCGGTGTATGAGGGACCCACTTTCATGTATTCTTCCAAATGCGTCTTTCTTTTCTTTGAAACAACATTGTAAACCCTGTCGTGAAATTCCCTCCATATATATTCCCCCAAGGAAACGCATCCCACGCATAAAAATCATCAACTAAGCAAAGTATCTCGTTTGACATTACATGCCTAAGCTCTTGACCCATCAATACATAAACTAGTACTAACAACAGACATAGACGCACGACATCCTCATTTGACATTTTATTAAAACTTTCACTTTGCAGAACCCTGATAAGATCATAACCCTTTATTCTTTCAATACCCGGAAAAACACGCTCACAAAAACCAGACACTGATTCCTCCAAATGTTTTAAACAGATTTTGCCGAATCTTAAACCAGTCATTAAACAAAACTCTCTCCTACCAAACTCTAGTCTATGTTTATCTATCTCAAAATACATGGGGGTTTCGAAACTAGGGTTATCAATATGTTTTTGATGTTGAAGCATAAAATTGAGAACATGGTTATCATGGTCTTCTGATCTTAAATCCAACCATGGGCCGAAAACAGTGTTTCTAAACATGGCATATCGATCCTCATTATAAGCCAACTTACCCTTAATGGTTGAAATTAAGTACAACCTAGATCGGACAGTAACTTTCGCATTATAAACCTACATAAAAAAAAAAAAAAAAAAAAAAAAAAAAAAAAAAAAAAGTAACATTAAAAATTAATTTTAACACTAATAAACAACAATTTACGAATTTTATAAACCAATTAACATTAAAAAAACACCAAAATTAAGAATCAGAGAAACGATTAACCTAAAAAATAATTTCAACACTAAAAAAAAATAATTACGAATTTTATAAACCAATTAACATTAAAAATGCATTTTTAAACTAAATACCAACATTAAGAATCATAGAAACGATTAACCTAAAAAATAATTTCAACACTAAAAAAAAATAATTACGAATTTTATAAACCAATTAACATTAAAAATGCATTTTTAAACTAAAAACCACCAAAATTAAGAATCATAGAAACGTACGCTTTGACGTCTCCACGTCTCTTGTTCTTCAGGATTGACCTAAATCAAGTAAATCCACAAAATTATATTAAAATATAACCACAAAAATCGTAACAACAACCGGGTAAAAATCATAAAATGTTAACTTACGGTTTGACGTCTCTTCTTCTCCATGTAAAAATCATAAAATCGTAACACCAATTGGTATAGATCGGCCGCGCTTAACAATGTGTGTGTTTTTTTAGATCCAGAATTGAATAGTTGGAATAGTATTAGGCGCGATAACCGTGAAGGCAAATTATTAAAAAACTTAGAATAGTAAAAATATTATTATTAAATACTTGCGTTCCTTCCCCCATGCAATCTAAGAAAGATATTGTGCCGTCAGTCGCACACTAGTACAAGTAGCACAGCCGTCAGTCGCACACCTTATTCGAATAAAACAAAATAGCAGTGGGGTCAGGAAATAGTTGATATGATAGTGAGGTAATGCCACGTGTCGCACAATGTATAAAGTCGCACAGTAGCACAAGTTGCTCATGACCAAAATTGAAACTTGGATGAAAAGTGACTCAATTGTGATGTAAAATTCAATTTTAGGCGTAAAATTGAAATTTTCCCGTAAAAAGTGGAATAAGTTGTATTTTTGTATTTGTAAAGACTTTCAATTTTGAAATCTTTCACAAATAAAACATGTCTAAATTAAAGAAACATTATTTCAAGATATTTATAACGAAGCTGACTTGGTCTCTATTTTATTTTACACGGCTTAGATTGATTATAGAGTTGATCCAACGGCGATGTCACTATTCTTTCTCTATGCTAAAATAGACAATTATTTTATAACATCGTAAATTAAAAAAATAAACAATAATTTTGAGACGAATTCTTAATCATCATACTATATTATAAAGCATGGGGAAATTATCTCTGCTGTCCACAGCAAAGATCTAGTCTGCTGCAAGGTTTAAATGAAGGGCCACATGTGTAAAATTTATAACTTGAAAGGTGCAAAGTGAAAATATGAAATTTCATTTTTGCAAAGAAACAGAAGAGAAGCTCCCTGCTGCAACAGCAGGGATGCTACCCCCATAAAGCATGAAGGCCTACTATTAATAGAATACGCCTTACAACTTTTAAACTTTTAAAGCTATAAGTACAATAACAAATGCTACTTATAGAAATTCCCCTCATATTTAATTCTAACATACAATTAATACTAACATTAAATACAATAACTAAATCATTATGTACATTAAATACAATTAATTAACTTGTCAATAAATACAATTAATGCACTTATTAAAACACCCCTTACATAAGAAATACAAATTATCAAGCATATTGTACAACCAACTTAAATACAATTCCTGCATTAAATGTCATTAATACAAATAATAAAGCATATTATACAAATATTCAAGCCCGAATGGCAATGAGCCAAATGAGCTCGAGCCCGAACGGGCACGGGTCAAACGGGCTCGAGCCCGAACGGACACGAGCTAAACGAAATTTTTGATATTCATAAATTTATTGTCAAAAAAAACATAATAAATTAAAATTTGTTCACATATTGTACAAACCAAGCAAACTACTAAACAAATAAAATAAATAAAATAATAAACTAAGCAAAATTTCATCAAACTTTTGCTATGAAAAACTAATAAGCAAAGCTATTGCCAAAAAATATACAAATAAAATAAATTATTAACAGAAAAAATTAAATTACAAGGTGTCCGCAGCTGAATCGCGCGGATACCCTGCTAGTGTTATTAGAATAGGTTTATTCCTCATAATTCATTCATCAAAAATAATTGTTGTGCATACTAATCAAGCCTAGAAATGTACCTAATGATTTAATTGGTTGATTTCAAAAAATGATTGGTGGAAATTTAGAGAGAGAAAGTACATAATAAAATTATACAAGTGATTTATGCATTAAGCATGTTTTTAAGCTTGTGTTGTATGTCTAAATAGCACTACTCTTCATTCATTACCATTCATCGTAATATATGTTCAAAGCCGAAAACTACATAAACCCTTAATCGGCTGGGCTCACAATATAACGCCTAAAGACCATTAAAAAAAAACCCTTTAGTTAAATCATGAAAGCAATATAAAAGTGAGTAGTGTCAACTTTACTCAAAGAGTCACATTCCACTTGGAGTTCCACGCCTTTTTCTTCCCTCTCCCTTTCAATGCGTTTCTTTTCAACTAAACCCTTGGCCTTTTGTAATCTTCCAATCAACACTCTTCGATCCACTTTTTTTAACAACCCATGTCACTTAAAACCCAAATACACCAACCTTAAATTTTTAAAAACAATGACGAAAACTCAAAACACCAACGATGAAGAAGGTTTTGCTAAGCGTTTATGGGTCAAGTTTAATAAAGAATCCGTTATGTCACTCTATACTCCTTTTGTTGTTGCTTTGGCTTCTGGGACTTTAAAAGTTGAGAGTTTTAGACATTATATTGCTCAAGATGTTCATTTTCTTAAATGTTTTGCCCAAGCGTAAGTACTTCTTCTTGTTGGATAATGTTGGAGATTATTTATGGATGTAGTTATTCTGGATAATTATCTGAAAACACAGTTGTCAGATAATCGATTTTAAGACACTAGAACGGTACCCGTGCAACGTGTGATTATATTTTGCGTTATTTGGTTATTCGTTTAGTTGTCTTTATACTTTATAAGTAGATATATTAGAGATGGTTAAGCCAAATAATTTTAGTTTGAACAACCAACCGCGCTTCCTAACAAACTTCCTATCCAATTTGCTTCCTGACAAATTAATTTTGAAATCTTTCCATAATAAGCAAGAAAAAAGTCTGAATTTTAAGCCTTTCTAATTATAGAATAGTCCCAAATGCATTATAATGTAGTATAGATAAGTGAAGCCAAATTAATGTCGGTCTGGATTTTGAATATATTGAATTTATGTGTAATTTATATAGGTATGAATTAGCTGAGGAGTGTGCAGATGACGATGATGATAAAGTTTCTATCAGTGACTTGAGACGAAGTGTTCTTGAAGAGCTTGAAATGCATGGCTCTTTTTGCCAAGTAAGATTGTCTTGTGTGTTATATTACATTGTCTTGTTTATGTGGTTTTTTACCTCTTGTCTGTGTTTTCACTTTCTAATTCAGGAAATGTAGTTTTTTTAAAGGCAAACTTATATACACACACCCAAATACCACTTACTATCTCACAAATGTCTAAGACGAGACTTGAAACCACTAACACTAGGTTGATAGGACAAAGGCCCATTGGTGCAAATGTAGATTATTAGTTACAAATCACAAACTCATAGAGGAATGTGAATACACTAGATTTCATTTTTGCATTAGGCTATGTATCATTGGTGGTGAATCAAAGATTTCCATCCAGGATATGAACGAGCATAGCTATAATGTAATCATGAAATACAAACACTACATAGTTTTTTAGGTTCATGCTTACTCTTACCCAACAGACCATCCTAATGGTGTAGTTCAGAGGTCAAACATTTAATAACTAATTCATGACCAATCATGATACTGGTCTATGAGTATTCCACGTAAATAAATCAAGGTTGTAGTGATAAGGAAAGAATTTGTCTAGCATTGCCTCTAGCCTAATCTTTTATTCTTGTGCAGTAGTGCAGTACTGCATTGTTTCTAAGGATTACAAGATATGTTATAGAACCATGTTTGTGTCCTTAGATATTGGTAGTCCAATTATTAAATTACTAAGTTCATGTATGTCCTGTGTCCATGAGAAAGTCATAGAATAGGTTGTACACAAGTTTGACCTTAGCATCACTATAAGGTGTTTGGATATGTACTTTGGAACTAATTATTCAATTTTTTATACCATTTAAAGGAACTTATTTTACTTCTGGTGATTTATTATGTTTCATTATCTGATTGTTTTCGGGAAACTGCAATAAATATGTTATCTAACTGGAAAACAGAATACCATATGTGTCCTATGTTTTGACATAACTTGACAAACTTTGGGTCCCATTTCACAAGATTTTTGTCCTTAAGTTTAACTGTCATATGTTCCATCAAGTGAATCACACTGATATACACTTAATACATCATCCAGGAATGGGGTTTTGATGTGTCCAAAGAAACCCTGCCGAACTCTGCAACACTCAAGTACACTGACTTCTTGCTAGCAACAGCTTCCGGGAAGATTGAAGGAGTAAACAGTCTTGCAAATCTAACAACCCCTTTTGAAAAAACAAAAGTTTCCGCATATACTATAGGTGCCATGGTCCCTTGCATGAGGCTTTATGCTTTTATCGCTAAAAAGCTTGAGTCCTTGGTTGATAATTATGGCAATCATCACCCATACAAGAAGTGGATCGATAATTACGCGTCCGAAGGTTTTCAGGTTTGGATTTATATTGCTTAAATCTTTCATTTTTTTTTCTTTCTTGTGTGGTACTTTATATCAAAATGGGTGAATACTTGAGTGTTGGTCAAAACAGGCCGTGCTGGGCTAAACCATCAATAATTTTGTTGTCCATTTTTTTTTTTTTTTTTTTTTAAATTAATTAGTCTATTGAACATGATAACAATAACTATGTTTGGAAAGTTATTTGGGAAATTAACACAGTTGACCAGTTTGACCCATTTGTTACAAAAAAAGTGACCCATTATCAACAATTTGTATCCGTGTATATTTGTCGAAAGTGCCACACCTAATAAGGAGTATTACTTAATAAATTAGGCAGCAGCTCTTCAGACTGAGGAATTGTTGGACAAAATGAGTGTGACTTTGACGGGTGAAGAACTTGATATCATGCAAAAACTTTACCATCAAGCAATGAAACTTGAGATGGACTTCTTTCTAGCTCAACCTGTTGATCAGAGGACTGTTTTACCATTATCGAAGGATCACAATGGTGTTACAATATTCTCGGATTTTGATTTAACATGCACTGTAGTTGATTCCTGTGCAATTTTGGCTGAGATTGCTATGGCTACATCTCCAAAGTCAGGGCAACTCCAACCTGAAAGTCAGAATCAGATTACTCAGATGCCCTTGACCGATTTGAGAAATACATGGGAAGCATTGTCAAAGCAGTACACCAAAGAATATGAACATACAATGGAAAGTATTTTGGTTAAGCATAAAGGTAAAACATCTTTCTTGGTAAATATGGTCAACTTATAGAAGATTATGAACTTTTATTGTATGAAAGTTGATTATTGTTCTTTCTGTTTTTAAAAAGTGGAGAAATTTGACCACGAGGGACTAGTGAAGGCACTTGAACAACTATCGGATTTCGAGAAAAGTGCAAATATGAGAGTGATCGAGTCAGAGATACTCAAGGGTTTGAACCTTGAAGATATTCAAGGTGCTGGTGAACGTCTTGTTTTCCAAGATGGCTGCATGGAGTTCTTTAAGAGCATCAGAAACAACAATAACTTAAATGCAGAGGTCCACATTTTATCCTTTTGCTGGTGTGGTGATCTTATTAGATCTGCTTTTTCATCAGGTACTCCATTAATTGCTCTTATAAAATGTCATCTATCACTGTTTTTGGTTCAGTTATGTCAATTCCTTTGTTGCCTTCATCTCCTGCAAAATCAGGTCGATTGCTCATTTTATCTCCTTTTTAGAGTCCCATTAAGAAAAGCATACTTCATGTCATACTATATTGAGTCCCAATTACCATTGTTTGCAGATGCAATAATATTAGTATCGTGTTTGTATTGATAACATTCTAATGACCCATCAGCTGTCAATGTAAAGGATTAAACTCATTTATATCCGACTGCCCTGTTTCCATAACTAGTTCCCATGTCTGATTCTTTTTAATGCACCCATTCTAGAGGTGGCAAAATGGGCGCCTTGGACAGGTTGCGTATGGGTCAAAACAAGAAATTTTACTACAGGTCAAATGGGATTGGTTGACCAAAAAGAAAAAGAAAAAGAAAAAAAGTTAATGTGCAATTATGATTAAAAAACCACATCCTTACAACTAAAGTCTAATTTCTTAATAAAGAGATTTAGGAGATTGTATGGGTTGAATATACCCCATACCCTGCTCTAGCTATATTTGGTATATTGTTGTTGTTAAAAATAAATTTTGGACGACTTTCAATATGTTCTAAGCGTTTTATTTTTAGCTGATTCTTTCGTGTTACCATTTGCCCCGTTAGAGATGTAACCATTCCCAAATCAACTGATTTACGAGTTAATGGGTGGATATAGTCTCTTTTAACTCATGTCTCTCTCATGGCATTTCTCCAATTCTCCATTCTTCCTTAGATAAGTGCTCCTCATAAAGTGTTTGGAGTAGAAATTTCATTTTGATTAATTAGTACCTGTGGATAGTGATAAACGAAAGATGCACAATGAACAACAGGGTATCATTTTGATTAATAAGCAAGTACATGTGGATACTGAGAACCTAACAAAAGATGAACAATGATAACTAGGGTACCATGGTCTATTGGTATACTTCAAGGTCCGTTGTCTTACAATTGTAGGTATATATGGCTGCATTTACTGTAAAGTTTCTAACAAATTATTTTTTTCCTTGTGCTCCTTCATTCCACCGTTTGGTGGTCCTTTTTCTTTTAAGTAGATGTCGTTTTCCTTTGTGTTCTTTTAAGTTAAACAATAAGTTCATTTTGAAGATCTGTTGTATTAAATGTTCCTACCATGTGATCAGGGGGTATAGACGATCTTCAACTACATGCAAATGAGTTAATCTACGAAGGGCATCACTCCACTGGAGAAATTATAAAAAAAGTTGAGTCCCCAGTCGACAAGCTTCAAGCTTTTAACAACATTTTGAAAGAACGTGACCAGAAGAACCTAACCATCTACATTGGAGACTCAATAGGTGACTTGCTTTGCCTGCTGGAAGCAGACATAGGCATTGTGATCGGATCAAGCTCAAGTCTTAGAAGACTTGGGAGCCATTTTGGTGTTTCATTTGTTCCCTTGTATGATGGTTTAGTCAAGAAACAAAGAGAACTTGTTGAAGGAAGCGATGTCAATTGGAATGGGCTAACCGGCGTTGTATATACAGTTTCAAGTTGGGATGAAATATATTCTTTCGTCATAGGTTGTTGAAAACAAAACAGTGTTCTTTTTGTTGGTTGTTATAGGAAAGAAGAGGCGTCTTTATGTATAACAGAATAATGACAGGACTTCTCATGGCTATTTTATCGGCAGTCTGTAAGTATATTATGCGTGTACATATACATGTATGTGTACAAATCTAATGAATCACTCAATACTGATCATATATAGCTTTGTCGATGAAAAGTTAATTACTTGAGTACAATACTTGATTTCCATAATTTAATTTGTTCAGTTGATATATGGAAAAGTAGTATGTAAATTAAGAAACAGATGTATAGTTCCTAAAGAGAGAGCTTGGTGGATATAGATTTACATGAATCAAATTTTTTATTGAAATCTAGTGGTTCTAAGCGTGTTGAACCAATGTTTTTTATTTATTTTTTATTATTATTTTTGTTCCGTAGGCGTATTATTATAGCTAGGCAAATATTTAGGCATAGTGACGTGATTTTATAGCAGCAGATAATTATTTTTGCGATATAACGTAAAATTATGAAAACACACAAATAGACTTAAAAATGAAGAGGTACAAGATCTGAATGAGATTGTTAGTAGCATTGAGCGAGTAGGGAGGTAGGCTAAGATGTCCAAAATGTTTATACATACATAGTTTTAGATATTGATTATAGAGTATCTAATTAATTGTGATTGGTAGCTATATTAGACAATTTTTTTAAAGCTTTTGTTTTAAACGGTAATTTTTAAATATCTGACAATATATTTACCTCACATGTTTTAAGCAGGAGTTGTTTCAACCCACAACTATTTGGTTGAGAGTTTTTCACACAACATGGGTATCATTGGGACACAAGCCCTATGCGGGTTTTTTTTTTTTTTTTTTTTTTTTTTTTTTTTTTGGGAAACTAATCAAAAATCTGAAATTTAAAACGTAAAGTGGTATTTTGAGTATACAACATTATTTTTTTAAGTTTTAAGGAAAATCTTATTCTTCTTTATTTTATGGTTTTGCTAACAATAGCCTTTAAGGTTGTGGCTAAGAGGTTTAATTTTAATGTGATTTAGTTTAATAACTCATTTCCTTCAATCACAATAGAGAGTTTGTTACAAATGCATAACTATCGGGTGTAGCACCCTGAAACAGGGCCTAAGCAATTTATTATAAGAATGCCATCGGAATAATTAACTATGACTTTAATAGGTTTTAAAGACTTACGGGATTGGTTAGTTAATCTGATAGTCAATTTAATAGTCAAATGTTATGTAAATGGTTATAGAAAATATGATGTGCCACAATTAGGATAAAGATGGACTTAAGGGACTTAAGTTTCCAAGTGCTAAACATGTTATAAAGTATATTGTGGCCAAAGTGGAAGAAATAGGACTTAAGGGGCTTAAAGTGTCAAATTGAGAATTAACTTTATTATGAAGAAATAGTTTACTAGAAGTTCTACACATTTTCATATTTATCCAAAGTGTATGTATGTGTCGTATATGAAGAGAAAGAAAATGAGGGAAAACAACTTTGATGATCTTTGATGAAGAAGATTAAAATTTCAACTCAAAGGTTAAGTCTAGTAATGATCCCTCCAAGTGAGTAACCTCTATCTTATGATTAATTGGTTAATTAAGAAGTTAGGGTTTATGAATCATAATTTGGGAATTTGGGTAAAGGATGGTTAAAGCTAATTAAAGTGGCTATAGTGATTATGAAATAAGTTGTATTGAAATTAAGTTAAGGGACAATTACATCTATATCCTTACTAAAGTTCAATATTACATCAATATCTTTCCCACTTTTGTAAATACGTCAATATACTCCTCAAATTTTTGTAATTACATCAATATCCTACTCACTTTTATAATTACGTCAATATCCTTCTCAAACTTTTGTAATTACATCAATATCCTTCTCAAACTTTTAAATTCTCGTATATATCTCAAAATCAATATGTTCTTTCATCACTCAAGGCTAAAAAGTATATATGAACAAATAAATAAATATGAACAATATGTTCTTTCATATATATATATATATATATATATATATATATATATATATATATATATATATATATATATATATATATATATATATATATATATATATCCAAACTTTTGTAATTCGTCATCGTGTTCTTTCATCAATCGAAGCAAAAAAAAAAAAGTAAATATATGAACTATATAATTATGATGAATATCAGTAAAATAAAATTTCTGAATTTAAAATTAATATAATACAAAATTAATTGATTTATGGATATATATATATGAGAAGTTAAAAGTTCGGGAAAGATATTGATATAATTATAAAAGTTTTAGAAGGACATTGATGTAATAATAAAAGTGGGAATGATATTTATGTAAATGAGGATATTTATGTAATCTTATGGGATAATTATCATGTGATCAATATAAGATGATATGATAATTAGAGGTGTTAAGAGGTGAGCTAAGGTTGTGGTAAATCATTGTTATAGTTAATTTTCCATGTTTTAAGTGATTATGGTTACGATTATTTAACCTAGGAAGTGAAGAAGAGGCTAATGATGATGTTGATGATGATACTCTAGGTTCATTAGCTTGGAATCAAGGTAAGTAAACCGGTTGTAATATGATGTTATGAGGATTCTATATATTATGTGTTATGTGACTTGTTATGTTAAGTTAATTGAGTGATTGAATGTATATGCTTATGTGAAAGTATGTGAAGACTAGTTGGCATACTAGTCATGAAGAGTTAGATAAGGATGGATTAGGCTAATGCATGTTGATGCTATGTCTTATAAGAAATGTTGGTGCTTAAGTGAATTGAGGTATGTGTTAATGCTTAATGATTGTAATGGACTAATGGTTGATGATATGTAATGTATGAATGATTTATGATATTATGTTATATCCACTTTACTTACTAAGCCTTGTGCTTATGGTTTTAAGATGTCAATGTTTTGTAGGTGCTTATGCTAAGCCGGTAAGGTTTGAACTAAGGCATAAGGATGATTAATGTGGAAGATTAGAAGCATGGTAAGAAGGTCGGAGCTTAGGTAGATACCGAGCTCAAGTCAATATTGTATCCCCGAAAGTTTAAAATGGTTTGTGAACGTATTATCTAAAGTATATGTTATGGACGTTTAAGTAATTGAGTCGTCAAACGCTATGTCCTAACATGGTTTAAGTGTTTATGGTCATGTTTAAAGGGGCTTTTGGTATAATGTGTATTTTGGGTTGTATACAGGTTAATGGCTATGAACATGATTTATTATGATAAGTTAATGGTTTCCAGAATGTTTGAAGTAATACGAAAATAATATAAGTTGAATGTAATGTAAATGGGTCAACGGGTTTTGTCATAAAAACCGTCAAATGGTAAAGTAGCATTCCGGAGGTCAAATGATAAATGTTATGTAAGAAAATGATATTTAGAATGTATTAATAAAATCTGGAAAGTTTCGTAAATTATCGAGTTAGACTTATTCCACTTTCCACGGATCCGCGGATCCGTATTTTACATGGGCGGATCCGTAAAATACGGATCCTTGGGCTACTGATTGGTGCTAAACAGTCAACTATAATTGACCAAGTAAATGGTCAACAAAGTCAAGCTACCTAGACCAATACTCTGTGGATAGTATAGTGTGTCCCCGGGTCGTTATGTCCCAGCGAGATTGAAATGGTGCTTTGGAAATCGTTTAGGAATGAGTGACACTGAGGACAGTAGCCAAGATGATATGGAATTGATTTTGCTACTGATATTTTGGTGTTTGTACAATGAGATAATATTCACAAAAACAGATATACAGATATATGCACAAATTCACAATTTGGGATCACGTAACAGACATAAAAGTGGGATTTGGTAAATTACAAACTACAGGGGGTGCAAGTGAAACTTTTGAAAACTTAAAATTAAAAAGAAATTTAAAATGAAAATGAAATTATAAAAGTGATTATTTTAATATTTAAATATTATTTAATTAATAAAACTATTTAATATCTAGTTTAAATCTAATTTAAATTAACTAAAAATTACAAGGATTACAAATTAAACTAAAAACTTGCAAAAATATTTTCTAAACCTTAAAAAGAACTTGAAGAAAGTATAAAAAATAAAAATAAATATTTTTGTCTTTTTATGAGTTTTTTATTAATTAAAAACTATTTATCTTAATTAAGCTAATTAAAATATTTTAAATTACAATTAATACTAAATTAACTTAGAAAATTATGATAAAATTTATAAAACTATTTAACCATCACAGGAATCCTAAAAAATTATAAAAACTTCTAAAAATTATACTTAGGCTATTTTACTAATTATTTACCTTTTAATTAATTTAAACCTAATTTAAATAATTAAAATAAGAAAAATGGAAAATGAACAGTAGAAATTAAAAATACATTTTCTAAAAGTCTATTATATTATATAAGAGCTAGGAAAAATATAAAAACTAGGTTTTGCTTTATAAAAACTAAATATGCTATTTAATACTTAATATTAATTAATAATTAATAAAACTAATATTAAATCTAATAAATACTAAATGAAAAAAAATCTAGAAAAATTACTAAAGTTACTTTAATATAAAAGGTAATTAACAAAAATACAAAAAAAAACTAAGTGCTTAACAAAAATTTAAAAATGAAAATTAAAATTTAAATTATATTAAATAGAAACTATCACTTAAAATTAAATTGACTTTTCTGGATTTTTCTTTTGGAAACTTGTTTTATACCTAAAAACAAACACTTTCTGTGAAAACAACTTTTTTTACAACTTGAAAATAAGCACTTTAGAGCTTATTTGCCTTGACAGTTGACTATAGTTGACCAAGGGGGAAAATAAGCTCAAACCAGCTTGTGTAGGACCCACTCTTGTTGATTCTGGTCTAAATAAGTTGAATGAACATGTTTAAGCAAGAAGAAGCCAAAAAGCCCCACAGAATAAGCTACAAGATCAAAATAAGCAATTGGAAATCTTGTTTCAACTCAGAAACTGGGACAGAAAAGGAGGGCAATTCCAAGTGGGTCCCAGTGGTTCTCAGGTCAAACTAAAGGTCAAAGGTTGAAGTGTGGTAGGAGGGGGCTGAATGAACCAAAAATTGGGATGTGGGTCCCACTGTGGTGGCTGGAAACCACCACAAAAGGTGCTGGTGTGGCCTGTGGTCTGCTGGTGTAGGGGAAACAAACAGCCCTGCAGCCCTCTTTGGAGGGTTATGGGGCCCACACAAAAATTGGCAAAATTAAGGGGACTATGGGACTTCACAGGAGAGGTGGGGGGCTACAAATCATAAAAAAAAACTCAGGGTCTAAAACCCCCTAGAAAAATCAAAACAAATACTACTAATTTTGGGTTTTCTGAGAACAAATGGTTTTGACTTTTTGAGATTTAAGGCTAAAGTTGACTAAATCTTATTTCTAATGATCCTAATGAGCATATAATGAAATATTAAGCTGAAATAGACCTAAATAAAGCAAACTTAATCTAATATGCACCTATGTTTGGGATGTAGCCTACTGATTTTCTTAACAGATGACAGGTTCAAGGTCATGGATTGAATTTTGACTTTTGATTAACTAAACCTCAAAAACTCAATTGACCTGTACTAAATGCCCTAAATGAAGCTGAATTTGCAGAGTTCAAACCTATATATCAATGCTAACCTCAGAAACAACTTAATGCCAAACAGTCCTTTAAGGGACACTTAACACTACAAATGCTTAACTATGCTACTTATTAGCTAACTAATGATGCACACTAATTAAACCAGTGATATTAAAGCTATATAGAACCTACAATCCTACAAGCAAGAAGCAGAAACAAAGATGACAGATGCAAGCTAATATAAGGCAGAATGAGACAGAATTGAACAAATAAGGAGCAGAAACAATAACAAGCATTAACTAAGCATCTAACAAGCTGAGATTAACTATAATAAACATCAAATAAGCAAAATAACCAGAAACTAAGCAACAACTCAATCAATTTCAGATTTAGAACTAGAAAAGGTAAATAAGAACTTACAAATTCATGACCTAACTGAAATAGGAGAATCACTTCAAACACAACCTATCTCTTAGATAGGCTAAACATCACCAGGAACCATCAAATCAACACCAGAAACCCATGAATCTAAGAACATGAGCATTCATTGACTTTTGTTGACCACTTCATTTGAACAATTTTAAGCAAATTTTAAATGGTGAGACTCACAACAAGCTGTTATTTAGCTTATATGAGCTTATGAAACAGTGTAGCTAAGACTATAACATGATTTAAAGAGCAATGAAATTTCAAAAGCAACTTTCATAAAAACTGAGAATGAGCTTTTAATTGAAATTGAAGATTGAAATAAAGTTGAATTACATTGATAATACTTAACAAAGTGCTAGAAAGCTTTGAATTACACTAGGAAATGGAAAATTACAAAAGTCGATTAAACTACTACTACACTAATCTAATACTTCTCTCTCTGGTCTTCTTCCTTCTTTATAGGGCTTCCAGGGTGTTAGTGGGACCCACATGATCATATCCCACCAATAATAGCATCAATTGGATGAGTCTTGTCCTCACACTCAATTTGGCGGGAAAAAAATGATTTTCTTGCAATTGGGGTCTGTGGAAGCATAGACTAGGAGGGGGTGGCATTTAATGTTATTGAGAAGTGGTATTGAAGGGATAAGGTGTGTGGGACAAGTGGTGCAAGGGGGGAAAATACCAGGGGTGGAGGGTGGTATTGGTGGTGGTTTTGGTTTTGGAGGTAAGGGGAAGGTCAAACGGGCGTTGACCCTGGTAATAAAAACGTGGGGGTGTTGGGTTTGTTTAGTTGGGCTGGATGTTGGAGTGGGCTGGGGTAAATAAAAGAAAGGGTGGGCTTTTGGTTTTGGATTATTAATAAACTAGGGTCCGTTTGGTATATTTAGTAATTTAGGAAATTACAAGGACCAATATTGTACAAAGCTGAAATTTAACGACCTTTTCTGCCAAAATCCTAAAGTTGTCACAAAGGTTAATCCCACCACTTTATAAACTCCCAAGGACCATAGTTGAATATTTCTCAAAATTAATCACCAGGGACCATTTCTGCCAATTCGTGAAACTTCAGGGACCAAACATGTAAATTCACCAAACTTTCTAACCAAGGACCAAACCTGCCATAAGAGATTAGTATAAGGACAAAATTTGTTTTTCTCAAAGTTTTAATATCCCAGGGACCATTTTTGACAATTTTCCAAACTTCAGGGACTAAACTTGACATTTTGTGAAACTTTGCACCAAAGGACTAATTGTGTAACTTTTTGATTTAAAAAGACCTTTGGTGACTTTTTCAAGTTTTTAGAATAGACAGGGACTATATTTGACAATTTTGAAAGATGAGGGACTGAAACTGCCAATTATGCAAACTTTGTGCGTTTTTTATCTGTTTTTGATTATTTTGCATTTGAAACATGTAAAACACTTTCTTGGGATATTTTCACTATTTTGATACAATATTGAGTGTTTTTAGATATTTTGGCAGCTCAGAAAAGGTAAAAATGATGAGTATTTACACACTCATCAGCTGAATTTTCAGTTTTTGTCAAGCACAAAGAAATTCATAGAAAATCAACTGTGCGTCGGATTTTAATGAAGTAAAAACCAATCTTAAATGTTTTTGAATGTACTATCCAATAAAAATAGTTTCAAGGCCTAAATGTTAATGTGATTTTATAAATGGTCAAGGAAGTAATAGGAAGTCTATTAAAGTTGGGTCGTTTCCCCGTAAAAGTCAAAAATTTTGGTCGAGTCGTTCATGGGGCGTTACTGATACGTGGGATTGCGCCCTCGCAACAGGTTTTACCTCTCAATGGATCTTGAGAAGCTTGCAACCCCCACCAGGCAGTGTACCTGATCGTTGTAGTATAGTATAGTGACAAGTACCGGGGGATTGATCGTTCAACTCAGGAATAATGTCGCTAGGATTAGAAAGCCTACTAAACTAGGTCTAGAGGTGAGGGATGATTCTTTTTGTATTTTTATATATTTTATGAAAGCAAGTAAAATCTCGGGTTTTGAAGGAGTGGTCGGAATTAGTTGCTAGCCAACTAACCCAATTATCTAAAGATGCAATCAAAATAAAATAACAGAAATGAAAATTAAACTAATGTACTAATGTGATGGAAACAATAATGAGAAAAGTTGTGTTTACTTAGATTTCATTACTCCCTAGATATCTTTTATCGGTTGATTAGCTTGTTACAATTGCATGGATGACGGGATATATTCCTTAATACTAGTCGTAGGGCCGTGTACAATATTCCATAACTCTATAAGATCCTACTTCACTCCTTTGTCCAGCCGACTAAAAGCTCCTAACATGGGATCATTAGAATTCACTTATGCATTAAATACAACCAAAATCGTAGTACACCTCCGATCATGTTTCTTAAGACGTTCAAACAAGTTATCAATGGAAGTCTGCCAGTTTTCTTAAGCCCAACATCGAATACAATCATCCGTAACAATTATAAACAAACAATCAACCAATAATCAACATCTAGGTTCCACTACATCTAAGCAAACACAATAAAAACCTAGCCTAACATGTTAAAAAAAATAAACATAAGATAGAATCAAACAATACATAGACATATTGAATGATTATTGGAGAACTTATCTTTATTAAAACATTGAAGAAAGAAGGGTTTGAAACCCCTTCAATATGCAAGAAATTTGACCTAGGGTTTGTGTTTAGTATTCCACAACTTGTTCCACACTTTACAATGAAAAATTAGAAAAAATATATATAGACTAAGCATCCTGACGGCGTCATGTATTAGCCTCTGACGCCGTCAACTCGCCGCCAAGATGAAATTTGTATTGCCTAGATCCACTTCTGACGCCGTCATGTAGAAATAAGCTCTGGGCCATCACTAGTATTTGGACCCTGACGGCCTTGATGACGCCGTCAGGCCAATGATACTGGAAACACTCTGGGCCGTCACGTTATAATTTCCACATTCTCCTCTTTTGCCACTCTTGACGCCGTCATGTGTTGTAGCTTGACGTCGTCAGGTACTATTTCAGCAAGGAATTTTGAGACTTTTCCGTTTTCTTCACTTTTATTCTCCAAAAACGTCCAAAATGCTTCATTTTCCAGATTTCTCCTCAAAAGTACCTAAAATGACAAAAGGAACGATTTAGGGCAATATTTGATCAAATAATCACGAATTCGGGCTTAAATGACCCCTTAAAAGCGGTACACTTTTCGCCTCATCAAATACCCTTACATTTGAGATTTGCTTGTCCTCAAGCAAATGCACTTTTATTCTAATCAAAATACAAGTTATGGGTCATTTAACACTAATATAAAAGTAATTACAACAAATAATCGTTCCACTAAAAACCAAAAACAAGCACGGATGTCATACACTAGCACCTCACAAATAGTGTTTAGATACTCACATCTTGCGGGTGTAATAAAGTATATATCATAATATGAAAATGGAAAACATCTCTCACTACCTGTCATAGCAAACAGATTACCATAGGCTTGGGAAAGGATCAAACCTCCACCACTTGGCGTAAGCACCTAGGATAAACTATCAAAGAGGTTTGAAGGGTTATAACGTTAGGTGTAGGGATATGATAAACACGGTTTTGTTAGATAAAGGCAATATTTACTGGTGGCGAGTTAATCATCTTGGTTAATTACATGTACAATATGGCGTTGCTAAGCCAAGACTAGACTCGACTTAAGCTAATAAATCAAAAATAACAAAAACTTAAAACAAACATAGAATGAAACGGGATGGTAGTCCGTATGTTTTTCTCTTTTCCTTTTTTTTCTATGTTTTTTTTCTTTTTCTTGATTTTTTATTTTTTATTATTATTTTTTTTTAATTTTTTTTGTGCATACACTTTTACCCTACCATCCAAAATAATACATCATAGGGAATGTACATTCCCCTTACACTTGAATTTTTACATATTTTACAATAAACTATTCTAATGACTCGAATCAAGATAATCAAAACACTTGGAGTACTTTTTAAGATTAACGCACATATGGGGGTAATAATTTGATATTCTTCCCCATTACTCCATAACACTAGTACTTTACCCATGAGTCCCAATCATCCCAAAACAATATGTACAAGATATGACTCGACTTAGCAACCATGTAATCAATTAGATAATTAACTAAGGGTTTAAACAAATAACAATAATGCACTAAAGATGAATACATACAAGGAAGGCTAAGGCAATTTGGGTGTACATTTGGGTGGGTTTTTAACAAATTCTTCCTTTAAGTAAGATGCTTAAAGTTAGAAACGAAAAGATAGGCTTGGAGGGGTGTACTAGGGGTACGTGTACTAAAAATGAGTACAACGCAAAGGTGTGAGAAAATTAATTGACTTTACTAGTCAAGTAATATGACTTAAATGGTCAAGTAATTATGATACGGTTTTAAACACAAGGGTAGTCCTAATGCCTCTTATCATGTAGTAAATCCTACTACACGAATGTAGTCTCACTAGCGGTCTCGGGATGCATCACTAACGCAAGTTCTAGAATCTAAATACTACCGGTACACTCATAAACACTAATAATGAATGCTTTTCCTATCAAATCTAAAGGCGAACCTCACATATTTGGGTGGAAATTTTTTTAAGTGGTATGGTTTTGTGCTAGTCATACAACTCCTATCCATGAGACGCTTGTTAAGGCTAAAGTTTCACTCATAAATGTTGTAAAAAATTTTAAATTTGGCGCTAAAATTACACTAACAAGTATTTCTCTTAGTTTTATTACACACCTACTATCGAACAAACAAACTCAAGTGCAATTGTATCCTATAAGGTATCATCATTTACCATCCCCTTACACTTAAGATGAACATTGTCCCCAATGTTCAATTAAAGAATGTAAAAGTAGAACAGGTAAAAGAATGAAAACAAATACTCCCCTGATTCGTTCGATGTGGATAGTGTGTCAACAAGGTTAGATCTTCCTTCAAGAAAATGAACTTTGAAAGCTTCCCTCCAGAAATATAAATCATCTTCTTGTCACATATAACCTGTTAAACCTGAGAAAACAGTCAAGACAACCTCGAGTAAAATCGGCTGCAATCTATATATACTAACAAATCCTAGAAAAAATAGCATATATATCTTAATGTTGCTTTCTAGGATTTAAAGGGATATAATGCTTGTGGAATGAATGTCTGCAGATTTCCTGGAGTTTATAAAACTAAAGAATCAACAAAAACTTTAAGACTCCGGTTTAAACAAAACTCGCAAATTTTTTCAGAATTTTGGTACCTGACGCCGTCAGGTTGTAACTCCTGACGCCGTCAGAATGTTCCTGGAAAAAAATCTTATGTTAAGTTTCCGGAAAATTTCTGGAAAAACTTATGCCTTATTTCCTGGAAAATCCTGCAGAACATCATTATGACTCGATACAAGCATTTGACTCTAACAATTACTAATACACATGCTCATTTAATATTGTGGTGAATCATGATAATTTTCGTTCATATAAACAAATTTGGATCTCCCTTACACTTAGCTTTTGCAAAATACCTTTATATGTAATTAAGACAAAGTTAAAAACAAAATAAAGCATTTTCACAATTTAGTTTTAAACATGATTTACCAACAATAAAAATAAAACATGCATACGAAAACAAATAAAAACACACAAAACATGGGTTGCCTCCCAAGAAGCGCTTTTCTTTATTAACGAGTCTTGTAGCTAGACTCAAGGTCTTGGGCTATCCTATATGTGTGAGCTCCTCGTCGAGGACATCCGTGGGATCAAACTTAGGTTTCAATTTCCTATCGGTTTTCTTGGTGCGGTATGACTTCTCAAACTTTTCTCCATCCGGATCATATAGAGTCATCTTCATATGCCATGATCCGTCACCTTCCTTAGGTGGCTTGTCCCAATTCCACTTACATTTATCACCTTCCCTTTTCCACTTATTCATCTCTAGGTTGATAGGCATTACGCTTAAGAACTCAATCATTTTCCTAAAGACTAGGGGATCCTCAAAAGGGTTTAGTTCCTCATCTCTAGCTATGAGTTGTTCCACCGAATGTGTCTTATCAATGAAATCTTTTTCTAGATAGAATGGGCGTTGAGGTCCTATAAAGTTCCTTTCTGTCCAAGGTCCATATCTAGATGGTCTTCTATTTATCTCTACCCAATGTGGTGTCGGTTCCTCATTAGTATCATAAGCATGCTTCTTAACATCATAGACCAAGAGTCTCCTTCTCCTACCGCTATCCTAGATTCCTTACAATCGATCATCGCACTTGCAGTAGTGATGAGTGTGTAAATACTCATCATTTTTACCTAAATCTGAGCTGCCAAAACATCTAAAAACACTCAAATATGCATCAAAATAGTGAAAATATCCCAGGAATGTGTTTTATATGTTTCAGATGCAAAATAATCAAAAACAGATGAAAAATAAACAAAGTTTGTATAATTGGCAGTTTCAGTCCCTCAACTTTTAAAAGTTGTCAAATCTAGTCCTTGGTTATTCTAAAAACTTGAAAAAGTCGCCAAAGGTCCTTTTAAATCACAAAGTTACAAAATTAGTCCTTTGGTACCAAGTTTCACAAAATTGCAAGTTTAGTCCCTGAACTTTGAAAAATGACAAAAATGGTCCCTGAGATATTAAAACTTTGAGAAAAACAAATTTTGTCCTTGTACTTCTCATATATGGCAGGATTGGTCCTTGGTTGCAAAGTTTGGTGAAATTACAAATTTGGTCCCTGGAGTTTGAAAGTTTGGCAATTTTAGTCCCTGGAAAAGTCAAAAGAGGAAATTGTCATCATGGTCCTTGTAATATTAAAGCTTGGCAGAAAATACCCTTATGGAAACTTTGGAAGAATGCCAAAACACATCCCTCAAATTTCGGAATATTACAAAAGTGGTCCTTGTGCTACTTTAAACCAAACCAGACCCTTAAAAATTATTACAAAACCAAATACAAATCCAATCCAAACACCAATCCCATGTCCCTTATTATTTCCCTGGCCCAACTCCCAAAAGCCCAACCCTTTTTAATATATACCAGGGTCAACATTGACCCTGAGGTCAAACCGGTCAACCAAACCACCCTTCCCCTTTCCCTCCTCACCTCCAATACCACCCCAGAAACCACCCTGGTATTCTCCACCACCCCACTTGTTCCACCGCCCAACCCACTCTGCCCATCACATCCACCTACTATCACATCCACAATAAATGCACCCCCACCCCTCCACGCAAACAGGTCCCAATTGCAAATATCAAGTTTTGGCGCCAAAACACGTGGCACTCAATTAGAGGCTTAGCAATGATCCAAAGGCTTAGAATAGATGTGGGATTTATTCAGAGGGATCCAAGTACCCTAATGGTGGCCTATAAATAGCAGAGAAGTTCAAGAAGAGAAGGAGTAGCTTAATTTTAGAATTTTTAAGTCGTTTATGTAGTTTTCAAAGTCTCAGTTTGTAATTCAGCTTTACAATAGTGTAACTTGTATTTTCAGTGTACTATTAAGGATTTTTATCAATCAAAGTTAAGTTTTAAGTGATATCTCACCCTGTGCAATTTTCAATTTTATTTCAAGTTCCTTATTCTACTGTATTGTTGTTATCATTAGTACTTATGAACTCTTAGGCTAACATAAGCTCCCAGAAAGCTTAAACAAGCTTTTAGAAACCATAAAATACAGCTAGGGTATTAAAAATCAAAAAACACAAAAAAAGTCAAAGAAAGTGAACATTGCAGGTTTCTTGGTGAAAGCAATTGGAGCACAGTGAATCCTGGATGGCTGTGGGTTAGTACTCCATGGGGAGTGTTAGGATTGAGTTCATGGTCCTTGGTTCTTGGTGAAAGCTGGATTGCATATTGTAAGATCTTAAATCCATTTCTTAGTTTCTACTATAGCATTGCTTATTACTTTGCTTATTTAGCTTTTCTGTGCTTATTTAGTGTTATAAAGTCATATTATTGCCTAATATTAGTAGCTTGTTCATTGGAAATTTTAGTTGCTTTATATTCCATTTTAACTGTCTCAAATAGTATAATAGGTAATCTTGGTTAATTGTTGTTAAGTCCTGTTTTTAAGTGTTCATTTTAGTTCAATATATCATAATAAGTCAATTTAAAGCAGTTGTATAAGCCATAACACCCATTTGCTTTATAAATCATAAATCAGTCAACCATTAAGGTGTGTTTGGATCAGGGTAATCCTAGGTGTTGTGGTTTGTAATTGTTGTTGTTCTTTGTTTACACAAGTCACATAGGACCATATGAGCTCAGAACAATCATAATAACCAGGGTTTATTCAGAAAAAAGTCAAAATCAAGCATAACTTGGCCTAGATAACCCTCTGTGTTGGATTAAGTGTGGCATATGCCCCAAATCCATTCACTTGTGAGTGGTGTAGCCTAATTTAGTCTTACATTAGCTTAATTAATCAATTTCAATTAGTAAGGTAGGATCAAAGTTCACTTTAGTCAACTTTTAGCAAAAACTCAAAATGTCAAAAATTGCCTTTGTCTCAGAAAACCAAATCTTGGAGGATTTGTTGTGAATTTTGTGTTAGGATCTAGGCTTTGATCTTTATAGAGCTTAAGGGTTGTCACCTAATCTTCAAAGTCCCATAGTCATCTTATTTTTAAGAATTTTGTATAAGCTTGTGCAATAGCTTAAAGTGACCTGCAGGGCAAACACATGCCCTGTGCACAGGTTTTGACCAAAATCCCCAAGACCTTAGCCACTTAATTAGTGGGTCCCACCCCTAGCTTTTTAGCTTTTTAGAAACCCCATAAGCCCAGCTTTAAGTTTCTGAGCTTATTTCACCATTGTGAGCTTATTTGACAGGGCTGCAACCCTCATCAAGTTTGGCTATTCTCTGAGTGAACACTGATCACTCAGTGTAAGACCCTAACTTTCAAAGGCTACCCAGAGCTAATTAATAAGCCATAAGCCTTGCTTATTGGCTTATTGTGAAGCCTACCAGTCCACCTTCATAGTTCAACTTTCCATTTGGACCCCTGAGCTCTTTTGTGGACCCCACAGAGGTCCAAAGGTCCTTGATTTGGCCTGTTTGGACTGTGTAGTTGAAATAAGTGCTTATTTGAGGATTTAAGCTTATTCAGTGTGCTTCTTTGTTCCATTCAACTTATTTCTAGTGTGTAATCATCTGTGAATGCTTATTTGCCATTTCTTTGCATTTTCAAACTTGAAATAAGTCCTAATAAGCTATTTTGTCCACTGTTTGGATAAAGGGGGTGCACATAGCTTATTTTTAAGCTATAACAAAAGTTGTTTTGTAAAAGTTTCTTATTTTCAACTTTTTTTCATCTGTCAAAAAGAAAAACACCAAAAAACCAAACTTAAAATTAATGATAGCTTCTATTTAATAGATTCTATCTTTTTCATTTTTCTTTTTAGCTTTTTAATAAGCACTTCATCAATTTTATAATTTTCTTAATTTTCTCTCACCTTTAAGTATTTGTAATAATTTTCTTAGATTTTTCTTAATCAGTTTACTAATTATTAGAATTAAAAATAGTTTAATTAATTAATTAGGTAATATTAGTAATTAAATAGTTTTCTTAAATTTTAATTAACAACAGTAGGTTTTTATATTTTTCCTAGGTTTTATAAATTAGTTAAGACTTTTAGAAAATATATTTTTAAATTCTACTGTACATTTTCCAATTTTCTTATTTAATTTAGTTAAATTAGATTTAAGTTAATAATTAAGTAAATAATTAGTAAAATAGTCTAAAAATAATTTTTAGAAACTTTTTATAATTTTCTAGGATTCCTGTAATTGCTAATTAGTTTTATAAATTTTTCTATAATTTTCTATGTCATTTAGGTATTATTAGTAATTTAAAATAGTTTAATTAGTACAATTAATATAATTAGTTTTTAATTAATAGAAAAACCATAAAAAGAAAAAAAATATTTCTTTTTAATTTTTATACTTTCTTCAAGTTCATTTTAAGGTTTAGAAATTAGTTTTGCAAGTTTTTAGTTTAATTTGTAATCTTTGCCATTTTTAGTTTAATTTAAATTAGATTTAAACTAGCGGGTCTGCCCGCGCGTTGCTGCGGGGCGGCCGTTTTTGTGTTTATTACAATTATGTTAACGCGTTTTGGAGTAACAAAAAATAAGAAGTATAATTGCTTGTTGAAATGTGCATTTGTTATCAAATCCTTAAAAGGCCAAATTTTATCACAGTGGGCAAAATATATATAATCAAAAGGGAAAAGGGACAAAACCAATAGCATGGAAACGCAATCTGTTGTCACATACTTTGCTTTGTTACCAAATCCTTGAAAAAACCAAACTTTATCATTTAACCAAAAGCTCATAAGATAGTTCCAAGTCACATGAGTATTTTGTTAACCACTGAAGTCGACACTTTGTATGATATCATTTAACAACTATTATTACAATTACAAATTGTAGCTTCCAAAAGAATCTCAAAGGAACATGGAAACTTTTCTGTTTGACATGCTAAACATAAGTATTACTATAAATTTACAAACATGCTACCCACATTGAAAAATATTCCAATTTTGAATACAGTGGAACAGTGGAATTTTGTGGTAAAACAGGGAACCAATCAAATAAGGAAGTGAGGTGCCAATAAAAAAGAAACCCAAAACCATAACAGAAGCTCAATCCAGCCACCCAAATTGAATTCAGTGGTGTGATGATGGTTGATAACTACTTAAAACAGAAAAAAGAAAAAAGATTGGGATGCAATATGTCATAGCCACATGCACTAATAGATTTCTAAAAGTTTATTATTATGGTGTTTTAAACAGCCAAGAGTCCAACACATAAAAAAAATAGCCTACCAAAAACTGTTTGACCAAGGCCTAACATAGAAAAGGCTATTTCTTTCGTAATCAAAACACTACCAATTGCTTTAAGTTAGTGAGTACGCACGTCAACATGTCGGATATTTTAAAAGGGCGAGAAATTTCTTTCTTGCATCCTATGATAATCTCATTGTAGGAGTCTGCGGATCCGGTAACCACCACTATTCTTCATGTCTGATTGAAGGTCTTTGTAATGGAATCACTTACTGATAAAAGCCAATCCATTTCCCTTTGCCACATTATCTTTTTATGCATTGCTAATGGCCCCAACCTTGAAAATTCTGCAAACACAGCAGCTGTTGTAATTGATTCACAAACATATTCCATTTAGGAAATAATAGGACTCGGATATTTTAAAGGTCGGGAAATTTCTTTCTTGCATCATATGATAATCTCCTTGGAGGAGTCTGCGGATCCAGTAACCACCACTATTCTTCATGTCTGATTAAAGGTCTTTGTAATGGAATCACTTACTGATAAAAGCCAATCCATTTCCCATTGTCACAAACTTTATATGCAACGCCAACATCCCCAACCTTTAAAATATTGCAAACACAGAAGCTGTCATAATTTATTCACAATACATATTCCATTTAGCAAATAATAGGACAAAAAAATTGCATACACATTTTTACAATATAAAGACAGTAAAAAATAGGCGGGGCTGTACTATCACGTGAAAACTGAAAATTCACAGACCAAATAGATTCGTAATAGTACTTGAGATTGCTAAAAGCGTACAAACTCCTTTGCCCCCTCGAGACTCGAAGAAGAAGCACTGTAAACCGTTCGTTCATCCTATCGATCTCTGCAATCCATGAAAAAGTGGACATGTTTTTAAAAATTAGAGAGAATGCTCTAAAATCTAATACAGCTAGATAACACAAAAGTAGTGTTTCGATCAGTTGTTCATAACCTTACATTACAAAATCCGAGAGGCGGTCATTAAGGCTTTTCCTTCTTTCAACGCCCACTAATTTGATTGTCTTCTAGAGTTCATGTTTGTCTGGCTGAATCGATCCTGAAATTCATACATATAACCATCAAAACTTTTAAATATTCATTAAAGTCGGTTAACTTGGAAAAAAATCTCACTTTCTGTTGCCAGGATTTAGTGGTCTAGGTTAACTGGGAAAAATATTCCAATTTTGATAGATTTAGTGGTCTAGGTTAAATGGGAAAATTATACAAAACAACAATGTAAAAAAAAAAAAAAAAAAAAAAAAAAAAAAAAAAAAAAAAAAAAAAAAAAAAAATCATGCGTATTGGTCATTGCTGTTTACTTTTTTTTTTTTCTAAGAGGGTCATTTGTATTCTGTTATCGGTTTCATTTTGGTCATTTAGACCAAAAATGTGATGTGCCTTTATATACAAATACTGAAATGAATCCAGCAAAAGAGAGTATTATACAGGGCTCGCCAACTTTCTTGCGTATAATTGACTTTAAAAGTAACGCTAAAGCCAAAAATGTAAATCATAAAACACAAAAACAGAGGTTTAGAGGGTCATATTTACCTTTTCAAAAACTTGATTAGTGCTACCGTTCAGCAGCACCAAAACCGTCCATTGTAGGCTTCGTCGACCTGTTTCTTGTAATTTTTTTTACCTGCATATATTGAACGTGTGATAATGAATCACGTTTGATAAAACTGAAATGTATCTACAACCATGTTACTCACCTATAAAGTCGATTATACGCGAGAAGGTTTATGAGCCCTGTAATGACAATAACTATTAGTACATGTTTTTTTTTAAAACAAAAGACAATATCAAACATGTACTAAGTCTGTGGAAATTCAAGTTGCGCATTCACTTGCCTGTAACCGACGATTGTGTGCAATAATTATGATCACGTGAATAACCTGATCCTCGTGTGGTCAATTTTTCATCAACTCATCTCGACTAACCTCGATAACAGCCATAGGATTGGCATTCCTACTTCTCTTCCTTTGAACCCTTGTCACACTTTGCACAACTTCCACCACCAATGCCTCTTCCCCTTCCTCATTATTCCCACCTGACCTGCCAACCCCTAAAATCAGTTTCTAACTGAAATAAACGACACCAGAGGAACGAATGGTGTAACCTAAATATTCACTCCTATCATATACTAACAATAATCTTGCCGTAAACAGCAATATAAACTCAATAGCACATACTAAGTTGAAATCCATATTCATATTGAATCTAAAGTCCAAGCCCCTTGATAAGCCTCATCTTCACCTAATCTTCACCCATTACTCATCCCAATACACATTGCTATGTAACCCCAAGCCCCTCGATAAGCCTCATCTTCAGTCATTAGTTAACCCGAGAGGTGGTGTAGCATATGCTTTCAAATATTTGGTAAAACTGTAATGGTAAGTGCAACAAACCAATTGTATAAGAAATATGAAACTCACTTACCATGAGCTGCTGAATAAGTTTGACTGATATTTTCACGGGTACCACTTCATAACTGTCATTTTCTTTCGGCAGCAACTGTGTGACTGTCATATAGATATGAATCTTGTAATGTCGTTTACTTTATCTTTATGTTTGTAAAAACATACGACACTGGTGATACTATGTGAACACTCATATTTGGCTTTCGCTTTTGTTAAGCTAAATATGCATTATTCACCCGAAAATAAAAATTCTACTATGGTAAACCAACGTTCTATATAATAGTACGTGGTAAAAATTGATTCTGAATATCAGATTACATAGGTGAAAAAAATAATCCATATAACAGATTAGGCGTAGTAAGAACATAACACATATTGGTAACAAAATCTTGTGGTGTTTCATGTTTGGGATTGTTTAGGTAATTGCTTATCTATGTATAGCATACTTTTAGAGCAAATGCCAAACACCATATATATCAGAACCTGCTTCTTTGCATCATAAAAGCCAGTTACATATCCGGGTTTGTTATAGCTAGTTATCTAATCCTAGGTATTCCACACACCAAATAAAGATTTTTTCAACACAATGGCATTGAACACAAAGAAGGAATCAATCAAAAGGCATAGAAATCATAAAAAAATTGAAACTTTACATACCCATAATATTTCTCCACAACTTTCGAAACCCAAACACTCTACTTTATTCAGTATCCCTATTATATATCACCTAAAAACCAAACATTTTATAACAACTCTAATTTTTTATATACGGAATATATATTTATTTAAAAAAAATAAAAAAAAATCTCGCACCTCATCTTCTGTTGGGGTTGAGTATGTTCCTTCTTTTTCTACTTATGTTTTATCTGATCTAATAACATAAACGCATCTGTAATTCATAGTCACAAATAATAGACCAAACCTAGAAGTTTGACCAATTATAATCTCTGTATAATTGTTTAAAGTATAATGGAAATCAATTGTTTCCATTAAGATGAAAAGAAAATCTGAATCTTACAAAACCACATACCTGCAAAGGATTGGCAATTGTAGCTTCTAGAATTTGTATCACCTTCCGGCCGGTGTTGAATATTTTGGTCACCGAATTTGGTGACATAAGTGGACTATAGATGATGATAGTTTGAGATAGAAAAAATAAATGAAAGGGGTGGATTTTTCTAGAGAGTTGAGGTGAGGATTAGATGATAAAAGGCGGTGGAAGATAAACGAAGAAGGGGCAACGATTTTTTTACGATTTAAACAGTGCAACACAGTGCATAACAGTGTTTACTATTCATTGTGCACTGTAGATAAGATATGTACTTAACTCCTGCAACCAATAGGCCGCTGCCTCTTGTCCGGAAGAACCAATAGGAGGGTGAATTAGTGTGTTAACAGCTTCTTAATAACCTTGCCTTGGGCCCCATTTCCCAATGGGTTTTAGTATATATTATAATTAGGTTTTAAATAGTTTTAATTAATTAATTAGTATTTAAATATTAAAATAATCAAGTTAATAATTTCATTTTCATTTCTAATTTTCTTTTTATTTTTGAAAAATTTCACTTGCACCCCCTGTAGTTTGTAATTTGTTAAAACCCATTTTTCCCTGTCTGTAATCTGATTTCCCAAGTTGTGCTTTTGTGATTATATCTATATCTCTGTGATGGTAATTTTATTCCAAAATTGTTCAATACCAAGCAATCAGTAGTATAATCATTCCCCAAATCATCTTGGTTACTGTCCTCAGTGCCACTTATTCTCATAAATGTTCAAAATACAATTTCAATCTCGTTGGGACTTAACGACCCGGGGATTTCCCTGTACTTCCACGGATTAAAAACACTTGACTTTTCTCTCCCAGGTGGGCCTATCAACTGCACCATGTTGACTGGTTGGTTTGGGAGGAGTCAGGTAGCTAAGAATCCTCTTCCTATTAACAAATGGCATGTAGTGTCACTAACCATATCAAGGACGTGGAAATCGGCTAGTATAGTTAATTTCCCTATATGCACTAGTACATCCTTCACTACCCCTACTGGATAAGCTACACTATCATCTGCAAGACCTATAATTACCTCCGTGTCATCTAATTTTCCCGGCTTAAGAGTGGTGTCAAGGGACAAAGGAAGTAAATTAAGGCTTGACCCAAGATCGGCTAGTGTGTCGAAAGCTTTGGAGTTCCCGATCCTACAAGGTAAAACAAATATGCCCGGATCATCTAATTTCTTAGGCAACTTATTCCTAACGAAGGCGGTCCCATTCTTTCCCAATTTAAGTTTCTCATATTTCTCTAAAAGGGCGTTGTAGTAAAGAGCTCTTGCTAAAACATCGATAACCGGACGTTCAAGGCGAAGTTCCTTGAATTTATCGTCAAGGTTTTGTGTAGGAGGTGTTTCAATTATGATTTTGACCGGTTTAATATCGGATGTTTTATTTGATTGGTCCTTTTGAAGAATTTGGGTTTGCTTGAAACACGTCTTCATTGCTTTGACCGAATAGTATTGTGGACAAGAAGTAGGTGACGAAACCGATGATATGGCATTAAAGTTTAGTTTTGGGTTCTTGACCGTGTCGCTTGGGAGTGCTCCCATTTCTCGGTCATTGAGAACTTTCAACAATGTGTCAATTTTATTGGTCATCTCACTATGCTTTTGGTTGAAATCGGCTTCAAACTTAGCTATGCGAGCTTCTTGAGATGCCATAAACTTGGACATCAATCCTTCAAGATTATTGGTACTACCATAGTAATGGGAAGGATTGTTGTTGAAAGTACAGTTAGAGGGTGGACCGTTTGGTTGGTAACGATTAGGTGGATTGGAAGAATTGTTTTTGGGCATGTTTTTGTTTTGTTTCCACCTAAGGTTCGGGTGATTTTTCCAAGAAGGATTGTAAGAATCACCATAAGGGTTTGGCTCGGGTTTGAAAGTGTACCACTTGTCTCCCGCTTCGTCGGTATGCGAGGATGCGTAATCCACAAAAGCTTGTCCGGGGAGTTCTACACAATCACGAGTGTCATGGGGACCACTACATAATTCGCATGAAGAAGTGATTTTGTTCACTTGGCTTGAAGGCTTAGGAGCTTCGTAAGATTTCATGAGAAACTTGACTTGGTCCTCAAGTTCCATGATCCTACGGTTGGGAGTGCTAGAATTGTTCGAAGGCAAAGATATTTCCTTGACCGTTTTGTTCAAATCACGGGGATCATTCCAACTTTCGTTGTCATAGAGAGCAAGATCTTCTATAAGTTCCCATGATTCTTCCACACTTAGATCACGTAGCTTGCCATCGGCCGATTGGTCAATGGTTCGCCTTGTGGAGAGATCGATATGGTCATAGAAGATTTGGACTTGGAGCCAAAGATCTATGCCATGATGAGGGACTTTTTGGAGTAAGTCCTTGAAACGAGTCCATGCTTCATAGAGAGTTTCACCTTGACGTTGTTGGAACATCAAGATATCATTTCTAAGCTTGGTAGTTCTCCCCGGTGGGAACAATTGAGCAAGGAAACGAGAAGTGAGATCATCCCAAGAGGTGATGGACCCCGCGGGTAAATGTTCAAGCCATTGACTAGCTTGGTCACGTAGAGAGAATTGGAATAAACATAATTGGGTTGCCTCTCTAGTTGCAACATCAAGGTCTATGGAATCTACGATTTTTAGGAAATTCTTGAGATGTTGATTAGGATCTTCGGAACGAAGTCCATGGAATGCACATCCGCTTTGCACCAACCGGATGGTTTCGGATCGCAAGGGGGACACATTGGGCCCTTGAGTGAGCTCAATGGTGTTTCGATAGCCTTGGTGGCTAGGACGGGAATCATCACCTAAAGTTCGGGGTCTAGGAGGTTGGTTTGCTAGTGGTGGGTTTTGTGGGTGGTTTTGTTGTGGTGGGTTGATGGGTTCAAGGATATTACCACCTTCCATGATGTCGGATGGTAATGGTTATGAACAAAGAAACGAAGAAATGAGATAGACTAAAGAAAACTGATGAGGCGAAAAGTGTACCGCTTTTAAGGGGTCATTTAAGCCCGAATTCGTGATTATTTGATCAATTATTGCCCTAAATCGTTCCTTTTGTCATTTTAGTTACTTTTGGAGAGAAATCTAGAAAAGAAAGCATTTTGGACGTTTTTGGAGCATAAAAGTGAAGAAAACGGCAAAGTCTCAAATTCCTTGCTGGGAACAGTACTTGACGACGTCAAGACATTACACATGACGGCGTCAAGAGTGAAAAAAGAGGTGGATGTGGAACTTATAACGTGACGACCCAAAACATTTTCTTTGTTAATGGCCTAGCGGCGTCACCAAGGCCGTCAGGGTCCAAATATACGTGACGGCCCAGAGTAGATTTTTACGTGAAGGCGTCAGAAGTGGATCTAGGCAATACGAATTTCATCTTGGCGGTGAGTTGACAGCGTCAGAGGCTAATACATGACGCCGTCAGGATGCTTAGTCCATATATATTTTTCCAATTTTTCATTGTAAAGTGTGGAACAAGTTGTGCACAAACCCTAGGTCGAATTTTTCCTCCATGTTTTAATAAAGATAAGTACTTCAATAATCATTCAATATGTCTATGTATTGTTTGATTCTATCTTATGTTTATGTTTCTTTTAACATGTTAGGATAGGCTTTTATTGTGTTTGCTTAGATGTAGTGAAACCTAGATGTTGATTATTGGTGATTGTTTGTTTATAATTGTTACGGATGATTGTATTCGATGTTAAGCTTAAGAAAATTGGCAGACTTCCATTGGTAACTTGCTTGAACGTCTTAAGAAACATGATCGGAGGTGTACTATGATTTTTGGTTGTATTTAATGCGTAAGAGAATTATAATGATCCCATGTTAGGAGCTTCTAATCGGCTCGACATAGGAGTGAAGTAGGATCTTATAGAGTTAGGGAATATTATGTACGACCCTACGACTAGTATTAAGGAATATAACCCGTCATCCAACCGGTAAAAGATATCTAGGGAGTAATGAAATCTAAGTAAACACAACTTTTCTCATTATTGTTTCCACCACATTAGCATATTAGTTAATTTTCATTTATTTTATTTTATTTTATTTTGATTGCATCTTTAGTAAATTGGGTTAGTTGGCAAGCAACTAATTCTGCCCACTCCTTCAAAACCCGAGATTTTACTTGCTTTAATAAAATATAAAAAATACAAAAAGAATCATCCCTCACCTCTAGACCTAGTTTAGTAGGCTTTCTAATCCAAGCGAAAATATTCCTGAGTTGAACGATCAATCCCCCGGTACTTGTCACTATACTATACTACAACGATCAGGTATACTGCCTGGTAGGGGTTGTAAGCTTCTCAAGATCCCTTGAGAGGTAAAACCTGTTGCGAGGGCGCAATTCCCACGTATCAAGTTTTTGGCACCGCAGCCCGGGGAAATAGTTATTGTCTAGGTTAGAATTTCTTTTTATTAGGTCTACTTGCTAGATTCCTTTCTAGTGGGACTTTTATTTTTATTTTTAGGTTTTCTTTAGTCTATCTTATTTCTTCGTTTCTTTGTTCGTAACCATTACCATATAACATCATGGAAGGTGGTAATATCTTTGATCCCATCAACCCACCACAACAAAACCACCCACAAAACCCACCACTAGCAAACCAACCTCCTAGACCCCAAACTTTAGGAGAGTATTCCCGTCCTAGCCACCAAGGCTATCGAAACACCATTGAGCTCACTCAAGGAGCCAATGTGTCCCCCTTGCGATCCGACACCATCCGGTTGGTGTAAAGCGGATGTGCATTCCATGGACTTCGTTCCGAAGATCCTAATCAACATCTCAAAGATTTCCTAAAAATCATAGATTCCTTAGACCTTGATGTTGCAACTAGAGAGACAACCTGATTACGTCTATTCCAATTCTCTCTACGTGATCAAGCTAGTCAATGGCTTGAACGCTTACCTGCGGGATCCATCACCTCATGGGATGATCTCACTTCTCGTTTCCTTGCTCAATTTTTCCTACCAGGGAGAACTACCAAGCTTAGAAATGATATCTTGATGTTCCAACAACGTCAAGGTGAAACTCTCTATGAAGCATGGACTCGTTTCAAGGACTTACTCCAAAAAGTCCCTCATCATGGCATAGATCTTTGGCTCCAAGTCCAAATCTTCTATGACGATATCGATCTCTCCACAAGGCGAACCATTGACCAATCGGCCGGTGGCAAGCTACGTGATCTAAGTACGGAAGAATCATGGGAACTCATAGAAGATCTTGCTCTCTATGACAACGAAAGTTGGAATGATCCCCGTGATTCGAACAAAACGATTAAGGCAATATCTTTGCCTTCGAACAATTCTAGCACTCCCGACCGTAGGATTATGGAACTTGAAGACCAAGTCAAGTTTCTCATGAAATCCTACGAAGCTCCTAAGCCTTCAAGCCAAGTGAACAAAATCACTTCTTCATGTAAATTGTGTAATGGTCCTCATGAAACTCATAATTGCATGGAACTTCCAAAACATGCTTTTAAGAAATTCACATCGTCACATGCTGACAAAATAGAGGATAGAGAGCTCACCACTAATCGAGGTCCTCGAAACTTTGGCGAGGCCTATGATACATGGAAGGATAAGCCAAATTTCAGAGGATACCAAACTCGGAGCGTATCCTTCAATGATTCCCCTCCACTCGCATGGTCCGAGCATTTTCCACCACAGAACACTCCTAAGCAAAGCTATGAAGATGCCTTGTGAAAGTTCATTCTCTCTCAAGAATTACAGCTTTTCACGCTCGAGACCCGATTTAGACAACAGCAAGCCGATATGAATAACGAGATTTGTAATCTGTTAACCGCTATTAAAGAGCACACTATTAGTAAATCGATTCAGGCTGAAGAAGTCAAATCTGTCACTATCATGAATCAGCCAACCTCTCCTGTGAAAATAAAAAGCCCTAGTAAACTCTTTAAACATCTGTCACCAAAGGTGAAGGAAGTTAGGGACCATGTTAACCCCTCGGGACCAATCCACTTTGTAAATACCATCACCACAATACTTGCTCCTACACCCGACCAGAGCCAACAATCAACTGGGAATGAGGGTCATGGAGTTAAGGGAGAGACCCCAGGGAAAGACCACGAAGTAGCCAAGAGCCTTGCTGACTTACTCAAGGACTCCATCACACGAGAGTCAGGCATATGGGATGAGTCGAAAGAGAGATCAAAAGGGCACACGAAAAATCCAGTGATTTTGGGTGAATCTATTATAGAGAAACTCGAGGATAACATGGTAGATATTACTATAGGGTGTAGTGATAGGATTAAGGAAAGCGACTCTGAAGTTTTTAAGATTTCTTGCACCACTAGGAAGAAGCTCATAACCGATACTTACATAGATCCTAACCTCCCTATAAATGTAATCCCCCTCTCCCTTTACAACGAAGCCTTCCCTGAACAAATCACGTGTAAAGGACTCGATAACGCCAGGATCATGAAAAGGTTATCAGTTATGATTGGAGGATTCATCTATAACATTGATCTCACCGTGATCAATGACATAAACTCGGTCACTAATCCAACATTAACCAACCTCGTCCTCGGGAAACCATTTGTTAATGAGATAGGAGTAATCCTTGATGAGAATGATGGTAGTGCACTCTTCACCAATGGCGTCAGGAAAGTCATTTTCCGAAAGGGTAATGAGGAAGAATATGAGTACCACCCGTCACTGGATTGTAATGCATATGGATCACAGGATGGAAGATCGGAATGGATAAAGCGGCGTGATCCGAATAACCTCAAAATCCCTTGTATGATTGGTCACAAGTATTTCGATAATGTCTACATTGACGTGTTCTTACCTAAAAATTTTATGTCCTTGTTCCATTATAACAATATTTGCAGATGGGGGATGATTTATAAAGGAGATAATGTTGTTGGTAGAGATCATGAAGTTCAGGTATTCATAGGAAATATGACATTCACAATGGATTTTACGATCGTAGACAACATTGAGGATTACATCAATCCAAGGTTATCACAAGTTGTTTTTGGAGCACCCTTTTGTGAAATCACTAACTTAATGATTGACGACCGGAACGGAATCATGACTTTCACAGATGGAATTAGGAGGGTGTCATACCAAACGCCGTATAAGATGAAAGATTTCGAAGGAATTGATTGCGACGGACTTGATAAGCTAGGGTCTCAACTTGTTTTATGTGATGATGACGTTCGGAGAAGATGTAAAAACACCTTTGATTTATCATGTGGATTCTTTAAGGATGTTAGTAGGCTTGGTTCCAAATATCGAGAAGATGTCTTTGAGTTTGAAGACCCAAAATACCTGCACTATGAAAGCGATCCCAATATTGAAGATGACCTAGAGAATGTGACCAATGACGAGGTCACGTAATTGCCCATGACCTTGAGTCTAGCTACAAGACGCATAAATAAAGAAAAGTGCTTCTTGAGAGGCAACCCATGTTTTGTGTGTTTTTATTTGTTTGGTTTTTATTTGTTTGATTTTATTTGTTTCCGTATGCATGTTTTATTTTTATTGTTGGTAAATCATGTTTCAAAGTAAATTGTGAAAATGCTTTATTTTGTTGTTTAACTTCGTCTTAATTACATATAAAGGTATTCTGCAAAATCTAAGTGTAAAGGGAAACCCAAATTTGTTTATAAGAACGAAAATGATCATGATTCGCCACAATATTAAATGAGCATGTATATTAGTATTTGTTAGAGTCAAATGCTTGTATCGAGTCATAATGATGTTTTGCAGGATTTTCCAGGAAATAAGTCATGAGTTTTTACAGAAATTTTCCGGAAACTTAACATAAAATTTTTCCAGGAACATTCTGACGGCGTCAGGAGTTACAACCTGACGGCGTCAGGTACTAAAATTCTGAAAAATTTTGCGAGTTTTGTTTAAACCGGAGTTTTAAAGTTTTTGTTGATTCTTTAGTTTTATAAACTCCAGGAAATCTGCAAACATTCATTCCACAAGCATTATATCTTAAATTGCTTTATAGAATTTCTTAGTATATATAGATTGCCGCTGATTTTATGCGAGGTTTGCCTTGATTATTTTCTCAGGTTTAACAAGTTACATATAACAAGGAGATGATTTATATTTCTGTAGGGAAGCTTTCAACGTTCATTTTCTTGGAGGAAGATCTAACCTTGTTGACACACTATCCACACCGAACGAATCAGGGGAGTATTTGTTTTCATTCTTTTACATGTTTTACTTTTACATCCTTTAATTGAACATAATGTTCATCCTAAGTGTAAGGGGAGGGTAAATGATGATACCTTATAGGATACTATTGCACTGGAGTTTGTTTGTTTGATGGTAGGTGTAATAAAACTAAGAGAAATACTTGTTAGTGTAATTTTAGCGCAAAATTTAAATTTTTTTATAACATTTAGGAGTGAAACTTTAGCCTTAACAAGCATCTCATGGATAGGAGTTGTATGACTAGCACAAAACCGTACCATTCAGAAAAATTTTCCACCCAAATATGTGAGGTTCGCCTTTAGATTTGATAGGAAAAGCATTAATTATTAGTGCTTATGAGTGTACCGGTGGCATTTAGATTCTAGAACTTGCGTTAGTGATGCATCCCGAGACCGCTAGTGAGACTACATTCGTGTAGTAGGATTTACTACATGATAAGAGGCATTAGGATCACCCTTGTGTTTAAACCCGTATCATAATTACTTGACCATTTAAGTCATATTACTTGAATAGTAAAGTCAATTAATTTCTCCCATACCTTTGTGTTGTACTCATTTTTAGTACACGATACCCCTAGTACACCCCTCCGAGCCTATCTTTTCATTTCTAACTTTAAGCATTTTACTTAAAGGAATAATTTGTTACAACCCACTCAAATGTGCAACCAAATCACCTTAGCCTTCCGTGTATGCACTCATCTTTAGTGCATTATTGTTATTTATTTAAACTCTTAGTTAATTATCTAATTACTTACATGGTTGCTAAGTCGAGTCATATCTTGTACATATTGTTTTAGGACGATTGGGACTCATGGGTAAAGTACTAGTGTTATGGAGTAATGGGGAAGAACATCAAATTATTGCCCCCATATGTGCGTTAATTTTAAAAAGTACTCCAAGTGTTTTGATTATCTTGATTCGAGTCATTAGAGTAGTTTAATGTAAAGTATGTAAAAATTCAAGTGTAAGGGAAATGTACATTTCCTATAATGTATTATTTTGGATGGTAGGGTAAAAGTGTATGCAAAAAAAAAAAAAAAAAAAAAAAAAAAAAAAAAAAAAAAAATCGAAAAAAGAAAGAAAAAGAAAAGAGAAAAAACATACGGACTACCATCCCCGTTTCATTCTATGTTTGTTTTAAGTTTTTGTTGTTTTTGATTTATTAGCTTAAGTCGAATCTAGTCTTGGCTTAGCAACGCCATATTGTACATGTAATTAACCAAGATGATTAACTCGCCACCAGTAAATATTGCCTTTATCCAACAAAACCGTGTTTTCCATATTCCTACACCTAACGTTATAACCCTTTAAAAGACCTCTTTGATAGTTTATCCTAGGTGCTTACGCCAAGTGATGGAGGTTTGATCCTTTCACAAGCCTATGGTAATCTATTTGCTATGACAGGTAGTGAGAGATGTTTTCCATTTCCATATTGTGATATATACTTTATTACACCCGAGAGATGTGAGTATCTAAACACTATTTGTGAGGTGCTAGTGTATGACCTCCGTGCTTGTTTTTGGTTTTTAGTGGAACGATTATTTGTTGTAATTACTTTTATATTAGTGTTAAATGACCCTAACTTGTATTTTGATTAGAATAAAAGCGCATTTGCTTGAGGACAAGCAAATCTCAAGTGTAAGGGTATTTGATGAGGCGAAAAGTGTACCGCTTTTAAGGGGTCATTTAAGCCCGAATTCGTGATTATTTGATCAAATATTGCCCTAAATCGTTCATTTTGTCATTTTAGGTACTTTTGAGGAGAAATCTGGAAAAGGAAGCATTTTTGACGTTTTTGGAGAATAAAAGTGAAGAAAACGGAAAAGTCTCAAAATTCCTTGCTGAAATAGTACCTGACGACGTCAAGCTACAACACATGACGGCGTCAAGAGTGACAAAAGAGGTGGATGTGGAACTTATAACGTGACGGCCCAGAACATTTTCTTTGTTAATGGCCTGACGGCGTCACCAAGGCCGTCAGGGTCCAAATATACGTGACGGCCCAGATTTGTACGTGAAGGCGTCAGAAGTGGATCTAGGCAATACGAATTTCATCTTGGCGGCGAGTTGACGGCGTCAGAGGCTAACACATGACGCTGTCAGGATGCCTAGTCTATATATATTTTTCCAATTTTTCATTGTAAAGTGCGGAACAAGTTGTGCACAAACCCTAGGTCGAATTTCCTGCATATTGAAGGGGTTTCAAACCCTTCTTTCTTCCATGTTTTAATAAAGATAAGTACTTCAATAATCATTCAATATGTCTATGTATTGTTTGATTCTATCTTATGTTTATCTTTCTTTTAACATGTTAGGCTAGACTTTTATTGTGTTTGCTTAGATGTAGTGAAACCTAGATGTTGATTATTGGTTGATTGTTTGTTTATAATTTTTACGGATGATTGTATTCGATGTTAGGCTTAAGAAAACTGGCAGACTTCCATTGGTAACTTGATTGAACGTCTTAAGAAACATAATCGGAGGTGTACTACGATTTTTTGTTGTATTTAAGGCGTAAGAGAATTCTAATGATCCCATGTTAGGAGCTTCTAATCGGCTCGACATAGGAGTGAAGTAGGATCTTATAGAGTTAGGGAATATTGTACACGGCCCTACGACTAGTATTAAGGAATATAACCCGTCATCCATGCAATTGTAACAAGCAAATCAACCGGTAAAAGATATCTAGGGAGTAATGAAATCAAAGTAAACACAACTTTTCTCATTATTGTTTCCACCACATTATCATATTAGTTAATTTTCATTTCTTTTATTTTATTTTGATTGCATCTGTTGTAAATTGGGTTAGTTGGCTAGCAACTAATTCCGCCCACTCCTTCAAAACCCGAGATTTTACTTGCTTTCATAAAATATAAAAATACAAAAAGAATCATCCCTCACCTCTAGACCTAGTTTAGTAGGCTTTCTAATCCTAGCGACACTATTCCTGAGTTGAACGATCAATCCCCCGGTACTTGTCACTATACTATACTACAACGATCAGGTACACTGCCTGGTGGGGGTTGTAAGCTTCTCAAGATCCCTTAAGAGGTAAAACCTGTTGCGAGGGCACAATTCCCACGTATCTAAAACCTAAAAAATAAAAATAAAAATCTTACTAGAAAGGAATCTAGCAAGTAGACCTAATAAAAAGAAATTCTAACCTAGACAATAACTATTCCCCGGGCTGTGGAGCCAAAAACTTGATACGTGGGATTTCGCCCTCGCAACAAGTTTTACCTCTCAAGGGATCTTGAGAAGCTTGCAACCCCCACTAGGCAGTGTACCTGATCGTTGTAGTATAGTATAGTGACAAGTACCGGGGGATTGATCGTTCAACTCAGGAATAGTGTCGCTAGGATTAGAAAGCCTACTAAACTAGGTCTAGAGGTGAGGGATGATTCTTTTTGTATTTTTATATATTTTATGAAAGCAAGTAAAATCTCGGGTTTTGAAGGAGTGGGCGGAATTATTTGCTAGCCAACTAACCCAATTATCTAAATATGCAATCAAAATAAAATAACAGAAATGAAAATTAAACTGTTGTACTAATGTGATTGAAACAATAATGTGAAAAGTTGTGTTTACTTAGATTTCATTACTCCCCAGATATCTTTTACCGGTTGATTAACTTGTTACAATTGCATGGATGACGGGTTATATTCCTTAATACTAGTTGTAGGGCCGTGTACAATATTCCCAAACTCTATAAGATCCTGCTTCACTCCTATGTCGAGCCGACTAAAAGTTCCTAACATGGGATCATTAGAATTCAATTATGCATTAAATACAACCAAAAATCGTAGTACACCTCCGATCATGTTTCTTAAGACGTTCAAGCAAGTTACCAATGGAAGTCTGCCAGTTTTCTTAAGCCTAACATCGAATACAATCATCCGTAACAATTATAAATAAACAATCAACCAATAATCAACATCTAGGTTTCACTACATCTAAGCAAACACAATAAAAACCTAGCCTAACATGTTAAAAGAAAGATAAACATAAGATAGAATCAAACAATACATAGACATATTGAATGATTATTGGAGAACTTATCTTTATTAAAATATGGAAGAAAGAAGGGTTTAAAACCCCTTCGATATGCAGGAAATTCGACCTAGGGTTTGTGTTTAGTATTCCACAACTTGTTCCACACTTTACAATGAAAAATTGGAAAAATATATATAGACTAAGCATCCTGACGGCGTCATGTATTAGCCTCTGACGCCGTCAACTCGCCGCCAAGATGAAATTCATATTGCCTAGATCCACTTCTGATTCCGTCATGTAGAAATAAGCTCTGGGCCGTCACTAGTATTTGGACCCTAACTGCCTTGGTGACGCCGTCTGGCCAATAATACTGGAAACACTCTGAGCCGTCACGTTATAATTTCCACATTCACCTCTTTTGCCACTCTTGACGCCGTCATGTGTTGTAGCTTGACGTCGTCAGGTACTGTTCCAGCAAGAAATTTTGAGGCTTTGCCGTTTTCTTTACTTTTATGCTCCAAAAACGTCCAAAATGCTTCCTTTTCCATTTTTCTCCTCAAAAGTACCTAAAATGACAAAAGGA